>RCWM02000329.1:628407-1256815 GCA_003667255.2 Euschistus heros | reverse complement strand
CAATTCCAAAGTGCCTTACTACTATAAAATGCCTGCCTCCTGAATTCTCACATACTCTTAGTATGAAAATTAATAATAGAGACATTGTATGGATAACTAACGACATGGTAATAAAATATTTAGACCAAAATTTAAATGTTTGAATTTTTTTGCTTATAAATAAATAAAAATACTGAAGCACAAATTAGATTAAAATATATTTATTTTTCCTTTGCATAGGCTTAATCTTCTTAAACTGTCATGCAGTTTTAACTTTGCAACACTCTACAAATGCCTGAATTGACATGTCAGCAATCACATATAGATTTGTAACAAATATGTAGTAAATAGTGTTAGTGTTAAAAACAATGGACAGTACATTAAAATGTCTACCTTATCATTATGACATTCTGTTGTTCTATTATATACTGTGTCGACTTAGAAAGACAGATTGAGTAGACTAAACCATGACAAATATTTTTATATCTTTATGTTTTCTTCAAATAACAACTAATATTGATTGAAAACCTGAGGTATATCCCTGTAAGTTAATTAAATAATGAAAATTATATTATTGACAATAGTAATTTTCCAGATCTTGTTAAGTGATAAGTAGACAAACAGATTCTTTGATTTCATAGCTTTTGAATATTGACCATACGAATGTACAATGATTGAGATTAAAAAACAAATAGAATAGCTTAACAATTGAACACTATAACATACACGTAACAATTAATCTTGAAATAAAGGTTAACACTCCGACTCTGAGGCAGGATCCCCACAGATTCGAGGGGTAGTTTGTTTGCCCCCCCCTAGGCCGCTTTGGTGAGTGACTTGCCCCTCTCTTATATCCTCTTGTCTCGGAAAGCTACAGTAATTGAAAGTGTTTAACTTATGTACTTTGGTAACGGTAATAAAAATCTATACAACGGCGGCAGCTGTTCCTTTATCAGCTTAGAACAGAGTCATGAAGACCAAACTTGTACTTTCAAAATCTACCAAGAACGCTGACCACAAGAATTATTGAAATTTCATCTGAACATCAACGAACAGTTCTGCTAGAATCGAAGCTAGGGATGCTGAAAACTGAAATTAAGTATCCTCAAGAAAGAGTTTCAAATCCTCTTACGACAAATACAAGCAGACTAACTAAACACTCATTTAAATCATGCGGACGAGTTTTTGTGTGAGCTTTACTCTACTCTGATGGCTGTGAATCAACATGATCATGGCTGCAGAAGATTAAAAAGCCATATTCCATAGTGTAATTTGTGATCGTGCCCTGCATCAGTTACCAAATTTCAGAGATTAATTTCATCTCACATACTTTATAAAATGTGTTATATTTTTTTATTGAATATCCTAAAAAAGTTAGTCAAAATCAAGTCAAAAACGACTATTCTCAATATCCATTTACTTCAGAGGCTAATGAAAGAAATGTATAGTTCCTTTATAATTTTTTTTTTTTAATAAGAAATGTTTACCAATTTTAAATTTTTTTGTAATCTTGTACTTGTATAGTATAAAATAAAATCTTTTATAAACATATTTGGAAGGCTTATTAAATCGTTTTAGTTTACAGATTATTAGCATATTGATTAAAACTATATTAAATTTAGAGGACTGAATCTCACAGATTTTGTAAATAGGAAATTATGAAAAATCTATTATTAAAAACTGGCAAGTTCTTCCTTCTACATGATAACTATCAGTTGTGGTCAGGCTCCAGTACAATCATTTGACCTATGTCAGATTATTTGCTCATGTTCAATTAAAAATTTTACCTGGAAACTGTCCCACTTTATAAATTTAAAATCTTTTATTTCGTTTTTTCTTTTCGTTTTTTTTTAAACAGGATAATTCAATAACAGCACAAGAAATCTAATTTCTAAATTAACTTTGCTGTATTCCAAAGCCATGTTGTGAGAAATAAACTATTCCCATGTAAATGGATCCATAAAGTCACATCCCCAGATGGATTAGCTCATACATAAATAGATCATCTACTCCTTAGTGTAACCACAATTCAAAATTAATAATTGACCAGATTTCAATGGCCGAGCAAGTAGGGGCGAGGATCTCAGTGCACACGGTACAGAAGGTTGTGGGCTTGAATGGCCCCTGGGCAGGTTAAAATTAATTTTGTGGTATAGCACACAGAGTATACCTTCATGTCTTTCCTTTTAACAAAAAGAATAAACCGATGGATATACTCTTACGATAGTAGATGCTAATTTGGATTTGGACCACTATTTAGCCATCACAAGGATCAGTGCAAGAATCTCAAATCCAAGGAATGGATGGTTGAAACCTAAGAAGTGGGATGTTGAAAAAATTAAAAGACTTAAGTATCTGAACAACCTTTGAATATGACCTTAAGTTACCTAGGGTACTTCTTGATGTTGACGACACTAATGAAGTGTTTGGACAACTCAGTCCAAAGTTTGACAAGTGCTGCAGAAAAAACACTTGGTAGCAAGCAGCATAATGTAGTTTGATGAGAAATGTAGAAAAAAAGCTAATGAGAAAATTATTACGAATAAAGATGACCTCAATTAAGAGCTTCCAATCTGAGTAGAAGAACAAGCAGATAGTGCTCAATGCTCAAGGAATGAGTATAAACAAGTTAAATGGACAGATTTTGAAGAGTTTTAAAATACCCTCAGAAGAATGAAAAACTACAATGCTCTGGTGGCAATGGTTTCATAGCTGAGCTCTTCAAATATGGCAATGGAGCAATATTGTGATATGCTGTATTCGTAAAAAGAGGACAGGTCGAGTGAACTAACTACCATGGCATACCAATGCTGTTATGTACTTAAAAAACACTTCCCAACATCCTCCTCAAAAGCCTATATCTCTCTGCGTCTGAGATTTAAGTTTTATCAGGCAGGATTTCAGTGAGATAAGTTAACAGTAGATCAAATTTTTATGCTCCAAACTATTCTCCAAAAGAGATATGAATATACTACCAACATGTCGCCTATTCATCAACTCTAAGTGTGCATAAGATAACATCAGTGCCATAAACAATATGAAGTAGTGTAAGAGATGAATAAAGCTCGTCCAAAACTAGTTAAAATGACAATGGACAATGTGTGATGTCTGATGTGTGTATGCCAAGTCAAATTTCAGTCCAATTCCTAATTCAGTCAGTATCAAATCAAAGTGGATGATGTTGAGCCCCCGACTTTGAGGAGTTAATGGACACAATCAGTCATACAAAGAATAACAAGGCACCAGGATCTGATGGATTGCCATCCGAAATCTTTAAGTATGGGGGAGATGAGTTGGAACACGCACTATATGACCTAATTTAGTAAATTTGGACACAGGAGAGAGTGCCACGGCTGTGGACTACTTCTATAATATGCCCTCTTCATAAGAAAGGAGATAGATAAGACTGCATCAACTATTGCGGTATATCTCTATTATCATGTGCATACAAAATCCTCTCTAACATTCTCTTTAGCAGGCTCACTCCATTTGCAGAACACGAGATAGGGTTCCAGGTTGGCTTTCAGTGTGGCAGATCAACTGTTGACCAAATATTCACCCTTAGGACCATCTTGGAACATGGCCACGAATTCAAGCTAACAACTCACCACCTCTTCATTGATTTTAAAAGCGCATATGACAGCATTAGATGCCCAAAAATGTACGAGGCTTTGATCGGCATGGGCATCCCGGGAAAGCTGATCCACCTTGTAAAGTTGACAATGAGGGATTTGAGGAGTCATGTGCGAATCCAAGCTGACCTCTTCACTGAGTTTACTACTGACAGGGGACTGAGACAAGGTGATGCCTTGGCCTGTCTTCTTTTTAACCTTGCTCTAGAGAAAGCTGTTCGGGAGTCTGGGATTCAAACAAGTCACACTGTTCTTCACCAGTACAGTTAATATTTTGGGTTTTGCAGACGACCCCCGGTCCCAGCCACATCTATCGGACTAAACCATTATTGAAGAAAAAACAAAAAACTACATGTACACCGGGGTAGGCGGTGAGGAAGCACTAATCGAGGGTCCGTACAAGTTGAAAGGGTGAATGAATTTACATACCTGGGATCACAGTTATCACCAGTTAATAATGTATCTGAAAAAATAAAAAAGAGGGTAGTGGCAGCTAACAGGGCTCTCTCAAAGATATTTCGCAGCTGACTTGTGACAAGGGAATGAAGCTGACCATCTATAAGACCCTTGTCTGCCCTGTTCTTGGACTACCTCCAGCAGAGATGAAAATGATCTCCTAGCATTCGAAAGGAAGATTCTCCGTCGAATAATAAGTCCAGTGATGGATAGAGATAGATGCGAGGATTAGGAGAAAACATTGAGCTTTATGATCTGTATAAGGATATAGATGTGATCAGATTCATAAAGCTAGGGAGACTCAGCTGGGCTGGCCACTTAATAAGAATGAGAGACAATGAGATCCTCAAGAGAGCCATGGACACCATCTTGCACAGAAAAACGACGTGCTATTAGGCCAAGATTAAGATGGATTGATGGTGTGGCAGTGGATGGACGAAGCCTGTTAGGAGTTAGGTGCTGGAGATCGGTCTGCACAAGATCGAGCCGAAATGGCGGCGGGACTCATTTAGGAGGCCAGGATTTACCAAAGGTTGTAGCGCCATGGAGAAGAAGAAGAATTAAATCAAATGTTATAATGAAATATATTTATATATATATTTGGAAGATTTTAATCACAATAGATTGATAGTTAACCCCACATACAATCTACATACATACATACAAACAACATACAATAATTCATTTAAAAATTAATATCAGTCATATTAAAATAATAAAATGGTTTATTTTACGAGAAGTCTAAAAATGAATCAAAATCCATTAGATTAATTTTACCACAAGAGAAAGTAGCCACAACCAATAGAAGTAAAAATATTTGCTGTAAAATATACATGATTAAGTATTTTAGTGTTTTTTTCCCAATAATTACACCTTTTTCTTGAGCTTGATTTTATTTTTAGTACCACATGAAAGAATGAATTGTTTGAAGTTTTAGATCATTGAACTGAAACAGTATGTTTCAGTAAAAAAAAATAAAACATCATATCAGCTATGAAAGTAATTAGTACTAAGAGATATCATATATTTGAAGATTGTCTAGTCTTAAAAAAAAAAAAAAAACTGCTATTATACATTCGAGAAGACTAATAGTTCATGACAAAGTTGAATAGTTACTCATACATTGTTCCAATCTCATTAGAAATAATTCTCGTATGGGGGGCAAAGGGATGGGATTTAAATCTATATGTGCAAGTAGTTTCTTTACAATTTGTAATTATGAAACTACACTCGACTCTACTGAGGGTTTTTTATTTTTATTCCAACTTTAAAGGGATTTTTTTTTTTTTTTTTTTTTTTTTTTCATTTCAGTTATAGAAGGAATTTATTTTTTTAAGGAGCTTATGAATTTTAACTTTAAAAAAGTAGAATATGAAAATATTCTTCTAAAGACAACTTTTTTAAAAAATAATTTCAATATAAACTAATTATTATATATAAATATTAATGCATTTTGATGAAACAAACGTAATTCATCTCTAAAACTCCTCCACATTAAAAAATATCATCTGTCAGTAAAACTTTTCTTTAAGAAAAAAGAAAAATACATTAAGACAATATTTATATAATAAGAATTAATGTCAAACATGATATACAATGGGGGGGGGGGGGGGGGGTAGTTTTGCAACACTTCATTTTTTCTTTATTTGGTAAATTGAAAATTAAAAGCAGTTCATTGGAGTTACACAATGAAAAGTACAACTAAAACTTGTTAAGGAGTAGCAAATATTAACTGAAAGCTAATAATAAAAAAATATTTAAAAATAATGTGAACACCAGGAAAGAAGTATTTGCACACTTGTTTGCACATAAGTGATTGGTTGCACAACCAAAGGTGATCCCAGAAACAAAATGAAAGAATGAAGAGAAAAATAAAAATTGAAAACTCCTAAAAATCCAGCTCTAAGTAGTAAGAGCCTTAGCTAATATGATCGAATCAACTTCAGTAGTGTGCGTAATGACTTCAAACAATTTCATTCTTCATGTGGTACTAAAAATAAAATCAAGCTCAAGAAAAAGGTCAAAGGTTGTAATTATTGGGAAAAAAAAAAAACACTAAAATACTTAATCATGTATATTTTACAGCAAATATTTTACTTCTATTGGTTGTGGCTACTTTCTCTTGTGGTAAATTAATCTAATGGATTTTGATTCATTTTTAGACTTCTCGGTAAAATAAACCATTTTATTATTTTAATATGACTGATATTAATTTTTAAATGAATTATTGTATGTTGTTTGTATGTATGTATGTAGATTGTATGTGGGGTTAACTATCAATCTATTGTGATTAAAATCTTCCAAATATATATATAAATATATTTCATTATAACATTGATTTAATTCTTCTTCTTCTCCATGGCGGCTACAACCTTTGGTAAATCCTGGCCTCCTAAATGAGTCGCCGCCATTCGGCTCGATCTTGTGCAGCCGATCTCCAGCACCTAACTCCTAACAGGCTTCGTCCATCCACTGCCACACCATCAATCCATCTTAATCTTGGCCTAATAGCACGTCGTTTTCTGTGCAAGATGGTGTCCATGGCTCTCTTGAGGATCTCATTGTCTCTCATTCTTATTAAGTGGCCAGCCCAGCTGAGTCTCCCTAGCTTTATGAATTTGATCACATCTATATCCTTATACAGATCATAAAGCTCAATGTTTCTCCTAATCCTCCATCTATCTCTATCCATCACTGGACTTATTATTCGACGGAGAATCTTCCTTTCGAATGCTAGGAGATCATTTTATCTCTGCTGGAGGTAGTCCAAGAACAGGGCAGGAACACGGGTCTTATAGATGGTCAGCTTCATTTCCCTTGCACAAGTCAGCTGCGAAATATCTTTGAGAGAGCCGCTGTTAGCTGCCACTACCCTCTTTTTTATTTTTCAGATACATTATTAACTGGTGATAACTGTGATCCCAGGTATGTAAAATTCATTCACCCTTTCAAACTTGTAACGGACCCTCGATTAGTGCTTCCTCACCGCCTACCCCGGTGTACATGTATTTTGTTTTTTCTTCAATAATGGTTAGTCCGATAGATGTGGCTGGGACCGGGGTCGTCTGCAAAACCCAAAATATTAACTGTACTGGTAAAGACAGTGTGACTTGTTTGAATCCCAGACTCCCGAACAGCTTTCTCTAGAGCAAGGTTAAAAAGAAGACAGGCCAAGGCATCACCTTGTCTCAGTCCCCTGCACCGTAGTAAACTCAGTGAAGAGGTCAGCTTGGATTCGCACATGACTCCTCAAATCCCTCATGTCAACTTTACAAGGTGGAATCAGCTTTCCCGGGATGCCCATGCCGATCAAAGCCTCGTACATTTTTGGGCATCTAATGCTGTCATATGCGCTTTTAAAATCAATGAAGGGTGGTGAGTTGTGTTAGCTGAATTCGTGGCCATGTTCCAAGATGGTCCTAAGGGTGAATATTTGGTCAACAGTTGATCTGCCACACTGAAAGCCAGCCTGGAATTTCCCTATCTCGTGTTCTGCAAATGGAGGTGAGCCTGCTAAAGAGAATGTTAGAGAGGATTTTGTATGCACATGATAATAGAGATATACCGCAAATAGTTGATGCAGTCTTATCTATCTCCTTCTTATGAAGAGGGCATATTATAGAAGTAGTCCACAGCCGTGGCACTCTCTCCTGTGTCCAAATTTACTAAATTAGGTCATATCAGTGCGTGTTCCAACTCATCTCCCCATACTTAAAGATTTCGGATGGCAATCCATCAGATCCTGGTGCCTTGTTATTCTTTGTATGACTGATTGTGTCCATTAACTCCTCAAAGTCAGGGGGCTCAACATCATCCACTTTGATTTGATACTGACTGAATTAGGAATTGGACTGAAATTTGATGAGCTTGGCATCACACATCAGACATCACACCATTGTCCATTGTCATTTTAATAGTTGGACGAGCTTTATTCATCTCTTACACTAATTCATATTGTTTATGGCACCTGATGTTATCTTATGCACACTTAGAGTTGATGAATAGGCGACCATGTGGTAGTATATTCATATCTCTTTTGGAGAATAGTTTGGAGCATAAAAATTTGATCTACTGTTAATTATATCACTGAAATCCTGCCTGATAAACTTAAATCTCAGGACGCGCAGAGAGATAGGCTTTTGAGGAGGATGTTGGGAAGTATTTTTAAGTACATAATACAGCATTGGTATGCCATGGTAGTTAGTTCACTCGACCTGTCCTCTTTTTTACGAATACAGCATATCACAATATTGCTCCATTGCCATATTTTGAAGAGCTCAGCTATGAAACCATTGCCACCAGGAGCATTGTAGTTTTTCATTCTTCTGAGGGTATTTTAAAACTCTTCAAAATCTGTCCATTTAACTTGTTTATACTCATTCCTTGAGCATTGAGCACTATCTGCTTGTTCTTCTACTCAGATTGGAAGCTCTTAATTGAGGTCATCTTTATTCGTAATAATTTTCTCATTAGCTTTTCTACATTTCTCATCAAACTACATTATGCTGCTTGCTACCAAGTGTTTTTTCTGCCAGGCACTTGTCAAACTTTGGACTGAGTTGTCCAAACACTTCATTAGTGTCGTCAACATCAAGAAGTACCTAGGTAACTTAAGGTCATATTCAAAGGTTGTTCAGATACTTAAGTCTTTTAATTTTTCAACATCCCACTTCTAGGTTTCAACCATCCATTCCTTGGATTTGAGATTCTTGCACTGATCCTTGTGATGGCTAAATAGTGGTCCAAATCCAAATTAGCATCTACTATCGTAAGAGTATATCCATCGGTTTATCTTTTTGTTAAAAGGAAAGACATGAAGGTATACTTGTGTATACCACAAAAATTAATTTTAACCTGCCCAGGGGCCATTCAAGCCCACACCTTCTGTACCGTGTGCACTGAGATCCTCGCCCCTACTTGCTCGGCCATTGAAATCTGGTCAATTATTAATTTTGAATTGTGGTTACACTAAGGAGTAGATGATCTATTTATGTATGAGCTAATCCATCTGGGGATGTGACTTTATGGATCCATTTACATGGGAATAGTTTATTTCTCACAACATGCTTTGGAATACAGCAAAGTTAATTAGATTTCTTGTGCTGTTATTGAATTATCCTGTTTAAACAAAATAAAAGATTTTAAATTTATAAAGTGGGACAGTTTCCAGTAAAATTTTTAATTGAAATGAGCAAATAATCTGACATAGGTCAAATGATTGTACTGGAGCTGACCCACAACTGATAGTTATCATGTAGAAGGAAGAACTTGCCAGTTTTTAATAATAGATTTCATAATTTCCTATTTAAAAATCTGTGAGATTCAGTCCTCTAAATTTAATATATTTTAATCAATGCTAATAATCTGTAAACTAAAACGATTTAATAAGCTTCCAAATATGTTTATAAAAGATTTTATTTTATAATATACAAGTACAAGATTACAAAAAAATTTTAAAAATTGGTTAAACATTTCTTATTTAAAAAAAAAAATTATAAAGGAACTATACATTTCTTTCATTAGCCTCTGAAGTAATGATATTAAGAATAGTCTTTCCGTGACTTGATTTTGACTAGTTTAGGATATTCAATAAAAATATAACACATTTTATAAAGTATGTGAGATGAAATTAATCTCTGAAATTTGGTAACTGATGCGATCACAAATTACACTATGGAATATGGCTTTTTAATCTTCTGCATGATCATTTGGTTCACAGCCATCAGAGTAGATAAAGCTCACACAAAAAACTGTCCGCATGATTTAAATGAGTTGTTTAGTTAGTCTGCTTGTATTTGTTCGTAAGAGGATTTGAAACTCTTTCTTGAGGATACTTAAATTTCAGTTTTCAGCATCCCTAGCTTCGATTCTAGCAGAGACTGTTCGTTGATGTTCAGGTGAAATTTCAATAATTCTTGTGGTCAGCGTTCTTGGTAGATTTGAAAGTACAAGTTGGTCTTCAATGAGCTCTGTTCTAAGCTGATAAAGGAACAGCTGCCGTTTTGTATAGTTTATTACCGTTACCAAAGTACATAATTTAACACTTTCAATTACTGTAGCTTTCCGAGACAAGAGGATATAAGAGAGGGGAGTCACTCACCCAAGCGGCCTAAGGGGGGGGCAAACAAACTACCCCTCGAATCTGTGGGATCCTGCCTCAGAGTCGGAGTGTTAATTATTTCAAGATTAATTGTTACGTTATGTTATAGTGTTAATTGTTAAAGCTTTCTATTTGTTTTTTATCTCAATCATTGTTACATTCTTATGTAATGTATACATAAATAACTTTATGGCAAGGTCTTGTGAAAAAAAAACCTTTTTTTTTTTTTTTTTTTTTTTTTTAGACCAATCGCAAAATAACATTTTCTTATGTAAGGGAATACATTAACAAGCCCATCAGACTTAGACATACTTGGAGAATATGTGCTGTTCTCTGATGAGAGTAAGTTTAATTTATTTGGATCTGACAGATGAAAAACCATTTGGTGTAGGATCCAGCATCAATTAATTTTCTACCCCAGACAATGATCTGAAACATACAGCCATTGAAACGAAAGATTGGTAAATATTTAATGTTCGTCAACAACAAAACCCCTCCACAGTCACTAGTCTTGAATATATAATAGAAAATTTATGGCACATGTTGGGCCAAAATGTTTAAAAACATTTTTTTTTAATTTTAATTTTTTTTCCTAAATTATTTTTTTTCTCTAAAAATTGTATATTCTATGCATTTTGTATACAGATATATTACATTGTGAAATATTTATTCAAGTTTAATATGGTACCTGCAATTCCTTCGCAACCAACAAGCTAAAACTGCGAGCAAACCGAAGCCAGATGCCACAACCAGTGTTAAGAACTGAAAGAGAAGATTAAAATTATTAATATTTTTATAAATTAATTATTTACGATAATGAAAGATTAAATTCAGTTAATTTAACTTCAAATCACTTAATATGAATGTTTTTCAAATAAAGTTGTTAAGCAAGGAATAAGATTTTTAATAGATTTCTAGTTCTTATTCCTGTACATTGGTAATAATAATATAGAATTAGATTAAGGTTTTTATTTGAGCAATCAACTTCCAGGTTATTAAGCCCTTTTCATTTAAATATTGGAAATTTATTTTTCTTTGCTCTGTATTATCATTTTCATAATATATTTTATGGTAAAGTGGATGTTCTTTAAATAGATTCTTAATTTTGTTTATAGAATTTTTTGAGTCTCCTAGAGCAAGTTATGTGGATGGGAGTATTTTATTTTTTTCTAAGTCTTATTGTAATAATAGTATATAGTTCCTTATATTACAATTGTGTTGCTTTATAAATATATGAGTAATTGATGGATTAAAAATATAATACCTCAACTTTTATGAGGAACAAGTTATAAATTTACGCAGCTAAAGATTTGAAAAAAAAAAACAAAAAAAAAAAAAAAAAAAAAAAAAAAAAAAAAAAAACCACTTTCTCGATCATTTCATAGCACTAAATAAAAAAACTGTTCACTGTTTTTTAATGGCGTCTTAATTGAAGACTGTCAACATAGGTCTATCATTTAAGGCGGGCTTTTGTGAAAATGGTTATAATAATTTTCTTGATTGATATAACGTAAATATGTTTGAATATGATATTTTAATTGATAGGATAGATACCTATAATATAAAAATATAGGATAAAGCTTATTTTACTCACGAAAATTATAGTTGAATAGCATTAAATAATCATTGAATCATTGTAAAAGAAAAATACCACTAATTAACTATTAGAAAATTAAATTTAAAATAATTATTTGATAGCTTGTATAATTATAATGATAATAATTATTAAGTTTTATATAATAGGAGTGTTACTTTATACGCTCAAAATTTAGTGACCCTTGAACCTTGGCACTTTAGACAGCAGCTTTATTTTTTATTTTTGTAGGAAAATCATTTTTCAGATTCATAAGCTATGTTCTAGTCCTACTTTTATATTAGGTGTTAATATTTTAAAAATTAATGGGTGCACTCCACACAACAATTCATAAAGCAGTATCTACTCCAAGACAGCAAGAAATACGGAAGCAAGACGAATTAGAAAAGGTAGAGAAAGACGCTATCGGCACAAAGTGAGTAAAACAAAGACTCAGATTTCATCTTACAATTTAACTGTCTGCTTGAAAATTAAACCTTAACTATTCCATCAATTACATTCATTTATTTGTTCATAAATTAGTGCTTTTAATATTATGTGTAATTAGTGATACTTACTTTTTACCTAACGGTTGTTTTATTTCTGTATTGTAGTTACTATCTTCTCTATTTTATATAAAAGTAGTTTTCTAATCATATACATGTAGTCATAAAATGTGTTTATTATTATAATTATCTTGCTAAGGAATAATTATGTATGTACGGCATGTTTAATCAACATATTCATCTAGCTTCGTAAAGTTTCAGTAATCATTTTTAAATAATGCAATATATAAACAATATTAATATTTACAGTAATAAAGTTTAGTAATGTTGTACATGTAAATATTTTGATGGAGAAAAATACAAAAATTAGATTAGAGCCGGTCGTTGTGAAATTCACCTAACAGATTCTACATACAACTTATTTTATAACAATCATTTATACATCATGTATCATTCAAGTTTTAGTACACTTATTAACTTTGGGTTAATTATTGTCATGAGTAGAGTTAACCATTTATCAGTGGGAGTGCAGAAATTATTAAATTATTAGTTTGAATATATTTCTAACGTTTACCCCGTAATACTGTATGATAGCTCCTCTGCTGCTTCCTTCCGAGGTGTTACCACTTCTCATAGCCCTTCACCTGAAACACCATAAAGAAATAAATAATTTTTTTTTTTTTTTTGTTTTTGTTTAAGAGAAAATTTGAACTATACAATATTAATTCTACAATAACATTTAATGACTTTTTAATATATTGCTATTCATTAATACGTATATCATAAATATACTAATACTTAAATGTTAAGAATTCATGCTTTACGCAATGCGGTTAAAATTAATAATTCTAACAATAAATTAATGTTGATTTTCTCACAGTTTACATAAAAATTTCACGCATTTGTGTTATTTACGTAATTTATTTGTAGATAAAACCAATTCATTCTGGAATTTGATTGCTGGTAATATAATTGAAATAACATTCTAGTAACTACTGTTTATTATTTATATAACTTTTAGTTTAGTACTAATACATTTATAGGGAACTAAGTTTTATTTTTATTCATAATTTATAATTTATATTTTAGAAAAAATCGTAAAAGTCTTATGTACAAAATATCTCGACTGAATCATAGTTAGAAACATCAGTAAATAAATTATAACAAAAAAAAAAAAAAAAATCTATTAGCTGTGGTAGTTAAAATTGAAAAAGGAAATAGTGCAAGGTCGGGGCTTTCAAAAACAAGTGTTTTGAGGATCATCAAAGAACATTTGCATATGAACAAGGTTAGTGCAAGATGGGTTCCAAAAATTCTCTTAGCTACTCAAAAACAGGAACGAGTTCACTGCTGTAATGAATTTTTACGCGTTTTTTTTCCTAGCAATTTTTCCAAGCAGCAGTGGAAGAACATTTTTTTTAACTAAGTAGAAAATTATTTTTTTTATAGTATAGAAATGTTGCCTAATCGTTGTATTAAGTGTGTTGAACTTAGAGGAGAGTATATTGAAAAACAGTAAAACCAGTTTTTTCTTTCACCTTTCCTTCAATCCCAGACCGGAAACTTTTGGACCGTACTACGTAAAATACAACAAACAAAATTTTATTTTAAAGTCACCACTACTACTAGGGAGATGAGGTGAAAGGTTTGAAGGTAACATTTTTCACTATTTCTCGGAACCACCAAAGTTTCCAAAAACCAAAGGTATACTAATTTTTTTTTCTCATATTCAGTAATTTGAGAGATGTATGGGGCGAAATATTAGTAAAAAAATTAAAATATTACATTGAATGGAAATATTCAAAGGGAAAACAGCTCGCAAAATTCGATTGCTCTATCTCCCAAACAATTGATTATATCTAGCATACTAGAAGACCATTTTTATAGGAAATTATTTCCTCAAATTTTCTTCATAAATTACGTTAAACCAAAATAACAGTTTCCAAAATATTTGATAACTGTCATAATAGAATTTTTAAACTGATTTCTGTTTGAAAGGAATTTAAGTATATTGTACAGAACATCCTGATCAACAATTATACCAAAATCTAAAACTGTGAATTTTTGTCCTATTTTTCCTATACACCTATAGACTAAACACGACAATATACTTTCCCTGTGCACATAAAATTTAATGATTAATATTTCAGAGATATTGAAAAAAATCATACTTTTACAATTCACAATATTTTATAGAATGTTATTACTTATAATATTTAAGGGCCACGTGTGCCCTACAAGAAGAAGATAATGCTTGAGCGAGTAACGAAATTCAACACAGCTCCCTTCCCAGCAGTCGATTTCCTGATCTAATAAACCTATGGTTATCCAGTTATGTGTTACTACTTGTAGAAGTTGTTGACAAAAACAATCTAAAAATATAAATAGCTGTTTTGCTTTTATATATTTTTATTTAATTATCAACTCAGTTCCGTTGATGTACGGATTTAACTGTACTAAATTTCCGGACTTTTTTAATAAGTAATTATTGATTATTTTCAACCAACATCAAAAAATAGGAAGTTCTCAATTCGTCTGTATTTTTTGTGTGTGTGTTTTTTTTTAATTATTATTCTTTGCATTCACATAGAAAAATAATTGAGTTGCTATAATCATCATACGTGAACAAATCAACTCTTTCAATCTCTCGAATCTCTCGAAATTCAGTTCTCAGACTTGCTGGCCAAACTGGAAACCGGCTAGGTTTATTATTAAACATTTAAGAAATCTATCTTGTACTTTTAAATTTTTCGCTATATGTTAAATCATCGATTAGATTTTAAATATTGTTTTATCTACAAAGTAATCATTTCTTTACCAATGATTTAAAATTAATTATTGATATTATGAATATCCTTTTCATAACATATATGTTATATATGAACACATATAGTTTCGTTTTAAACAACTTAATTAGCAGTGAATTTTTTTTATCCTTCACTCACACATAGTTTTGAATGATTTTTTTTTGTTGCATTATTCATCTATTCCTTTCATACATATATTACAAAAATGTTTCCCTGTCGAAAAATTGAACAATGAAATAGATAATTGCAGATATTGTTTTTTTTTTTTTTTGGTTTTATTTATACGGAGAGAGTCGCAGATTCGAACACAACTTAAATGAAAGAAAAAAATGACTAGATTCATAGTATTTCGTACTTTGAAAATAAATATAAGGAAGGCGACAGAAAGTTCTCTCTTGAAATTAAAAAAAAAAAAAAATAATATATTTAAGCTGGGCACAAAAGGATTACAGAATGTCACTGAACGATGTTTTTCACTGATGAAAACTTTTAACTTAGACAAAAATAATCTTTTTAGAGCAGCACAACGCTTAAAGCAAGAAAATTTATTTTCTCTTTAAGCTAAAACTTATTTTAACATCCACTCGGAGTGTTTTCTCAAGTTTGAAGTTACGACATGAAAATGCGAAATAATAAGAGACTATACATCATTTAAGTTTCTTAGTTTAAATACATTACAATTAGTGACAGTCATTTTCAAACACTACATCTGTATCCATTGCACTTTTTGCCTTTTCTATAAGCATATATTAAATATTATATATGAACTAAAATATGTAATAAATATTGCTAATGTTTGAGTTAGGAATTTTACCTTTAAAATTGAAAAATAAATTTTAGATATGAGAAAAAAAAACATAGACGGGGTGTATGAATATGACTGTCGCTAACTTAATATGCTTGACATAAAGAATACAAGAGAATTTTATTTTATACATATAAGTAACAAGAAATGAATATTTTGTATTCTTCTTTTTTTTTAAATTTTACTTTTCTTCTCTTAGGTGTATTTGTTGCTTTTTTATTGGTTATATTTAGTATACTTAAAGGTGTTTCTTTATTTTTCAATAAATTATTTATTGTTTTTACAACCGCATAAAATATATACAAGTAAACGTGTGGAGTATGATTACAATTTCATGTAAATAACGTTTAAAGTATTACCCATTAGTAACACAATCTTTAATATATATAAATTACGTGTCACTGCCTTGGGGCAGGCTGACACCTAAACTACTGAACCGATTTTAATCAAATTTGCACACCGTGTGCAGTTTGATCCAACAAAAAAGATAGGACAGCTTATATCTTAATTTATACAAATAATAAGATAATATACAAATAATATTGCGAATTATTTGTCTATTATCTGCAAGTAACAATTATCTGTTAGCTCCATACTATTCTACCATATGGCGAATGAAGATAGGACTACCATATAGGCGGTATAAGGTTATACTATTATATAAAAGGATAAGCCATTTTTCGGTTGTGATCACTAACCGCTAAAATCTACTGAACCAATCTCTACCAAATTTTGACTACATCATCTTTATAGGAAGGGTTTGGCAATAGTAAAATGTAATGATTATCAACTAATTCTTTATTGAAAAATGAATAATAAGTAG
Source organism: Euschistus heros (assembly GCA_003667255.2). NCBI lineage: Eukaryota > Metazoa > Arthropoda > Insecta > Hemiptera > Pentatomidae > Euschistus > Euschistus heros. The sequence goes on along the minus strand of RCWM02000329.1, from coordinate 1,240,134 downwards.
ATAACAGTGAAGTTCAAAAATGGTGGCAATTGCCATCTACATGAAAGGTTAAAAGGTACAGTGTTACATAGAGCTTGACATTGATAATAGAATTTACTTATTTTCAATTAAATTGTTACAAGAACAGCTGTATGAAGTGAAATATACCAAATTTTAACATCATTTTCATAGTTCTAGGTTTAGCAATAATAAAAATTTAAATGTACAATGTTGAGTGTTAGAAACGGGTTTTTCCCACACTATCACATACTTTTATGGTTAGAAATTAAAATCCAACCAGATCAAATCAATAACATTATTTCTGTCGAATGAAAATTATTACAAATCAAAATGCCGATCCTCAGCTGTTTAATACTGTGTGTAAAAATATGAATTTTGAACCTTTAGTTGTAAGCACTGATAATGCAGTTTCATAAGCTACAGTTTCATAATAGTCTCTGTCCATCTGGATTACCAACTCATATATTAAAATTGAAAATTGGATGTCTAATTATGCTTTATGTTATCTTCAAACACCTAATCAATCTAAATTGAACCAAGTTAATAATGACTGCTATGCGTGAAAATATCATCAAAAATATAATTTTCAATTGTGCACTTTAATACAAGATTTTTATCGATAAAATCAATTATTAGTTAAAATTATCTAAGATCTTTACTTATGACAGAGGGGGAAGCTTCGACGGGGTTGATGAAGTTATATATAAAAGGACAAGCCATTTTCGTTCGTGATCACTAACAGCGATAACAATAGAACTATTCTGTGCCAAATATAACTATATCATCCTCATAGTTCAAGGAAGGTTTAGCAATAATAAAATTTCCATATTTTCTATTAAATTACTGTTTAAAAAGCGATAAATATGTGGTGTGCAGTAAAGCGAGCGCCATTCAAGAGAGGTTACAATGATCCGCTGTTAAATATAGCTAGAAATTAAAATAATGTTAATTAATTCAATTAAATTGTTATCGAAAAAGCTATATAAATATGTGGCTAGCGACAATAGGGTTTTAGTAAAACTAATGAACCTATCTGAACCAAATTTTAACATCATCTTCATAGTTCTTGAAAGATTTTCTATTAGAAAGTTACTATAATAATAATTTATACTATTATATAAAAGGACAAGCCATTTTACGTTTGTGATCACTAGGGTTAGGGTTAGGGTTTGTGTTAAGGCGTTTAACTACAAGGTTTTTTTACGCCATTGTGATCACTAACCACGAATACTACTGAACCAATCTCTACTAAATACTAACTACACCGTCTTCATAGTTCCAAGAAGGATTAATCTTAAGAAATCCACTGATTTTTAATTTATTTTTTTTTTAAAAAAAAGAAAATAGGTGGACAACAGTGAAGTTTGAAATTTGACCGATAGGTGGCGAGTGCCATTCTACGCGAGAGGTTAGAAAAGAGCTTGAAATCGATGATAAAATTTACTTATTAAACTATAAAGAAAATTATTTAAAAAGATTTAAATATGGTGTGCGATATGTGGATCCCAGTGAAGCTTGAAAATCGACCGATTGTGTATAGCGCCATTCCACAGATGAGTTAACAATGGTAAACTGAACCTATCTGTACCGACATCTAAATAAATAATTTTTATAATTCTAGGAAGGTTTTGCAATGGTAAAATTTAGAATAACTGAAATTTTAATGTACAATGTTGAGAGCAAGGACCGAGGTTTGCCACACTGTCATCTATATATATAAAAATGAATCTGTGTGTGTCTGTCTGTTCTCGATAGATTCAAAAACCATACATCCAATCGCCGTGAAAATGTGGGAAGTTATTAAGTATATCCCCGGGAAGGTTTTTGTAAATTTTTATTATATTAAATTTTTATAATATCAAAATAATATTTATTTTTTATAAATATTACTTTAGTGCAGGTGTTATTAAACAATTACCAATAAAACATATGTTCTAAATTAATCTATATCTCCTTAGTTTTTTAGGAAGGTTTTAAGAAGAATAAAATTCCGTAAAACGATTTCAAATTCATTTTGATGTTTCAGGTTTATAAGTAGGTATGTTATTAAAATAACAATTAATTAGTAATATTTGTTAAGAGTTTAACCATCAATAAATTGAATAATTAAATTTTTACTCATAGAATTTACTTTTATCAAACAAAACTAACCGCAAAAAAAATACTGAACCAATCTTTACCAAATCTAACTACATCATCTTCTTAGTTGAAAAGGAGGTTTAGGAAATAAGAAAATTTACATATTATCAATTAAATTGTTGCTAAAAAGAAATAAAAATGTGGTACGCAGTAAATTTTGAAAATTGACCGATATGTGGCGAGTGCCATTTAAGAGAGGTTATAGCGGTACAGTGTTTTATAGAGCTAGAAATTGATAATAAAATTAGTTTTAATTCAAATAAATTGTTATAAAAAAAAAAAAGCTATAAATATTTAGTGTGACGTGTGGATACTAGGGATGTTTAATAATCGAACAATAAGTTGTTAGCAACATTCTGCAACAAAGTTTGCAATGGTTAAAATTATTAAACCCATCTGTGCCAAATTTTAACTACAAAATTTTCATAGTTCTACGAAGATTTTAAATAGTATAGTTTACTATAATAATTCTTTAGGTAATAGTCGGCTTACGAGCCACCACCAAGTTTGATCCTTACGCTTCACTTCGAGTTTAAATTTATCGATAGTTCTTTCCTATAACCTCACATTTAAGCAAACCTTTGCAGGTTCAACTTGGATTGTGTTGTTTAGTTTGTTATATTGATATTTAATCTTCTTAAATGTAAATAAGTGAAACAGAAGTTAACAAAATGATTTTCATAAAGGATTAAGTGTTTTATCAATTCATGTTTTCTTATTTCCTCTTATCCAATGTGTAAAAGTGTTACAAAACTTAAGAACATTAATTTGTACATGGATTTGGTGTTTTATATATTTTGATTTGTTGTATCAATTTAAATGATATAATTTCAGTATACATATATTTTGAATGGATTCTTTGTCATCCATAATACTTAATGCCCTAAAGTGAGACAGATTGTATAATTAATTCAATAAAAACATATCGATCTAAAAATAAATGTGAGAAAGTATATCATAGGTTTTTCATATTTTTTTATTTTCACTTTCCTTAAAAATAATATATCAGAAAATATAGCAGAAATTAACATCCTAACTTTCAACATGGATTCTGTCTTATATTATATAATTCCTTATAACATGGAGAATGGACAATGTGAAAATAATCATAGATTAAGAGGTGTACTGTTGGTAATAGCTATTGATGTAATTTTATAGATTAATGTATTTTTTTTTTTTACATTTAGAAGCCTGCTGATGGATTATTTTTCTCCGAAACATGTAGCTACAAATGTTAAACAAATAGGAGTTATGTTAAATAAATTCTTATTGATTCTGCCTTTATATATTTATAATATCTGTGGCACCTGTGCATAGTGGGCTAAGTATATTGAAGAAACAATGCTCAATTGCATTCTTCAATACAAGACTTTTATAGATAAACAAATTATTCTTCGTTAATCAACTATTAGTAAAGTTCTTTAATTATGAGAGCGGTCGAAGTCGCTACGGGGAAAGCTAGTATACTTATATAGTTCGAAATCAACATCCAACCAGATCAAATCAATAAAGTTATTTCTTCCGAATACAAATTATTACTAAATGAAAATGTCGATCCTTTGCTTTTTTATATTGTGTGTAAAAATATGATCCACGGGCCTTCTGTCGTAAGCACTGATAATGCAGTTTATTTTCCGCAAGAGTTTCTTAATAGTCTTTATCCATCTTGATTACCAATTCATACATAAAAATTAAAAATTTATGTCTAATGGTGCTTTTACGTAATCTTCAACCGCCTAATCAGTGCGATTATAACTAGATTAATAATTACTGCGATTCGTGAAAAAATCACCGAAGAAATAATGCTGAACCACATGCTAAAATGCAAGAATCTTATCGATAAAAAAAATAAAACATTCACTTTTAGTTGAAATTATCTTTACTAATGGAGGGCGGGCGAAGCCGCGACGAGGATGCTAGTATTAATTATATAAAATACAGCAGTATTTACAGGGAGTACCAAATTATTTTAAATTTTCGAAATTTGAAATCAATGCGATTTATATCCACCCCCTGATTCATTACGTCTTGCATTGGATGGAGTATAGGTCTAACGTTATTTTGATTAAATCCTTGAGATGCATTCTCTATCTAATCCTAACAGTAATAAATCATATTAATTTAAATTTTCGTAACTTAATTTTGTTTTTTTTTTAAGTACTGATTGCTTTTATTTAAATAATATATTTTTTAATTTTAATAAATGTCTTTACCCCTTACCTATCACTTAAAAAAGAATAAAAATTTTAGCCGGATAATGTGTACGAGAGGTTTGGTTTTATCCGGTTTATAAAGTTCGAGCCATTTCAACATCTCTGCATTTAACACATACTTATAGGAAGGATATAGATCGAAAGTAGGTTAATTGGAAAAGTATGAACTGTTCAATAAGAAAACTTGAATAGGGAAGTTCTTGATTGCCGCCGATCTTAAGGCTTCGCTCAAGTGATCGATGTTTGCTTCTGAAAATAATTTGTGCAATTAATAGAACCTTCAAGTAAAATATTGTGAGAGAATAAAAATAGTTCACACCTGTCAATCATTCCGTCTGAATGGTTTTCAAATATATTTAAAGCTAAGGTTTTATTTTATGTTGAAAAAGAATATTGTACAATTACAGTAAACCCATCTTTATCTTTCGGATTATCTGATTAATGTTTTATTAAAGGTCTTGTTGTTATAATGAAATAAAAAAGATAATTTTTTTTTTTTTCAATTTATTCTAATATTTTACCTATAATATAATGATTGAGTTTTTTTTGTTTGTTTTTTTTTTATCTATTTATTGAAATTTATAACTTTACAAAAAAAAAAAAAAAAAAAAAAAAAAAAAAAAAAATCGCAGAAATGGAATTTAGGAGCCCCTAAGCTATCTAGTACCTTGCTGTTTCAATCTTGTAGGTCCAATTCATTTAACCGGTCAAAATGGAGTCCTTGGCAGTGGATCTGTTTGGGGTTAAGGATCGAGAAACGTTATTACATTTCAGGATACAGCAAATAAGGAAGTCATGGATTTACAACGAAAGGTAAAGGTGATTTAGTGGGATTTAGTTGGATTTATTTTAATATTCCAGTTTCTAGCCCTTTCTTGAAGGTGTTTTAGAAGAAGAAGCGATTGGGATGCAAGAATTGCTATATTATGTATTTATAAAATAAATTTGTCAACTGTATACATGGTTAGGACGGTGAGATGTCTGTATATACCGTGTAGACTACGCTGTAGAGGATGGAACTTTAAATACTTCCTTGAGGAACAGCAGCAGACAGGACAAAGAGAAAAGAATAGAAAAATATAAGCGATTTAATATATAAAATTTTAGGAGGATTTAATTTAAAGTTTATATAACCAAGAAAAATGTTTAGCAAGAAAGAACGTTGTAGATTGGAATATACGAAGAGAGATATATGCTTTATTCAGGCAATAAACAATAAACATAGTGCTGCCCAACTTTATTGGGTTGCTATAAACACAGCATACTCATCTATCCAATTAAAGACAACAATATAATTTAAAATTTAGTTATAGTTCTATAATATAATACCTAATACTACCTAATACTAGACAAACTAATAACATTATTTTTTTTTTCCTCCCTCTTTATTTTTTTTTTATTTTTTATTAATTTTTCTATTGTCTTTTCCTCTCTTTCCCCCCCCCCCCTTCTTTTCCTATTTCACTTCATTCTTTCATTTTATGTTATTTCTCCCCTAATATTCAGATATCTACCACACATTCATATACATATATGCACATAGAATCAGGAATCAGATAAATTGCTACAGATTTAATAACTATAAAAACAATACCGGGTGCCTAACTCGGCCAAATGTCAGCTAAACAATCAACTTTTTAATTAATAGAAAAGCGGACCATACAATGTCTTAAATGTGAAATACACGACTGTTTTTGAAATAGTTACAATTAACTATGTTTCTTTAATTATAATATTATTTTAGATATTTTATTAAAAACATTAACTGTTTGTGTTAAGTTATCTCCTATTTCCAATATCTTCGGTATATCCCTGGAAATGGATATCTGTGAATATTCGTGAGTTTAGTGTACGTTAATTTATGGAAATAAATCAACTAAAAGATAAATTATGAAATTAAAATAAAAAAATGAATGAATTAAGAAGGCATTTTTTTTTTTTTAGCTCAGAATATCAATAGCTGCATTGATGTATTTCTAAAGCATGGAATTTTTCAAATCATAAATGCCTATTTATAAACGATTCCAATATAAAATAAGATAGCAAGCGCAGAGGCAATGAAAGGGAGAAGTGATAGATAAATTAAAAGATAATGACAGATGATTACATAATAAGTAACAAATTCATTAATCATAATTGTCTTTCGCAACAACCATTAAGCTAGCTAACCGTAGGTAGAAATCTTTTGCTGACTGTAGGAAAATAAAAATTTATATTGGAAATCCGCGACAGAGTAAATATTAGCTTTTCTTGGCTGAAATGGAATCCTGGAAAGATCCGCTCTAAAGCCCTCTTCCAGCATGGCAGGCCTTCAAAAATTGGTTAAGGACGATCCACCTAGGTCTTTGAACAGAAATATCCGAATGATCCAAAAATTGTTTGTTAGTTAAAAAAAAAAAAATATAGTTATAAAAGACTCATTTTGTTTTAAATTATAATAATTTTCTAATAATCAGATTTTTTTTTTTTGCAATCGCATTCAATAAGTACTGATTTAAGTAATTGAGAGAATTATGCGAATTCATTGTGTAAAGGTGGCAATCAGACAAAATTAATATAGTTTTTTTTTTTTTTTTTTTAATATATATTAAAACTTTCCGTAAGTAGATTTTTTTTAGCTCGTTGAAATCATTTTGACAAAAACTATAAATTGTACGTTACATAATTTACCTTAAAACGTTGCCGTATAAACGTATTGCTCTTAATATAAATACAAAATTTAAATTTTTTTGTTTTCACTATCATTCCCTTGTAGTTATAATAATATTTTTAACGCCAACCGGGAAGATACAGCAGAGAAGGATTCGCTTAATCGCATTTTAAACCCTTTTTGAAACATTTCACCTGATTACATTACGCATCGAACTGTTCCTTATCAATGTGAAAATTCTAAAAGCCTACCCAAAACTCTTTTTTCACCTACTTTTTAGGCTGAGTACTGAGCACTGATAGCTCTACTTATTTCTGTTTATGATGAATCTTATTTTGTATTAATACGGCTTATTTAAAGCACTCTCACTCTGCCTCGATAGCACTAGTTGTAGAAGAAGCGTTATGGTCTCGAGAAATTCTGTGGGTGTTGTCATTAATTTATAATTTTTTGTATTAAATTTTTATTCTATTTTGTAGAATTAGTTTTTATATTGTTGTATCTTTGATTTTTTTTTTTTTTTTTTTAAGTCAACATCTTTAGTAAAAGGCGAAAGATTTATTCGCTTTGAGGGAGACTAGACGCAAGGGAGACATAATACAATGTATATAATATAATGTTATGTTGTAGCACCTATCGCTATAGCGCTCCCACTCAGCCTCCACTGGATATTACCAGTGATGCAGCTGAGAGAGCAGCGCAGGGATCCCTTCGAGTCTAGTCTTAGCTCCCAATAACTGGGGGAATAGGTTCGATTCGGGGTTCCCCAGGCTGAGTGTGTCTTTACTGTACATATAGCCTGAATGTAACTTAATTTTTTTTCCATTTTAATTTTTGTCAATTGATTTTTATTATTTCATTTTACTTTTGATGATTGTAAGTAACTATTAGTATTAACTAATAGTAAATATTTTGTTATGATTATTTGTTTTATTTTTATCTCTTATTATTATTAATTGTGTGTGTATGAGAACTGGTATATTTATATGGTACGAATGAAGTCATCATTAGAACTTATGCAGATTCTACATATATTAAAAAAAAAAAAAAAAACATTTTATTGAATAATAAAACAATCTGCCTCAATCAAAGGCAGTAAGTAATCAAAATTAATAATTAAATTCATACAATATGTTCAAAAAAATAAATAAAAAATAAAAATTAATATAATCTCAAATAACACAAATTTTAAAGTAAAAATAAATTAAAAGAAATAATTATAAAAATTAGTTAGAACACATATGCTATCACGTAGCCTAGTATTAACGCATTTGAAAAAAAAAAAAAAAGTAATTTACACAAACTGATTGTCCGAATCCGACTAGGGTAGGGTAAAGTTAATTCTAAGCGATTAATTAAAATCAAAACTTTTCCATTTCTGCATTCTTCAACATATCCGTGGCTGTCGTGAAGAAGTTGGTAAGTCGAGTTACCTGGAAAATGAGTTAACACTACTACTATGTAGTTTATGAATAGCTTTACTTTGTGAAGAAATCGTTAACTTAGATTCCAATTAGAAAAAAAAAGTTACAGCGATGTGCGTTTTCAGGTATTTTTAAATCAGTTGTTAATTTTCAGTAACTTTACTGCCGTTGTTATTTCTGCCACAAACAAATTATTCAAAATCGGTAATTCAATATAACTACATATTCCCAAAGAGGATTAAAAATTTCCTCCAAGGTAAGTTAACTTAACTATGTTTTCCAAAACTTATAGACTACATTTCAATAAGTAAGTTTGAAATAACAACTTATTTCAAAATATAAGATAAACAATGAAATTCAGTAACTAGTATAACAGTTTATACTAAATGAAGTATAGATGTTATCTTACGGTAAATTAAGTTACCAGAATCTTGACGTATTCTTGGAATATGATAATTGCCCATAGGCTGCTACTATTCTGGAAAGTACTTAATAATTAAGTTCAATTATTGATCTCTAAGAAATATTATTTTTTAGCAAACCATATTTTCCAAGAGCTTTTTCCCTCTCTCTAACAACATTGTTTCTCCAGTTCCTTTCTACTATTGCCAGTTCAACTTTGGTTTTCATACAATTCAGTTGTTTTTTTTTTTTTTTTTCAATTTACTTAAAAATAATGTTTAACCGGAGAAGTGAATTTTTACGGAAGTTAAGAGAGAATGTGGAAAATAGATCCACCCCAAATGAAACTTATTTTTCACCAATCCCAAGTTGTTCGTCAGAGGGAAATAAAGAGAAAGAACAGATGTGCTTGGGTCACCTCAAGAAATATAAAAAATGTGGTTCCTGGTTTTGTTTATGAAGGTAAATATTCAAATTACTGTAATTAATTCTTTCAAGCTTTTATTATTTAAAATTTTATGCTATTGACTTATTATTTTAGATTTAAATTTGTCAGACGACAGTGATGCTGACCCGACGGTAGATCTTGACAATATTGAATCTGCTTCTTCTGATGAAGAAATTGAAGGTAATTGCTTTAAAAAAATTTAAACCTGTGTAAATAAAAATGATACTAGTGGCTCTGTGAGCTAATATCTTTTTAAAATTCATTGTTACAGAAAAAACAACTAAGACAAAAAGGCTAGCTGCAAAAGATAAGAAGTTGGTGGAGAGCGTCTTGAATAGAGAAGAAGATCAAACAAACCAGCTTAGATGTGACTTGGAATTATCAAACCGAGAATGCTGTTACCGTTTCTGCAACAGTAGACACAAATCAGAATAAACGGAAATTGTCTAGGAAAGAGAGAATTCAAAACAAAAAAGCTGAGAAACTCAGGTAAATCATATATTTCGTCTACCAACAAACTAGTTGAAGCTCGTAGTATGGGTCCACTGAAAATGTGTCGCATGAAATGCAAAGATAACTTGTCCGATGAAAATAGATCTATCATATTTGATAAATACTGGAAATTAGGTAGTAGAGATAGCAGAGCCAATTTTGTAGCTTCCTGTATAAAATTTTTTTTTTTTATCTACAAACCATTATTTTCCAACTTTTACTAGGTAGATGTATTTTATTTTGTTTTAAAAATCATACAAAACAGTTGAAGGATGACGGCGATTATAATGGTTCAATTATAACCCAAATAATAAATCAGAATAACCAAATTGGATTCTGGTAACAATCTGAAGTTCAATGCAAAATCAGGTAAGTCTTGTTCAAAAAATGTTAACTCAATATTTAATTTTAAAAAAATGATATAAATAATAAATTACATATTTTTTACTACTAGCTTTCTCCAATATAAGAAAGGGTTCGTCAAATACTGATTGTTTTAACTCTTTTAATATAAGAGAAATCAAAATTATGGTTCTGGAAAAGCGAATTAAACTTAAAAGTGCTCTCCTGAAAAATGTACAATTTTGAGTTACCAACTTCTTCACGACAGCCACGGATATACTGGAGTATTCATATGATAATAGAATTCTATAATTTCATTAATCATACTAAACAACTTAATTGGGTAACTATTAAAATAATGATAAAATGAATATTTAAAAGTTTACAATGTTTAGATTTTTTTTTTTTTTCATGGTTCTCTCAGGAAACTGTCTTTAATATGGAAAAATAGTTGATTATGTTTAATATTCCCGCTTCTGTATTATTGCATAATTTAATCTAAACATAGCATTAGGTACTTTAGTTTTGTCTAATATCATAAATCTATGTTAGAATAATTTAAAAGTTTTAAATGACATTATATTTCTTAAGGAGTTCTTAAAAGGAGCACATATGCGGAACAATGCCTTCCCGTTAGTTCAAAGAAGATGTGTACGCGGTGAATGAAGCGAAAACTCGGGCCATTCATCGACTTCCCACGTACTATCTATCGAACCACTATTTCTGGAGAGGGTCCCGTCATACAGGTTGCCTTTGACCTACAATAGACTACTATCTTTCTTCTATTAATAGATTTATTAAAATAAACTTTAACCTTCAACACTAATCGATAAATCATTTGTAAACCATACCTAGATATTTGTGTACACTATTTATGTTCAATAATTTTATTAATAAGCATAGCATCATTACATTATCTAATAAATTGTTTTGAAATTATAATGTTTATTCACACCACTATGACAGTTAGTGTGACGTATATTTATCATTGATGATTAGATGTGATACCAACTACTGAATTTGATAAGATATTAAAATAAGTGACAAAAAAGATATGTGAAGGAGTAGAACCTATCTGCAACTACTTCTAACTTGATTTTTATTTTTTTTCTGACTCGAGAGATTCCTTATACAAGTCATTTTTAGCCTTCTCTGTATGTTGTCTGGCAAGTGCATTGTGGCCTTTATGAGTGTCTTGGGATGTTATACTCATCTCTTTAATTACACAGGCCAACAAAAACTTTGTTTTTGAGAAACATTTAATAGCTGATTGGTATAGAATTTTATGAAGTGAATCCAAATCTAGTTTTTTTTTTTTATTAATCATTGTTTTTGAGTTGTGGGAACAGTTCACTAAATCACCTTCTTGTTCAAAATACTTGGAAAGTTGCTTCTCTCTTTTCTAATGCACATAAATTTTGGATATAACTGCCAACAAGTTCTTTTCCTTTAGTCTTGATCCAAGTAACTCAGCTTTTTGTTTTGTTAACCCCAGTTCCCTAATGAAATCGTTAAGCTCAACCTGAGTAAACATTGGCATTCTTCAACATCATCTGGTTCCTCTATCTCTGATTGTACATCATAAAACACTTTCATTGAAATAGAATTTAAATCATCCATCAAATGGTCGGATGGCGGACGGAAGATCGGGGTAGCTTATCGCCTTCTTGTTTTTTTGAGTTACGGCCAGTAATACCAACTCTACAAAAGTGAGGATTGTCACAATGGTTTGTTGGCTCCTTCCATATCATAGGGCAGCAAATTTAAAGATTTTAAATGTTTTTACCTTATTTTGACGGTCTTCGAATATCTTCTAATATAAATAGCATACCTTATGCGGAGCCCACGATTACTCTGACACCCGAATTTAGTTCCAAAGAATGACAGATAAACCTGTTTCACAGTCTGTAATTTTTCATTAGTGCTTTTTTTACACAAACTCAATCCAGATGAAACAAATCTGTTTGCAGAGTTTTTACAAATGTGACGAGACATAGTTCTGAGCACATGTACAGGGAACATGATACTGAGGTTAAAATAGCAGTAAACAAAACATCAGCTGAGAACCGAAAAACAAAAATCAACTTTGAGCTATGCTATCAACCTCTATACTCAGTACAGCTACTTTTAAATATATGAACTATGTGTATAGAAGTTGTTAAATTCTTTATAAATCGCTTAATTTATGAAATTTAAATGTAAAATTTAAAGAAATGGTGGGTGATATATTCTTTTAGGTATCATAATTGGATTGAGTACCGCAAAATACATTAAAATATAGTATTTCCAGTAGAAAAGTTTTTTCATCGTTGGCCTGTGTTATTGATTGAATTCTGAATAAAATACTTAAATTATTCCTAGCTAATAGTAATGATTTTGATTAACAAAAAACAGTTTTGTAATTTATAAATATATTTAATATAAACTTAAAGTAATCTGCAATATCAACATGGAAAATAATGCAAAGGCTAAATACTTGTACTAAATTACTAATAACACAATGGACAAATTTACAGGATAGCTAAATAGTCATACATTCAAATACAGGCATTCCAGTCAAACATATTAAGACAAATTACATAAAGACTTATGCGTATCCATGGTATAAGATCGCATACAGACTTCATGCAAAAGATTTCAAGACAACTCTGCGGACATTTCCACAATCTAATACAAACTATAGCATTGAGAAACATTTCATAGAATACCCGAAGAAGGCTATAGAGGAGTTGATTGAGGGATCCATTTTGTTAAAATTATTTAAATATCATGTTAGGAGCAAGTACCGCTAGGTGCTGACTTCCTTAATGCTTGACATGCCAATTATCTTTTATTCTATCATCGCATTTGCTTATAGGACGTAATGATTGATTGATGTGGATTTAAAATAAAAAATAAAGATTTAGAAAGAGCTATCAAAAAGAGAGGTATTAATATTTTCAAAAACAAAATATGCCTGATTAGATCTTTTTAAAAAAGTTTCGTAATCTTTGATCTATTGAAAACGAGCTTGCTTAGAAAACCATTTAGAGTCTAAAAAAGCGTGGGTGAAAACACCTGGCGATGAATGGCCTTTAATTAGGGAACACCTGGTGAAGAATGACCCTTTATTATGAGAGATTAACCTAAAGGGAGTTAGCGCTTTTATCTGTTGTATATGAAGCGTGAGTGGCAATGTGTGCGTGTGTCGCGGGTACCCGTATATTCCTGATTGTTGTTCAGTTTTGAATGTGTGACCGAATCTTGTGCAATAAAAAAAAAGATGAATTTATTAAAAGTAAGAAACTATCTTTTCCTTACTATTAAAGGCTATAAAACGAAGAAAAAAAAAAAAAATTAAACGGCTCAAAACAAGTGCTATTTGTGTATTTTTATAATTTTCTATAAGTGTATTTTCACCTTTGAACTATCAACTCGAAAGTAAAAACAACATAATGTCTTTAAATGAACTTGTAATTAATGACGGATTGTGCTATACTCTATGGCTACTGCATTTCAAGCTCGCTAAAATGTTGTTACTATAGTAATCTTAAAATGTTAAATTTTCCCAAAAAAATATCAGCAAATAACTCTCGCCAATCGGAATCTCGCCTATTCCTTCCTTCAACATATTTTTTCATCCTCCGTTCCTATTTTTGGGATAGAGTATTTAAAATTAACCATAATTCTACATACTCATCCACCTTTCCTCAGACTGCTGGTATTCCTCAAGGTAGTATCCTGGGTCCTATTATTTATACCGAGTATACAGCTGATTTCCCAACTCATCATATTACTATCCTCACAACCTATGCTGATGACACCAGTTTGTTATCAGTCAATGACGATCCATTTGCTGTATCAATCCAAGTCACATATCACTTCTCTTGAGGAATGGTGTCATAAATGGAAATTTAAGAAAAATCACAGCAAATAACTTTTACCATGCGTCGAAAACCTACCTCATCCTGTCCTCCTGTACCCTTTAACGGATTATCGTTAAATAATGTTGTACAAAGCTGCCTTGGTCTTATTAAGTTAAACATTGAGGACATAGATATGGTCGAACGCCGAAGGTCGAGAAAAAGATGACCCGCGACCACCGCCCATCATCGCGCGCTTCGTGAGGCAGTCAGTGAGGGATGATCTGGTGCAAAAAAGAAAAAATTAAGCGAGACTTCTCGACCAGAGATATAGGTTGGCAGGAAAATGATTCCCACCGGATATATCTCGCCGAAGAGATGACACCAGCGAACAGGCACCTATACTGGCTTGCACGGCAGAAGAGGTCCACCGGAAAAGTGAAATATGTTTGGTTTGCGGCTGGTAGGAGTGCGCTGCCGGAAAGATGACGGCCATCCGGTGATCTTCATTGACCAGGCTCAAGACCTTGATTTTTTCGGATGACTAACAGGATTGCAAGTACCATCCAGTCTTTCTCGCGGATACAGCATTCTCTCTGATCTTCATTTTTTTTCGGCTTTTGTATTGGTATTAGTCTTACAGCTTATTATATTTGACATTTACCACATATTTCCATATATCTTTCTTTTTCATTTTTACTTTTTCTTACTCTTATTTGAATTTTTATTTCATGGATTCATCTTTACTTTTTCCTACATCGCAATCGATTTATCTTTTTTTTTCAGAAAAAAATCATTTTTTCTACCAGTTTATGTAAATTTTTGTCTACGTTTTAGTAATGATTTGACAAACCATAATTTTTCGTTAATTATTACATATCTAAATCTCTATACAATGTAATATTCTTATTTTTCTTTTTCTTGTCTCTGTGTTTCAAATTTCCTAATGATAGATGCATTTATGTTTTCCCGTTGTGCTTACTACCCTATTGGTTCTGTGATAATTATTGTTCCTATAAGCTCCAATTAAAAATTTCCATTATCTCTCAAAGTAACCTTGTCCTCTCTCTTTCCTATGTCTAATATACTACTGACCTGTCACGTTCCCAATACAACTCCCAATCCCTCCCAGCGCGCACTTCGATGAATTTCATGACTACTTTATCCATAACACCTATCATATCATTGCAGTTTCTGAGACTTGGTTGAAACCATATATTCCCACCTCTTCCATATCTATTCCTGATTAGACCCTTATTCGCCATGATCGGACGGACCCGAACTGGTGGAGGTGTTTGTTTATATGTTCGCAATAACCTAAGAGCAAAAATTCTTCTAAAATCCAGTTCTCTTGATATTCCACACCTTGAATACATGTTCACTGAAATATCTTCGGAATCATTTTCCCTCCTTTACCTCATAGTTTACCGCCCTCCTCAGGTCAAATTCGACCCATCATTCGAATCATCTCTTTTTACTTATGTACCTCTGTATAATAATGTCATCATTGCTGGTAACTTTAATACTAACCTCCTCTCAGATTCTTCTGATAAAATGTATCTTATGGACTTGGTGTATTCTCTACATCTTTTTGCAGTACCTTTCCAACCCACCCATCACACCCAGTTCACAGATACGTTAATTGACCTTATGATTGTAGATTCTCAGAAAAACCTATTATCCTTCTCTCAAAATCCAGTACCTTTCCTCTCATGCCACGATCTCATCCAAATCTCCTATGACATATCTGTTCCTATCCTTATTCCTAAGAAAATATCTTGGAGAAATCTTGACCATATAACCCCAGATAGAATAGAATCCTTACTTGACGCACTATCCCATTCCTTGGAATCCATATATTCTTCCCCCTCAATTGACGAAATGGTGGAATGCCTAACATCGAATCTTTATACTGTCCTTAATCATCTTGCCCCTCTCAAAACCTCAATTATCCGACGACTACCGGCTCCATGGATTAACCCTGACATTAGAAATCTGATGAAGCGAAGAGATGCTGCCAGGAGACGTTTTAGGCGTACTAGACATTCAGATGATTATTCATCGTTTAAGCTTCTTAGAAACCTCACCCAGACCTCTTTACGCCGTGCTAAAGCACAGTATTTTCAAAATATCCTATCCCAAGCGCCTGACCCTAAATCTAAATGGAAAATTTTGAGAAAATTTGCAGTACCCAGTTCCACATCTGATAACAATTATCCATTCACTCCAGATGAACTTAATTCCTACTTTGCTGACCCCACACCCTAATGAACTCCCTGTAAACACCTTATCCTATTCTATTCCTCAAACCCCTTTTAATTCTAATAACTTTTATTTTCTTAATATTTCCCCTAATGACCTAATTGATTCAGTTTTTAAATCTCGTACCAATGACCATGGTTTGGATCAAATACCTTTAAAAATAATCAAACTCTGCCTTCCTGTTATCTTACCTGCCCTGCTCCACATATATAATTTCTCCTTACAAAACTCTATTTTCCCTACAGCTTGGAAAAAAAGTCCTTGTCCGTCCATTAAATAAAGTTCCTTCTCCTTCCTCAGTTTCCCACTTTCGACCTATATCAATCCTATCAAATTTATCTAAACCATTAGAAAGATTAGCACATACCCAACTCACCTCCTTTCTTGACTATAAAACTCTGCTTAATCCTTTCCAATCAGGATTCCGATCCGGATACTCCACGCAGTCTGCTTTGGTAAAAATTACTCAAGACCTTTACTACTCCTTAGACCAACAGAATATTACGATCCTGATCCTTTTTGATTTTTCAAAAGCTTTTGATTCTGTTGACCATACAATCCTCCTCTCCAAACTCCATAACCTCTCAATATCTAATAGTGCGTTAAGCTGGCTTCATTCTTTTTTATCCAACCGTTCCCAAACAGTGATTATACCTGGAAAACCTCACTCATCTTCACTACCACTCTCGCGAGGAGTACCCCAGGGATCTTCTCTTTCACCTACCCTATTTTCTATTTATATTAATGACTTGCCGCATCCACTACTCCCAATATCATCTTTATGCTGACGACTTGCAAATATATTTATCCTTTCATCCTTCAAATATGCTAGAGGTGACTTGTAAGCTATAGAAAGACATAGATAGCATTAACCTTTGGGCAGTGGAGAATAAATTAAGTCTAAATCCAGAAAAAAAAAAGGCTATTCTCATTGGGTCAAAACCTCACCTAAAAGCTCTTCCCTACTATCCACTGCTTTTCCTAAAAAACTGTCCAATTCATTTCCAAAATTCCATTAAAAATCTGGGAATAACTTTCGATAAACATCTTGCATGGAATAGCCATATCTCTCAAATCACGAGAAAATCTATTTTTATTCTTAATCAAGCAACTTTCACATTACCGTGATTCATTACCATTAAGTACTCGAAAACTTTTAGTATCATCACTTATTTTTCCTAACTTTGACTATGGATGCGTAGTATATGGAGGACTGTCTGATGAGCTCGAGATGAGGTGTAAAAGAGTAATGAACTGTTTTTATTAGATTTATTTTCGGGATCTCCAGACGTTCTCACATATCTCACAGGTATTCTGAAATCGGGTGCTGTACTCCGGTTTTCGACGTCAATACTTCCTGGGTGCTCTCATATTTCAAACCTTGAAAACCAAAAAACCCACCTATATCCATGACCTCCTTACTCTGCGCTCCTCCATTCACCTCTTAAATACTAGAACCCAACCCATCAACCTATACACTCCGGCGCATCGAACTGCATCCTTCGAGAAATCCTTTATTATCCGTGCTTCCTCGTTATGGAATTCATTGCCCATCACAATTCGAAAAAGATCCACTCTTACTTCCTTTAAACATAATTTATTCCTTTACCTCTTGGATCTTCAATCTTCCGAGCTAATGTAAAACGTGAACATTTATGTAATATACATTATAATAGTATACATAAGATATATCATTTTACAAAATGTCACAGTTATCTTGTAACATATAATTTAATTATTTATCAATTTTTATTATTATCTATTGTTATTATTTATTATAATTAATTATCAAAGCCAGATGATTGTCCTATGTACTGTAATCATATGTTATTCTTAGGGGACAAGTAGTCCCAGAATAAAGTTCATTCTCTTCTTCTTCTTCTTCTACTACAAATACGATACTTTGGATTTTGTGTGGTCACGCGACTCACATGAAACCCTCTTACAAGACTGGAAAGAAAAGAAGCGGCACGTCACTTTCGACTGCTGTAACACTTACTTGATAAACGTTAAAATATTCCAATTCGCTCCAAAAAAAAAAAAAAAAAAAAAAAAAAAAAAATCATTAATACAACAATTATCAGACCTATTTGGACCTCCAAACGATTTAATTCTTCCCGCATCCAATCACTCCAATCCAAAATCCTTTGAAACGCCCTTAATGTTCCTTACCTTGTCATAAATGAACTGATCCAAATTTACTTTAATATTCCATATATTTCTGATTTGGCATGAACTAAATACCTTTCCTTTCACAATAAACTAAATACTCGCCCAAATCCACTTGTTCCTGAACTTAACATCCCATTCCTGGAAATCTTCCGAGGCGTCTGAAAAGAAGATGTTCTCCTTCTATTGTAAAACTTTTATTGGAGGGCTACCAATAAGTATTCCCTCTTCAAGACTTTGTCATTTCATTACTTTACATTGCAATTACTGCATATTTACTGGATGTATTGTTTGTTTATTTCGTTTAACGTCACTTTATGCAGCTATGGCTAATCGGACGATGCTACGGTGGGAGTCCTAAATTTTGCCTATCCAGGTATAATTAGTATAGGGATCTTTAACGAGTACCTGACATCGCACAGGCTCGGGACCCCCAATTTACGTCCCTTCCGAAGGACGGCATAGCTAAGGATTTTTTTACTTGCTTTAAAAAATCCTAAGGTCATCTGCAGGGCTACGAACCCGCGATCTTGGGTTTAGTAGGTTGCTATGCTAACCACTACACCACAGGTGACCCTACTGGATGTATTATTGTATTACTGTTGTAAATTTAAATTAATAAAAAAAATAAACAAATAAAAAGTCTTATAACAGTTATTAAGTTTCTGGTAATAGTACGTTTTTTATCCCCTTTAAACAAATTCCATACCTCCCTTAGGTCCTATATTACGGGAAAACGGGGTTTTTAAGATTCTTTAATTGTTTATAATAAATAATTATCTTAAACAAAATTAAAACATTATAGTGTTTTTTATGTAATATTAAATATAGTATTATAATTAAACAAAATGCTTGTGTTTCTTTTAGCTTTTACATTTTCATATTTGAAAAATCATTTAGTTTCTAACGGATTTCACTGTAGAGAAAAAATGTACCAAGTAAAAATTCAAAAATAAGTTTTCCCATTAAAAATAAATAAATACGACATTGGCTGACGTATGTCTAGCGTGTAAAAAATAAACAAAACATGATTTGTTTCCTGTTTGTTATCGGATAAGCAAGATATGGAAATGTAAAATACAGCAACCCCTTTATATTATGCCAGGAAAGCTGGAATTTAATAAAATAAAATAGTATTTACGTCAGCAATATAGTGGTTATAATTTTCCGCGTGGTATTTACCTTTTCTCTGCCTGATACACTCATATCGGGTATTCATCGATTCGCAAATCTGATTAGAAATTTCTATCATTTCGTTTTTTATTTGAGTTTCCTTTACCCCCTAAAAGGAAACGGAAAATCAAATAAAAAAAAAAATGTCAGTTCGTCTTTAATTTTTAATGTATCCATCTGTAAAACCTGATCACCTTTAGAATTCGAATAAGGAACGCATTGTATTTATGTCGTCATTTTGAACTTCTTACAGTGTTGACGGCGTTTTGTGTCTTTCCCTGATGGATAGAAACTGTTAATAGTCGACAAGTATATGTTTATCGTCCTGAGTTCTTGACAATTGACAAAAGTAGCGGGCTCCAATCCACGGAGAATGTATCTATGGAAGAATCCACATTGGTCATTTCTTAGGCGGCAAGCAAATATTACCTCTTATCTAGAGCTCCTACTTCTTGTTTACATTTTTCTACGCAATTTAGGAAATAAGCTCCATTTCTACTTATTTAGACGGATATTTTAGGCCAGGACTTTTTCCACTTCGCTAAAATTAAGAACCGTATTTGTCATACCCATCATGTACAGGATAAGTACTTCTTAGTATAAAAAAAAAAAAAATTGGTTTTTAAACTATTTTATAAATGCCACAGACGATAGATCAAAGACTTTTTTGAGGAAACCACGTTTTTTGCCGTAAAAGCTGTAATATCTCCACTTCGTTAAAACATTATCTCCAATTTGACCACATTTTGGGATTTAGCATTAAATTTTCCATAACAGCAAAGTGTATCTAACCTTCAATTTTACAAACTTGGGACCTAAAGGAAAGCTTGATCTTCGCCTTAATTAGGGATGTTAAAATGTCTTATAATACTTCAACGCTCACCGTATTTCTAAAAAACTATCCACAAAACTGCAAATCTCACGAAGAATTGAAAATTTAACTAGCTTTCATATAGTATGATCAAATTAATGATTACATATTGATTTTTCGGAGAAATACTTTTAAAGCTGAAAAAAACGTGGTGTTTTCATTTGCCATACAAATCAGTTACTTGTGTAAATAAGACATGATAATCACTTAACGGAAATATGTATTTTAAACATAATAAATTTTTCATTGGATTAAAAAAGAATGACAAAATTTATTGTTTAATGGAAAATAAAGGAAAACTCTTAGCACCAGATCTAAGGATTTTATGTTATTACATTTATTTATTCATTACTACTATTTAGGATTTATTTTACTAGATTTTCAATGTAAGGTTCAAAACTCAATGATAATGAACTTGGACCTTAATATCGCCGTTGGCTTCTGAATGCAAATGACATGGAAGAATACCACTCACTTTCCTGATTTTACGAGGTAAGGCATTTCTATCTATCCACGTGGGGTATCGTTGGTTTATTCACTTGCTTTCGAATAATGTGGAGGAGCACCATAGTGTTGGGAAATCATATTTTGTCGAACTGGAATATCGTGATGAAGTTGTGGAAGGATAGTTTGTAACAAATCCTAATAATTCGCAGCATTAAATCTGTTGGGCAAACTATGATTTACCAAAACTATTCGAAAGCAGTACAAAAATGAATAAAGGTATTACAGTATTACAGGAGATATTACAGCTCTTATGACAAAAAACGTGGTTTCTTCAAAAAAGTCTTTGAATTATCGTATATCTGCAACGGATAGGAATAGACAAGTAAGGTCTGCGGCATTTTTCTTTATTTTTGATCTAGTTTTATCCTATATGTTTTTTTTTACACTAAAAGTTATGCACCCCGTGTAATTGGTTTAGAAAGTTATGATATAACTCAGAATTGGATGATTTCTAAACATTTTGTTCCAAACAGGGGAATATTAAAAAAGATTTATAATAGTTATATTTATATTTATAATCTATATAATATTTATAGACTGCTTCAAAAGCAAATTTGTGAGCTCGATTGCTTCAGAGGGGACGGGTTGACTAGAAATTAATTGACCTTTCATTAACAGGAAGAAGAGAACCGTTCCCAAGTCTTTGGCCCAGTTGAAAGCCTACATAATGAGATTCTGTGTTATTAACCCTCCAGATTATATAAAAGAACAAACTAGTCTTTGCTCTCTAGATAGAAGCATTTAGGATTTTAACGACAGGATGCGAGACGACATGGTTTATTGGAATCCCAATGCTTCAAACAGTTCTAATTACTCTCATGTCTCTTTTCATTAACCAGAAGGTTTAAACGTTTGTCTGGTAAATGCTGGAGTAGTCGAAAACGACTAACAGTTTCTTGTCTTTAGTGTCTCGCATATATTATATTTTTAGTACCTCAGCGGAATATTATTAAAGAAAACATTAGTGATGGGAGTCGTTGTTTTACGACGAAGGATAAAGGTTATGTGGTAAGATTTGTTTGGATTTATTTTCATTCTCTCTGATAAATGTTGAAGAAATCGTAAAGGACAGGCAGTTTTTCTTCTCGTTTTAATGTAGTATGTAGGGGAGACCTGGGATGGTTGGAACAGTGAAATTTTTGGTTAATAGGTTGGCACTACTGAATTGGCTTTATAGCTGTTGATCACACTCCTGAGGCAGGTTATAATCCTGTGCTTTGGCGGCCATATTTAAATTTCCTAAGAAGAGAGGTAGGTTTTTCTGAATTTTCACTACAAAAGTAAATACATATTTGAATGAACTTTAGGATGGTATTTTCTTAAAGAAAAAAAAAACCCTGCCAGCGTCTTAAATTAACATATAAAACTCCTATCAATTATCATTCGATTCCAGAATCTTGAAATACTAACCTACATGTTTGTCAGGACCACGTATTGAATAAAAAAGTAACCTAAGGGATGGTTGGGACACTTGATCTCCCTTTTTTTGTTGAATATTTACATTTAAATTCCACTTAGCTGAAAAACAGCGGCTTCTTTACACTCCGCACAAACGCACATTGCTACAATGAAAAATATAACATGTAACTAAAGTAAGAATGTACGATTGATTCTCTACAAAAGAGGTTTATTTTATAAAATGAGTTTTAGCATTGTGGTAAATCTGGTTGCATAAATTTCTTTGTGCTCCATCTTTTAAATCAATTTTTACAAACATGTATAATTATATACTATTGTACACTATTTTTAGAATAAATACTACAGGAATGAGCATCCTGTTATATTTTTGCAGTTATTTATATTTTGTTGCATTTTCTTATTGTTTTTTTTTCTTTACAGAACCTTATTTTTCAACACCATGCCTTATTTATTTATTGGTAAAAGTGTCCTTTTTTTAATTTAATTTATACTATTATTTGTGTAAGAAACAGCACTATTTTATTGTGTTTACGTTTATCATTTAGTAAATAAAAATATTGAATTGTACCTAATGTGTTACCTAATTTATGTGCTCCAACCATCCCTTATCGCTGTCCGAACCATCCTGGTGCTCAGGATAGTTGGGACACTTTTAAATGCTGAGTTTTTTTTTTTTACTGACTTGTGTTCATTATTATCATTTAAAATAAATCATACGTACTTCAAAAGAGTTATTAAAAAAGAAAAATATTTCAAAAGTTACAAAAAAATAATTTTAGCCCTAAAAAAATTTTAAAATAAAAAACTTTAACTGTCCCAACTATCCCACGTCTTGAAGTTCGCTGCCTCGTTCAAGATCGGTTTAAAAGTGTGAAAATTCTCATCAGCTACTCGTTTATATACCTGATGATTATCTACAAATTCAAACATTTTGTGATATTATTTTGTTATTGAGGTTAGTAGGGTATCAAATTGAAACTGATAGTGAAGACTTCTCATGAAGGGTAACTTTTAAAGACATGCAAAATAGAAACAGTGTGAATAGAACATATGGAGACTTAAAAATTGGATACTGTAATCCAGTGCTGCCGATTCCAACACAACAGTTTTCCCCCGGGTAGCAGCAAAATTTCTCCCGTTTTCCTCCGTCCATTTCAAAACTTTCCCCCAAATAAGTAATGTTACATTTCAAATTTAATAATAATGAGACTTTAAGTTTATAAATGTCTTTATGTCTAAATTAGAAATTAAGATATAATTCATATATTTAATGTAAGTAGATACTCTTATAAAATTAAAATAAATACCTTTTTAAAACTTATTATAGCCATAATATACGTTACTAGGTAGAATTAACATTTTTCAAATAAAAAATCCATGTTGAAAAAATACTATTGTGTAATGTAGTAAAAAATTATTTTATTACCGGCAAGAACAGGGTTTTCCACACTTTGAGTTTGAGAAATTATTAGGCTTGATGATTTTGTAGATTCAAACTGAAATATATTCAATGAGTGAGAAGTATAGTAATTTTTTTAGGAAGAAAAATATCCATGTTTTAATCCGGGAGTAAATTGTATTAGTTTAATACAAGCGTTTTACTCCTCGAGGTATCTATTAAATATATGAAGTGACTTAAGGAAAATACTATTATGTTCATTTTTTGTCGGATTTCAGTCAATCGTGGTTTTAACCCACTTCCTTCTGTACTTTAGATTGCATACAGATTTAGGGAAAAAATATTAAAATTAATGCTGATTGAAGTTTTCATGGATCGGGATTATAGCTAGGTAAACTTTATGTTACTATTTTTACAAAATATATAGAAATGGACAGAACCGAAACAGCATTGGCCGGTGCTGTTGAAGAATTCAAGACAGCAGCTCTCAATTTGGGTCTCGAAATGAACATGGACAAGACCAAATATATGAAAACCTCTAGACGGACAGATAGAAGAAGAGATACGGTTGATGTGGGGGAGGAAACGTTTCATTGTTGAAGTACATTTAAATTTCTGGGAGGAGTTGTGACGGAGAAGAACAATCATTGAAATAAAAAGCAGGATGGGTGCAGGAACCAGATGTTTTTATGCAGTACAAAAAGCTCTCCATTGTAAAACTCTCTCAAGAAAGGCAAAACTGTTGATCTAAAAATCTATAATAAGATCAACAGTGATGTATGGCAGTGAGACGTGGACTCTCAATAAAGATACTGTTGGTCTGGGAGAGAAGAATATTGAGAAGGATCTTTGGTGCGGTGAGAGAGGAGCACAGGTGGCGGATAAGAAGCAACGCCGAGATCGCACTATTGTATGGTGAGCCTGATATACTCTGTGCTATCAAGAAAGGCAGGCTTAGATGGTTGGGACATGTCGAAAGAATGGAGCCCAACAGTCTGCCAAAAATAATGTTGAATGGTGCACCAGGAGGAAAGAGGAAGAGAGGCAGACGCAGGCGCAGATGGGTAGATGACCTGGAGGAGGATTTGCGGAGGCTGGGGATACGAAATTGGAGGAACCTGGCGAGGGACCGAGAGGAGTGGAGAAAGATGGTGGCAGAGGCCCAGGTCCTGCAAGGACTGTAGTGCCCAAGAACAAACAAACAAAATAGAAATGGACAAGATTTTTTCGAAGGCTAATTTGGGCTAGAAAGAGTCTGTTGTGGATTTTGTTCCTATTAGTATTAGTTTAAAATTATTTTGTTTCTGTTGATAGTCCTCAAACTAGTTCAGAAATTGATATGAACTTTGATATGGGCTTGTTAAAAACTGAAATGCAAGATCTGTGCATTTACTAAAAAAAGAGCCCATCTCAACGAGTTTGGAAGGGTAGATGGAGACATTAAGAAAAGAATAAAGATAGCTAGAAGATGCTTTTAATACCTCAAGACAGGCTTCCCAGACTAGAAAGAAGTCTCAAAGGCAAAAAAGAAGGTGGTCTTCAAGAATAGTTTCCTCCCTATTTTAACTTATGCCAGCGAGTCTTGGACCCTCACTTCCAAACACAAAAGCCAAATCCAAGCCATGGAAATGGGCTATTTAAGAAAAATAGAGGGGAAAAACAAGAATAGATCGTGTGAGGAACTTTACAATAAGAAAAAACTTATACCTGAGGCCGGCAGAAGAAATTATCCAAGAAAACTAACTCAGGTTGTTTGGACACGTCTCGCGAATGGCTGAAGACAAAATTGCTAGAGTTACCCACGAGGCCAGAGTAGAAAGCGGACGACCACAAGGAAGACCTGGGAGGAAGGAATCAATTAGGCCTTTAACAGAAGAGGAATGGACTGGAGGAGGAGAAGGCAGCTGGTGCAAGACAGGGCTTCTTGGGTCAGGCTCTATAAGATTGAACCTCACACTTCTCAGCGGCAAAAGAGGGTCGGATTAAGCAAACTATAAAAACAAACAAAAAAAAAAAAAAAGACATAATATGAATAATAGCTGCGATCAACCATGTATCGCAATGAATATTTCCTTAATGAGCTAGAAATGACGTCATACAACATTCTCATTGGCTCAACAATTTGATAAAACTTAATGTACATTTAAGTTCTATTTATGAATAAATCATAAATAATGCCCTGCTATATTATATTATGAGGCTCATCAAAAAGAAAAAACATTAGTATTTAGAGTATTTTATTAGTCATGAAAGATCAAATTTAGAAAATTTTATTTCATTTAGAAACTCATAAGTGTATTTGTGGTAATAATTTTTCCAAATATTTCAAAAATATAAACTTCCATTTTCCATTTTACAGATGAGTGCTATTTCCCCTTGTGGGCTTTTATGGCATCAATTTAGCCTGCTAGGTTTCACTTCAACAAATATTAAATATTAGATTCTAGAGTTTAATACAAAATAAAGTACATACAAAGATAACCTCTTTGTTTGAACTAATAAAGAAGTTATAATCTGCTACAGAATATTCTTCTGTGTAACTTATATTAGAACAGATTTTTTGTGATAAATATTTCTGAAATTCTTCTGAATATCGTTTCTTGAATTTTATCTTAACTCAACTTCTAAACGTTGAACTGAAGCAGAATAGCGTGCCTGTTACATCTAGCCGCTAGCCGACCTAGATGCATCTTAACGGGTAATAACAGAGATTGGCTATCAGATGGTCTAGCCTAGTTAAGGTAGGCTGTTCCTGGGTATATAAGATTAACATTGCAAATGATACACAATCGATGGAATAAAAGAGGAATGGTTGGTGGCTGGATGAATATATTGTTACGGTCTGGTGAGGTTGAGGGTACCCTGGGCGACCCGGGGTCAGGTAGCTGGAAAGGCCGCCAGGGTGGCCTAGATTTGGTGGTGCCGTGGGCATGGGCGAGCAGGTAGCCGAGAAGGGCGGCGGATGGCCTGGAAGGGTCACGGCGCCCCAGAAGGCCCCAGGCCTGTAATCTGGCCAGATCTAGAATGTTCGGCGGCGCTTTAAATAGGCCGACTTCCAGCCTGGGAGTCAGTATCCATGTGTCAGTGATCAAGTAACGATCAACCAGTCAAGTGTCAGTGACAGTTCAGTCTGTGAGTTAGTGACAGTGATAAACAGTGTCAGTGAATGTAGTAACAGTCTCTGTGTCAGTGTAATAGATTCTTATGTATAATTGTGACATCTAGTATTAAGTTATTAAAGATAAGTATAGTGTAATATACATATTAGTGTAATTAGACCTAAGTATAATTGTTATTAGATTAAGTAGCTTAAGGGACCTATTTGTATTTATTAATTTGTAAATAAATTAGTGTTTAGTATTTAAATTGTGATTTGATTAGTCATACCCCCAGTGGCCCGTAACAATTTGGTGTCAGAAGTGGGATTTTGCAGTTTAATTGCTATTGTTTGTCTTGTATTTGTTTTTGTAATTATTGGGCTACTGGAAAATGGCTACTCAAAGCGTTAGATTAAATGATTTAAAAGTTGCAGATTTGAGACGAGAGTTGGAAGAGCGCGATCTGGATACCTCCGGATCAAAAACTGTGTTGCAGCAGCGTTTGCTCCAGTTTTTTATAGATTCGGGGGAAAACCCAGATAGCGTTAATTTTGAGACCGATTTGAGCAGATTAACTGCAACTTTTAAAGGTGAATTAGGTAATGTACAAAAAGAGTTAGGCAATGTTGAAAACAAATTAGGTAATGAGTTAGTTAATGTAAGAAATGAATTAGGTAATGATTTAGGTAATGTAATGAAGAAATGAATTAAGTACTGAGTTAAATAATGTTAAAGATAATTTAAGTACATTAGAATGTAAGCTAAGTACTGTAGAAAATAAGTTGATGGAGACTGTGGACAAAAAGTTAGCCGATGTAGAGTGTAGGTTAGGAGAGAAGGTTGGCTCGATTGAAAATGACCTAAGTTCATTTAGGTCAAGAGTAGAAGCCCTTGAGGGACGCATGAGCAACCCACCGAAGGACGACAGCGACAGATCCTCCGAGAGCAGCTCTCACAACACCATTCGGCTTGCCAATGCTGGGACGCCACCAACACACAACATCATTCCAGTGTTCGACGGAAAGACACCGTGGGAGGATTATATGACTCTCTTCGAGACAGCGGCTTCGATCCATCGATGGTCTCAAGAGACCCAGGCTTCAACGTTGTGCCTAGCTTTGCGTGGAGACGCCTTGGGAGTACTCCAGGGGATGCCAATGACGGAGCGGTCCAACTACGGGGAGCTGGTGAGAAGATTGGAGATGCGGTTCGGCCACCGCCACATGGACCAGCTATACCGCTCACAACTAAGAAACCGAATCCAAAAGAACACTGAGACGCTACAGGAATTCGAAGCTGATATCGCCCGGCTTGTGAGGAATGCCTACCCATCGGTCACCGATGATGTATACGAGAGCCTGGCGGTAGATAAATTTCTGGACGGACTTCGGGATCCGGAGACACAGCAAGCTGTGAAACTCGCCCGGCCAAAGACTTTAGGCGATGCTTTATCTCAGGCCATGGAGTTTGAGGCTGTCAAGCAGTCAGTAAGGGTCCATGCACGAGTTTGCGCAGCAGAAGCAGAGCCTGCTGCGGTCCCCAGCGTCGAGGAGATAGTGAGAAAGGTTTTGGAGGCCCTCGGGAACCGCAAGGAGATACGTTGCTGGAACTGCGGCCAACTGGGACACCGAAGAAACAAGTGCCAGTCCATGAAACAAGAAGCCAAAGGAAAATCAAGGAGGGTTGGAGGGAAGAGGCAAGTGCCAACCCGTGGTGTGGGAGGCTCCAAGAAGACCATCCGAGTAGCGTTAATTGGAAGCAGGGCGAATAGATTCTATGTGGATGGAATGGTGAACGGGCAACTACGAAGCCTTCTACTGGACACCGGCGCAACGATGACAATACTGAGCCCGAAGACGGTTCCCGCTGAACAGATCTCACCAAGTACTTGGGCACTGCGGACGGCCACAGGACAGCCAGCCCAGGTCTGCGGGGAGACAGTTGCCACCTTCCTCGTCGGAGGCCAGTTTCTGAAGCACCGCGCTCTCGTTGCCGAAGTAGATGAAGACGTCATACTGGGCACAGACCTGATGGTCAAATACGGGCTTAAGCTTGATATGTCGAGAGGTGTGGTGACGCTAAGAGGTAGAGAGCTCTTCCTTCGTAAAGGAAAGGCAGGGACGGAGAGAATCAGGAAACTTGAAGAACATAGGAAACGTGAAGAAGAAGCCATCATGAATCAAAAAGAAAATGGATCAAATCTTCCAGCTGCTCCTGCTTGGAGGCGGATAGGAGAGGATGATAGATATGGCAGGAGAAGGGGAAATGTTGACCATTCTGGAAGGAGCAGTGATGATGGCAATTTTAAAAGGAGAGGAAATGATTATCGCTGTGGAAGAAAAGGCGACCATGGCCGAGCAAAAGAACAGCAAGTGCGATATCTCTCTACCGTGAGAAAGAACGACTCAGTTGCGCGTCCTGAAGTTCTGGATGCCTGTGGAGTGACCCAAACAATCTACAGAGACATCTTCTCACTACCAGTGGACTGTGCTCTGGCCCATTGCGTCCCTGAAGATCTGAGAAACTCTCGAGGGATCGCAACTGTTTTCAGGAAGAAGTTTGCCGGAGCTGAAGAATTAGAACAGCAAGGACCCAGTGTTGGAAGGGCGCTTCACCAAACGCACGGAGGCCAGCATCTGTTTTACTTGGTTACCAAGCGTGCCTCCCGTCAGAAATCAACGTACGGCGCACTACAGCGAAGCCTCAACGACCTGCGCAGCCAGCTTTTAAGACTGCATCTCACTAAGCTCGCCATCCCCAAGTTGGGCTGTGGATATGACGGCCTGGAATGGAAGACCGTAAGACACATGCTTGAAGAGACATTTGCCAACTCTGGGATAGTCATATTGGTGTGCACATTTAACCCCTGGAGATCAAACGGCGACTACTTTATGTATAATTGTGACATCTAGTATTAAGTTATTAAAGATAAGTATAGTGTAATATACATATTAGTGTAATTAGACCTAAGTATAATTGTCATTAGATTAAGTAGCTTAAGGGACCTATTTGTATTTATTAATTTGTAAATAAATTAGTGTTTAGTATTTAAATTGTGATTTGATTAGTCATACCTCCAGTGGCCCGTAACAATATCTTACAAGTTATTAAAAGAGATCAGACGAAGGAATAAAATATAAGAATCGTTAAAATTAACAATACATTATTTTAATATGCCAACGTTGATAAATAAATTAATAAATAAAATTTAAAAGTATAGAGTAAATAAATTTAAGTTTTTAAACAATTTACAAAAGTATATAATAAAGATAAAAAAAATTATCTAAGAATGGTAATATTTGTTAAGGTAAGAAGAATAAATTGTATTGGCATATAACAATGAAAAGATAATGTACTTATTGTTTTCCATTCTAAGATCATCTTTTTATTTTCATTATATTATACTTTTATAATTATGAAATAATTAATTGTTGTTGATTAATATATTTTTATTTTGAAGAGAAAAGATTTGCCCAGTCGGGATTCGAACCCGAGTCTCCACTTTCTAGCGTGGTGCCTTATCCACTAGGCTACCGAGCTCGTATCCGAACCAGGGAAATCTTTTCTCTTCACTGATCCATACCCCCGGGCACTCGCAGTTGCGAAGTACAAATTGGGGATGAATGTTCATTGAACATTACTGTTAACTAGATCTTGTTGACAAACGTCATATATATATATTATAATTATGAAATAATTAATTGTTGTTGATTAATATATTTTTTATTTTGAAGAGAAAAGATTTGCCCAGTCGGGATTCGAACCCGAGTCTCCACTTTCTAGCGTGGTGCCTTATCCACTAGGCTACCGAGCTCGTATCCGAACCAGGGAAATCTTTTCTTGCCGACTGGGCAAATCTTTTCTCTTCAAAATAAAAAAATATATTATACTTTTAAATTGCTAATAACTGTGTTTTCTACTCAACACACGTTTCATTCATCCACAAATCATAATTTACTGTATTCAATAACTCCCACACTATTCTTCATTTTTACAATAACCTCTAATTACTATTGTTTTCCACCATAAATGAACTATATCAATTTTCAATTTTAATCCAATCCAGGTGGACAAAGACTATTTAGATACTCTTGCCGATAATGGACTGCATTATCAGTGCTTACAACTGAAGGCCTAAGGATCATAATTTTACACACAATATCTACAAATGATGAATATCACGAGGCCATCTTCTTTTCTGACACCTAGGAGGATTGCCAGAAATTGAATGGGAAGCAAGTTGTGCAACAAGTGGATTTGTATGAGTATTAGGTTTATTATGAAAGGAAATGTATCTGGTTCGTGCCAAATTAGCGACACATGGGATTTTAATGTCATTGTGTATAAATTTATTTGTAACAAGTAAGGAGCATTAAGTAGTTTTGATTGGAGTAATTGGAATAGGGAAGAATTTGATAATTTGGTGGATCCCATAACTCTGTACCGTAAGTCCAAATAGGCCTGATAATCGTCATACAGATGAGTTTCTTTTTGTATTGAATCTGGAGATTTGAACGATTGTTTGTCAAGCAAGTGTTAAAATCGACGTGCAGTTTCTTGTCTTTTCAATCTTTTATGAGGGTCACAGATAAGTCTCTTTACTAGAGAAACAAATTTAAAATGGAACTATTAGACACATTCATCTTCTTTCTTCAAAAATTATTTTTAAAGGGTTTCACTTTAATTCAAACAAGCAGGGGCTACTTTGAACAAGGCCGATTTTCACCTAAAAAACGCTTATCTCGGAGTCTTCTTCAATTTAACCCTTTTAAGTAATTATCAAATCTAAATTTTTTAAAAATTTTCTTAGAGTTTTTCATTTTTGTTTCGAGACGGAAAACATTGAAAAAAAAAAAATCACTTTTCGGCAAAATGCTTCCGTTAATCCAGCTATTGGATTCACTTCATCACCAGATTTATTGATGAAACATAAATAATAAAAACACAAATATTTTTAACAATGTTGATAGCTTTTATAAAAATACATCTATTAAATTAACATCTTACAAACTATCTATCAACATAAACTTGGTTTAGTTTTCAATCCCCTTGGTCCTTATCAAACAAAACACACAGGAAAACTTTAATAGACTGATAAAATTACTAGAAGCAAAGGAACAAAAGTGCGCATCTATTTGACGATTTTCAATTAAATTTTTATTTTTTATTTTTGTTGGACTTATTTTATTATTCTTGATTTGTTTATTTTACTAGTATCTGATAAAGTATATTATTTTTTTTTCACCATTAAATCGAACTCAATTTTAATTATATAATTGAGGCATAGGTCTAAAATAGTTTTATAAATATGAATTAAACTAAACGTTCATATTCACTAAATAAGAAAACAGACGATCACACAGTTTTTAAAGTCTTCTAAAAGGTGTCAACAATTTTGTTCAAAGTAGCCCTACAAGTTGCCTTTTTTTGTGTAAGAGAATATATTAAATTGAAAAAGTTGTAGTTATTAGAGTTAGTGACATGAAACAAAAAATAAAAATGTTGCTAAATAGATTGGTGATCAATGTATCACTCATATGAAACAATCCTCCTGCCACATGCGCCAGGCTAGATGAGGTTTGGACACGTTTATAAAAACGTCAGTTAACACTGATACTATAACAAGGTTTACATCGGCCAAGGACGGCTAACATATGCTCTTATCGCGATTGCAGCACATTCTATGTTTAATCCTTAAATGTCTAAAACAGACTGGAGGATGCTGACTTGTAAATACCCCCTGTTTACTGTATATCTCAGTTAACACCAGGACATGATAGTAGAAGTTCTTCATTCTTGCCTCCGTACAACACTCGACTTGTTTTCTCTCTTCTTCACTTTTGGTGAACTGCCCGAAACATTAGCATTAGCTGTTCCTCGAGATACTGCTACTAGTAATTTTTCATTGTGGTAGGAGGGATGGCTTCCTGATTACACAAATATTTAGTCCTCAGTGTTGCACAAAGTACAACAAGCTAATTATTCGGAAAGTTTTGATTAGGTGGAAAGCTATGAAACTGGAATATATTCCTCGAATTTTGCAAGCAGTACTAGACGAGGAAGAAAAAATGGTCCGGTTGGACATTCTAACAAAAATTTGGAATTCAGTAAAAAGAAAATAGAAAATGTTTTAGATCATGATACAGAAACCTATGTTGATGGTAGTGATGGAGATGAGGGGGGGGGGGGGGGCAGCTAGGGGATATCTAAATTTTATTTGTAAAAATCATTCCTAAAAAAAAATTGTTTACAATAATTGATCATAAAAACTACCGTTTTAGACCTGTAAGTAATTATATTTTACTGTAATATTGTAAATAAAAATTTATCTGGTTATATATTTGTATTTTATTATTTTCAGTCATAAACACATTTTAAAATATTATTCTCTTGGGTAATGTTTTTTACATATACTCAACATTAAATATAGAATAGTCAAAATATTTTATTTAATAGATTCAATACAGAATTTGGATAAAATCGGATAAAAAACTTGGTACAACGCGGGACTGCTCGTGTTACGGAATTTGGCGCTACCGGTGGAAGATTAATATGTTTAATCTCTGTACCAAAGGGCTGCTGCTCTAAACTTGGTTGTATGTTTTTATAACTGATGATGATTAACATTCGAAACTAATCTTCGGATAAAAAAATTCCGAGAGAATTGGAAAATAATAACCGATCCTTATTATAATTTCTACTGCTGGAATTTTATATTGCGATCTCTGCTGTGATAATAGTGAATGTTTTTACATTTAAAGCAAAATAAATTTCTTATCAATAAGAGGGATTTAATGGGCAGTTTTCTCGTTTACGGCATTGGAGATGCCTGAATTGTTTAATAATAGCCTTCAAACAGTAGCACTTCAAGGCGAACGGCTCATTCCTTAAATCTAGGTCAGGATATGGATGCTATCTATCGATTGTCCCTGTAATCTTACCATCCGAGTTACTTCTGCCTAGCACGAACCCTTACCACAATCTTCTGGGTAACCAAACCTTCAAAACGAAAAAAGTTTACATAAAAATTTACATGAAACATGAAATAATCACGTTGAAATTTATCAGCATCTTAATGTTTAAAAAAAAAAAAAATGTTCAACAATAAAAAAACAAACAAACTCGATATTAAAGAAATATTCAAGCATATTATTTACATCCAAAAGAATGAATAAAAAAAATAAAAGTAAATAATCAAGCGAGCCTTAGACGATCAAAGTTAATGACTTTTTATATTATATCATCACCTTTGAAAGTATTTTATCATCACTCCATCATTACCTTTTTAGCTTTACACTTTCATTTGTAATGTCATTACCAATGTATATACATCTATAAAGTAAACAAATCCTTATTTTTTTTGTATGGGCGTTTTCAATGCGATTAAACGGTTTTTAGAATAAAACCTTCAGTTTATATTATGTTATCTAGTATTTTCCTTTATTTTATCAAGTATAAATATTATTAAAAAAAAAAAAAAATTGGAAATTGGACTCAGCTGATTTTGGAATTCTACGCCTACTTTTTTGTTATTACTACCATCCATTATTAAATTACTTTAATGGTCCGATCAATTTTATCATCAATCATTATGATTTCACTAAGAATAAGAACATATATTTTTTTCCATTTGTTGATTTTTAGTAACTAATTTTATATTTCAATTCAAATTTAATAAAACAAAAAACAGATGCAATTAAAGTTCTTTTTATTTAATTATATTTATTTGATTTATAATTTAGAGGTAGAGTATTATTTTTTTTTTTTTAAATCTTATTTTAATAAGTCTATACCACTCCTAAATTTAGTTTTAAGCACTAAATATGGGGAATATTGTAAAAAGAAGGTAAACGTTCAAAGGAGTTTTGTTATAGAGTAGAGCAACCCACTCACTGTGAGTAGCTTCTTTGAGGGTTGTCGAGATCTACCTTGACAGAGTGCTTGACAGAAAGCATAATTCTGGGAACCTATTGACACCAAATTCCACCAAATGTATTAGAATATCTTTCTTGATAAGTAAATAGCTTAATATTTTGGTAACCACTATATAATACCTTTCTAAATACAATGAGGAATTAATTGATTATTTGCAACTTCAATTATATGTGTAATTGTAAGGATGTGTCGATTTCAAATGTCGATTCTCAATTCCAATAATTCTTGAGAAAAAAATTGAAAATCGATAATCCAAGTCAATTCCAAGGAACCAATCGATACTTTAATACATATTTATGCAATTTTTATACATCGATTCTTCTTAACGATAAAAAAAAAATGTAAGATAATTAATTTTAAAATATACTTTATATCTTGTAATAAGAGAAAAAATTTTCATATACTTGATCAGCACTGCTCGGTAAAGAATTTGTAAAGAATCTACTGAAAGCCGAGTTGATGATATTTCTTCTCTATTGGAAATGAAGAAACAGGATTACTATTTCCAACTGCCAAAGCTTATTGCTATCCTTAAATGGCTTTCTTACTCCCAGAATAAAGATTAGTTTTCATTTCATTTAGTGCTCATACTGGTTTCCGAATCCTAATATACTATTAAAATCACTATCCAGAGAAATATATCAGTGCATCATCCATCAAACAGTGTTTAGTGAAAGGTTTTAATAAAGTTTGCAACTCCTTAAGTCATAAATGAAATCAAGAACCTTTGGAATATTTATGTTCTTAAATAATAGTCAATAATATGAATTACTACTTAAATATTGTATTTTGTGGATAATAAATACTATTTGCTTATTTCTTGTTTTATTATTGTTTTTTAATAAGATTAGGTATGCTTTTTTAGCTTTCATATCCATTATTTTGTGTAATAGGAATATATTTTTAACCAAGGCACCATTACCGAGAATCGACAAATTTTGGTACCACCACATCACTGATTTTTTAGTTTATCAGGAGATTAATTTCGAATGCTAAACATCCAACTTCATTCCTGAGAACATATTCAAATAGCAGCCATTTCGTAGATATTCGTAGATTTATGAGATCAATGTATAAATGTAAGGCAATAAATCTAGTGCATATTGGCACCCCCCAAGGAACGGAAAAAAAAAAAACAATATAACTTATTGCATCTAATGGTGTGTGTGATTTTTTATAGTTTTTTGTTTTGTTTTGTGTTTAATGATTTTTTTAGGCTAATCTAATAGAAAGAATTGGAGGGTAGTTACTCGAGTAAAATACCTAAAGGTTTACCTCTGGTTAAGTTGGTTTCCGTTTTTTTTTTTTTTTTTTTTTTGTTTTTTTTTTTTTTTTTTGGAAAGAGTCTAGGCGGTGGGAAATAGGACGATATACAATTTTCTTAATTCCTCATTGAGTTTATTGGATCATGATATGGAATTGAAACATATATTTCTAGAGTGGGCCTGTCGTCTGGGTGTGTTGATTTTCTCTATACATCTAATTTATTTGTGTATTTTATTACAATTTTATGTTAATAAGGGAGGCGCGGTAGCTTAGTGAGTAAGAAATTAGTTGACATTCGTAGTTCGAGTCTGTAACAGTAACAGCACATCCTTACCTAAGTAAATACTTACCATCATGGGTTGGAGTGGTACAGGATATTTTGTATTTATTTTATTTTTTATATGTTAATAAAATATTTTACTTTTAAGAATTAAGTCTCCTGAAATTGCCAGTTGGGAAGTTAAACATGTTACAAGTCTGTATATCTTGTACACTTGCGGGATTAAACAGATAGTTTTGTTTGTGTTATCTTTCTGTCTCAGCACGGTTACTAAGTTACAGTTCTAGCTTGCTTCAAGGTTGGTCATGTAGTTGGTGTTTGCTAAGAGGAAAATCAAACATTGCTACCTTCGATTTAATTTTACACACACTATTATTGATGTTGTTGGACTCACATAAAACATGATATGACAGATTTCAAAGCCAACAAAGAAAATGAAATCTGTTGTTAGTCATCAAAAGAATAAAAAATAGGCTGTAAAAGGAAGTCATTTTGATTATGTATTCTATAAATAATTTTTTCTGTCTGAGTGATTTTTGAATAAGTCAAAAAAAAAAAAAAAAGAAGATGGTTTGAGAAAATACTATAAGTGTTTTCGCCTTGTCTTTTCTCGTTATCCAAAATTTGAAATTATTAATGATTACGTCATACTGACTCGTTTCAAAACATAACGAGATAGAATGTATCGTTAATTTTGTCTCATCTAATAGAAACATAAAATTTAAAGATTAATAATTAAAAAAAAAAAATGTTAAGAAAGTATTTATAGCTAAACAAACTATCATAACTTTCTTACATACATAAACATTTTTATTTTTACCTTTTATTTATATTAAAATCGATTTATTTATTTATTTAAATGCCAATGGGCACAACCAGTGGATATACTACCTTAAATAAAAAAGACAAAAATATGGCCTGAAAAACATGGAAGATAAGAATCGGCTTCTAGAAATTCCTCTTGAATAAAATTTATAATGAAGAAGACTGGAGAAGAAGTATAATTATAACTCAAATTAAAAACAAAAATACCCTCATCTTGGGCCTGTAATTTAAATTTAATTTAAAACTAAATTAATTATTTATTATAGTCATAAGTGTTAGTATTTATCAATCATTATTAATTCACAATAACCTTAGACCTTATAGTCACAATAGACCTTCCTTGTCTGAAACCACACTGATAATCTCCTAAGGCTCCAAGGTTTTCCAAGTTTACTTGAAAAAAGGTTTCAGTAGCCTTATTACCAACCAATTAATTAAGAGAATAGCTGTATAAAAAGCAAAATATCTATTCCAGATTTAATTTAAATAATTTAAAGTAACTTATTTTTATTTTTTCAATTTAACTTTCGACAGCTTATGCGAATAGATATGAGAGTGGGTGTAGAATGACCTAAAAAAAAAACAAAGAGGTATTGTCAAGGGCCCTCAGCGGGGGAGGGAGGACATTTACTCTAGCAATAACCAGCCCTTTCTCTCCTTCTATAATCCTACACTCTCATAAAGAACTTTCAAGTGTTACTGCCGCTATAGAGAGCTTGCTGCTGATGGTAATTGTACGACTTATCGTACTGCGAAACATTAGCAAATAGAAAAACATGGGGGGACATTTAGTAGTGCTAGTTTATTTTATAATTAAAATAACAAACATTAATAAACAGTTTACAGTTTTGTTATTCCTCAATGCAATAAACTTATAAAAATTATAAGGCATAAACCAATGGCTCAACTATCTGTTTTTTAATCACACAAGTTTCAGTATCTTTTAGACTTCTTGAATACCATTAAAATAATTATTTTATCGACTCGTAGATCGAATTCGTGTTTTGAGGCTAGACGATAGAGTTTATACCACATAATAATAATGCTTTCCAATATAAAAAATATTTGAATTTTATTTAAACTTATCCATAAAGATCTTAGTGTCCCATGTATTGCTGATTTAGCCCAGACCAGATACCTAACCTTTCATAGTAAACTCCATAACCACACAAATCCACTAGTTTCTCAACTTGCTTCCCATTCTATTCCCGATAACCCTCCGAGGCGTTTGAAAAGAAGATCGCCTTGAGACCTTCTAGTGTAAAATTGTTTTTTTGAGTGCTACTGATGAGCAGTTCTTTTCAAGTTTCGCATGTTATTGTAATCATAATCAACTCATTTACTAGATGTATATATTTTGTACAGTTGTAAATTTCAATAAATGGATATAAAAAAAATCAATTTATGGTTTTCCAAAATATTCATCTAATATTTAATAGTTTCACTATCCCAAAACATTATTACTTATCTTTATTTTTTTAAATCCATACTTGTCACTTGTCACGGCGACAATATGAAATATAACGGAAGAAGATGAACACCCTGCGGTACTTCTAACCTGATCTTCAATCAATTTTATCCGAATAAATTCCTCAACCAACTCAAGCATTAAACTGATGCCAAATTAATAAATAATAGTAATAATTATTACATATTAAAAAAAATTAAGGGTGAACGGTACCCAGGAGAAGGTGCTGAGCTTTCGGCAGGGTTCCCATTCAAGGTCAGCTAGGTTTTAAACGATTCTTGTTTTCTAAATATTAACAAATATTTAATTTCAGATTATCTAGGTGTATTAAGGATCTCGCACACTACTGAGCGAAGCGCGTTAGAGCGGATTTACCAGCAAGATGGTAACTTGGATCCAAATTTTTGGACATAGGATGAATTATTCAAGAGAAATTCAAGGTTAGATGTAGGTGGTATACTCCTATTTAAGACGAAACCGAGAAATAAGAAGGGGCCTTGTGATGCTGGACAGACGAGGAGCCGACTCATTAAAGAATCATTATGAAGATGAGGGATCGGGTAGAGATGTACTCTTAAATGTATATTGTGGGTGGCCCATAATCAGATCAACTATAATATGAATCTGTAATTTCAAGTTTGTAAAATTATATCGATAAATAAAAAGTGTTTAACAATCATTATAATGACACAATATCCTAAATGCAATTATAATAGGATCGGTTAAAATGAAAGAATTCTAACTTATCAGATAGACCATATATCCATAGATGGGACTATTGATTTACTAGGGACAAGAACTACCTAGTAAAAGTAAAAAAAACAAAACAAAAAAAATTATCAAACACCCCAGCCATGTAAAAACAAGGCTATGATCAAAACATTATTATTTATTATAATATTAGACTTTATTACAGGACCGATGCTGTCAATAGTGGCACAACTCAAAAAATCATTTTTTGAGAAAAGTGGGTTTAAAGTTTTCATTGCGAAGGAAAATGCATAGGAAATCCTTTAGTTTTCTTAAACGAGAGAAGGTATAACCTGAAGGTAATTTTGTTTGAGCAAACTAATGCATTTTCCTTCGGAATGAAAACTTTAAACCCACTTATCTCAAAAAAGTATTTTTTTTCAATGAGCCTATCGCTGAAAAGCATCAACCCACTTCAAGACGGATTCGAACCACCAGATCTCTGGATCCCCAGTATATTTTAATTAATTTTAATTAAATATCTTAAATGTATTTCTAAAAACACTCAACTAAAAAATCTGAAGGAGATCGCCTTGGTAAAATGCATATAAACACTTTAATGGACATATTTCATATGCATTTCTAGAGTGATAAAACTAATTTTTTGTTTTTTTTAATTTTTCAATCACAATCTTTATTTATCAGTTATAAGTAAAATAGTTTTACGGTGTGTCATATGTTTATCGAAATTAATTCAAATACTATCAGCTACTGCTCAGTGGTATCTACATATTTTGTTTCTAGGCAGACATATAATAAAAAAAAAATGTTTGACGTGTGTGTCAATAATAAAATAATAAGTTTTCTAATCGAGC
The DNA here is from genome assembly GCA_003667255.2 of Euschistus heros. NCBI lineage: Eukaryota > Metazoa > Arthropoda > Insecta > Hemiptera > Pentatomidae > Euschistus > Euschistus heros. Next base: position 1,199,945 of record RCWM02000329.1, on the reverse strand, counting down.
TGATTCGCTAAATATATGACAGACACTCTGTTGAAGACTTTTTTAAAATTTCGGTATGATATTAATTGAAAAAAAAAAAAAATTGTCATTTTAGAAATACATGAGCAATGTGTTCATTCAATAGGTTTTTTTTTTTTTTAATTTAATTTTTTTTCTATTATATGGCAATTATAATAACATAATTATATTATATATATATACCACTAATTGATTACTTAATTAGAGAGGAAACCTAAAAGTGTGCATCGAATAAACAGTAGGATGAGAGCTGAAGGACAAGTCAACAAAATAACAGGCGTATTGAATCACTATTTACCTTTCCTTGTTTACCTTCCTCCTCTTGCGAAAGCAAATATGGTTATAAAAACAAACTAAACTTAACAGCGCTTTTCACTCTGTGACATGGAACTGGAAATATTACTCTTTTCCTGTTGTTTTTTTTTTCCGTTCCTATTGACGCTAGTTCGAAATCGATCTGTTCTTAAAATCTGGTTCTCCAAAACAGTTATTAGTCCAGTAAAATAAGGGTTTGCCGAAGAAAAAACTGCGGAACTTTTATTCTCATCAGATCTTTATGTTTTTTGGGGTGCTGAATCCGAATCTGAAGTTTGCTACCACGGCAACCATCGGCTTCATATTCAAAATCGCAAAAAAACCGCCAAAAAAAAAAAACGTTATTTTTGTTTTTTTTATCTATAACACGATAACGAAGCTTTTTTTTCGAAGAAAGTCTTTCAAATATTAATTGTACCTGGAACTAGTACCTACATAATAAAAAAAAGAAATCCGAAATCGGACCATTTTTCGCGAAGTTACGTAATTGGGAAAAAATGGAGAAATTGGCCTACTTGTCGTCAGCCCCACAGCTCCGCGAAAACACGTTTGTCGTACTCTTTTGGCTATAACTCTGAAACTATTTGTCCGATACAACATTACTTTTTTTCATCTTAAAGCTGATTAAATTTACTATAAGAATCTATAAATGAAGTTTTAATCAAACCCCGTAAAATGTACATGCCAGCCCACTAATAAAAACGTACTGTTGTTTAATCCAAGTGTTTTTTGGCACATTTGTCGCTCTAACTGCTCAAATAATTGTTCGATCCCAAATTCCTTTTTCCTATCGCAAAGCTGATTAAATTTGCTATCAGATGCTATATACGTAAATTATATTAAATCCTTTAAACCACCCAAGCTAGCACGCTAAATATGTATGTTTTGGCAAAATATGTAAACTATGACATGTTCAGTAGACTGGTGTGGGTATTTCATGGTGTTAATTATAAGTTACATATAAAAGTTATTATAGTAAATTTAACCAGCTTTATGATAAAAATATTAAATTTTGGATCGGACAAATGGTTTTGGAGTTTATAGCGAATAATGTGCCAAAAAAAAAATGTGTTTTACAAAAGTACGTGATTTTCAGCGCGACAGCTTTTGTATTTCAAGAATTTTGATACAACTTTCATATATAGCATCTAATTGTAAATTTAACCACCTTTCTGATAGAAAAAAAAACATTTTGAATCGAACAAATACCTTCGAAGTTATAATGAAAAATGTGCCAATAACCATGGATTTAACAACAATACGGGTTTTTAGGCGTCTGGGATGCATATTTTAAGGGATTTGATTATAACTTCATATATACATTCCAATAGTAAATTTAACAAGTTTTGAGATGAAAAAAAGTAAATTTAGATCAGACAAATATTTTTGTAGTTATAATGAAAAATGTACTAAAAAAACTTGGATTTCACTAAAGTACGGATTTTTTAGCGTACTAGTATGTGTTTTTTTTTTTTGGCCCCTTAATCTCTTTAACTCTAAAAATATAGGTCCGATCTAAATTCTTTTATTCAAATTAATGCTGGTTAAATTTATTATCAGATCCTTTTTTTTTTTTTTTGTAGTTATAATGAAAAATGTACTAAAAAAACTTGGATTTCACTAAAGTACGGATTTTTAGCGAATTTGGATTGGACCTATATTTTTAGAGTTAAAGAGATTAAGTGGCCAAAAACACATACTAGTACGCTAAAAATCCGTACTTTAGTGAAATCCAAGTTTTTTTAGTACATTTTTCATTATAACTACAAAAATATTTGTCTGATCTAAATTTACTTTTTTTCATCTCAAAGCTTGTTAAATTTACTATTGGAATGTATATATGAAGTTATAATCAAGTCCCTTAAAATATGCATCCCAGACGCCTAAAATGGTTATATCCATGGTTATTGGCACATTTTACATTATAACTCCGAAGGTATTTGTTCGATTCAAAATGTTTTTTTTTCTATCAGAAAGGTGGTTAAATTTACAATTAGATGCTATATATGAAAGTTGTATCAAAATTCTTGAAATACAAAAGCTGTCGCGCTGAAAATCACGTACTTTTGTAAAACACATTTGTTTTTGGCACATTATTCGCTATAACTCCAAAACCATTTGTCCGATCCAAAATTTAATATTTTTATCATAAAGCTGGTTAAATTTACTATAATAACTTTTATATGTAACTTATAATTAACACCATGAAATACCCACACCAGTCTACTGAACATGTCATAGTTTACATATTTTGCCAAAACATACATATTTAGCGTGCTAGCTTGGGTGGTTTAAAGGATTTAATATAATTTACGTATATAGCATCTGATAGCAAATTTAATCAGCTTTGCGATAGGAAAAAGGAATTTGGGATCGAACAATTATTTGAGCAGTTAGAGCGACAAATGTGCCAAAAAACACTTGGATTAAACAACAGTACGTTTTTATTAGTGGGCTGGCATGTACATTTTACGGGGTTTGATTAAAACTTCATTTATAGATTCTTATAGTAAATTTAATCAGCTTTAAGATGAAAAAAAAAGTAATGTTGTATCGGACAAATAGTTTCAGAGTTATAGCCAAAAGAGTACGACAAACGTGTTTTCGCGGAGCTGTGGGGCTGACGACAAGTAGGCCAATTTCTCCATTTTTTCCCAATTACGTAACTTCGCGAAAAATGGTCCGATTTCGGATTTCTTTTTTTTATTATGTAGGTACTAGTTCCAGGTACAATTAATATTTGAAGACTTTCTTCGAAAACAGCTTCGTTATCGTGTTATAGATAAAAAAACAAAAATAAATAACGTTTTTTTTTTGGCGGTTTTTTTTTTTGCGATTTTGAATATGAAGCCGATGGTTGCCGTGGTAGCAAACTTCAGATTCGGATTCAGCACCCCAAAAAACATAAAGATCCGATGAGAATAAAAGTTCCGCAGTTTTTTTTCTTGAAAACAGCCTTTTGGAGCCTTATTTTCCTGGACTATATTTCCTTGGATGTTTTCAAATGTGATTTTGCATCATACTTTCATTTCCCTTCAAATTTTCATCTGTTCTTCAGATATCACTGCCATTTTTGATGTATTATTTTTCTAAAAGAGCAAAACACCGATTCCTTTAAGATTTTATATCTATGATCTATACTAATATATAAAAGAACAAGCCATTTTTCGTTTTTGATCACTGACTAGAAAAATTAGTAAACCAATCTGTACCAAATTTTAACAACATCTTCTTTATAGTCCTAGGAAGGTGTGGAAATAATAAAATATTGATTCAAGGCTATATTTTATTAAAAAATGACGATAATATGTGGATAATCGTGAAGTTTGAAAATTGATCAATAGTAAGCGTGCGCCATTTTACAAGAGACATTACAATTATACGGTGCTATATAGGGCTTAAAATCGATAATAAAGTTTACTTATATTCAATTAAAATATTCTTTTAAAATTTAAATATGTGGTGTGACACGTTGATCCCAGTAAAGTTTGGAAGTCTACAAATATGCGGGTAGCGCCATTCTGCTACCGAGTTTGCAATGGTAAAATCATTGAACCCACCTGTTATTAAATTTTAAATATATCATATTAATAGTTGTAGGAAGGTTTAAGAACAGTTATGTTTACTATAATAATGATTTAAATGTGCAATATTGAGTGGCATAAACGAGATTTGCCGCACTGTCATAGAATAGTGTGGTTAGATATAAAAATCCGACCTAATGTAATCATTAAAATTATTTCGGCCAAAGAAATATTATTACCGAATCAAATTACCGATCCTTTGCTTTTTGATATTGTGATGATTAACTCGTTAGGATTAGGCATTGTAATAATTAAAAACAGGGAAATGGGGAATTATAAACCCGTTCCAATTGAAGCCAAGTTAATTATGATTGAAGGGCGGACCAACAGAGTAAATCTTGACCATCCCACCCTAAAATAGGTTGCTAACCTGTAGGATAACCCTTCCTCCGGCCATAGTTGGAGTACATATTGTCAGTTTTTCTGACTCAGGGAAAAAAAATAAACAACCGGCTCACTACCGAAACACACACATTGAAGGTTCGACTACAACTCTGTATTTAACCCAAGCATAACATAGAGGGCAGAGCAGGATGTGCCACAGCCATACTTTCTGACACATATGTAATGAAGTATATACAAATATGTAATGGTTTATTTAAATAATTTATATTTTAGTATTACTTTTACCAACTACATACACTATTGAAAATGGCTAGTTGCTGTAATTATATACATGTATGTATCTTTTGGCTGGGGAATGACTTTTTTGGAGAAACGTTTTAAATGGAGAATATTTTTTGTTATACAACATTTCTCCTAGGAACTACCGTTAAGGAGTTATATTAAGCTATTTGAATGAAAAAAAAAAAAAAAAAAAAAAAAAGTCGCGTTCTGTTTGCTAATACAATTTAGTTTTAACTTTCATTATAACCTGATTGAAAAAAACTCGAATCCAAAGTATTTATGAAGGCTCCTCCTTAAATATCAAATTCTTCCTGACTGTGAAAAACAATAAATCATGGAAATGTCTACCTTCGTTTGAATGAAAAATGTCACATTTGAAATCGCTGCTTTCTCCCAACTTTTTTAATTTCGAATAATTAATGATTGTTTTTTCCTCTTTTTTATTTCCGATTCGGTTTCTAAGGGCCACTTCATTTCAATTCCTTCTTGCTGCATCGAGCTTTAGCATGCCCCCAGTACTTGCGCATTCGTTCTGGATGCTGTTGCTTGCTATCTTCGGTCCACTTCTTGCAGGTTGGAATCTTAAGATTTTCTTGGATATCGGTGTGCTGTTTCTGCTTAGTGTGGGCATGTTCCCAAACATCGTATCTAATAATTCCCATCCCCTTCCAATCTTTGTCCGCCTCAGTGAACCAGGCTCCCTAAAGCTACGTTCTCACGGGGCGTGGCACGCTAGCGTGATCCCTGCATTCGTGGAATTCCTCTGTCTGAACGAGGCGGCGTGAGTTTGCCTCTGACGTCATCTAGAAAGAAGGGAGTCCACGACCGCTCACGGTCGGTATCAAACCTGTATCATTTTCAGGCGTGGACCAGGCCAGTCGAGAGAGTTATCAAGTGGTTTATTTAGAACAAAAATAGATAATATGTTGAAATATTCCAGGATCCGAACGATATTCCGCCATTGTTGTCCTTATAAGGATACTGTTTTATTAATATTAAGATATTTAACGGTTTTTAAGTTATCCGAAGGATATTCAGCCATTGTTGTCATGAAGGATACTTTTTTATTAATATTCGATGATTTTTCTAGCGAGTATCCAGTTCCCTACCGAGCAACCCTTTTTCTTCCGTTTTTTTTCGTTTTTTTTATGTGTCCACGTGACTCTCGCAATCTTTTTGCCAGCATATCAATAAAAACTGAGCTCAATACTGCACAACTTTCCACGAGAAACTCCTCCAAGGTAGATTTCAAGGGGCAAACTGAATCGTGGCCGTGTGAACTGTCCACGACTCTCGGCTAGTTCCCTTTTCTCCTCCACTCCAGGCAAGCACCACGAACGAGGAAACGAAGGTGTGACACGCTTTCATATACTGTTTTATTAATATTCGATGTTTTTTCTAGCGAGTATCCAGTTCCCTACCCAGCAACCCTTTTTCTTCCGTTTTTTTTTTTATATGTCCACGTGACTCTCGCAATCTTTTTACCAACATATCTATAAAAACTGAACTCAATACTGCACAACTTTCCACGAGAAGCTCCTCCAAGGTAGATTTCAAGGGGCAAACTCAATCGTGGCCGTGTGAACTGTCCACGACTCTCGGCTAGTTCACTTTTCTCCTCCACTCCAGGCAAGCACCACGAACGAGGAAACGAAGGCGTGACACGCTTTCGTATTTTTGCCCCGTGAGAACGCGGCTTTAGTTTTAATTTTGGGAAAGTACGTGAAGATCATATTTGTCAGCCGCATTGTTATATTGTTATATGGTAGTTGAAGGTGACTATCCGTTTCCTCATGGCGTCAGTTATTTTTTTTCATGTGGGTGTAAAGTTCGTGGTCGTGCCGTCTCCCGTATTCCCCGTTTTCAATTAATGATTGTTAATTTAATTGAATCCTTAATTTAAGTATTTTGATCATTTTAATAATAAGATATAAATTGCGAAAGCAGTATATTATAGATTGACATATCCATACATATCCATGATCTATTGTTTTTCGTGGTCAGGGATTGAGTTTTTTTTTTCTTTTATTTTTATATTGCCTCTATCATAAATTCGTTATTTTATAGCTATTTTTTTTTTATATCAACTGCTAATTAATAATGTCATTGCTATATATTTTTATTCTCATCACTAAGTTATAATTCCACAAGCGAGGTTTATCCGTTTAAAAACACTACTAATTAGTTTCCACTACATCGGGAAGATAACAAGAAGAGTAGCCTTTTGAACTAATACCTTTAATAGCAGAGAACAATGGAGGGCGGTCGCTATATCGGGTCGCATTTACCAACAAAGAGGCTAATCAAGGGAGGCATCGACTCAGCTGTAGATTTCCACTGTAGATGGCCCTCCCTATCTCTCTCGCATAATCTTTCGCTTCGTGCTTAACCCCTCCTTCCAGGTCGAGGTAACATCGATTCTAGTTCTTCAGGGACCAAGGGTGGGATCTACTAATCGATTTACACGGTCTAATTTGGTCCTAATAATTCAAGAAAATTGATCTTATTCTTCAACAGATAAAAAAAACACGAATCACTACTACATTATATTTTAACTTTATTTTTAGGGAAGATATTTCGGGATTGGTCTTACCTAGGAATGGTTATCGATACGTACCTTACGATATATCGTTCTCTCTAAATTATAAAAATACAACTATATATATTTTAATGAAAAGAAATAAAACATAATAAAATTGGTTTAAATAAGGGGAAGTTTTCAATACTTAATGTTTTTATTCCTACTTTTCCGTACCACTCCTGTTTCAACAGAGCGATTATTTTCTAAAGCAGTGCAATCTCACCTACTAGGAACAAATTAAGTGGAACACTTTTGGAATATTTACATTTCCTTCATCGATTGGCTAAATTTGTATTGCTGTATATGTTATTATTATCGCTTTTGTTTTTAATTAATTCGTTTTGTGTTTGTTATTATTATTGTTTGTTTTAGTATGTTTGTAATATTCATGACTTTTTCGCATCCATTTCTTTACGCACACTACTGTTAATGTTTATTATTATTATTTTATTTTTTTTTTTTTTACCTGTACCAATACGGCCCACGAAGGGTCTCGGGTTCGGTACTTAGTTAAGGATGTACTGTTTTTGGCCCAACGTTTGTGTAAGGAGTTTTGGCCAGAATACTCGCTTAAATTAAATTATTTAATTAACTTCAGGTATTAGTCTAATCATGTAGACAGCTATTAATTCTTTCGTAAACTAATTCAGTTTGTATTTTTTTTTCATTTTTTAAAAATTATTTTAATTTATTTATTTAACAAAAAAAAAAATGTGTTGTATCATCTTGGTCTAATCCATTTCTTTATTATATTAGCACTAAAGAAGACCTGCAAGGCTGGTCGAAACGTCGCCAAATATAAAGTTTTTTTTTACTTAAAAACTTGGACGTGTATATTTAGTTGACTGCACCCCAGACCATCTCTTCACTTACATTACATCCTACAGTCAATTATAGAATCATCATCATAAATTTTCTGTCTTCAGTCGGACTCGAACTAGGGCCCGGGAGCATGCATGGTAGTCAAGTGCCTTACTGAGCTACCGCGCCTCTCACTGGTTATTATTATGTTTTATTATTTGGTAATCTTTGTAGCTTATATATAACTGTGTAGTTATATGTAATTGTGTATGGTAGTCCAATTGGTATCATTGTTGGTTATTTTCGGATCAAATAGTTAGTTTATGGTGCCTCTAAACTGAAATGTTGTACCCATTACCTAAAACTGTTATCAAATAAATAAATAATAGAAGTAATGATTTTAGTAATCCCTCGTAATTCGATTCATTTGTTTTCAAATATATAGTCGAATCATCTTTGAACGACTTGTGTGTGCTTTATGTCAAATAATATCAATATGACCCAATTTTTTCTCTGCTTCTTTAGTATCTTAAGTCTTAACAATTAAATCCTTTTCTTACTTCTTTCCCCTCGTCCTCGAAAACAAATGAGAACTATAATAAGCATTGACAAAATATAATTTAAAAAAAAATAACCAGCAATAAAAAAAAAAAATAAAAACAGTGAGAAGTTTTATCTGCCTCTAGCATTTTAGGAAGGTGTTATACCATCGGTCCTTTGGTCAGCTTATGGTCAGACTTCTTTTAAATCGAGTCATGCTGCAGAGTTATAACCCCTTCCTTATTAGAATCCAAAGAGACCATGAGTATTAAGAGGAATAAACAATTCAACAATTGCATTGATCAGGAAGCTGCTAAAATCATTTTTTTTTTTTTAAAAAGACATGTCATGGAGAAAAATAAAAGTGAGTTGGTAATATTATATTTCTTTTTAATTAAAGATATAACGAGACAGTTACTCGTCGTCGTCTTTTTTTTTGTCATATATATTATTTTATATGAAAACTTACCTCCTCAAGTACTTGAGAACATAATAGTGATTAAAATATTATTGCCAGAGGTTTTCATGTAGAAGATACAATTTCAATTTTCAAATATATTAATAATAAGGGCGATATAGTGCACATCAAGAAAGAGGAAAGAGAATTATAAGTAAGATTCTGAGACCGCTAAAAACAGGAAACTGCTGTAATGTTTAAATTGAGTTTGACATTTGGAAAATGTAGTTAAAATTTAATGACACATCAAATAATATAAAAATAGACTAACTTGGCAAATAGTCAAAAACCTCATTAAAATCAAACAGGCAATAATATAAATCACAGAAATACTGAAGTACTTAAAAAAATCCTGATATTTTTAATCGGGATGTCTACAGAAGAAAAAAAAAAAATAGATAAAAGGGAATAACAACCAGAGCAAACTGTTAAAAAATGTTAAGCTAGATAGTCGCAAAAAACGAAAAAGGACGTTTGCCTAAATAATTCGGACATTACTGAAAAGATAGTGAAAAAAAAAAAAAAAAATTCGATATCTTATCATTTTCCTGTAAAATTAAAATAAGAAAAAAACAAAAAAAAACTAAGAATTTCTTAGAAAGAAAATAATAATGATATAATTATAGCTGTACTGGGAACAAACATAACAATCCTAGTTTTTTTTTCACTTATAAATAAAGAAGACAAAGTTTCTAGTATATTAGAGGTAGGGATATGGTCTGATTACAATTTTATCAAGGAAGTTGCAGACCAAATTCGTAAATATCAGGATTTATGTAAAAGCCTAATAAACTTGTAGAAGTGGGAGTTTTGTAGGTGACCATTTCTTCCAATGGTCTAATTCATGAAATGGAGGTTTATTGGGAATATAAAAAAATAAATTAATAAAAAATAATAATAAGTATATAAATAAAGTACCTAAAATTAAATTATAAAATAAAATTGAAAAAAAAAAAAAAAAATAATGAAACCTGTACCACTAGCTAGCTACCTATGAAGGGTCTTGGGTTTAGTACTTTGGTAAGGATGTACTATTACTAAGCCAACGGCAGTGAAACGAGATTTGACCAAAATTCTCGCTCAAGGTTTTTTGTCCACCAAATTAAGGGTACTCACTTTTTTTTAGGCTGGATGTGCCCCAGAAGGGTCTCCCGACCCAGAATTCTATCCACGGCCGAAATTAAATTTTCTGCCTTCAGTTGGACTCGAACTCAGACCTGGGAGCTGGAAATCTAGATCTTAATATCAAATACTTGGAAGAAATACAAAAGGCAGTGCTGCTAGGAACTGCCAGTATAGTCAATAAATTCATTAACATTTAGAATCAAATCGAAGTCTTATTTGTTTATGTTGCATTGGAATAGCTTTAGCTATTACAACACCTTGGCTATAAGGTTCATTGATCTAATTCTGCAGATAGGAATATCATCCAACTCTAATGGCAAAGTTAAGAACTTGATTCAGAAGTTGTAGCACAAGTTAGCAAAGCTACAATGAAGTTCATACAACTTTAGGTTTAAATGGCACGCAATGATGAATGTTGGCTCAATAGGGAAATTATGGGAATTCCGCATCTGTTAGTCTATTAATGTTAATTGAATTTACTGATGGAACCCAAAGTTTTCGTTTTAATCAGGAATTACGTTCTGCGATGATTCAGTTATCTTTCGTTTTAATGTTTTCATGAAAATCGCTTTTATGATAGAACTCACTGATCCCGAAGGTTTTTTTTACTCTGAAAAATAAATATACAGGGTGAGTACCTCTTCTTGTAAAAAAAAAATAATAACAACAAAAAATTAGGTGAAACTAGATCAAAAATGAATATAAATCCTAAATAATAATAAATAAATAAATAAATGTAATAAAATCCTTTGATCCGGTGTCACTTTATTGACAGTTTCCCTTTATTTTCTATTAAACAATAATATTTGTTTTTTGCTTTTTATTCCAATGAAGAGTTTAAAATGCACTTATTTTCTATTAAGTGATTATCATAATGTCTCATTCACACAAATAACTGATTTACATGCCAAGTTAAAACACCATGTTATTCCGGTTTTAAAAGTAAATTAAGTTATAGCTGGTTAAAGTTGCAAGTTTTGTGAGATTTGCAGTTTTATGGATAGTTTTTTTTTTTTTTTTTTTTCGAAAAAACGGTGAGCGTTGAAGTATTATCAGACATTGTTACTTCCTTAAATAAGGTGAAGATCAAGCTGTTCTTTAGGTCCCAAGTTTGTAAAATTCAAGGTTACACGTACTCTGCTTTTATAGAAAATTTAATGCTTGATTAGAAAATGTGGTCAAAATAGGAAAAATGTTTAAACAAAGTGGAGATATTACAGCATTGAGATATCTGCAACGGGTTGGAATAGAAAAGTAAAGTCTATCGCCAAACGAATTAAAAACGCTTAACCGCCAGGTTTTTCCCCAATTAAGGTTACCCACTATTGCATAATTTTGTGCTATTTATGTGCTAATTTGTTGCCGTAGTACGGCCGTATACGGATTTTGTTGCTCGCACCCGTTTGGCAGGTATTAACGATCAAAGGTGGGGGGGCTAGCTTAATATTAAGCTAGCCCCCCCACTATAAGAAAGAAATGGAATTTCAAAAAACTGCTTATGTCGGAATTTGTTGCTATTTTGTTGCTCTAAGATGGCATAAAAACATTCTAAAAAATCAATAATTTAAAAAAAAAAAAAATTATGTCGCATACGAGTGTTTACCGCTTACCCGTAAATGATGAAATTTCTTCAAAAAATTTCACGCTATCTTAAAGCAACAACAATGTAACAAAATCTAGTACACATATATAATGAATTTAAACAGTATAAATTAAATTCTTAAACAGAAAAAAATAACTATATTCTATTATTAAGAAGAACCAGTTCCACTGCGTGACTTAACATGACCGCGAAGACATAGTGTCGATTTTCGTTCCTTAAAAACGAGCAACAAATTCAGTTACCTATATAATTCAATAGCAGAATGTATAAACAATAGTTCAATGCCAAAAAGATGTGAGCAACTAATATTTTTTTAGGAAACTATTATGGTCTAATTGAGCGTAATACTTATCAAAAACGAAAAAGTGTCGATTTTCGTTCCTTAAAAACGAGCAACAAATTCAGTTACCTATATAATTCAATAGCAGAATGTATAAACAATAGTTCAATGCCAAAAAGATGTGAGCAACTAATTTTTTTAGGAAACTATTATGGTCTAATTGAGCGTAATACTTATCAAAAACGAAAAAAAAAAGTCGATTTTCGTTCCTTAAAAACGAGCAACAAATTCAGTTACCTATATAATTCAATAGCAGAATGTATAAAACAATAGTTCAATGCAAAAAGATGTGAGCAACTAATTTTTTTTAGGAAACTATTATGGTCTAATTGAGCGTAATACTTATCAAAAACGAAAAAGTGTTGATTTTCGTTCCTTAAAAACGAGCAACAAATTCAGTTACCTATATAATTCAATAGCAGAATGTATAAACAATAGTTCAATGCCAAAAAGATGTGAGCAACTAATTTTTTTAGGAAACTATTATGGTCTAATTGAGCGTAATACTTATCAAAAACGAAAAAGTGTCGATTTTCGTTCCTTAAAAACGAGCAACAAATTCAGTTACCTATATAATTCAATAGCAGAATGTATAAACAATAGTTCAATGCCAAAAAGATGTGAGCAACTAATTTTTTTAGGAAACTATTATGGTCTAATTGAGCGTAATACTTATCAAAAACGAAAAAGTGTTGATTTTCGTTCCTTAAAAACGAGCAACAAATTCAGTTACCTATATATTTCAATAGCAGAATGTATAAACAATAGTTCAATGCAAAAAGATGTGAGCAACTAATTTTTTTTTGGAAACTATTATGGTCTAATTGAGCGTAATACTTATCAAAAACGAAAAAGTGTCGATTTTCGTTCCTTAAAAACGAGCAACAAATTCAGTTACCTATATAATTCAATAGCAGAATGTATAAACAATAGTTCAATGCCAAAAAGATGTGAGCAACTAATTTTTTTTTGGAAACTATTATGGTCTAATTGAGCGTAATACTTATCAAAAACGAAAAAAAGTGTTGATTTTCGTTCCTTAAAAACGAGCAACAAATTCAGTTACCTATATATTTCAATAGCAGAATGTATAAACAATAGTTCAATGCCAAAAAGATGTGAGCAACTAATTTTTTTAGGAAAACTATTATGGTCTAATTGAGCGTAATACTTATCAAAAACGAAAAAGTGTTGATTTTCGTTCCTTAAAAACGAGCAACAAATTCAGTTACTTATATATTTCGATAGCAGAATGTATAAACAATAGTTTCAATGACAAAAAGATGTGAGCAACTAATTTTTTTTAGGAAACTATTATGGTCTAATTGAGCGGAATACTTATTAAAGACGAAAAAAAAGTGTCGATTTTCGTTCCTTAAAAACGAGTCGCAAATTCAGTTACTTATATATTTCGATGGCAGGAGGTATAAGCAATAATTTAATGCAGAAATGATGAGAGCAACTAATTTTTTTTATGACCATTATGGTCTAATTGAGCGGAATACTCAGCGTTGACAAAGTTAGCTATTTGTACATTTCTATAGTATAAGGGTTAAACATTTTTGTTATACTGCCTTTGAGTTTAACTATATCTTTTGAATATATATTATAAACATCTCAAAAGAAGTTGTGGATGACCATTCCAGTTCTTATTACTAATGTTAATAGCTATATTTAATATAATATATTTCTTTTAATATCTCAATTGAAACTTTTTTTTTTTTTTTTTTTTTAAAAAAATTATTTTTTAATTTTTAAATTGAAATGTTTATTTTCACAAATGAATAGTTTATTATTAAATGGGTATTGCTATAAATAAAATATTAGTAGTTAAAGTTAATATGTTTATAATAATGAAGGGTAATTTACTTTCAAACCTGGAAATTGAATTAAGAAAAAAAATATCTGACTACTGGAAATTGTTCACTAACCTTAGCTCTAAATGTGTTAAAAAGATTTCTTCGAAAGATCATCGGGTTTTGGCAGGAGAGGGGGGAAATTGTTGAAAATTGTACGTTTTTAGCAGTTAGATACAGTAACTCGGGAAGCGATACTTTTAGCACATATTGTCTTCCATATATTATTAAAGCTAAGAGAATTCGTAATAAATTTGGTTATATTAATTTTTTTTTAATTCGATCAATATTTTTAGAACTGTGAAGGACAAAATTTGGCTGTCACACTTTTCCGAGAAAACACGTTTGCTATTATTGTTCTGGCTATAACTCCAAAACTATTAGTTCGATCCTGATTTTTTTTTTTTTTTCCCATCTCAAAGCTGGTTAAATTTACTATCAGATCCGATATATCTAATTTTAATTAAATTTCGTGAAATATCCATTCCACTACACTAAATTCCGTGTAATGTTGTGGAATAATGTATTTATGTATGTGTAATGAATTTTTGTTGGCACATTTTTCGTTATAACTCGAAACAACAAGTGGTTCGATCCTGAATTATAATCCGTTTTTATATCTTAATGCTGATTAAATTTGCTGTGAGATCCATTAAATCAAACTTTGAATTAATTCCGTGAAGTACCCATACCAGCCCACTCAACATATCAGAACTGTCATGTTTTTCCAAAACATACACATTTAGCGTGTTAGTATGGATATTGTACGAAATTTAATCACAATTTGATATACAGAACCTGATAGATAATTTAAGTAGTTTTAAGATGGAAAAAAGAAATTTAAGATCGGACAAATTGTTTAGGAGTTACCTATATAGAAAATGAATCAAAAAAATTTGGATTTTATAAACGTTTTTCAGCTTGTAGCGTGCTGGCAACGGTATTTAACAAAAATTAATTAAAATTTTATATATAGTATCTGATAGTAAATGTAACCAGCTTTGAGATGAAAAAAAATTCGAGACCGAACAAATATTTTTGGAGTTAATACGAGAAATGTGCCGAAAAAAAGAATAGTATGGGGTTCTTAACGTGCTGGCATGGATGTTTCAAGGGACTTAATAAAAACTTAATACATAGAGTCTTATTTACTTACTACTTACTACTTACTTATTTATTTACTAGACAGTAAATTTAACCAGCTTTCAGATAAAAAAAAAAAATTTTAGATCGGGTAAATAGTTTTGGAGTTTTAACCAAAAGAGTACCGACAAACGTAAAGACAAAGGTAGGTTAATTTTTAGATTTACAATGGGGTTTCCCTTATGACTCATTGGTTTTTCCGTTCCTATGGGAAACAAATTTAAAATGGGGCTATTGGATATGTTAATCTGATTATTTAAACAAAAATCTGGATCGGTTTTAAACGATTTTATTATTTATAGTGATTCAAAAGTATTTAATTTTAGGCTTGATGTAATATTTTTACTCCCGAGTCTTTATTAAATTTGTGGTTATTTTCATTTAGATGGATAGCGAAATTGGAATTTTGGGTCTTATTAGTGTATGCTCTTATATGTTCTTATTTACTCTTTGATTTACCGATCGTCCGGTTTTTTTCCGGTGTATTTTGCTTCACAGTCATTGCATTTTAATTCGTATACGCCGCTTTTTTGGAAAGGGTCTATTTTGTCTTTTGGTGAAGGGAAGTATGATGGCAACAACAGAAACAATAGAAATTTTGAAGAACTAATCTTCCGGTCTTATCTTCAACCACTAGAAAAATTAGACTTTTAAAATTTAAGTCAGTTTGCATAAAACATAATTATTTTCAATTTAACAATACATTCTATAAACAGGAAGAAGGATTACCAATGGGGTCCCCTCTTTCACCCCTTCTAGCAGATCTTTTTATGAATAAATTAGAACGGAAAATCCTTCATTCAAAACTAGCTCAACACATCATGAACTTTAAATTTTTTAGACATAAAAATCTCCATAAACAATAAATAACACGAATTTCATAAATACGGGAAACCCACACACACAGATGTAGTTATAGACAACAATGCCAGGAGACCACTATCACACAAACTCGCAGCATTTAATAGCATGATATACCGCCTTTTAAATATACCGCTAAATGAACGAAATTATAACAAAGAAATTGACTGTGAAGCAAAATACACGGGAAAAAACCGGACGATCGGTAAATCAAAGAGTAAATAAGAACATATAAGAGCATACACTAATAAGACCCAAAATTCCAATTTCGCTTTCCATCTAAATGAAAGTAACCACAAATTTAATAAAGACTTGGGAGTAAAAATATTACATCAAGTAGAAAATAGCCCAAAATTAAATACTTTTGAATCACTAGAAATAATAAAATCGTTTAAAACCGATCCAGATTTTTGTTTAAATGATATGATTAACATATTCAATAGCCCCATTTTAAATTTGTTTCCCATAGGAACGAAAAACCCAATGAGTCACAAGGGAAACCCAATTGCAAATCTAAAACTTAACCTAACTGCCCCTTTTTACTTTTCAAAAATTCAGTGTTTCAGTTACCTCGAAGGTACCTATGCTTGATTTCTTATCTTTTTTTAAAAAAACATAAATAAGCTCAAATAGAACACAATAGTTTTCAAAAAAAAAAAAATTAGTTGCTCACATCGTTTCTGCATTGGGTTATTGTTTATATCTTCCGCTATCGAAATATATAAGTAACTGAATTTGTTGCTCGTTTTAAAGGAACTAAAATCGACACTTTTTCGTCTTTAATAGGTATTCCGCTCAATTAGACCATAATAGTTTTCTAAAAAAATTAGTTGCTCACATATATTTGGCATTGAACTATTGTTTATACTTTTTGCTATTGAAATGTATAGGTAACTGAATTTGTTGCTCGTTTTTAAGGAACGAAAATCGACACTTTTTCGTCTTTGATAAGTATTCCGCTCAATTAGACCATAATAGTTTCCTAAAAAAATTAGTTGCTCGCATCTTTTTTGCATTGAACTATTGTTTATACATTCTGCTATTGAAATATATAGGTAACTGAATTTGTTGCTCGTTTTTAAGGAACGAAAATCGACACTTTTTCGTTTTTGATAAGTATTCCGCTCAATTAGACCATAATAGTTTCCTAAAAAAATTAGTTGCTCACATCTTTTTGGCATTGAACTATTGTTTATACATTTTGCTATTGAAATATATAGGTAACTGAATTTGTTGCTCGTTTTTAAGGAACGAAAATCGACACTTTTTTTTTTTTTTCGTTTTTGATAAGTATTACGCTCAATTAGACCATAATAGTTTCCTAAAAAAATTAGTTGCTCACATCTTTTTGGCATTGAACTATTGTTTATACATTCTGCTATTGAATTATATAGGTAACTGAATTTGTTGCTCGTTTTTAAGGAACGAAAATCGACACTTTTTCGTTTTTGATAAGTATTACGCTCAATTAGACCATAATAGTTTCCTAAAAAAATTAGTTGCTCACATCTTTTTTGCATTGAACTATTGTTTATACATTTTGCTATTGAAATATATAGGTAACTGAATTTGTTGCTCGTTTTTAAGGAACGAAAATCGACACTTTTTCGTTTTTGATAAGTATTACGCTCAATTAGACCATAATAGTTTCCTAAAAAAATTAGTTGCTCACATCTTTTTGGCATTGAACTATTGTTTATACCTTTTGCTATTGAAATATATAGGTAACTGAATTTGTTGCTCGTTTTTAAGGAACGAAAATCGACACTTTTTCGTTTTTGATAAGTATTACGCTCAATTAGACCATAATAGTTTCCTAAAAAAATTAGTTGCTCACATCTTTTTGGCATTGAACTATTGTTTATACATTTTGCTATTGAAATATATAGGTAACTGAATTTGTTGCTCGTTTTTAAGGAACGAAAATCGACACTTTTTTCGTTTTTGATAAGTATTATGCTCAATTAGACCATAATAGTTTCCTAAAAAAATTAGTTGCTCACATCTTTTTGGCATTGAACTATTGTTTATACATTCTGCTATTGAAATATATAGGTAACTGAATTTGTTGCTCGTTTTTAAGGAACGAAAATCGACACTTTTTCGTTTTTGATAAGTATTACGCTCAATTAGACCATAATAGTTTCCTAAAAAAATTAGTTGCTCACATCTTTTTGGCATGGAACTATTGTTTATACATTCTGCTATTGAAATATATAGGTAACTGAATTTGTTGCTCGTTTTTAAGGAACGAAAATCGACACTTTTTTTTTTTTGATAAGTATTACGCTCAATTAGACCATAATAGTTTCCTAAAAAAATTAGTTGCTCACATCTTTTTTGGCATTGAACTATTGTTTATACATTCTGCTATTGAAATATATAGGTAACTGAATTTGTTTGCTCGTTTTTAAGGAACGAAAATCGACACTTTTCGTTTTTGATAAGTATTATGCTCAATTAGACCATAATAGTTTCCTAAAAAAAAATTAGTTGCTCACATCTTTTTGGCATTGAACTATTGTTTATACATTCTGCTATTGAAATATATAGGTAACTGAATTTGTTGCTCGTTTTTAAGGAACGAAAATCGACACTTTTTCGTTTTTGATAAGTATTACGCTCAATTAGACCATAATAGTTTCCTAAAAAAATTAGTTGCTCACATCTTTTTTGGCATGAACTATTGTTTATACATTCTGCTATTGAAATATATAGGTAACTGAATTTGTTGCTCGTTTTTAAGGAACGAAAATCGACACTTTTTTCGTTTTTGAGAAGTATTACGCTCAATTAGACCATAATAGTTTCCTAAAAAAATTAGTTGCTCACATCTTTTTGGCATTGAACTATTGTTTATACATTCTGCTATTGAAATATATAGGTAACTGAATTTGTTGCTCGTTTTTAAGGAACGAAAATCGACACTTTTTCGTTTTTGATAAGTATTACGCTCAATTAGACCATAATAGTTTCCTAAAAAAATTAGTTGCTCACATCTTTTTGGCATTGAACTATTGTTTATACATTCTGCTATTGAAATATATAGGTAACTGAATTTGTTGCTTGTTTTTTAAGGAAGGAAATTCGACATTTTTTCGTTTTTGAGAAGTATTACGCTCAATTAGACCATAATAGTTTCCTAAAAAAATTAGTTGCTCACATCTTTTTGGCATGGAACTATTGTTTATACATTCTGCTATTGAAATATATAGGTAACTGAATTTGTTGCTCGTTTTTAAGGAACGAAAATCGACACTTTTTTTTTTTTTGATAAGTATTACGCTCAATTAGACCATAATAGTTTCCTAAAAAAATTAGTTGCTCACATCTTTTTGGCATTGAACTATTGTTTATACATTCTGCTATTGAATTATATAGGTAACTGAATTTGTTGCTCGTTTTTAAGGAACGAAAATCGACACTTTTTTTCGTTTTTGATAAGTATTACGCTCAATTAGACCATAATAGTTTCCTAAAAAAATTAGTTGCTCACATCTTTTTGGCATTGAACTATTGTTTATACATTTTGCTATTGAAATATATAGGTAACTGAATTTGTTGCTCGTTTTTAAGGAACGAAAATCGACACTTTTTCGTTTTTGATAAGTATTACGCTCAATTAGACCATAATAGTTTCCTAAAAAAATTAGTTGCTCACATCTTTTTGGCATGGAACTATTGTTTATACATTTTGCTATTGAAATATATAGGTAACTGAATTTGTTGCTCGTTTTTAAGGAACGAAAATTGACACTTTTTTTTTTTCGTTTTTGATAAGTATTACGCTCAATTAGACCATAATAGTTTCCTAAAAAAATTAGTGTTGCTCACATCTTTTTGGCATTGAACTATTGTTTATACATTCTGCTATTGAATTATATAGGTAACTGAATTTGTTGCTCGTTTTTAAGGAACGAAAATCGACATTTTTTCGTTTTTGAGAAGTATTACGCTCAATTAGACCATAATAGTTTCCTAAAAAAATTAGTTGCTCACATCTTTTTGGCATGGAACTATTGTTTATACATTTTGCTATTGAAATATATAGGTAACTGAATTTGTTGCTCGTTTTTAAGGAACGAAAATCGACACTTTTTCGTTTTTGATAAGTATTACGCTCAATTAGACCATAATAGTTTCCTAAAAAAATTTAGTTGCTCACATCTTTTTGGCATTAAATTATTGTTTATACCTTCCGCTATTGAAATATATGTGTAACTGACTTTGTTGCTCGTTTTTAAGGAAGAAAAATCGACATTTTTTTTTTTTTTGATAAGTATTACGCTCAATTAGACCATAATAGTTTCCTAAAAAAATTAGTTGCTCACATCTTTTTGGCATTGAACTATTGTTTATACATTTGCTATTGAAATATATAGGTAACTGAATTTTTGCTCGTTTTTTTAAGGAACGAAAATCGACACTTTTTCGTTTTTGATAAGTATTACGCTCAATTAGACCATAATAGTTTCCTAAAAAAAATTAGTTGCTCACATCTTTTTGGCATTGAACTATTGTTTATACCTTCTGCAATCGAAATATATATGAAACTCTATTTGTTGATCGTTTTTTAGGAAACGAAAATGGACACTATGTCTTCGCGGTCATGTTAAGTCACGCAGTGGAACTGGTTCTTCTTAATAATAGAATATAGTTATTTTTTTCTGTTTAAGAATTTAATTTATACTGTTTAAATTCATTATATATGTGTACTAGATTTTGTTACATTGTTGTTGCTTTAAGATAGCGTGAAATTTTTTGAAGAAATTTCATCATTTACGGGTAAGCGGTAAACACTCGTATATGACATAATTTTTTTTTTTTTAAATTGTTGAATTTTTAAAATGTTTTTATGCCATCTTAGAGCAACAAAATAGCAACAAATTCCGACATAAGCAGTTTTTTGAAATTCCATTTCTTTCTTATAGTGGGGGGGCTAGCTTAATATTAAGCTAGCCCCCCCCCCACCTTTGATCCTTAATACCTGCCAAGCGGTGCGAGCAACAAAATCCGTACTACGGCAACAAATTAGCACATAAATAGCACAAAATTATGCAATAGGTTTTAATTCGTTTGGCGATGGTGGGGGGGCCAGCTTAATAGGGGTGTCAAGCTCCTTACCCACAAAACTACCGCGCCTCTATGCTACGCGTTGAAAATAAATCAGTTTTTATTAGATAAAAGTTAAGAGAGATGTTTTAGTTTATAAAAACAAATTCGGAGTAAATAATTATATGTTCATGTAAATAAATATTTATTTTAGAAATTATATTTGTCTTCGCTCATGATTTAATTATAGCTGAAACTTCACACTTAGTGGATCACTCAAATGCTTCATAGTTGACAGAGCGTGTCGCTATGTCGCAGATACTAGTTAGATTTTCAGAAATGTTCAGTTTTGCGACTTGATGCATCTTTTTGCGTATTTAAAATCGAACATTAATGCTGCACTAAACGGAATTCTAATCATGATAAGAAATCCTCTATACACTAATTAAACCCCTAAGAAAGAAATACATTCTCTAATATAATAATATAACTGAACTATAATCTCTACTAAACAGCCCAATATTAGACCTTGTCAGCTTTCATCCATACCCGCCTCCTTTTGCATCCCTTCTAATGAACGATGACCGATTCCAATAGAATGGTTCCAGGAAAGCCTCTCTATCACAAAGTCAATCCTTGTTTTTGTTTTGTTTGATCTAAATCCATAGTTTGTTTATATTTATATTAATATTATTTATTAAATAAGAGATATTAGATATCTGACACATCATCGCTATTCACTGCTTAACAATAAACGATGGAAATTTGGTTTATTCATTTTATATTTCCTTTCAGTCCATGTTTATCTTACGTTTGCCTCAAGTGAGTTCTCTCTTTTCTCTTTAGTATAGTTATAACAATTAATTTTATTCACATTCACAATGAATGAAATCCACGATGATTCGGCCAGAATCTCAAGTCTTATCAAATGTAAATTAAAAACTTAAATATTTATTTAAAAGTTAAAATTATAAAAACGGATAATTTAATAGAGTAAGTGTGCTAACTTTTTTGTTTATTGAAAGAAATATTGTAATTTATTTCAATACAATTTGTGTATGTACAGTTTAAAAATGTATGTTATAGACTTCAGAACCTAACTTGATGAAAAACCTTACTTTATGAAAAAAAACCTTACTTTATGAAAAAACCTTACTTTATGAAAAAAAAACTGACGTTTTAGTATAATTCAAATATTTAAATGTGTTGCGATATTTTTGACGGGGAGTTTAGTTCAAAACAAGAGAGAAAATGCGATCATTCACAATGTGATATCCATTTAAAAAAAGTACAAATACAACACAGATATGGTGCATATAAATGCATTGAACCATAAATGCTAGAAAGATAACAGCAT
Source organism: Euschistus heros (assembly GCA_003667255.2). Taxonomy (NCBI): domain Eukaryota; kingdom Metazoa; phylum Arthropoda; class Insecta; order Hemiptera; family Pentatomidae; genus Euschistus; species Euschistus heros. Next base: position 1,177,685 of record RCWM02000329.1, on the reverse strand, counting down.
AGTTGACTGTTCAGATGAATGGAGAAGAAGATAATTGGGGATGCAGTCAAAGAGAAGCACCTCGTCTAAGTAGAAGTACTTTCATGCGTGCCAGCGTTTCGACCTGCCTTGCAGGTCTTCTTCAGGGCCACCGAACCACACTACGGAGGAGACGAATGATGACTCATGCAGTCATATAGCCCCATAAAAGCTATAGTTAAATGTTTATTCAGGAAATTTCCTAAAGTGGTGAGAGCAAGGAATTTGTTTAGTGAGAAAGATGCCGTTTTGTTACTTCGAACTATTGGAGAAGACCAAAACATATTAATTTTTACTAATTTGTGGTTTTTTTTCAAAACTTGAAGTAGTTTGAATAATCTGTAGCAAAATTATCAATTGAATGCAATGTATTATATTTAATAAGCCAATAACATACTTTTTACTGCAGTATTCAAAGTATGTAAACCTAATTTCCATTGCGAATATTGTGTCCTTTGTTGTAACTAAATTTCTCATCAAGGGTTGGCCCTTTTGAATGCAAAACTACCACAGATGTTTACCCTAATATTCACGACCACAGTCCTTTGTCGCTTAGACAGACCTTGTTTAGCAGGCCTTTGCTTTGCTTTTCCATATATCGTTTGCTTTATACCTTCCCTAGGCATGCAGTAAAACAACAGGTGGACTTTATAACCCTACTCTAGGCGTATCTCTGTCCTTGTTTTACTCTTTTTTCATAAGCATACACGTTATATCAACTTCTATAAAAAGCTCTCTTTCCTAAGAGAGCAAATAGAGTAGAATCGTGTATAAAAACTTTTAAATATTTCTTCTTTCATGCTAATAATTTGTATCATCATGAATTAACCATTAATAGTGATAAGAAAATCACTATTAAAGGTCGTAGTTATGGAAACTAGTCGATTTCGTTGATACAGTTCGTAAGAATGTATCTTTGATACGCTGAATCATCTTTTCAAATATTTTTTTAATAATTTTTCCAAAGAGCTAAAAATACCAGTTATGGGTATGTTATACCGACTTTGGTCATAGCCAAGATTTATTCATGGTCATATGACAAAGTAATCTTTAAACAAATATTTTAAGTAATATAAAAATTACTATTAATTAATGAACAGTTAGACCTATGAAAATAAGCTAAATACTAATAAAATTAAAAGCACAATCACTGAAACCTAACCCCTAAATAGATTTTTTAAAAACATTAACGATATAATAAAAGTCTTTATATGCATTTATCAAGAAGCGGTTTCCATGATAATTTAAAAAACCTGATTTTGTATTAACTGACTTTTTATAGCAGTACATATTTACTGTAAATTTGAAAATAGTTTCAAATAATACTGCCTTACTATGGAAATTTAATTATACTAATAGAGCAGTGTTTTGTACCAGAACATTGAGCTTTTAAAGGTTTCTAGTAGCCTCCTCAAGCTGCGCTTTTTCTACTTACATTACATAAAACTTATATTAAACCTTTTTCCTGGAAACTTCTGGTACTCGCTTTACAATGAAATTTCAAAGTTAATGAAGAAGAGGAATGTAGTAAAAGCTAGATTTAGAAACACTAGATGAATGATCTTCCTTCATCACTTGAAGCAGTGCTCGTTATGCAAAATTCACATAAGAAGTGCTTACTGAATAATCCCTAGTCAGACCAAAACTATCTTATTCCATTTAGATTTCTCCCGTTAACATTCATCTTTCAAGTGCAAACTCATTTTTCCAATTTTATTTCACTGATGTGCTCCCGATCTTCCTCTTCTTTCCCTCCCTCCAAGTTGCAGCATGGCGTGGAAGTTTGACCTGAGTCCAATTTCACTCTGAGGAAAGAGCAGCCTCATTTTATTCAAATTAAATGTGGTCCATAAATATCTTCCTAGTTTGTGGTGGACGCTTTCCTTCAGGTCTGACTTTTTTCTTCTTCTAGCCAATTTTCTGGTAACATGCTCGAACCCCTTTTAGTCGGAACTGTCTGATTGATTCTCCGACAGACTACTCTCTGAAGTTGTCCTAAATATTTTTATTGTTTATTCAGTCCCTTGGAGTCCTCTGTATCCTTCTGAAAGATCACATTTCTGCAGCCCGCCACACAGTGGGGCCATTCGTGAATCGCGGGACAAAAGTCTGAAAGCGATCGTATCGATAATTTAATAATTTTTTATCATCCAGAACAACTTGAAATGATTAAAACAAGGTTATTAAAAAGTTGATAAAACATTTAAAATTTTATTTGTGACTTGTTTTTTTATTAAGAAAAAAAAAACTTCACAAAAACCATTTATTGATTTATCAATGATTATATAAATTGAATTTTAAAAAAAATGAATATACCTACTTTATGATAATAATGTCAATATTATGATTGGAAAAAAACCTCTGTAACAACTAACAATTTCTCTGAAATTTTGTTCAGTAATAAATAGAATTTATAATATACATAAATCAGGACAATGTGTTATCGAACTATAAGCTTTAACACTTTAATACTTAATTTCTATCTTAAAACGAGCAGAACTCAGACACATTATATTGTTTTAAACTGAAAAGAAAAATTATAGTCTATAATAATTTGTCATGATTTGATCGAGATTATCACTATCATCACTATGCTGTTCACTAAGTAAGGGTACCATACTCGCATCTGCGTCTGATATTACAAGCAAATTGAGAACACTATTACCTAAAGTTGTATTTTTCTCTGGTAGTAGTCCGTATCAGGTAATTAAAGGATCAGAAGAAATAAACAAATTATTCATTATGTTGGTATTGGTTACTGCGTGAGACATTTTCCGAGGAAAAATGTTCCCTGTATCATATTAAAAGGCATAACTCCCCTTTTGCTTTTATTCTTTTATACAACCATGATAAAGATGGAGCAACAGACAAGCTCTGAAACATGTTGTATAAATGAATAAAAGCAAAAGGAGAGTTATGTCTTTTTAATATAATAACTGATATTAATCTCCTTAAATGAAACATTTAAAGTTCCTTTAAAAAAGTTAATCTTTTTATCTCTTTGTGTTGGCTTTTTTTTTTTCTTCCTGGCAAATATTAAAACTGAAACCTCCAACCCGTAACGCTTCAGCCAATTCCAATCGCGCAACTGCGAGTACTCCACTTGAAACACAATTTTTAGTGCTACTGATAAACGGGCAAAAACGGGCAGCCAAATACAATATATTCACTAAAATAAAATCTACCCAAACACACAGAACCATAATTTAAGACCTACCTTCACCTACCTAAAAAGTTCCAGATTAAAACATGAATATGTTTTTTTTACTTGTGGACTTTTTAATTGACGTACCGTCTGAGTATCTAAAATGCCGTAAAATTAAAAATAAAATGTACTAATAATGAGTATTATGAATGTAATTCATCGTACAATGTAAAAAAAAAAAAGAAAACTTATTACGATGTTCACTGTCGAGAGCTTGAAAGAATACCTTAATTCTTAAATCGTACAGAATTAAAGTGGTAATAGTTTGTTTTTTATTAAATCGCTTTATTGACATTTCCTCAGCCTGATTCACTTCGTTTCATGTATTCCAACGTTTAGCCTGTTAGATCAACCACTTTCTGCATCAAAAAATCAAACTTCATTTTTGGACTTTTGTCCCGCTAGATTCACGAATGGCTCCACTGTGCGTCACCCTGTTTGCATCTTTACCTCCTATAACCGTTGAGCATATCCGAGACCAGACTGTATTTGCTTTCGTCGCCTTATTTAATATTTTCTTGTCTGCCTTCCCATCTTTGTATATTGTACTCATAGATGTCTACATATTCGAGAGATTCTGCCTTGCAAGTAACTGGTTCCACATTTTCGTTTCTTCTAACCCTAATAAAATCTGTTTTCATCGGTGTTAAGATGAATGATCTTTCATTTGAAATCCTAAAACCTGTCTCTCAACTGAAGCTCTTCGAACCATTTCTCTCAAGTGTCAGCCACTAATACTACATCATCAGCACATACAGGGTGATTCCTTCTTAGTGTGAAGAAACTATTGAGTGGAACCAAACTGAAAATGAAGAAAAATGCCGCTGACCGCTCCTTTCTTTTCTAATCCGTTGCAGATGTATTTATGACCTATGTTTTATGACCTCCAACTAGAAGAAAAAAGAAGATTATTCTGCAAGATATAAACTTCTAAACAGTGGGAGTGGCTAGATTCCGTGAGTCGTAACTCGATTCCGGTGCTGAAGAAAACTTGAAGACGGAACAACGATTCTATTTAAATTAAAGTAAATTTTTGACTTATTATAATATGATAGAATGTAACAAACATTTTCTGCTTCCTATTATTTATTTTTTATTTTTAGTTACATTCTTATATGTCCCCTTTTCCTCCCTGTTTCATATTTCGTAGATTATATAATACCGATTTGTATTATCCCTCAGGCTTTCTTAATTTTTTTTTTTTTCGTAAGCATGTTTTGGCATTGAAATTTATTTTTATTTTTTTTCCATAACAATAAAATGATCTATGAATTTCTAGATATTACCTATTATATAGTTATAAAATTAGACATGTTTCTTTGAAACCTGCTCTCGGTGTTGCTAACTGCCCGAATGCTTAACATCCTAATGAATTAATGTCACGAAAAGGTCTTTAGTTTGGCATATACATTAAGGTCAATTCACGTGACCTTTGTTTTCTTCTTCATCTAAATATAGATCGCGTTTGACTATAAATAGAAATAATGATTTAAATCACGAATAGTGAACTCTGCTGGTTTAAAGTCCTAGAATGGTGTCAACCCGAAAATATTTTCCTTACAAAATATCTCACTGTACTTTAATCTTAAAAATATTAACAAAATGCCGACTGGCGCATTTTTGTAATGAATATTTGATTGTCTTATGGTAATTTTCAATGATGTATTAATTATACAATATTTAATTAATTTTATATAGTTCATGTTAAATATTCATCATTGAAAAAAAAATGTTTTTAATCAACAAAAATTAATATATATTCTATTATGTTACAATATGGAATAAATTTAACATTTATAATAGCTGTTCATAGCAATATGAACGAATATAGCACTACCGCTAATAACTAGCATCTCCCGTCCCTGCTTCGCATAATGTAACTAATATATAATATATATAATTTGAACTAATTGATGATTTTAACTAATTGAAGGTTATTTGTATATTGATAAAAATCTTGTATTGATGTAAGCAATTGAGCATTATTTCTTCAATGGTATTTTCACACATGGTAGTAATTTTAACCTGGTAAAAATTGAACTAATAAGGTGGTTGAAAATTACATAAAAGTATACTCAGACATTCAATTTTCAATTTTCATGTCTGATTGTGAGTTTGTAATACAGATGGACAGAAACTATTAAGAAACTTTTGCGGATAATGGACTGCATTATCTTTGCTTAAATTTTATTATCAATTTCCATCTCTATGTTTCCTTTGTAACCTGTTATGTAGAATGGCGCTCGCCACTAAATCATATGAAAATCATTAGATTTTGTCATTGCAAAACCTATCTTTAGCTTTAAAGATGATGTGGTTAAAATTTGGTACAGATTATTTCAGTTATTTTCGTCGTTAGTGATATCAAACAAAATATGGTTTGTCCTCGTAGATATTATAGAGTGTTGTGAACCATCTTATCTATTTGTTAAAATATTTTATTTTGTCAAAATATTAGAGCGTCTGAATCACGTTAAAGATATTTATGTGAAACTGCAGTCGTCAACTTTTCGTTTGATGCGCTGTAACCTAAACGAGCTCTGTTGTGGCTAATTGCAACTTTTCCCAAATGATTCCAATTTTTTTATACTAACGTTGAATTCCTATAGTTCATACTAATGATGTTTTTATTGCCAATCAGAACTAAAGTGGCACGATATTACGTAATTTTTTATTGAGGAGTCTAGTTTTATGAAGAATTATGAATTTGCGTTCCTTAACCACGGTGCTTCCTACTTTGTTCATGATCACATATCAATTAAATATATCATTAATCAATCGATTTTTCAACACCCTAATAATATATAAGGTTATTGGAAAGCCACAGCTAATGCTGGAGTTGAATTATATCTATTGTGGTCTGTATTACATTCCCACAAGGCATTTAGTGCAGGCTTTTTAGGCTACGGGCCCCTTCTAACCACACCATTAATTAGACAGCAGCTTAGTTCATCACGAATTTAAGCGGCTTTTCCAATCTGACCTAAATCTGGATGTTTTATAGTTAGTAAACCAACTGAAGCAACAATGGATTTCTATTTTCATTTAAAGAGAATCATTGGAAAGATACTACCGAAAAAACGTTTCCTGTAAAAATTAGAGATATGAATAAAATGGAACGTACTGGGAAAAAATTAGTAAAGGATGTAAAGAAGTGGTTGGAGAAAAAAGGCTGTCGGAGTAAAAGTCTAGAGATCGGTATACTATACCAAAGACGAAAAAATCCGTGGCTGTCGTGAAGAAGTTGGTAAGTCGAGTTACCTGGAAAATGAGTTAACACTACTACTATGTAGTTTATGAATAGCTTTACTTTGTGAAGAAATCGTTAACTTAGATTCCAATTAGAAAAAAAGTTACAGCGATGTGCGTTTTCAGGTATTTTTAAATCAGTTGTTAATTTTCAGTAACTTTACTTGCCTTGTTATTTCTGCCACAAACAAATTATTCAAAATCGGTAATTCAATATAACTACATATTCCCAAAGAGGATTAAAAATTTCCTCCAAGGTAAGTTAACTTAACTATGTTTTCCAAAACTTATAGACTACATTTCAATAAGTAAGTTGAAATAACAACTTATTTCAAAATATAAGATAAACAATGAAATTCAGTAACTAGTATTAACAGTTTATTACTAAATGAAGTATAGATGTTATCTTACGGTAAATTAAGTTACCAGAATCTTGACGTATTCTTGGAATATGATAATTGCCCATAGGCTGCTACTATTCTGGAAAGTACTTAATAATTAAGTTCAATTATTGATCTCTAAGAAATATTATTTTCTTAGCAAACCATATTTTCCAAGAGCTTTTTCCCTTCTCTAACAACATTGTTTCTCCAGTTCCTTTCTACTATTGCCAGTTCAACTTTGGTTTTCATACAATTCAGTTGTTTTTTTTTGTTGTTTTTTTTGTTTTTTTTTTTTTTTTTTTTTTTTTTTTTTTTTTTTTTTTTTTTTTTTTTTTTTTTTTTTTTTTTTTTTTTTTTTTTTTTTTTTTTTTTTTTAATTTACTTAAAAATAATGTTTAACCGGAGAAGTGAATTTTTACGGAAGTTAAGAGAGAATGTGGAAAATAGATCCACCCCAAATGAAACTTATTTTTCACCAATCCCAAGTTGTTCGTCAGAGGGAAATAAAGAGAAAGAAACAGATGTGCTTGGGTCACCTCAAGAAATATTAAAAAATGTGGTTCCTGGTTTTGTTTATGAAGGTAAATATTCAAATTACTGTAATTAATTCTTTCAAGCTTTTATTATTTAAAATTTTATGCTATTGACTTATTATTTTAGATTTAAATTTGTCAGACGACAGTGATGCTGACCCGACGGTAGATCTTGACAATATTGAATCTGCTTCTTCTGATGAAGAAATTGAAGGTAATTGCTTTAAAAAAATTTAAACCTGTGTAAAATAAAAATGATACTAGTGGCTCTGTGAGCTAATATCTTTTTAAAATTCATTGTTACAGAAAAAACTAAGACAAAAAGGCTAGCTGCAAAAGATAAGAAGTTGGTGGAGAGCGTCTTGAATAGAGAAGAAGATCAAACAAACCAGCTTAGATGTGACTTGGAATTATCAACCGAGAATGCTGTTACCGTTTCTTTCTGCAACAGTAGACACAAATCAGAATAAACGGAAATTGTCTAGGAAAGAGAGAATTCAAAACAAAAAGCTGAGAAACTCAGGTAAATCATATATTTCGTCTACCAACAAACTAGTTGAAGCTCGTAGTATGGGTCCACTGAAAAATGTGTCGCATGAAATGCAAAGATAACTTGTCCGATGAAAATAGATCTATCATATTTGATAAATACTGGAAATTAGGTAGTAGAGATAGCAGAGCCAATTTTGTAGCTTCCTGTATAAAAATTGAACCAAAAAAAATCTCAGAGCACAAACGCGTCAAAAAATAGAGAAGTTAGTTGTAAATACATGTTTAATATTGGAAATATTGAAATACCAGTTTGCAAATCATGTCTTACAAGTACGTTGGGCGAAACCAGAGCGTTTATTGAAATCGTTATGTCACATAAAAAAAAAATCTCCACTAGGAATTGTTCTTCCTGATCAGAGGGGCATTGCTCCACCAAAAAATAAAATTACGTCATCTCAAATCGAAAAAATAAAAGAACATATTAACTGTTTCCCTCGATACGAAAGTCATTATTGTAGGAAAAGTACACAAAAGCAATATTTGAGTGGAGATTTGTCCGTTTCAAAGATGTACTCATTGTACAAGGAAACAGATTCTAGTCCGGTATCAATGTCGGTTTACCTAAGAGTTTTCCATGAATTAAATTTAGCCTTCAAGCCGCCTAAGAAAGATACTTGCCATAAATGTGACCTGTTTGAAATGAAGATTAAATCGTGTACAGAATTGACCCTCAAAAATTCTTTTATTAAAGAAAGGGATGATCACCAGAATTTCGCACAAAACGCGTACGATGCGAAAAAATGTGACAAAGCCCAATGCAGTAACGACACTTCAAAAATGGTTTTCACTTTTGATCTCCAGCAATGCTTACCGACGCCCTATCTTACTAACTCAATTTCATTTTACAAAAGACAACTATGGTCATTCAACCTAACAGCGCATAATCTTTCCAACAACAATGCCATATGTTTTTTATGGGATGAGACGATATCTGGGAGGGGGTCCAACCAGATCGCTTCATGCATTTACCGATTACTAAAAAATTTAGTACCTCCGGGAGTTAAGGAAATAACGTTCTACTCCGACACTTGTGGGGGTCAAAATAAAAATTTTAACGTAGCTTTGATGTTTCTACATGCAATCAAACATTTACCTAACATTGAGCGGATCAATCACAAATTCTTGGTTAGTGGTCACACGCATATGGAATGCGACAGCGATCATGCTGTTATTGAAAGGGAAAGAAGAAGACTAGTCTAAAAATAAACCATTTAAACGATTGGATGCAATTAATTAGGGGTTGTAAGAAAAAGAATCCCTTTGTTGTTCAACAAATGGAACCGAAAGACTTCTTCGATTTTGGAGCTCTGAAAAACAAAAATGGACCATTTCAAATTAAAAAAAAATACGGAAATGGAGACAAGTTTTTGTGGAGGGACGTACAGTGGGTCCAGTACAGGAAAAATTCTCCGTCTGAAGTATTCATAAAATTGAATTTGCAAGAAGATACTGAGTTTCGCTGCATGTCGTTTAAAAGACGGAACAAACCACACAACATTGATTTACCCCTGGTGTCCGAAACTCCACTGGGCATAAGTGCTGCAAAAAAAAAAGATTTGATCGACTTATTACCATTTATCGACTCAGCGTTCCATGACTTTTATTTAAATTTGAAAGTCAATCACGAGGATTCGGGAGTGATTAACGAGGATCCCGATTTAAATGAATTTGACCCGGACAATATGGATCAGTTTGTGAATAATTCACTAAATTATTTTAAACCTTTTTTTTTTAATTCACTGGGAGATATGTCAAAAATATCAATTGCTTTGAATTCATTGAATTATTGCTTTTTTGTTGTTTGTAAAATAGATTAATATTGAAATGGAAATTAAAAAACGAATTGTAAAATCATATTTTTTTATATGTGAAAGACTAATTGGCATTGTTCTGAAAGAAAAATAAATAAACTTAACTGATTGCAGATGTGTTTTTTTTTTTTTTTTTTTTTTTTTTTTTTTTTTTTTTTTTTTTTTTTTTTTTTTTTTTTTTTTTTATCTACAACCATTATTTTCCAACTTTTACTAGGTAGATGTATTTTATTTTGTTTTAAAAATCATACAAAACAGTTGAAGGATGACGGCGATTATAATGGTTCAATTATAACCAAATAATAAATCATGAATAACCAAATTGGATTCCTGGTAACAATCTGAAGTTCAATGCAAAATCAGGTAAGTCTTGTTCAAAAAATGTTAACTCAATATTTAATTTAAAAAAAATGATATAAATAAATAAATTACATATTTTTCTACTAGCTTTCTCCAATATAAGAAAGGGTTCGTCAAATACTGATTGTTTTAACTCTTTTAATATAAGAGAAATCAAATTATGGTTCTGGAAAGCGAATTAAACTTTAAAGTGCTCTCCTGAAAAATGTACAATTTTGAGTTACCAACTTCTTCACGACAGCCACGGAAATAAGAATAATTTAAAATATTTTGTCTAGGATTTAGTTTGATCCCAAGGATTCTTGCTAGTCGTTTATAGCAATATAAATATCCAGGGATGCAGTAAGGTATACTTACCATTTCTCTACTATATCATACATTCAACCATAGCATTTTCATCAATATCAATATCATTTTGAAGACATAATCACAACTTTATATAATCACTTATATAAAATGAAATTATAATCAAAACAATGTCCAACAGCCAATATGTCCCTCTAAATGTCAATTATTGGCTTGTTCAAGTAATTTCTACCTTTTATACTAACTTTACTTCAAGTATGATAAGGCACAGCATTAAACATTTAAATATTAAGGGTTTAAAAAGTTATATCAGGTGTTTTAGGCTCACAAAATGTCATTACTTAAGACCGGATTCCCATGCAATAGCATGTTATTACACGAAATAATTTTATAGATTTCATCTGGTTGGATTTTAATTTCCAAACATAATAGTATATGTCAGTGTGGCTAATCTCGTTTCTGCCACTCAACATTGTACATTTAAATTTGTATAATTGTAAATGTTACTATTTCTAAACCTTTATAGAACTATGAAAATGAGTTAGTTAAAATTTGGTTCAGATGGATACAGTAGTTTTACTATTGTAACCTCAATTGTGGAATGTTTCTAACCACATTGGTCGATTTTTGAATTTCACCGGGATCCATATGTCATACCACATATTTAAATCTTTTTTTGTAATTTAATTTAATATAAGTAAATTTTATTAACGATATAATACAATATAATACTGTTGCTTTGTAACTTCTCAAGTAGGATGGCGCTCGCCACCTATCGGTCAATTTTCAAACTTTACTCTTATCCACATTTTACCGCGTTTTTTTTTTGTTGTTTGTTTTTTTCACTACAGGCCATCTAAGGACCACGTTTAAGCCATCAAGTTAACTTTAAGCTTTCTCCAATACACCTTCATCTGTTCACTTCTCTCTTTCCTCTCTTTGCCGACCATTTTCTCACCTGTCTTTTTGGAGCTGTTTTGTCTAGGAAGCCTACCCACTCTTTAATTTTGTTTCTGTAGTTTGTTCTTTTTTTTTTTTAGTTTGTTCTTGTTATTTATGCCAATTTCTTTTAAATTGGGTTTGACTTTTAGTCTTTCAAAATGTTTTACAATTTTTCTTGTTAATCTCCTTGGACTCTTTGTATTCTTTGTATGTGCTCATAGAAAATTAGTCTCTTTTTTCCTATTTTCATCTGTTATTTTTTCTACATGTTTGTATACTGCTGCGTTACTTTTTAATTTGGAAGTTTCTCTCATTGTTTCCTAATATCTTCCTCACAATCTTTCTTTCTTTTTTCCTGATTCTCTTTTTTTGTTCTCTAAAATTAGTTTTTCAGCTGCATATAAACATCCTTGCCGAATTACTGACAAGTCATGAAGAAATTTTGAGTTTTTGGACAGTGATTTTTTATTGTAATCATCTTAAATTTTTCCCCTCAAAGCTTGCTGGAAAGTCCATTTTTTGCAATTGGTAGCTTCTTTCTCCCCTCCATTAGGCTGGACGAATGTTATCACTTTAATAAAAACAAATTAATCAATAATAAATAAATTTTATTCTTGCAAAACCTTTCTGGAAATATAAAGATTATGAGGTTAAAATTTAGTAGAGATTGGTTCTGTATTGTCGTATTTAGTGATCACAAAAGAAAATGGCTTGGCCTTTTACATATGTTAATAGTTTAGATTTAGATGTATATTTAGTTATATGGGTAAAATTTTAATGATTTGAGTTATTTTGTTAGTACTTTGAATGTATTCTGTCACTTTTAAAACAGCTACAATATATGAATACATATGACTTAATTAAATTCGAGTATCTGAAGGTATTTTAGTACTGCTAATAAGTAAACGGAACATAGCTTGTGGTTTCCCAGATAGAAATAGGAGAGATCTCGGAGGGTTGTAGAGATTAAATCTTCGAGTTACGCAAGGCACACTCCAGTACTTCATACATTTTAATGTAGACCGCACCTCTTCCACACTGTCCTCTTTCCAAGGGTAAATGCATATTTTATGTATAATACATTATTTTCCTTCCCAATCCCCTCAGCGAATCTCATTCCTAGATATTGCATTGAGTCTTCAGGAATACTGAATCTAACTTTTTTTGTGATGTGCTTTTACTAGATTGCTTTTTAGATCACACCCTTATTTCCTTACTATTTTCACATTTTATTTTTATGATAGTTTAACAAATATTATAAAAGACATAAGTGTGAAAAAACATCACTTTATAAATTAAATTAAATTAGTTAATAGATTATTTAAACCTATGCTGATTGGCTAATATTACATTTTGCCTAGGTAACTGAAATCACTGTGAATAAACAATAAGTGTATTTATTCGTTGAGCTTGCTTAAGTGTCCAAGGGACCATTAACTAGTGGCTGTGTGTTACAACTTTCTACAACAATCGAATTAGTTGAGTTCTAACTTGAGTTTGGGGAAACAAACACGAACGAGTACACAAGTCAATTTAGTACAACTTCGCACCCATTGGCTTCTGATCATTGAAAATGTTTTCATTAAGGTACACTATGAAATGATAAGTCTCTTTAATCTTTTGATTTTTTATTATTCAAAAGAGAACTAAATAAATAAATTCATTTTAGATTATCAAAAAAAAAAAAAAAAATATTAAAACCTGTATAAAGGGTCTGGGGTTAAGTACTTGGTAAATTTATTTCTTGGCTAACTAGTCCAGTCAATAAATTAATATAGAGTGCGTTTTTTGCAATCCAAGATTTTTCTTCAGAAACATGTTGTGGGTAGTTAGAAAGTAAATTAACATTAATTAATTTCTCTACAAATTTTATTCTATACACATTTAATATTCTGTACCATTTCCGATAGTATAAGCTTGGCAAATGTGAACATTTTCACCTCATGTTTTTTGTTAAACTTCACTCCATATCTTCTAACACGTTCATCCTACGACAAAAGTCTTCATATATAATATTGCAGGAAATTAAATTTACTTCAAAATACACATATATATGCCAATTTTTTTTCAACTTGACTAAAGGTACATAAATTTTAGCTTCTTGGTAAACAAATATACTAAAAGTCCTTCACATTTGTCAAGCGTATATCTTGGAAACGGTACTGGATATTAAAAATGTGTATAAAGTAAAAGTTGTAGAGAATTTAATTAACATTAATTTAGTAAATAGTCAAGCATATGACGCACCGTTTTCGAGATATGAGCGCAAAACCAAAACCTTACGAGCCCCCCCCTTCCTGTTTCCAGGCCCGAAAACTCTTAGTATGTTTACTTTCTAGCTACCCTGAACATGTTTCCGAAGAAAAACCCTGGATTACAATAAATGCACTCTACACCCCCATTTGACCCCTTCATTACATTTCAGGCCTTCATTGACTGAACTATAACGGTTGTTCAAGAAAGTGAGAATTGGCCAAAATCTTATTTACCCACCACGTTTTTTCCCCAAGATACCAAATTTGTGGATGCTGGGTGTACCTCTCAGTGGTTCAAAGTGATGGAAATGAGGAAAAAAGTGATTTTATTGAATTTGCTCTGTTGCTCAACTTTTTAAATAGTTTTTTCCTCTTACAAACCGATATTCTATCATTAGATAAAGCAGGAAAAACAAAAAAATTAAATTATGATTGATGAATTAAATGCCACTTCTATTGAGATTATTTTATTTGAAAACTAGTTTCGAATGCTAAACATTCATCTTCAGTTCTAAAACATATAATTATTGTCATCATACTTCCCTTCACCGAAGGACAAAATAGACCCTTTCCAAAAAAGCGGCGTATACGAATTAAAATGTAATGACTGTGAAGCAAAATAAACGGGAAAAACCGGACGATCAGTAAATCAAAGAGTAAATGAACATATAAGAGCATACACTAATAAGACCTAAAATTCCAATTTCGCTATCCATCTAAATGAAAATAACCACAAATTTAATAAAGACTCGGGAGTAAAATATTACATCAAGTAGAAAATAGCCAAAAATTAAATACTTTTGAATCACTAGAAATAATAAAATCGTTTAAAACCGATCCAGATTTTTGTTGAAATGATCAGATTAACATATCCAATAGCCCCGGTGAGGTTAGAAGTTTTTAAAGTTAATTAATACCAAATATATAGTGAAGTGAAGTTAAATAGGACGTGTAAAACGGTACAACGAATTACCGGAGCAAAGCCCAACTTGCACCTACAGATAAGACTGAAACTAATTTTCTTTTTTTATTTTTATTTTTATTTGTATTTTTATTTTTATTTTTATTTCTTGTAATTGTGTTTCGTTGATTTGTTTGGTGTCTGTTAATTTATGCCAACCTATCAGATATAAAAGATAAATACTTTTACTTTCAATTGATTTTGTTCCTCCAGTTTTATTAACCTAACTAAATTAAACTTACATCAAATAAAATAAAGAGAATAAAAATAATAGAAAAAAATGAATAAACCACCCGATATTTGGCCTCCAAACTTAAAAAGGGTGAAAAGAAGTTGGAAAAGTATAAACGATTCCAATGAAATAGAAAATAATACAAATAAAAACCAATTTCTTGTAATTGAAAGAGCTGAAGAAGGAGACCTTAAAAACGTTTCACCTTTTTTAATATATAAATCATATATAATCATTGTGGCGAACCAAAAAACGTAAAAAAATTAAGAAACGGAACAATTTTAGTAGAAACAATTAGTAGAGAACAGTCCGAGAAATTATTAAAACTAAATAATTTTGGTTCAATAATAAAAATAAAAATAAATCCTCATGAAAAACTGAATACAAGCAAGGGAGTAATATTTTGCCCTGACTTAAATGGAGTTGAAGAAATAGAAATATTAGAAGAACTAGGTAAATTTAACGTAAAAGAAATAAAAAGAATAGTAACCAAAAAACAGGTACGGAGAAGAAAACACATTTATATGTGCTCACCTTCTCATTACCCACACTCCCAGATTTTATTTACATAGGATTTCAAAAAATAAATATTAAGATGTATGTACCGAATCCAATAAGGTGCAGAAAATGTCTAAAATCGGCCACTTCGCTGAAAAATGTTCAAAAACACCTATTTGTGCATATTGTTCAAAATCAGAACATAACGGTTCACCATGCGAATCAATAGTGCCCATCTGTGTAAACTGTGGGAATCATCATTCCAGCTTAGATCTAAAATGTCCCAAATTGCTAGAGGAAAAGGAAATCAAAACAATCCAATTCAAAGAAAAAATAGCTTACAACGAAGCAAAAAAGAAATATAAGTTAAGTCGGCCTGAAATAAATAACCTAAATTATGCTGAAGTAACTAAAACTAATAGAAAAATAAGAGTAGATGTAGGAAGTCAAACGATGACCTTCATCTATTAGATAATAATAAAATAAAACCGTAACTGCTTCTGGTTCAGGACTAAAGACAGACGGTTCTGATAGGGACAAATCCCCTCCAAGAGAATTTCTCACCTTTCCCTCTCCCTCCCCACCCCCCTCTTCATCAACGCCTCCTGTCGAAATCGCTACAGGCGGCAGTGATAAGCTTGTTGTGCGTACTCGGGCCTCTTCGGAGATCACTCCTGTGCTCACACATTCCCACGACATGGGAAAAAAATCAGAAGAATTTAAAACTCCGCCTCTTCCTAGGCGGAATATATTTAACGAAAATAAAAATCAAAAACAAAAAGACATACATCAAAAGTGGAGAACAAATGGAAACCACCTGAAAATGAATAAAGATAATTGTGTAATGCACTATAAGCCTAAAATAACTAGCTTAGCAAAATATAATAAAAACATCCGTTACTTTACAGCTAAACCACTAAAAAATATTAAAAAAGAAATAATGACCAGAAATCTCAAAATATTTATTCAAATAAGTATTAGAAATTCTAATTCAATATATTCCATTAACTATTTAGAAACTAAATCCTTCAGTAAAACTAATTATAATAATTGTGATAATTATTTTTTCCTTTTGATAATTATTCTATCAATAAATTCATTGGTTGCGAAAGTAAAAAAATGGTATTCAATAATAATAACAGACTTTAATGACAATAAAAAAAAAAAAAAAAAAAAATATAGATATATATATATATATATATATATATATATATATATATATATATATATATATATATGTATATATGTGTGTATGTGTTTGTATATGTGTGTATATATATACATATATATATATATATTGTTATTTATCTTTCTTCAACTCAAAGATATAACAAAGAACTCAATAGGCCTCACTAATTATTTAAAACAATATGACAGTCATTAGCTGGAATTGCAATGGTATAAGGACTCAATATGAAGAAATGAAGATCCTTCTAGAAGATACCAACCCAGATATATTGTGTCTGCAAGAAACAAAACTAGCTCCTATACGAAACCTGAGCATAAACAATTACTTGATTTATAGAAAAGACAAAGAAATAGATGGAGAAGGAAGAGCTCACGGAGGAGTTGCTACAATAGTAAAAAAAGAACTCTATTCAGAAAAGATAGATGTTCAAACTCCCTTACAAGCTATTGTTATAAGAGTTAAATTACGCTTCATGGTAACAATAATCAATGTATATCTTCCACCAACAGAAAAAATTGATGAAACAGCATTCACCCGATTAATCGCTAGCGTTCCTTCACCTTACATTGTACTAGGAGATATGAACGGATCACATCATACTTGGAGCACATCAGCAACAAATACCAGAGGAAATATAATCCGAAGAGTAATAGACAATACAGACTCAATTATACTCAACACAGGAGAAGCTACATATGTTTGCCCTAGATCCGGATCTACATCTGCAATAGACCTAACTTTCACCTCACCTAACCTTTTTACACATGTTACTTGGAGTGTCAGAAACGACCAATATGGGAGTGATCATTTCCCAACACAGACACATTTCATCAACGAAATGCCTAAAACCAAAAGGCATCCTAGATGGGTACTTGAAAAAGCTAATTGGGAAGAATTTGTCGAAAAAATAAGAACATTCACAATGAACCCAACAGAAAGTGTAAACGAAACAGTAGGACGCTTCACAAAGGAAATCATACAGTCAGCTCAACAGGCAATACCAAAAACGAAAGGAAACCCTAAAACAAACCACACGCCGTGGTTTGATGATGAATGCCGGGAGGCTGTAAATTTAAAGAATAAAGCCCTTCGAGAATTCCAGCGAAAACCTACGAAAGACAAACTGATAGAATATAAAAAAAAAAAAAGCAATAGTTAGAAACCTTGTAAAGAATAAAAAGAAAATATCTTGGATTTCATATATAGAATCTATAAACTATAACACCCCAATAAAAAAGATATGGCAAAAAATCCAAAAAATAGCCGGTAACAACAATATAGAGACCCCAATATTAAAAATCCAAAATGAAATTATAACTCATCCCAAAATAATAGCGGAAAATCTTGTGCTTCACTTCTCAGCAATCTCTAATTTAAACATCAATCATAATCGAACCATAAACGATAATGAAATTGATTTTACTCCATCTACGATAGAAGGTAGCTCGTTCGAGCACGATTACAATCGCCCCTTCACAATCTGGGAACTACAGATGGCAATAGATGAAACAAAATCCTCTTCTCCCGGAATAGACGAAGTGCATAATGAAATGATAAAACACTTTCCTCCGGAAATTAAAATCGAACTTCTTTTAATATTCAATAGAATCTGGGAAACATCCACATATCCTCAGGCTTGGAGAGATTCAATAGTCATCCCTATACTGAAGCCGGGAAAAAATAAGCAACATCCTAACAGTTATCGACCAATATCACTTACTAGCTGTTTGTCTAAAGTCTTGGAGAAAATGGTCAATAGACGTCTGATGTGGGTGATAGAAAAAAATTTAACCTCTTATCGCCTATACAATCAGGTTTTCGGAAAAGAAGATCCACACTAGACCAACTAGTGACAATAGAAGCTGAAATTCTTAACACGTTTGCAGAACAAAAGGAAGCGATAGGAATATTTTTTTGATATCGAAAAGGCATATGATACAATAGACCGAGGATTAATAACAAAAACGTTGTATGAATGGGGATTGAGAGGAACGCTACCGAAGTTTATTCAAAGCTTTTTAATTGAAAGATATTTTAGTGTCAGAGTAGGAACATCGATCTCTAGACGTAAAAAAATAGCTAATGGAATTCCTCTGGGTAGTGTTTTAAGTTGTACACTATTTGCGATTGCAATAAACACAATTGTGGACGTAATACCTGGGTCGATAAAAAGCATTCCTTTACGTTGATGACTTAGCCATCTTTTTAAGATTTAGGAATCACGAGTGGATGAGAAGAACCCTACAAAATGTTTTAAACAAATTACAGAGTTGGTCTGAAAGCAAAAATCTTCGATTCTCCATAGAAAAGACTAGAGGCGTGATATTTTCAAGAAAGAAGAACCCAAGCCCCGTACCTCAGCTTTTTATGTACGAAAATAATTTAACATTCTGCGACAACATCAAATTTCTCGGTTTGGTAATAGACAGCAAACTAACATGGTTAGATCACATAAAATACCTGCGGGAAGAATGTTTCAAGAGGCTTAGATTGATGAAGGTATTAGCAAGTACCTCTTGGGGAGCGGACCGAAAGTCGATGCTGATGGTATACACAAGCATAGTAAGGTCTAAAATAGACTACGGTTGTGTGGTTTATTCTTCAGCTAAACCAAGTCGTCTCCTACTTCTAGATTCTATACACCACGCTGGAATAAGATTAGCCACAGGTGCCTTTAGGACAAGCCCAATAGAAAGCCTCTGTGCTGAGGCCTCCATAGCACCTCTGCAATTTCGAAGACAAGGCCTAATGAACAGTTATATTACTAAACTTAAACTTCAACCAACTAATCCAGCTTACCATCATATATTTCATCCCCGCTGTATCAGAAATTTCGAAATAAATACAAGAAACGCCCCTTTAGCAATCAGACAAAAGGAAGTTATAAAAGAAATTTATGATATGCCGTTGGATCAAGCCGACTGTGGCTTTCAATTACCTCCGTGGAAATATGAGAAGTATAAATAGATCTAAGCTTAAAGCATAAGAGCACAGGATCAAATAGTCTTCGATTTCACGAGAAGTTACAAGAATATTCAGACCACGACATAATATATTCTGATGGATCCAAAAAAATGAATTCGTTGGTTTTTGCAATAATTATGAATGGGACAACCCACAAGTATAAATTACCGTATTATACAACAATACACACTGCAGAACTGCAGGCGATTTCTACAGCACTTTACCTATCCGTCAACAGTGGACATTCAAAATTATTAATTTGTACTGATTCAATGTCAGCACTTCAAAGTATAGCTAATTTCAGCAAAACTAACCACACAATTGACAAGATCCATAGTAATTTGGAAATACTAAAAAACCATAAAAAAAACGTAACTTTTCTCTGGACCCCTGGACACTCCGGAATTCCTGGAAATGAAGCAGCGGACAAAGCTGCCAAAGAAGCTTCTGTGATGAATACCGCACCACTAAAAATATATGAACCAAATGATATTAAAGCGCTTTTGAAGAAAAAAGTAAAAACTAAGTGGGAATCATGTGGTTCGAAACTCCAATGACGAACAAGCTAAGAAATATAAAAAAAAGCACGAAGCAGTGGGCAAGCGCAATAAGGGGTAATAGAAGAGAAGAAGTTGTTACAACAAGGCTGAGGATAGGACATTCTAACCTGACTCACGCATATCTGATCACAAAAGAGGCCCAACCACATTGTGAAAGATGTCAATCTCCGATGACCATTAAACATATAATAGAAGATTGCATATTATATCAACAAGACTTTGGGACTAAGAAAATACCCCGATCGACAGAACTTGCTCTAGAGGACTCCAGAAACTCTATTAACAAAATTATAAATCTATTCAAAGAGCACTCACTTTACGACAAAATATAATACGAAAATTATAATAAAGGACAAAGAAAAATAAATTTTCACCATTTAAATGAAAAAGGGCGTAATAACCTTGTAGTTGATCGCCCAAATAAAAACTCAATCTACAATCAATCCAATAGCCCCATTTTAAATTTTATTTCCCCATAGGAACGAAAAAAAACCCAATGAGTCATAAGGGAAACCCCGTTGTAAATCTAAAACTTAACCTACCTGCCCCCCCCCCTTTTACTTCTCACAATATCAGTGTTTTAGTTACCTCGAAGGTGAGTGCCTGTGTTTGATTTCTTGTCTTATCTTTTTAAAAACCTTAGTATATTTAATCTATGTAACATAGTACTGATGAGTTGAAAATTTTATTGTATGTTTTAGAACTGAAGATGAATGTTTAGCATTCGAAACTAGTTTTCAAATAAAATAATCTCAATAGAAGTGGCATTTAATTCATCAATCCTAATTGTATTGATCCTTCTATATCATCATGCGTACCTCAAGTGAAAAAAATTAAATGTTATATCTGTGTCACCTGTGAAAAGTATGTTAAGTTCAAAAATCGTATTTAAAAAAAAATAAATGCAATCGAAATTTTAGAATTTTTCCCAAAATCGACAAGTGATAAAATCTCAGTTTTAACACTTGAAACTTTTGAAAAAAATCAATTCTCTTCATGACCATCATTTTTCTTTTAATTGTTGTTAATTTTTTACCTTTTCTTTTTCTTAAAACGATCGTTTTAAAAATCGTTAACTAAACGCGAATTACACTTTCTTATTTGTAAAAGGTGTTAAATGGTAATTTACTATACAGATAAGGGACTAGATGGTCTCAGCGCGCTCGGTACATGGGTTCGAACCAACAAAAAAAAAAAAAGAAAACTTATACGAAGGAAGTTTTAAGACTTTTTCTTGATTTTATTTTGGTATATCTCTGTAACAATTTTGTTGCTAATTTTTTTCAAAATAAGATCAAATAGTGAATAACTAACTGAGAGATATATGCTTTATTGAGACAATAAACAATAAACATAGTGCTGCCCAACTTTATGTGGTTCCTATAAACACAGCATACTCATCTATCCAATTAAAGGCAACAATATAATTTATAATTTTGTTATAGTTCTATAATGTAATACTTAATACTACCTAATACTAGACAAACTAATAACATTTTTTTTTTTCCCCCCTTCCTCTTTATTTTTTTTTTTTTTTTAATTTATTTTTATATTATCCTTTCCTCTCTCCCCCCCCTTATTATATATGCACCATAGAATCAGAATCAGATAAATTGCTACATATTTTATAACTATAAATTGCAATGGGCTATCCTATGCACCATGTATGTGGTGGAGAAAAATATATGCTTTAGAAACTGCACTTTTTCGACATGACAAATCATCAAAATCAATTATTAAAAAACAATATATTTTCCTTCTGGACTTTTCCCCAGCCCCTTATAAAATTACTAACAATTATAAATAAAATTTCTTTAAAATAAGATATCTTAATTATAAGTTATGCCTGATTTTTTTAATTCAAGGTAATCTGATTTATGATTGATCAATGGAGAATTAATTTCTCAAATTATACCCTTGAATTTTTAATCTCAATTCGCCGTGATAAAGAAAATAAAGCTAAAGGTATGAAGCTTATCACGCAACATACTGTGCCCTTAGCTAGTTAATAGCTCCGACAATTAAACCCTAAATAAACACCCCGTTCAAAGTATTTCCAGCTTGTTTTAGAACATTTATATTATTTCGCATTGGTTTTAAAAAGTTAATTGATATTTTACATCCTTATCTCGTTTAAAAGCTTATCCTTAACTATTTGCAAGAGTATCTCAGTAGAATCCTTATTTTTTATGTCCATTTTGGTATCTGCCTGTTCTCCCTCTTAGTCATTCTGTAACATTCATGACAGCAAAGAGACACGCTAATGCACTTCGACCGATAAGTCCTGACTATCCTACCTTTCTGAGTTTCTGATAAGGAGAAACTAACTTAGGAAAATTATCACCACAATTTTTTTATTTTATTATATACCATAAAATTTGAATGATGTAAGTAAGAATTTCTAAATATGTATCTGAAAAATCACTGGCCAAGAAGACATCTCAAAACAGAGACACGGTGTTAATGAAATAACCTGTACCAATCAATTTGACATAGATTAAATCTATTGATTAAATAAATTAAACTCGTTACTTCTAATTCTAATTGATTTGCTAATTGTAGCATCCAGCATCGCGGTATTAACACTATATTATGGATATGTTTTTACTTACTTGAACATAATGATTATAGTTTTCCATATATCAGTTTCATTAATATTTATTAAAAGAAAAAAAAAAAAACTATAATCACTTCTAATTCGCATAAAAATCAAAGACTTTTTAAAAACTAAAGCAACAAGAAACTGCTCGTCATTACAGACTACTTGAATGTTTACTAAAAAAACGTTCAAAGCTCCCTATTAATTACAAAAGACTTATTTACATGACTGTGATTAGACCTATTTGGACGTACGGAGTTCAGCTTTGGGGCTCTACTAAACCATCCAATCCTTACAATCCAAAATCCTTCGAAAAATCCTAAATGCCCCTTACTTTGTCCCCAATAAACTTACACATAAGACCTTAATGTTCCATGTGTTGCTGAGTTAGCCCAAACCAGATACCTATCCTTTCATAGTAAGCTACATAACCACTCAAACCCATTAGTTTCTCATCTTGCTTCCCACTCTTCTCTCGATAATCCTTCGAGGCGTCCGAAAAGAAGAAGGCCTAGAGATGCTCTAGTGGAGAATTTTTATTGAAGTCCTTCTGGTGAGTAGTTCTTTTCATGTTTTGACTTGTTATTGTAATCGTTATCAGCTCATTTACTTAATCTATATATTTGTACAGTTGTAAATTTGAATAAATTGCTTTTTAAAAAATCCTTTTTTTAAACCACCTCGGTTATTAAAACCAATATAGCTCCTAAACAGTAGGGTCTAGCGACAATTGCTGTATAACGACAAATATTATCCATTAAATATCTGATTAGGAAACATTTTTGATCTAAGCAACACCAACAGAGCTAGAACATGTCAAAATGTTACATTTTTGAGTGTGAAAAAACGTTACACCCAAAAAAAAATATAAACCCTAAGTCAAAAGATATATCTATTTCAATATATTGTGCATATGTTAGCAGTAAAAACATAAAAATTAAAGCATTACAGTTAAGTGTTTAACAAAAACTTTAAAATAAAACAAATATTGTGTAATTATAAATATGACTGAGTGAATTATTTCTAGCACTATAATTTATAATCAGTTATTATGATTATATTGATCAGAGAAAAATATTATTTTGCAAATAAACATGACTTCGCTTCGCATAACGGGACTGGTGTCGGCGGATCATTCTCCCTGCTAAAACTATTAACTGTTCAGCGAGCTCGGATCTTTAAAAGGATCTTAAAAAACTGTTTATTAGCTCTGGAAATCAAAACTATATGTGTTTTTCTTTAAATACTTTTTTTCACTTATTACCTAGTGTGTTTAAAAATATCATAAATACAAGTCTGAATAAAGTTTGATGAATTAAGTTATTATTTTTTCTAATTACCTGTATGATTTTGTTTATTAAAGAAAACATCATAATAATACCTTTATATTTTTAAAATAAATTGCTAACTGTCAATCTATTTTTAAGTTTTGTGGTCTTAAATAGAAGAATTTTCTACTTGAATAAATTATTATTTATAATAAATTAAATAGGTTATATAAATAAATCATTTTAGATTTTTTTTTTAATTATTCATAATTTAATTTTTAAAAAAGGTACAATTATCATAGACGATGCATAATTCTCACTAACTTAAATTTTATACGAATAGGCCATCTATATAACTATCCATATTCTTCTTTCCCGATTGGATTCGTTAATGTTGTTTTAAGAAAATATTTTTATAATCATATATCTTGATGCAAATCTAGATGAAATCGTAGAGACTTGCTTTAAAAAGATTGCATGGTCACGCAAACCTGCACGAAACATGTAGCAATCTCGACCAAGTGCCCCCGATCGTAGATGCAGTTCACAATCGAAGTTTCAATTAAAAATATATGCTAATGTGAATTATTCAGTTTGTGATTGGGTAAATCTGCTAATGTTTCAGATGTCCTCAGAATCTATCCTAATATTTATTGCTGTAATGAATAACTCAATATTGTAAAAAACAAAACAAATAATAATAAATGAATACTGGATGAATTGTTAAATCACCAAGATGTGATAAATAATTTCAATATTTTTTAATTTATTTTTTTTAGCTGTTGGTCTATGGTTTTTCACTTTTTGTTAACTTTTTTTCACCCTTAAAATGTAACGCACACCCTATTGGTGTTGCTGCTTGATCAAATATTTGACGAAAGTTTCCTGACCAGAAAATTTAATATAGAATATTTTTTTTATTTATTATCATTTGAAATTTTGTTTTAACTTTCGTAATAATCTGATTAGAAAAAATCGCAAATTTAAATTATGAAGGCTCCTCCTTAAAAATCAATTTCCCCCGCCTGGGAAAAACAGTAGATGATGCATATGTCTATCTACAATCATCTAAAAAAATAGGTGTTTCAAACATGACTTTTTCCATTGATGATATTGATTTATATTTTTTCTTCAGATAAGGATGCAATAATTATTATTTAATCAATATAATATTTTTAAAACTTCGTTTTCGAATTCTATCTTATCTTTTTTTTTAAATCTGTTTGCACTACCAAAAGTAAACGAAATACGAATTTCATAAGTGGCACTTGACAGCATGTGATAACAACATAAACACTGCTCGTTATCAAAAACCACATTGCCCTGTTACGTCAAAGTACTTCCAGCTTTCAATTTTCCTTGAACAATCAAAAGTTAGATTATAAATCGAATCACATAGAACTTTATATTTCTAACGTAATGTTATGCACCACAGTGAAAATATTCTAAAATTAAATATTTACAAATCATCGGAAATAATAAAATCGTTAAAAAAAAATCTAGATTTTCGTTTAACACGTAGGTTTCCATACAATTTGTAAGCCCCCTGTGTATCTCACACCCAGACATTGAAAATTTTCTTCTTCTTTTTAACACAATTTTAAGAAACAATTTAAATTTTTCTTAATTTTATAATGATAATTGTTTTGTGGTTTATTAAAAAAAAAAAAACAAAAAAAAAAAAAACATTCGCAGGCTTGTCAATTTTAGCCTCTAATATAAAACTACAGAACAAATCAAAATTAAAATGACATTTTAAACATTATATTATACAAAAAATATATTCATTTCTTTTATAAAAAAAATCACAAAGATAATCACAATATATATATATATATATATATATATATATATATATATATATATATATATATATATACACATATATTACCAGACAAATATTTCCGATAGTCATATTTTAAATTTGTTCCCAATAAGAACAAAAAAAAAAAACTACCAGTTATAGGGAAAACCTAAAGGTTTGCCCATTTACCTGACTAATTACTAAACGTAGGGATAACTGTGTTTTTTTTTCTATACCAGTGACGCAGCTGAGAGAGAAAGCGCTGGGATCTCTTTGGACATGAGTTGTCCTTCCATAAGAGGAGGGGAAATAATAAATAAAAAAGGCCCCCATGAGCCTGTCGGCTAGAGATAGAAATGTTACCTTTTATGCTCATATGTTTTTGTTTTTTTCTGCGCCTATCTGTGATTCATTTGTCTGTAGGAGATACATTTTAAAAGTTGCCCTTATGTTTTTTTATTTTTCCCACTTACCTGTAGGTATGTTTTTAAATGTCATTTTGGTAACGGTTCGGATCGGCGACACCAACCCCTAAACCCGCTCAGAATACCTTTTATCGATTCTAACCTTGTACCGATTTATTTCGATGTTCTAGTCGCTGCTTTTAGAAGGGAAAGGTTATTCTCCTACATTTACTGTGAAACTCTAAATCCTTGTTCAAAGTAATATTAACTTCTGTTTACCTTCTAATATTAAAATGAGAAATAAGGAAATATTAAAGTGGAAATAAGGAAATATCAAAATATAAGACACTAAATCAATTTTGAATTAATATTAATTTAATATACTACTGAACCACCAGTAAAGTTAATTCCTGATGAACTTTCTGTCAGAGAAGTGAAAATAACAAATTATAAATATAAAAAAGACAGAATCCTTAAGTATTTATTTGGCATAACTCCTATTTATTTAAAATTTGTAGCTACATGTTTCAGAGATAATGTTCCATCATCAGGCTTCTAATTTTTATTAAAAACACATTAATCTATAACATTATACCAATAGTTCTACAATTATATAGTAATGTGTCATTTACCTCTTAATCTGTGATTATTTTCACATTGTCAATTCTCCATGTTATAAGCCATTATATAATATAAGACAGAATCCTAGTTGAAAGTGATGATGTTAATTTCTGCTATATTTTCTCATGGGAAGTGGAAATAAGAAAACATAAAAAACCTGTGATATACTTTCTCACATTTATTTATAAACTGATATGTTTTATGAATTAATTATACAATCTGTCTCACTTTAGCACAAAAAGTAATATGGATGACAAAGAATCCATTCACAAAATATGTATACTGAAATTGAAACAACAAATACAAATATATAAAACACCAAATCCATGTACAAATAAATCTTGTTAAGTTTCATAACACTTTTACAAGTTGTAAATTTTATCACTTAAATTGATAGAACAAATATAAATATGTAAAACACCAAATCCATGTACAAATTAATCTTCTTAAGTTTTATAACACTTTTACACATAAGATTAGATGAAATAAGAAAAACATGAATTTATAAAACACTTAATCCTTTATGAAACTCATTTTGTGAACTTCTGTTTCACTTATTTACATTTAAGAAGACTAAATATCAATATAACAAACTAAAAAACACAATCCAAGTTGAAACTGTAGAAGTGATTGTTTACATGTGAGGTTATAGGAATGAACTATCGAAAAATGTAAACATGAAGTGAAGCGTAAGGATCGAACTGGTCGGTGTAGCGCGGGTCAACCTAGTTTGGTGGTGTCGCCGATCCGAACCGTTACCATTATTTTAATTTAATTAACAATTAATTGTTATTTGAGATCAATTATTTAAAATTGAAAAAAAAAATTAGCATTTTCAAACGGTTTTTTTTTTTTTTTTTTTTTTTTTTTTCATTTAAACCAGTATAGCTCCTAAACGGTAGGTTCTAGTGACAAATTTTATTGCAAAAGAATATTGTATATTAAATTTCTGATTAGGAAAAATATCGTCAAATTTTTTATTCGAGTAACACAAACAGAGCGTTTTCCAAAAAATATATCACTTATGACCAACCAGGCCACGGGTAAAATATTTTCCATTTAAAAAAAAATACTATGTTTTTTAATAAACAAAGAGTTTTATATTAATTTATTTTGAAGTTATTCATTATATTAAGGAAATATAGAATAGAATTTTACATACTTAGTATAACATTGTTTTGGATTAAGCTCAGCGAAGAGATTGCAAGGTGAGATTCACTTTCCCCCGACTAACAGGTCAAGTTATAAATGCACCGCCTAGCCCGATTTAATTATTCAAACCGTGATTAATCAGAACGGCGACCTACATCAAGGTTGAGCACACTCATTCCCCAGCAATTAGTTAGCTTCAGGGGGCTGAGGGTGCATTCTAATTGAGAGCATGTCTCGTAAATAGGATCATCTCGTATCCGTTTTATTGGCTCGTAGTAGTGTGTCGCTCTGTTGTTTTACCCCCTTTTTCAGATGTACTGTGTTAATTAATTTCACTGTTGACTCTAAAACAGGTTGTAAAGATACTACAAGCTATCACCTCATAACATTTATAACAGTCACCCACCTAGTAATTCGACTAACATCGTGAATATTAATTGACTATCATTCCGCACGTTGGTTTTCCTCACTCTCATAAGTGATAACTTAAACAATAATTGTTTAATTATAATTATTATAATTAATAATTGAAGGGTTTGGTGGATGAAGGAGCTACTTCACATTTTTTAAGAAATACAATCTAGTTCATAGGATGATGGATTTATCTGCAGAAGTGTAAGGTAGCAAAATCTGAATATTTCATAAAAATAGAAAAAGAGATATGGAGAATGGTCTATGTAAAATTTTCCTGCTAAAGAAAAACAGAAAAAAAAAAATACTTTAGACATAAATTACTCAAATTGAAGGGTTTAGTGGGTGAAAGGGTTATTTTTTTCGGTTATTTCTTTATTTCTCAATTTTTTTACAATTCACAAAATTACATGTGTACCAAGAAAATAAACTAGACTTAACTTAAAATACAATACTAATAATCAACTTAAATATATGTGATGTAATCATAATTTATAATGAAAGAAAAATATATGAAAAAAAACTTTCAACGAGTTGAAGTTGAAGTGAAAGGGTTATGATACAGAACACAATTTTGAGTAATTCATTTTTTAAGTTTTGTTTTTTTTAATTGGAAAATTTTACATAGCCCCTTCGACTTCTTCACATCTCTTTTTCTAGTTGTTTTGAAATATTCAGATTTCGCTACACTTCTGCTCATAAATTCTTCATCCAACGAACTACATAGTATTTAAAAAAAAAAAAAAAAGAAACATAACCCCTTTATACACATTAAAGATTTATTTGTTAATCAATAAAGATCTTCTTCTTTTAGGTATAATCATTTTTTTGTGTATTATTATTGCATTATCTTGTATTACCGTTTTGTATTATTTTAAACTATTTTGGTGACTTTTTTGAAGAAGATCCATATTTACACCTCATATTTGTTTTGCTATTTTTGGGGCTATTTTGAAAGCTTTTTGTATATTGTCTATTTTGAAATAAAATAATTGATGTTAATGTAGGATCAGCTACTGTAATTTCATTTCGAGAAAACATTATTTAACTTAAAAACTTGAAAAGTTAATTGAAATTAGAATATTAAGCTCATTCCAATTTTATTTTAAACTTTAACTTTAAATGCTGAAATGTTCTTTCTATTGTTATCTCCTGTGGTTTTGAAAAGATACTCCGCCGCCTCCTATTAAAATGGTGTTTCTGTTTTTCCCTTTTCACGTCTCTTTATTGTTAGTTCTCTCGAAATGGTGTATTTTTTTTTCTTTTGAAGCTAGTTTATCCATTATTGTAAAAAATGCTAATGTACTACCCTATCTGGAAACCAAGAAAGATTTTTTAACACAAAGGTCTCTTTGCGCACAAAGAAATGTCTTGTCAGGTTTTCTTAGCTCTTGGTTTTTGTTGGGCATTTTTATTAACATTAGAGATATTCTGTTTGGATATTCAGTTGCTAAGTTTGTTGTAGATTTTCATTATATTTTTCATCCTCTATCTTTAATTATTTGTATAGTTCGTTCTGATATAATTTTGAAATTGTGTACATACAATACTTGATTTTCTTACAAGTATTTTATCATTAATATATTACTAGCTTTCATATCACTTATCGAACCTATATTTAACCTTTTGATTTTATTGAATCTACCAAATAAAATTCTTTTCGCCTAAAGGAACGAGGAGTTAGAAACGATTAGAGGAATTCAGAGGCAGGAATCTCTAATACTGAATTTTTCTCTTTCATTTCCAATACGGTCTCCTTCATACATTACTCCAATAGTTAGAAACGGAGGGCATGATTTAAATTATTTATTGAATCTGTAGTAAATCCTCTTTCATTCCCTCATTTCACGTGGTGGGAATACTTAGAAACATTTTACACCCCATTGGCTACAAATTATCCGCTAAATTATCTTCAACTGCTGATGTATTTCATTCTCATTGTACCGAAAATACACAAACATTTCTAGGTGAACTTGGAAAAAAAAAAATTTAAGGGATGGTCTAAAAATTAGTTTATTTTTAAAAACATCTCTAATAAAGACGTAATCGGGCCAACATATAATGTAAATTCTCAAAACAGAATTGAATCAATGTCCATTGCAAGTATCTTCTCACTGATTCAAACATACCTTTATCGACCAACCTACTTTAAACAGCTTTTTATTATTTTAATTATAACGTAAAATAAATAAAATAATATTAGAAAAGCAAGATTAAAATCGTAATAGTTGAATTACGTATTAACTGCTTCAAAACTATCTCTGCGTTCAAAATTAAATATATACTAAATATGTCATCCCTCCATGTCTCCTGTATGGGGTACATTTATTTTCTATTAATTATTGAGAAAAGTAAAACCAACAAAATGAAATTGTTTCAAAATGGAATACATAGAAAAATTCTAAAATGTATAATAATGGAATGAGCCAAAACATCGAAAATATATGAGAAATCAAAAGTTGAAAAAATTAAGAAGTTTTTAAATGATAGAACAGAAAAATTATAGGATACTTTAAAACATATTTCAAACCCTCTGTACAGCCAAAATACACCCGCAGGAGCAGCGAAACGGTGACAAAAAAATATCTTGAATTTGAAATATAATATTCCACTAATCCCTGTTGAACAGATATGCTACCTAGGACTAACTTGGAATCCACATACAAGACTAAAACGACTGGAAACTGCCCGTCGTTTCAGAATACTTAAACATTTACTAGAAAAACGTTCAAAGCTCCCAATTAATTACAAAAGACTCATATACATGACTGTGATTAGACCTATTTGGACGTACGGAGTTGAGCTTTGGGGCTCCACTAAACCTTCCAATTCATCTCGTATTCATTCCTTACAATCCAAAATCCTTCGTAAAATCCTCAATGCTCCATATGTTGCAGATTTAGTCCAAACCGGATATCTATCCTTTCATACTAAGCTCCATAGCCACTCAAATCCCCTAATTCTCAACTTGCTTCCCACACTATTCCTGATAATCCTCCGAGGCGTCTGAAAAGAAGATGACCCAGAGACCTTCTAGTGTGGAATTTTTATTAAAGTGCTACTGATGGGTAGTACTTTTCATTTTTTGTCACGCTATTCTAATAGTTAACAGCACATTTACTTGATGTATAAATTTTGTACAGTTGTGAATTTCAATAAATTGCTATTAAAAAAAAAAAAAAATTGAAATTTTAGACTTAAGTTATTTAAGAGCGTAAGGCATAAACAGATTAAAAAAACGGTGAGCCCAATGATCTAGTTATTAATTAAACTATAGTGGTAAATGAACAAAATTAATGATAAAGAAAATATTGACTCCTTAAAATGATAAGAGTATCAGTATGTAGTTAGAGTAGAATATGCAAAACTTTATATGAGGTTAACAAAGAAAAAAGGGGCTACGAAAAATTAAAAAAACGTTCTGTTTTAACTTAAGTTTTCTTTTATCTTCGAAAGATTAATTTTGATTGTACTTAAACACTATATAAATTATCTGCTGATTATTTCAGATAATCGTTATCTTCGTGTATTATTTTTTTTCATTATTACCTGCCACCTTAAGGCACGAGTATAACGATAAGATTCTAAGATTTTAAAATTATTGTTAAAATAAAATTCAACTCCGATGAAGAGCAATTAAATGGAACTTATTAGACAAACCTATAGACTTATTCGGTCTGTTCTATATCCTTTCAATAATTCCCTTGTCATGTCATGTTTATATTTCTTGAGTTCAAATATCTATTTTTTTTCTTCTTTATTCGCAACAGACAATCATTGTACTAACAATCAGTGAAATCATTGAAGGTTGCATTCTTAAATGCATGACGTGAGAAGCAAGTAGGTTAGTAAATCCAGCGTCAAAATGAATTTATTTGTTTTATATATTTTTTTATATTACTTACTTAAAAGGATCATTAGCATATGTTTTTTACTGCTAGTTATTATTTTTTTTTTATCTCAATGTTACAATTTGTTACGCTTAAAATAAACAATTTTATTTATAATTTGTTATTTCTAAATTTTTTTTTTTTTTTATATTTTTTCTACTATACATATAATCTTTAGGTGAAATGTTTTCTTTAATTTTTTTTTATATTTATACCTGTATATAAATATGAGATTCATCCTTATGTTCTTGTGATTTCACTCAAGAACAAAATATGCACCACCTCATATGTGAATGCAGACTACTCACTGACTGCTGAACTATACTACAGACAAAAACAGTACAGAAACTAGGACAGTGGTTGGTGGATGGTCAATGTTTATTGAACATATTCAAAGGACTCCAAAATATTTTTTAAAAAATTCCTTACCAAAAATAGAGGATATCAATATGAAATTCCTTTCAAACATTAAAATTCATAACTTTTTCTCTATTAAATATGTGTTAAGTATTTCTGATGATAAAATAACTTTGTTGTTTGGTTTTATTGAATCTTAATATTATATAACTTCTTGTTCTTTATTTTACTTTCCTTGTTCAACTCTTTATATTTAACTTTCAACACATGCATTTGTTTTCTTTAACTATGTATTTGTAAATGTAAAATAATAATAAATAAAAATGTAAAAATCACATGTTGGTACATTTTATACTTTTAAGTATGGTTTGTACAGAAATAAATAAAATCCCTTCCAACAGGGTTACTGCTGGAATAAAAACACTTAGCTGTATGATATATAAGTAAAATGTAAAATAAGTAAAACCCTTTCTCTTTCATTAAATGCATTGATATATGTGTTTTCTATTTACATATCTTTCAATATGTAACCTGTTCATGTTGGAGTGTCTTGTTTGATCGATTGTACTTAAGATGGAATCAACAACTGCTCTGTTGCTGTGGTGATAACCACTTTTGTGACGTCAACATGACAACTTATTGAACTAGTTTTCTATATGTTAGTTTCATTTATCATTTTATTCTATATGGATTATTTGTATTAAAACCACATAGTAAAAATTTGAAATTTATTATACCTATTCGACCTTAGAAAAAATATTTTATATACATATATATATATATATATATATATATATATATATATATATATATATATATATATATATATATATATATATATATATATATACTATAGTATGTATATATATAATACTAAGTTTAATAGTATTTGCCCATTGTTTCAATTTGATAGAATTATAGACACACAATAGCTAATATAAGCTTTATGAATTTGATATATTTACTTAGACAATCCATTCATTTGGAAAAAAGCAATTATTCATATCTCCTAGGCTCATCGGTTTTATTGGTATTGTTGTTTTATTACTTCTGAACTACTTTGTGAGAACTTTGCTTTTATATTGAACATTAAAGATATTTTACAATGGTGTAATATTGTTGGTCGTTATAGTTTATAAATAAAGATGGTTGGGATGTGCAGTCATAGATACTACAATAAAGTATTTATTTATTAAGCTGACATTTTGGCTTATAAACCTCTATCTGAGCTAGAAAAAAACAAAAGAAAAAGATATGATGGGAAGTGAATTTAATTGATAAGGTTTAAAACAAAGACGAAAGGTGCGAAAATTAAAAAGAGTTACAGCAAAAGAGGAACATAAATGAAACAAAACAGACAACTAGTACATAGTTAAGTAATAATAGTTAAAAGTATGCATATTAATTATAACATTAAAAAAAATTAATTTAATTTATAAGATAGAATAATGGATCTTAAGCCTTGTAATTAGAAATATATTTGTTGAAATAGTTGACTAGTCTACTCATTTTATTCTTACTTTTCAAACTAAGAAAAGTTAACTGATTGCAAAATTAAAGGATTTTCCCTGATTTTAGATGTGGAAATAAACAGTTACTTTAAAGATTTGGTCCAGATATTTTTATAGTCCATACTGGTTTATATTACTAAAGTAATTGAATTTTTTAATTTAATTTACTACTTTATTACTAAATTTAAAAATTCAATTACTTTAGTAATAAAGCGATTCTTATGCTTTACTAATTTGTTTTTCTGTTGTAATAGATTAATCTCAGTT
Source organism: Euschistus heros (assembly GCA_003667255.2). Lineage (NCBI taxonomy): Eukaryota > Metazoa > Arthropoda > Insecta > Hemiptera > Pentatomidae > Euschistus > Euschistus heros. Next base: position 1,143,383 of record RCWM02000329.1, on the reverse strand, counting down.
TTTAATGTTCCTCAATTTAATTCCTAAGTACGAAATAAAAATATTTTATTGCATCAGAAATGGCATTGTTTCTTTATCTGCCCTATAAAAGAAAAAATCCTATAAAAGATCACGTTAAACTTATTATTATTATTTTATTTTTATTTTTTTTTAATTTTTCAGCCCAGAAGAACTTAATTGGATCGAATCGCCACAACATGTGACTTTTAAAAGTTTCCACTCAATTTATTCATTTATTTCGTTTTCTTGGATGAGAGATTCATTCTTTATTAAAGGGTTTACATCCACATACAATTTAACCAGAGCATATGAAAAGTATTTTAAAAATACAATAAAAGCAAGGAGTATTTAAAAAATATTACTAAGCAAATTTAAATTTACAATTTTTTAAAAATAATAACGTATATATCCACCCCTTGCTTTTATTACGTCTTGAATTCGATGGAGTATTGGTCTAATGTGGTTTTGAATAAATTTATGAGGAATATGCACCATCTGTTGCAAAACTGTAATAAATCTTTTAAAATTTATATTTTTTATTTTTTTATTTGTTGACATGGATATATCTTTAACCTAGGATTATACTTTTTTGGTGTAAAGTTTTTTTTTTACCCTGAAAAATGTACAATTTTGACACGTTCGAGCTCTGTTAGTATTGCTCGGATCGAAACTATGCCGACAGTTTTGGTATCATAAATTAAATAGAAAATATTTTGTTGTTGGACCTTGTTGGATTTGTTGGATCTACCTACCATCTAGGAGTTATATCGGTACGAAACAAATAAGTCACGTTAAAAACCCTATTTTCTTCCATCTTGTTCGAATTTCGAATAATCATTCATTTTTAATGTAGTTTAATTATTAATTTAAATTATTCGATCATTTTTATTCTAAAATGTAAATTTATCAAAAGAAGGAAATGTAAGCGATTTTGAAATGTAATTAAAAGTTGATTTGGATCTGATATAAAGACTGATGGTTGCAGAAGTCCAGCAGGCGAACCTATTGGCTATGCACGGAAGTAGATTATAGATAGGTGTATCCGTGATCTATTATTTTGTCTCCTATGGGAGAAATAGATTAGTTTACTTTTTTAAATACTGATTGCTTTTATTTAATTATTGAATTAAATAATTTTAATAAATTTCATATTAGGAATATACGTTTTATATACTTTAGTCCTGGCTAAACACCTAAAGAAAAAAGAAACTTTTTGAAAAAAAATTAGTTGAAATTTTTTTCCTATCAGTATGTATATAGTTCTATATTTGAGGTATGATATAGGATAAGGTACAAAAATTATCTAATTATTTAAAAACATTAACTAAAATTGAGTGATGGTTTGTCACCTTTTCAAGGCTTGTAAAATCAATTAATAAATGAAGCGTCCAGTTGCAAAACCAAATTTCTAAACATTTCACCAGAAGCCAAAAACCATAGCAATATGATGCCCAATTGATATGAATGCCATTTTTCTTGTATAATTAGCAGACAAATAGATCGTTTTAGTTGGGCAAGCGTAATAAGGGCCCCTGACCAGTTTTTTTAAAAATTGGTTTTTCTTCTGTACTTACTCCGTTTTGCAACAGTTTGAGATTTACTCCTTTTTGACAATGAAATAAATACATGTCCTGAGTTGATTTATAAAATTGAAATGATGGATTAAAACATGATTTTACGTTCAAAAATGTTACTTTTTAGCATGGTGAACAATAAATCGGATAGAATGTACATACATGGACTAGTCTATATAATCACAATACACATTTTCCTAAGCAAATTAATATTCTTCCTCATCTTATACAATTTATCATTAAAAAATATTTGTATACATGAATGCCATTATTTTTTAGAGTATTGAGGAACAAAATAAAAACAATAAAGTAAAGTATTAAACTACCAGGTATGCAAGTTTAAAATGTCGTTTTAATTCCAATAGAATGCGCTCTTAGCCTATTGAAGGATTTGCTTATCTCTAAACGCTATTTTGTTTGTTAGTCATTAGTTTACAAAAGTCAGTTGTTTTTAAGTCGTTTACGTGGACGTATCATACCTTTCTTTGGTGTTAAAAATGTCTAATTTTAAGCCAAATAAAGAGCATTTGCGGCATGTCATGATTTTCTCATTTAATCAAAAGAAAAAGGCATCTGAATGTCATCGAATTCTTGTTGAGACTTATGGCGATGTTGCTCCAACCGTCAGGACATGTGAACGTTGGTTTCAAAGTTTCAAACGTGGTGATTTTGATGTTACTGATCAAAAACGAGAAAATCGACCAAAAAAGTTTGAGGACTTCGAATTGCAATCTTTATTAGACGAATACAATACCCAAACCCAACAAATGATGGCAGAACAGTTGAATGTCACTAGGCAAGCCATTTCCGATCGCCTGAGAGCTATGGGAAAGATTCAAAAGGTTGGAAAATGGGTTCCACATGAATTGGACGAACGACAGATGGAAAAAAAAAAACGAAAAACTGTGTGCGAAATGCTGCTTTTACGCCACGAAAGAAAGGGTTTTTTGCATCGAGTTGTAACTGGCGATGAAAAATGGATTTATTTTCAGAATCCCAAACGAAAAAAATCATGGGTAACGCCAGGACAACCATCGACATCGATTGCAAGACCGGATCGTTTTGGGAAGAAGACAATGCTGTGTGTGTGGTGGGATCAGAAGGGAGTAGTCTACTACGAGCTTCTCAAACCCGGCGAAACAGTCAATACCGAGCGCTACCGACAACAAATGATCAATTTGAGTCACGCATTGATCGAAAAACGCCCAGAATGGGCTCACAGGCACGCCAAAGTCATTCTTCAGCATGATAACGCTCCTGCACATTCAGCCAGATTGACTAAGGAAACGATTTCTTCGCTTGGTTGGGAACTCCTACCCCACCCGCCGTATTCACCTGACCTGGCGCCTTCTGATTATCACCTCTTCTCATCGATGGGACACTCATTGGCGGAGCAACACTTCAACAATTTCGAAAACGTACGAAAATGGCTTGATGAATGGATTTCAAATAAAGATGAAGCATTCTTTTGGAATGGTATCCATATATTGTCCGAGAGATGGACAAAATGTGTAGAAAGCGAGGGTCAGTACTTTGAATAAAATATATTATACTTTTTTTTAAATTACTGTGTATATATTTTAAGAAATAAACGATATTTTAAACTTGCATACCTGGTATGTAGGAGTATCAAAATATTATTGACTCTGTTTTTTGCAGGTAACTTTAAAATTAAAAAAAAAAATATCTATCTAAAAACTTTTTTTTAAATGTTTAAAAACATTTTAGTTTAGTTTAACAAACAAAAAAATGGAATATAGTAATTAAGATCACAATAACAGGTAACTTTTTTAAACAGCTTATTGTGCTTCTTCCACCTCGTTTATGTCTCCTAAATCTGACAAATAATATGCACAATATGGCATCAATATTGTGAGATACTCCCTTTTGGTACTGTGGTGATTGGCATGGTTTTACTCCCTTTTGCAACAGTACGTGATTTTTAATTGTAAATTTGAACAGTTTTTCCTCCGTTTTTAAACCTAAAACCTATTCAGCCTTCTGCGTGGCAAGGAACTGGATCGAACGGTATATACAACTTAATTTCGATTTTCGGTGGATTTGCTACGTTTTGCAATTAGGCGCCTCAAATATTGTATAGCTTTTTAAATTGGTTTTCAGATATATTTTCAAAAAAATGACAATTTTTTTTACATTAATATGTCTCTGGGCAGGGATTCTATACTGTTTTTGGTGTAATGTTTTGTTTTCAGGATCAAAAATAAAACGTTTTGATACACTTTAGCTCTGCTGATAGGATGTACATTTGAGGTGGTGAGAATGAAAGTGGTGTTAGTCAAAAAATTCAAGAATTGAGATTATTCACTAATATTGCTCTTTAATCATTGCCCTATTAATATTGTCAATTTTGTTAAACTCTTTACCTAAAACCTGTAAAAAGACAATATCATTATCAAATTTAACAAAAACGAATATCTATTGCGAATGAGAATGATGTAAGTCAATAGGTATAGTCTAAGCGCTGAGTGTCGAATATACAGAAATCACTCACCGATGTTTTTCTTCAGATTATTGTTCAGGGGGTCCTACTAACCATTAAACTGCATGTTTCTACCCGAGAATTCAGTAGGTTTAGACGAGAGGGTGGCGGCAACAGTCGATTTGGCGCTGTTATTATCTCTATAAACCAAATACTGAGCGTCGTGAAAACTCAAATTTGGTGTCAAATCGTTCATAATTTCTTATTGAGAAATTTTTTTTATCAACAGAGTGTAGCGAGTAAATCTGGCGACAAATTAAAATAAAAGTGGCTTAATAGTTTTTAGCACGATGAAACCAATTGATAATTAATTATTAAAACTTACACCACCTTTCTTTTTAAACTCTAAAGCATTGTTGTCTAAAATTAAAGGAACCTTGACTTACACTACTTTCATAATCACTGGCTCATTTGTAGCTAGGACTTACTGTTTGGGAGCTATATAGGTTTGAATAAAAAAAAAGTCACGTTTTGCTTAAGTTTTGCATGTGTTGGGGATTTTTTGACTCTCTGTAGGTCTGTTAGTGTTGCTTGGATCGAAAATTTGGTGACAGTTGCCTAGTCATAAACGTAATGGAGAATATTTTTTGTTATATAACTTTGTCACTAGGACCAACTGTTTTGTAGTTATATTGGCTTAAATGAAAAAGAAAGTCACGTTATAATGAACCTATTGAAAATGCTAACTTTGTTTTTGTTTTTTTTTATTATTTTTTTTTTTTTTGCACGATGATTTGTTATATTTCAAAATAATGTATTTACAGAGCATGAAAATGTGGCGAAGTCACGAAACTTCTCCAAAGTTTTTATAAAGTTTTCTAAATAAGGAAATAATGTTGCTCTGGTTTCGTTTGTATAATAGAAGTTAAAATGGCACATTAAAAAAAAAAAAAAAAAAAAAAAAAAAAAAAAAAAAAAAAAAAAAAAAAAAAAAAAAAAAAAAAAAAAAAAAAAAAAAAAAAAAAAAAAAAAAAAAAAAATCAATAATCCCCTTAATTTTTGCATTCTATTCTGGTGCCTCCTGATTTTTTTTTCCCGATAGGCTTTTATGCTATCACGCAGGCTTCAGCTAAGTAGGCTGGGGAACTCCATGGGTCTATTCTTTCACCGCTGTTGTATATCGTAGAACACAATACCTCGTTTATTCTCGAAACATTTGCCACAACATACGCGAAGGCCATTAAATTTTCTCAGAACAAAGCTCTAACTTTAAATAAAAATTCATCTGTCTATCTAAAAACATGGAAAAGTAAGGAAATCGAACATATGAACTAGAAAAAGTAATATTCGATATTTTTTCTTTAAAGTTACGGAATTATGTCCTAATATCCAGAAACTTTAAAGAAAACACTATAGTAAACAGATAATAGATGTGTCACAATTATGACCGAAATATTCGCTTTAAGGCTTAAAATTAAAGTAATTACAAGGCCCGAATGAATTTTCTTAATGAGAAGAATCATAAAACAAAAAGATGGACAAACCACTAGAACAGCCAATCAACGGCATATTAATAGATTAACTCCCGTGAACTAGACTTGCATTTGGAGTAAGGAATTAAAAACAAAAAGAGAAGTTTCGGCCTCAACTTCTGGGTTCACTAGGTCACAATTTATCAGTTTCTAGATTTTTTTCTCTGTTTTTTTTTCCTCCCTTAAGTACTATTATTAATAATCACTCTTGGCCCCCAATCATTTTTTAATTACAATTACTTCCGTGTAAGTGATTGAATACAAATCTAGTCATAAACAAAATACAACTATTTTAGTTTACAAAACAATACTTAGGCCATTAATGATGTACGGTTGTGATGTGTGAGGAGCTTCATCCAATGGGAAACTGAAAAAATTACAATCATTCCAAAACAAGGTCTTGAGAATTGGATTAGATGCCCCTCGGTTTATAAGAAAGAGCCAACTACACCGTGAATCCAAAATTGAATTCGTTGAGGATTTAAAAAAAAAAAACAAAAAAAAAAAAACAGCCAGGTTTCATTGTCAGTTAGTAGCGGTTAAAAGTGCGTACAGTAGCTTTCGATATTGGAGCTCAAAGAACATCACGAACCCAAGACTCATGCAAGATGTCCTGGTGTAAACACCATTACTATTTAGTATTAATTATTATTAAGTATGAAACAACACCATTTATTGTTTTTTTTACAACTGCTAAATTTTTGTTATTATTATTTTATCTTATATTTTTTCCGTTATTATTATTAATTATTAATTTTTTTTTATTATTTTATGTCCATTATTGGAATAGGAAAGAAAACAATTTTTAAAAAATGACAACTAATATATTTTATTTAAAATATGTTAACATCTTTTTAAAACACTTCATTAATGCGATTAACCAAATTTCAAGCCAGATTTGAAAAAAAAGTTCTAATAACATTATGTAAAGAAGTCAGAAAAAAAAAATATTAATGCCAGAATATTTTTTAAACTATGTTCCTAGCATAAAGTTTTGCAAGCTCCAAAAAAGTCCGTAGGGGATAGGTAAAGAGAATCTAGAGGATGAGGGAGGACTTCATAAACCAAATCCTTTTATTTATTTACCTGTATCCCACCGGAATATGAGGCCAGATGTTATCATGCAATAGAATAGGTTCTATCCTGTTCACACGTGTAAGTTTTTTGTCCAAATTTTGATGTATTCAATAAATTTCTTAGCAATACGAAGTTAAACTGATAATTTCCTTCAACGGTAAAAATGGAAGTTGGATAATAGACCACCTGAGAGAAATTTCCTGAAAAATATCAGGAAAACCATGACAAATGTTTTTTTGTTTTTTTTTAATGCCCCCCTTCACCATAAGCTTGCTTGATGTTGCTTGCTGCCTGGGATACTATTAAGTTTAAACTCATAACTAGAGCAGCGAACTATGTGCATTTGAATATTTCTCCGAGCTAACTAAAAACATCTAATATCGTCAAATTATATAAGTTTTGAGCCATTTGGTATCAATTTGAGTTTTTTATATTTTACTATAAATACATATTTTGAACTGCAATTGCATATTTATATACATATCCGCCACATCTGCATTTGACATTTGAATTTATTTATGCTTCTGAAAAGACAAAAAAATAAAATATAAATTAAAACCGAAAAATAGCTTCTCCAATTCTTTTTTTTTCCACCTTATGACTGAGTTCGTTGTCCTGATTCCCTTTGCACGAACTTCCGATTACATTTGCTTCTCTTGGAATTGTTTAATCGGATTGATTTTTCGTTCTCTCGCCACTCAAATAATTAGAATATTACTTCACTTTAATTAGTTATCTTATCCCTATCATCATTCCATCACCCAGTCTTTCACGCAGTGTCTACCAAAACACATCATTCGTTAACTGTTTATTAGTGTACTCCTAAAATGGCGAAAACTCTTGCAAGGCCTAGTAACAGTATAGGCATAGTAACAGTAGTAGGCCTAGTAACAGAACATCCTTACCTAAGAACTGAACCCAAGACCCTTCATGGGTTGTTAGTGGTATAGTTCTACTTCGTTATCACTATATTAACATCCATATATTCATATTTTTCAGTTTTTGTTGCATTTAATTCAAAGCCCTATAAGCTACGGTTTAATCCACCCTAAACATTCATCCAAATTTGTAATATATTTGCGAACTAAAAATCTGAACCTTCTCACAGGTATGGACTTAAATGTATGTAGGGATCTTAAAATCAGTGGAATATTTTTTTTTTTCCTTTGTATCATTTAGTGAATAAGATTTAGTCAGTTGTTAACTTAGTTCCATTGGTGACAAACCGTTGCGAAAGCCCCTAACTACCGGTAACTGGACCATTAGCGGTGCCTAGTACAGCTGAGTGACTGCACCTGATAAGGTCGTTAGGTGGATAAGATCAGTAGCCCTGCTTACACCATTACCCTTCCACTCAGCTATCTAGATGGCACTGAATAGTTTTGGGGAGAATGGAGTAACCTGTTATGCAGTAATGTCTACCTTTTATTTAAAAAAAAAAAAAACAAAAAAAAAAAAAACTACAAAGCGTCCCTGAATTGCTTTGTCGTTAAATAATTTATTTTAGAAGACTGGTTATATTTCAACATAAAAATGTATTCCCATTTTCTTCACTTTATTAAGGTAGGTTCATATACGTAATGCAAATATTATTCTATCAACTATCATTAATAATAAAAAAATATATGCTAATCTAAATTAAACCTGTTAGTGCATCTACCAAAATAAATAATTAGTGTTTTATTTTTTTATTTGCGGCTTAACGTCTTTATACACTCCTACAGGGACAGGAAAACGAGTTATCCTACAGGTTACTAACCTATTCTAGTATGTGTGATGGTCAAGATTCATTTCAAACCCTAAGCGTTTAGTGCCGAGCGCGCTGAGGCCCTAGACCCAACTCGTCCGGCTATCCAGTTTCCTCTTATGTGATATCTTTTATATTTTCTTGATATAAAATGAATATTTTTTATTAATCTTAAAAAGAATAATATTCTATTCTGTCGCAATGAATTATTTTTACTTATGAAACATCAAGCATTACACCATTCTATTTTTTGGAAAAGGAAAAAATATTGTAATTTAAAGTTTTTGTAAAGATTATATTCTCGGCACTATGTTAATAAGGTAATATAAAATTTGCAATGGTAAAACTGTTAAACTCTACTGTACTAAATTTGAAGTACAATATCTTCATAGTTCTAGGAAGGTTTATAATAATAAATTTTACTATAATAATAATTAAAATGTATAGTCTCGAGTGCCAGAAACTAGGTTTGCCATAATGTCACATACTTTTATGGCTAGTAATTAAAATACAACCCGATGGATGGATATATTTATTTCTGCCAAATCGGATGTCTTCAAACACCTAATCAATGCAATTTTAACTACAAATATTCCTAAATTCCATACTTCAATACAGGATATTTATCGATAAACAACTAAAATTCACTTATTAATTAAAATAATCTAAGTGGTTTATTTATAATAGATATCCGCGTGATAATTCACGAAAATCTGTTCTCGACCGAATTATAAGAAACGGATATAAATCAAGAAAATGATTTATTTATAAGATAAAATCATAGGAAACAGTTGTTCCAAGACGAATTAATATAGATAGCACAACAGGTCTGTTATTGTCCAAGCTGAGAGCAGAGTGATGATCTTTTGAAATTACGTTCACATTCAATGTATCTCTAATGTACGGTCCATTGATCCTCAGTTGCAGAGGAAACAGCTTGAGAGAATGTTTACCGCCTTGGCTCAGAAAAAAAGTCGCTAAGTAGAGAACCTCAATAGGATTCAAGTCCATTGTTAGAATGAGAAGGGGCATCACTTCATCACCCTCACTTTATCACTTGCCCCTTTTTCCTCTTTATTCTTCTATTTAGAGTAATAAAAAGACAAGGATATATTTTTTAAACAGATAAAAAATTAAGATAGGAAACAAGGAAACTCAGTAAAGATTTTACGCCCAGTAAACTGTAGTAGTTAAGAGTATTTTAAATTTCTGTAAAATAACCCCATATTAATAACAAATAAAAAAGTTTCAGTTAAAAGTTAAAAAAATGTTTGAAGGCTTAATTTTTTTTTATGGTATAAAAAATATATATGATGTCCAATATTTTACAAGAAAACAAATGTTTTATTTTAGTTCTGTCATTCGCTTCAGTCGTTATTACTAATGCGTTTACTGTAGAAATATAAAAAATGACTAACCTTTGCAAAATATACACTTTGTCACGACACAGTATTTTTTTTCAGACTCAGAACTATTCAGTTACAATTTTTTTTATATTTTTGAATTCACGCATACAAAACACGACAAAACACTTTCATTCAAATTTCACATTAAGCCCATAATAACAGGAACAGTAACGACATTCATACGCAATAGTATTATACAGTTGCTAAATATCCGACGCCTCTTTCGAAATGTCAAGAGATGTCGCTGCTAATATTTTTAGAGCTGTAGAAACGATAAAAATGGTTGTCCCGCATATGGTACTGGAGGCTTTGTAGGGTAAGGGCAATATTGCATTTTAATGCAGTCAAGGTTTAAATGGAAACATTGTAAGATACAAAATTATTTAGGTTTCTAGCATACATACTGTGCAAACAACTATGAAAAAAAAAAAAAAAAAAAAAGGATTCTTAATGCTTATAAGGGCTTACTGTAATCAGACTTCTTGTTTGAGTACTTAAGTTGAAAGCAAGTTGACTCAACAGAAAGTTTTGAAGAAAGGAGTGAAAATAATTTATAAAACATTTAGTTTAAGTAAGGATTCATATCAATAATAAAAACTATAAATACCGCACCTTGCGGTACTCCGCATGTAAGAAAAAAACATGAACATTTCTTTTTCCGCATTTTTTCAACATTTCTAGGAAACTCCCTTAACATATTATTTTAAAATAAAATAAACAACACAACTCTCTAGGAATAAGCCTCTAGTTAAATAGGAGTTGCTTCATATCTAAAGTGGACAGCTAAAGTTAGATATTAGATAGAAAATATTTTTTAAAACATTTAGTCTAAGTAAGGATCCATACCAATAATTAAAAAAAAAATTAAATAAAAACTCTATAAATAGCGTTTTAATTTCAATGTATGTATTAGTAACCATGTCTATTGAGAAGGCATATAATGCCAAGAGCTTTGTCGGCGGTTCAATGAGCGCCCCATTGTTGAGAGTTGAGGCTCATCAAGGTTCAGCAACACAGTCAACAATGGCCCAACAATTTCGGTTACATCGCTAATTGAAGGAGGCCAGACACGGTGTAGCGGCTTCGGGCCCATTGAATTAACTCGAGTTCCACAATACGCAGCAGCGAGTGCCAATTGGAATGATTGGTGTTCGTCGATGAGGTTTAGTCTGTATTACAAGTTAGTGTATAAACGTAAACTGTAGTGAGAAATAATAATTAACATAATAATGTATAAATTTCTCATTTACATAAAATAAATATGATTAGAATTGCTAAATTATTATTATCTCAATTAGAATTATATATATATATATATAATCTATGAAGAAAAGTCTAATGTTTGGAAATATTTCGTATGTTTTTAGATGAAAATTTAACCATTGACACTAGTTTTCAAATAAAAAGAATTCCGACAAGTTGCAATGAATTCATCGATCCTAATTGTATTAATCCTTCTATACCATCATGCGTACCTCAAATGGAAATAAATATCAACCTACGATAGATGTAGTGTCATCATAAAAGAAAATGCTTTGATAGTTACTAATTTATAAAAAGAAAATTTAGTAGAAAAATCGCCACTCACGCCTCCATTAATCACACACGAAATGAATGTTGCTCCCTTTCACAAAGCTTTCAGCAATATTTCTCGCTTCATTTGCCTCTAAGTACTAAAGAGTTCACATAGGCATTCTATTGTTCTGAAACGTTTTAAAATTACGTTTCACATACAATCCAAAACCCTTCGAAAAATCCTTAATGTTCCTTACTTTGTTACAAATAAACTTATCCATAAAGACCTTAATGTTCCATATGTTAGCCCATACCAGATACCTATCCTTTCATAGTAAGCTTCATAACCACTCAAATCCATTAGTTTCTCAAGTTGTTTCCCACTCCATTCCCGATAATCCTCCGAGGCGTCTGAAAAGAAGAAGGCCTAGAGATCTACTAGTGTAGAATTTTTATTGAAGTGCTACTAATGAGTAGTTCTTTTCATGCTTTGACATGTCATTGTAATCGTTTACAATATAAGGAGCCCATTTACTTAATGAATATAATTGTACAGTTGTAAATTTCAATAAATTGATAATGTATATATATATATATATATATATATATATATATATATATATATATATATATATATATATATATATATAACTTTTCATGTTAATCTAATTTGAATTTATGCCAAAATCTCCTCTTACTGCTTCTTTACATTTTAAGGAGTCATGTTTTATTTATCATAAATTTGTTTATCTATTAATGCAGTTTGCAGACAGGGTTCACCGGTTTTTATGTATAAACGCCTTACACACTAAAATTTGCTAAATCTAAATTTTAGTATTTAAAAGAATGTCTTCCACCGTTTTGTTGCTCCAGGTGGTGAAATTTGGCTGTTCAGAGAGTTTGAAATATATTTTACGGCATCAAACATTTTTAATGCTTCTCCGCCCAAACTCCTTAATCTTTTTCACTCCTAATTCCTCTTATATTTTAGATGTTTAACTCTTCGCATTTTGGGAACTTTAATTTTTTTTTTCTCTTGTTCTAATGATAATAGCTTTGAATGATAATGCTTTATTTATTGCTTTTCCTATGTACGAAAATAATCGTGCCCTATACAGCAAAGTTGGACGGATCACACATGTATATGTAATTAATTTTAAAAGCAAAGATAACTTTGATGCAGATAATAAGAGATTAAACCTGTACTGTTTTAATCTCGTTTTTTTCTTATTTTATCAAGGAAGTGTGCTGAAATTGTAAGGTATCTGTCTAATTTAACAACCATATAAACAATTTTCTTCGAAAGTTTGTTGACAGAAAAAAAAAAAATTAATACCTTTTGTTTTATATGGGTTCACATCAATGTTTAATTGTAAGGCATTGCTAGCGTTTAAGCTGCTGCTTGTAATAGCGATATCGGCTGCAAACGCCACCAAATTTGCGTTCAGGAATTAGATTCCAACTATTTTCACAGTATACGTGGAAAAAAGGACGGAAGATGATACATCACCTTGCGGTACTCCGCATGTAAGAATAAAATTTTATTGAACATTTCTAGGAAAATCCCTTAACATATTGTTTGAGGATAAAATAAATAACACAACTGTCTAGGTATCTGTCTCTAGTTAAATAGGGGTTGCTTTATATGTAAAGTATACAGCAAAAGTTATATATTTAAAACATTGTAATAGTACTTGGGAACATCAGCAGAATACATTGTCGTAAATTTCGTTCTAGAAGTTTGACAGTTAACGACATATTATGCAATACAATATAAACTCAGAGTATCTTCATTAGTAATTGAATTGTAGACATAAAGTAGGGTTAATAGACCGCAGTTTACTCTCTCTATAAGAGATCGTAAAGACAAGTCTCGTAAAAGCAAGGATGGATGGCCAATTTCACAGCTCATTATTTTTTATTATGAGTTTCAAATTGTAAATAATTTAAATGAAAGTGATACTAATTCCAATTTTTCAAAAATGAGACGATTGTTGTCCGTTGTTAATTTTAATTTTAATTTTGTATCGTACACCTTTCCATTTCTCCTCTCAGCTAGAAGAGAGGGAATGAATTCAGGACTGCTAGAGATGCACCGACTAGTCCATCGGCTTCTTTTTTAGTCGGCGTTTAGTTGGGAAAAAAAGTGGAATTTTAGTAATTTATCTTTCTACGTTCAAAAATAGATTTAATAGAAATTAAAAAAATTAGCCTGTATTGATTTTAATATCTATTATAATCGGCCCAACTATAATGGCTGTGAATAGTTAGAAATTCACGTTCAAAATAGCGTTCCTATCTGAATCATTTGATATTTCTCAACGATTGAATTGTTCATGCTGCAATCCGTTGAACAGGTGACAATTGAAGCCTTCGCGGTTGAAAGATCATTTGTGGCCGCACGACCTATCATTAAAAAGTTATTTTAAACATTTTCCTTGACGTTTAGATAATGTCTTATGATATTGAATTTAAACAATATTATTGAAAAATTATCAACAAAGTCATTAGTAGTTATGATATTTAAATATATAAAACGTGTTTATTTATAAAATAAACCTAATATTTACAAATCTTCATATTTTTCTTCATTCATGCTAAAGTTTAAATTTACAGGCGAAATAAAATTAAAAAAAAAAAAAAAAAAAAAAAAAAAAAAAAAAAAAAAAAAAAAAAAAAAAAAAAAAAAAAAAAAAAAAAAAAAAAAAAAAAAAAAAAAAAAATCCCTACTTCTCACTCCTCCATTACTTTTTTTTATTATTCCTACACACATAATACCTATGGGGAATTTAAAAAATAAAATGTTATCTTGTATTTTTAATTTTCATTATTAATGCTCCTTTAACAAGAATCTTTATTCTTTTTCGTTTAACTTCCTAGGTGCACTCATATTCCAAATATTGAAAACCAAAAAACCCACCAATATTCATGATCCCTTACTATGCGCTCCTCCATTCACCTCTTAAATACTTGAACCCAACCCATCAACCTTTACACTCCGGCGCATCGAATTGCATCCTTCGAGAAATCCTTTATTATCCGTGCTTCCTCTTTATGGAATTCATTGCCCATCTCAATTCGAAAAAGCTCCACTCTTACTTCCTTTAAACATCCTTTATTTCTTTACCTCCTTAATTTTCAATCTTCCGAGCTAATGTAAAACATGAATATTTATGTAATATACATTATAATAGTATACATAAGATGTATCCTTTTGCAAGATGTCTCAGTCATTTAGAAACTCATAATTTAATTAATAATTAATTTTTGTTATTATCTATTATTATTATTTATTATAATTAATTATCAACGCCAGATGATTGCCCTATGTACTGTAATCATATGTTATTCTTAGGGGACAAGTAGTCTCAGAATAAAGTTCATTTTCTTCTTCTTCTATTAATTTAAGGAACATATGATATTTTTTTTTTCTGTTTTCAATATAATTTAAATTTGCTGTATATACATTATAATATATTATAATTTGCACTGTTCATTTTGTTTTTCATGTCCTCATGTCCATTCTTTCAAAATTCTATTAGAACAGATCTAATCATCCTAATCCACCGGCTCAATCTCTATCCAATTTTAATCATCCCAAAAATATATTCATTTATAACGGAGCTCGGACATTAAACAACATATCTATTAAGACCAGTGTAGCAACTGTGAGAGCAGCGCTGGGATCTCTTGAAATCCTGCATTCTCTCCTCTAAATGAGAGAACAGGATTGGTTATGAATTCTTGTAGCTTAGCTAATGTATTTATTGTATTTAGTGAGACAATACTTTTATCAGTTTTTACTCTAATATTTAAGAAATAATTTTTTTTTTTTCTATGATTTCTTGTATATTCTATTTTTATTTATCATACCTACTTACTCTTTAAACATTCGTTTAACATTGATAATGGCCAAAAGTGTTTTGCCCTAAACAATACCATTAATTTGAAAGTTATATGGATTAATTTTAACTTTACTAAAGCCACAAAACAGATTCAAACTTTGACAGTACACATATATACCATTGAAAATTTGATATAAAATTCATATCCCTCGATGTTTTTTCTTGATTATAAGATATTCAAAATATATAGAAAGTTTGTTGGATTCTGATTACTCATGCATAAGTCATTAATCTTATAACAGCTCCAAGTGTGATTGACTTATTTAACTGCTTGATGGTATGAAATAATCGAATATTCGATCTTTTTTTGAAAGACGTTCTTAGCACTTCAATTGCCTTTGGCTAATATACGTTTGAGTAATTTTATTACTCATCCTAAGATAAACGTTTACGAGCATGATGGTTTAATGACGAAATAAAAACGAATGTATCACAAGGACATAACATTTGAAGCGAAAACAGGAAATTTTTATTCTAAATTTAAATCGACTAAAGCTAGTGTTCCTCAGGGAATCGTCCTTGGCTTGCTGCTATTTATCACATAAATATATGTTAAGCATTCCACAGTATAGACCATAACAACTGTCTTTAGATGACTCAGCTATTATGTCATTAAGCAGTGAGAATACATTAAAATACTTACAAGAACACATAGATGAAATAGGAAAGCTAGATGGCATTAAAAACTATGGTAATAAGAACCAATTTTATTTATTCTTGCTCTTGCCCTCGTCAACTATAAATAAGAAAATCATCCCTATAATAGGCGATGTGATTTAACTTTAATAAGTTTATTTTTAACAAAGTAAGGAGCATAAGGGATTTTTCGAAGGATTTTGGATTGTAAGGATTGGATATGAGAAGAATTAGAAGGTTAAGTTGAGCCACAGAGATCAACTCCGTATGTCCAAACAGGTCTGATAACTGTCATGTAAATGAGTCTTTTGTAGAAAATCGGGAGTTTTGAACGTTTGCCTAGTAAATGTTAAAGAAGTCGAAAACGACGAGCAGTTAATTTTTTCTTTTAAAGACTGATGATCTTTAAAGGTCTTGGCCTAAACAATATATCTGTGTTGTTATAGTTGTTTATTACTGAATATCAAATATATATTGTCTGTGGGACTCACTGCCTCCTTTTCCATTAAAATATATCTTTAAGGAATTTTCTTAATGTCTTATTCACAGATTCTAAGCTTAATACTACTAAATGATTTTGGTGCTAGTTATGAAGATGGGAAAGCAACTCCCTTTTGTGGTGTGACGATTTGGGTTCTTCGGGATGCTTTTATGTATCGCACATGTATTTCAAAAGTGGCACAACTCAAAAATCTGCACAATTCAAAAAAGTATTAAAAAAAAAAAAATAATAAAATTGCACAGTCTTATATGAAATATAAAAAGTTTACCTGAATTATCTTTTAATCCCAACCGCAAGTGTGGTGCATCCGGTGGGATTTGAAGTTAATTCCATATATTTTTGACATTTCATAGAAGAATACTGAACTTAAATATGTCGATAACTCAAAAATACAGATTTTTTAGTTGTTTAACATTTGAAATATTTACATCTGCGATATAATGTGATTGATATTTTTCTTTACACAATTAAAATTCTAACTTATTTTATATTATTGTTTATTATATTTTATTTTATATCTCGAATCGTAAGAGTCCTATTTAATTTTTTTATTTTATTTTTATTTTCATTGTATATATTTCTTGAATAGAACCATTGTCATCCATACTTCTTATTGTCTTAAAGTGAGACAGATTGTAAAATTCATTCAATAAAACGGACATAAAATATCAGTTTGAAAAAATTAATTATAGAAACGTTCAATTCGTAATAATGATCTTTCCTTAAAAGGTTACTGAAACACTTAAACTGAAAAACGATGATGACTTAAGAAATATTTATTTGATGAATGAAAAAAAAAATTACAGGAATGTTGAAAAGTATAACTTTTCCTAATTTATCAGAAAGAGATTGACGTCTTCGTGCTTACAGGGGATTTGTCTTATCAACCAAATTGACAATTCGGAGATATCCCTATTTGTTAAAACAATTCATATTGTATTTAATTGGGAATTAAAACTGTTATCTTTAATCTCGGACCGCTAAGCTCAAAATGAAAAAAAATAGCTTTTAAAAATAACCCAGTTTCCTTATTAAATCCAAACTTTTATGGAATACAAAACTTTTATAGCTGTATCCACATAAATATTTCCTGCTAAAAAGTATTTATTTGTTTTAACTAATCCTATCCCGGTCGGTACCTCAGAATAAAATCAATGTGGAACGTACTTTTTACTATCTCATTGATTGTGATGATTAAATTTCACACATGAATAAAAATTATTAAATTTTATTCTGATCATTAAAATTTAATAGTATTAAAAAAACATCATTACAATTTGATTTTCAAAACAAGTAAAAATATCAATTCCTTGTTGAATGAATAGTGAAAAATAAGATTAAAATTATTTTTATCTCTTGCATCATCTTTTCGCTCCTAATTAAAACAGCTTGTCATGAATGCCTTTAAGATTTCTCTGTTGTTGTTTTTTTTTAGATTTAAGATCTTTTAGGTAACATTCGTTATCCTAATTGAATACATTCTTCCTTTTTTCATTGCAAAAGCTTCTGATATTATCTATTTTTTTCTGTTGGGGTTTATTTGGGGGGGGGGGGGGGGGGGGTTATTATTAGAATCTAATAATGGAAATCTACAAAATAAAAATACATATATAAAATACATCCAGTAAATATAGAAGAGAATGTTCATATCATGTCTACTTATATTGTTATATGTATATATATTTAATAACTACCCATTAGTATCATTCAAGCAATAGTTCTATTTTAGCAGGTCTCGAGGTCAACTTCTTTACAGACGCCTTGGATGGATATGAGGACTAAATGGGAAGCATGTTGAAAGGTTAGTAGGTTAAAGTGGTTATATCTTATATATATATATATATATATATATATATATATATATATATATATATATATATATATATATATATATATATATATATATATATATATATATATATATATGGATAATAAATTTCTTGACTGTTACTATTAAATGTTTAGTAAGGTTCTTGAGGTTTAGTCATAAAATAAAAAATCAACTATTTTGGCGACGTTTCGAGAGACTATATTGTTCTCATAATCATGCCCTACAGTGAAAAAAAAAAAACAGGTTACAATAAATTATATAAGTTATACAAGTTATTTCAAAACATAAAGTTAGCTACAGCACAGGTAGGTATATAACAACATGTGTAGGGTAATACAAATATATATAATTACAGAATATAGAGGAGTATGAAGCTACTTACAATGCTACTGGTGGATATGAATAGACTAACAATTCTAGTACACAACTAACCTAGGGGAGTGAGTTTAAACAGACAGTTACCAAGGGTTAGTGGGGAAAACCCTATTTCTTAAAAATTAAGTTAAAAGGACCGTGTGGGTATTCCCAAAGATGCAGGTACAAAAATATTTCAGTGAAATATACTAATAAATGGAAGAATGATTTGTATGATGTATAAAAATGTAAATGAATATTATTGGTCTGAATGTATTAAGTTGGAATAACAGGTGTTAAGATTTAAAACGTCTGATTTTTTGTTTATTGCGCGGTTTTTAAATTTTTCTATGGTTATCACTTCTTTAATATTTCTTTTAAAATTATTTTGTTCATGGTGAATAATTTTGGGGAAATCAAATTTAAAAGTATGTTTTGTTTGCCTGTAATGTGTGGTGAGAGCTGTTTGGTCAGGTTTGTTCGGGTTTTTATTTATAGACGTGCAACTGTATTTATGTTGATACACTCGTCGTTTAAGATATTGTTCCGATGTACCAAAATAAGACTTGCCACAACTATCTTCACACGGAATTTCATAAACAATATTAGACTGTAACTCTAACTTATCAGTATCTTTGGTTTTGGTAAACAATTTATTACTGGTTGAGGTATTTTTGAATGTGACCGTGTAGTCAGTTTTATGGTTATTTGTGAGTGTTTTCCTGAGCCTTTCTGATAGTGTTTGTATATATGGGATGGTGTAATATCTTTTATTCATATTTTCTTGTTGTTTCTGTTGAGTATTTGTTGGTTTGAGTAAGTTACAAATGAGTCTATGTGGATATCCATTTATTAAAAGAAGGTCTACTACTTTATTTTCCGCGGTTTGTTTATATTTTTCTGTAGATAACTTTATTGCACGATTTATTAAATTTTTTGCGGGGTTTTTATTTTATAACTATTGGGGCATTGACTAGTATAATGTAAATATCTTCCGGAATGTATTGGTTTTTTTTTTCTACCATTCGGTATCTATTATTCCATTAGGGTTTCGAATTAAAAGTAAGTCTAAAAAAACGGTATTTTATTATCACATTCAAATTCCATAGTAAACTTTAGTCTATTTGAAAATTTATTAAATTCGGCTAAAATTATTTCATGTTTCTGCTACATTGTCTTCTGTAGGTATAGCAGTAAGGATATCATCTACATATTTGAATAGAAATGGGATGTTGAAGGGGATTTTGGGGATAACTGAATCTAGGAGATCCTCTAAGTATATGTCTGCTAGAATTGGAGCGATTGGAGATCCCATAGGGCACCCATACATTTGAATGTAAAATTTTTCATTAAATTGGAAATAACCCCTATCGGTACACAGAGCTAATAATTTGAGAAATTGGTCTTTAGGAATTGGTGTGTGAGTTTGAAGTTTATGCCAATGTTTTTCAATTATTATTTTTACTTTAGTGGTACAAATATTGGTAAATAACGAGGATGCGTCTAATGAAACTATTTTGTAGCCTTGTGGAATCCGGATATTAGTTATTTTATTATGGAAATCAAACGAATCTTTGACATTATATTTATCTGTGGACAAGTGTTTTAAGATATTGGTTAGGTATTTAGATAGTTCATATGTGGGAGAGTTTATAAATGATATGATATATCCTTACTGCTATACCTACAGAAGACAATGTAGCAGAAACATGAAATAATTTTAGCCGAATTTAATAAATTTTCAAATAGACTAAAGTTTACTATGGAATTTGAATGTGATAATAAAATACCGTTTTTAGACTTACTTTTAATTCGAAACCCTAATGGAATAATAGATACCGAATGGTGGAAAAAACCAATACATTCCGGAAGATATTTACATTATACTAGTCAATGCCCCAAAAGTTATAAAATAAACACCGCAAAAAATTTAATAAATCGTGCAATAAAGTTATCTACAGAAAAATATAAACAAACCGCGGAAAATAAAGTAGTAGACCTTCTTTTAATAAATGGATATCCACATAGACTCATTTGTAACTTACTCAAACCAACAAATACTCAACAGAAACAACAAGAAAATATGAATAAAAGATATTACACCATCCCATATATACAAACACTATCAGAAAGGCTCAGGAAAACACTCACAAATAACCATAAAACTGACTACACGGTCACATTCAAAAATACCTCAACCAGTAATAAATTGTTTACCAAAACCAAAGATACTGATAAGTTAGAGTTACAGTCTAATATTGTTTATGATATTCCGTGTGAAGATAGTTGTGGCAAGTCTTATTTTGGTACATCGGAACAATATCTTAAACGACGAGTGTATCAACATAAATACAGTTGCACGTCTATAAATAAAAACCCGAACAAACCTGACCAAACAGCTCTCACCACACATTACAGGCAAACAAAACATACTTTTAAATTTGATTTCCCCAAAATTATTCACCATGAACAAAATAATTTTAAAAGAAATATTAAAGAAATGATAACCATAGAAAAATTTAAAAACCGCGCAATAAACAAAAAATCAGACGTTTTAAATCTTAACACCTGTTATTCCAACTTAATACATTCAGACCAATAATATTCATTTACATTTACATTTTTATACATCATACAAATCATTCTTCCATTTATTAGTATATTTCACTGAAATATTTTTGTACCTGCATCTTTGGGAATACCCACACGGTCCTTTTAACTTAATTTTTAAGAAATAGGGTTTTCCCCACTAACCCTTGTTAACTGTCTGTTTAAACTCACTCCCCTAGGTTAGTTGTGTACTAGAATTGTTAGTCTATTCATATCCACCAGTAACATTGTAAGTAGCTTCATACTCCTCTATATTCTGTAATTATATATATTTGTATTACCCTACACATGTTGTTATATACCTACCTGTGCTGTAGCTAACTTTATGTTTTGAAATAACTTGTATAACTTATATAATTTATTGTAACCTGTTTTTTTTCACTGTAGGGCATGATTATGAGAACAATATAGTCTCGAAACGTCGCCAAAATAGTTGATTTTTTATTTTATGACTGAACCTCAAGAACCTTACTAAACATATATATATATATATATATATATATATATATATATATGATATATATATATATATATAGAGAGAGAGAGAGAGAGAGAGAGAGAGAGAGAGATAGAGTGGTTGTTTATACATAAAAGATAAATATATATCTGGTTTATATCGATCAGAAACATATGGAACATTAAGATTGTGAATGTTTTATGAGCCAAAGTAGAGCTTGGCGAATTTTTGAAGGCTTTTGGATTATAAGGATCGGATAGTTTGGCGGGGCCCGAATGCACAAATCCGAATATCTAAGAAGTTAACGAAATGATTCCGTATTAATAATAATAATAATAATAATAAAGGTATTTATTTATTCTGGGACCTTAAGTCCCTTAAGAATAAAAAATAATATACAATCAATGGCCTTCAGAGCCTTAAGATAATATAATATTTTGATTTACAAATTAACAGATAATATTAATAAAAAAAGAGCAGAAAAAAATATTAAATTATAAGCTAAAGTAACAGAAAATTTATAATATTTTTTTTACAAAAACAAAAAGATTTCTTGAATATAAACTATTTATAATTATAGTTTATAGTTTAGAAACAACTAAAAAGTGGCTATTGGCAGTTTTTGGAGGACAGGATCTGGGTGGATAGTAGGTGGTAAAAGAAGTGGTATTTGAAAGTATAAAGGTGAATTAAAGACGAATGTTTAGAGGGATGGAGCTCCAGAAAGAAGAGGATCGGATTACGAAAGATCTGTCGGAGGTGGCTGAGCAATGAGCAAGAGTATGCAAATTTGATTGACGGGATCAGGTTTGACGGGTAAGAATTTAGGATTTGGTTTGAAGGAGTTCGGAAACGTAAGGTGGATGATGGGATCAAACGGTTTGAAAAATAATGGATGCCAGGAAATACTGGCGACGGTAGGAAGTAGGGGAAGATTAGAGGGGTGACTAGTAATCTTCGGGTTTCGAAAGGAAGAAGGTGGCAAACGTAATTGAGACGTTTTAGGATATGGATGGAGAGGCGGGAAATTTTGGATACGTGATTTTTCCTGGATAGGGTTTCATCAGGAAAAGGGTGGGAATAGAGGATATGGTTTTTAAGAGGTGACTTGCACCTAATACAATCGCTTTAGTCTTTTCAGCATTTAGATTTAGCTTGTTTGCCGAAGCCCAGTTATAGATTCGATTCAGGTCTTCGTAGTTTGTAGTATGCAGTTAATCCTTATGTAATGAGATGATCTTTGAGGACTACTAAATGATGAAAGTAGTCAAAAACGACACGGAATTACTTTTCGATTCAGTTTTCCAAGTGGATTTCAAGTAAGACCCTAGACCAAATATTGGCAGCGGATTTGTTAAACAGGGAGCACTGGAATATCACTAAAGAATACTGCGGGGTAAAAATCGAGGATTACGAAGCTATCAATATTTTATACTCCTCAGTTCTATGTCCAGAGAAATCTAAACAAAATTACATTTTTTAATTTTTAATTACAAACATGTTATTAAAAAAATCTAGTCAAGATATACAGTTTTTTGTTGAATCAGTTTCTTATTATGTTTAACAATATACAAGTGTAAACGAATTGTAAAAAAAAAAGGGTTAAAATGGATTGAAGGGTTTGGTGGATGAAGGAGTTATGCAACAAAACACAATCTTTATTAATTTATTTTTAAAGTTTGTTTTTTGTTTACATTTCCCCTAGCATAAAAATATTGCATAGCCCCTTTATCTTCTTCATATCTCTTTCTATATTTGTTTTGAAATATTCACAATTTTCTACCTGACCCTTCTGCAGAGTTATTACAGGTTTATTTTATACTCGCATTCCCAGTTGCGGCTTCGCCAGCTCTCATAACTTAAGAACTAAGATAATTTTAACTAATACTAGAAGTCTTATTTGTTTATCAATAAAATCTTGTACTGAAGTAAGGAATTGAGCATTGTTTTTTCAATGATATTTTCAAACATAGTAGTAATTGTTGACATTGTTAAAATTGAACGGATTAGATGGCTGAAGATTACATAAAAGCATAATTTGACATCCAATTTTTAATTTTAATGTATAAGTTGGTTATCCAGATGGACAGAGAATATTAAGAAACTTTGCGGATAACGCACTAACAGTGCGTACAACTAAATGCCTTCGAATAAAAATTTTACAAATAATATTTTTAAAAAAACAAAGGATTGTCATTTTGATTTGGTATCAATTTTTATAGGGCAGAAACAATTTTATTAACTTCATATAGTTGAATTATAATTTCTAACCATAGATGTAAATTTGTATTATTGTAAATTTTATAATTGCTATACCTTCTTAAAACTATGAAAACTATGTTAAAATTTAGTATAGATGGATTCAATAGTTTTACCATTGTAACCTTTCATGTAGAATGGCTCTCGCCCCCTATCGGACAATTTTCAAACTTAGCTGTTACCACATATTACTTGTGGTAACTTCATATAGTTGAATTATAATTTCTAACCATAGATGTAAATTTGTATTATTGTAAATTTTATTATTGCTATACCTTCTTCACACTATGAAAACTATGTTAAAATTTAGTATAGATGGGTTCAATAGTTTTACCATTGTAACCTTTCATGTAGAATGGCTCTCGCCCCCTATCGGACAATTTTTAAACTTAGCTGTTACCACATATTACTTTTTTACAACATATTAATTGAAAATCAGTATATTTCATTGTTGCTGAACTTTTCTGAAACTATACAGATGATGTGGTGAAACTTTCGTTTTCGTGGTTAGAGATCATAAACGAAAAATGGGTCGCCTTTTTATATAACATAATAGATTCTGGATTTCTCATACATTAATTCATTGATGTTCGGTCAAAAGGGCTTAAGTCTTGGATTGTGCAATTTACAAGACGGTTTTCAAAGGTTTGGAAACTCATTTTTAATCCTGCCTAAGTATTACTTTATTTATGAATTTCTCTATTATATCATAAGGGACTACTTATTATAGTAAAATACATGAACGAAATTTTATTTGTTTATTAATTTTTGTTTTCATAAAATCAGTTTCACAAAAATGATGACTTGAGCCTTTTTGACTGAACATCAATGAATTTAAATGCCAACAAATTAAAATATGTTAGCAATCTATCTGGTAGCTAATGAATTAAAATATTTTAAAATAGTGTCGTTAATGATTAAAATAGTTTCGAATTTAAAATATATTTCTACCTTTTTAGAAAAAAAAAAAAAAAAAATTTTTTTCTCTCTCTTATTTTTAGTATATTTTCCTCGTCGGTATCATACTCTTTATCATAGAAATTCAATGAAACTGTTTATACAAAAAATTTCAATAGGCATTATTTTTTTACTGCACTTATAATGATTAAGAATTGTATTATTTTGCTAGATTTCTATTTCATACTCAATTATGTAATAACTTTTGATATTCATTTGTAATTTAATTTAGTTTATTTGTTCATTTTTGTTATGATTTGTTGGCATACCGTTTTTGTTAGTTTTACCTCTGAAGATGATCTGCATGGGTTGGATGGATGTGTTTTTTATGAGTAGCAGTCTTTTTCAGTGATTTTTATCTCCACCCCTTTGTCTTAATTGTTCTACTAACTGAGCTGTGAGTTATCCCTTTCTATGTAAATTACCTGCCTGTCATAATATTTTTTACAGAATTACTAAATCGTGAAAAAGAGGCGATAGTTCTTTGTAGTATGTGAATCATTTAGCTCCGATGAACGCTTTCGTTAGACTTGTTATTATACGATATTTTCAGAACCATCCGCAAACCTTCAAGTGTCGGGATCGAATTATTTTCACAGGAAAATTCATTTACGGATTCCTTTAACCTCTTGATGATGTCTGAGTTATTTACAAGCTGAATGGATGATTAACAAAAAAATATGCTGAACATCATCTTTATATAGAATAGAATAGAATAGAATAGAAACATAATTTTATGCTGGGACAATGTCCCCTAAGAATAACAGATATGTACAAGTATTAACTAAATTAAGTCTGGTTAGAGACGTAATGAGATAAAAAAACAAAGAAAATAATACATTAATGACAGTATGTACATAGATGATATTTAAATAAACGGAAAAGAAAATAAGATAACATTCTACAAATTAGAGAAGATAAAATTAAATAAGAAAAAAAAAAAAAATAAAATATATATAGAAAAATCTTTGGTACAATGATTAGTTTTGTATATACAATAGAACCTAATGTTATATTCATGGAAAGTGAAATTTGAATTTAAGGAATCTCAATTATTCCTGAACTGAATCCAGCAATGCAACAGTAATTTTTGATTAAGTAGGTAGATAGTTAGCAAGCGTCAACTTGAATGAGGAGGAGGTATTGGAAATAGAAATATTTGAATGTTTTCAGGGATTTAACTTGTCTGATGTGAGGAGGGATGGAGTTCCAGAGGATTGGTGAGCGGAAAAGGAAGGAGCGTTGGAATGTTGAAGTTCTATGGGATGGGGTATACAAATCAGAGAGACGGGATCTTGTATGTATAGGATTGACTGCAGATCTGAATTGAAGCTTGTTGTAGATATAAAAAGGTTGAAGGGTATTGATAGTTTGGTACAGGAATGTTCCATGGAAATATTGTTTACGGAAAGTGGGATAGAGCCAATTTAGTTGGGAATAGAGGTGGGAAACGTGGGAACGCCTCGGACTACCGAAGACAAACCTGACGAAGCAGTTCATGATTCGCTTCAGTCTGTCCTCCAGAACCCTCGAGAGGCCACCGTAAACCAGACAACCATAGTCAATGCAAGGGAATAATAAGGAAGAGACTAAAAGCTTACGGGTTGGCTGGGAAGAAGGTCACGGATTCGGTGGAACAATTTGAGAAGACCTATGGAACGGCGGGAAATTTGAGCAATCTGAGATTTCCAAGAGAGGGTTTGATCAAAAACAATCCCAAGATTTTTTACAGAGGAGTAGAAAGAGATAGGATGATTATTTAAGGTTAAAGGAGGGTATTGTGAGTGGGAATTAAGGAGGGAGCTAGAGCCTATTATAATGGCCTGAGTCTTCTTTTCATTAAGTTGTAATTTGTTTAAGGTAGCCCAGGCACTGATTCTGTCCAGGTCTTCCTAAATTTTAGCGAAAGCAGTGGATAGCTCTGAAGGGGAGAAGGAGAGGTAGACTTGGGAATCATCTGCATAGAGGTGGTAGGAACAGTGATAAATTGAATTAGGAAGATCATTAATGTAGGAATTGAAAAGGAGAGGAGAAATACTGGATCCCTGAGCAATACCTGAGGTAAGAGTGAGAAAAGATGATAGGGGTTGGTTTGGTATTTTAACTGCTTGGGAACGGTGAGAAAGAAAAGATTGAAACCAGCGGATGGAACTGTAGGAAAAGTTTAATGATTTTAATTTGGAGAATAGGATAAAGTGATCAAGGGAATCGAAGGCTTTAGAAAAGTCAAGGAGTACCAGGACGGTTAATTTTTTGTCATCTATTGCGGTAAATATGTGATTTTTAGGAGAGCAGACTGGGTGGAGTAGCCGGGACGAAAACCAGATTGAAGGGGGTCGAGGAGGTTGGATTCTTCAAGGCATTTGGAAATTTGAGATTGAACTAATCTTTCCAAGGGTTTAGAAAGATTAGACAAGATGGAAATAGGACGATAGTCGTTTGGGGATATGGGGTTTAATGTTTTATTTATTGGATGAATTAATGCTTTTTTCCATGAGGTTGGGAAAACTGAATTTTGGAGGGAAAAGTTATAAATGAATAGGAGGACTGGTATGATTTCGGGTATACATAGTTTTATTAATTTAGTGGGAATATCATCTGCGCCCGTAGAATTGGAATGGGAATTCATTATGGAGGAAATAAGTTCAGAGGGGGAGATATCGGAAAAATAAAAATTAGAATCATTGAATGTAGAAGCTGGGGTTAAATAGGAGGAAGGATGAAGAGAAACAGGAGAAAAGGTGGAAACAAAAAATGAATTTAATTCATCGGGAGATACAGGATAGGTAGATGAGGATACAGGGGAATCACAAAGTGAAAGTTTACGGAGGATATGCCATTTCGATTTGGGATCTGGGGCAGAGGAGAGGGCTTCATGGTAATAATTGGCTTTTGCTCGACGAATCGAGGCTTGTGTTGAGTTACGGAGCATCTTGAACCTATGGTAGTCATCCGTCATCCTCGTGCGTCTGAAGCGTCTTCGGGCTGCTTCTCGGTTTCTTTGGAGCTGCTTTATTTCTGAAGTTATCCAAGGAGCAGGGCGACGACGAGCTGAGAAGGATTTGAGGGGTGCGTGGATATCAAGGATATTTAGGAGGTTAGTGGTGAGGATATTTACCATGGAATCAATCGAGGAGGAGGAGTAAATTTCAGCCCAGTTCTGTGCTTCAAGGTCTGGAAGGATCATCTCGCGGGTTAAGGATTCTATATTGCGGAATGAAATAGTTTTTGGAAGGAATGGAGGTGCTAGAGTATTGTATGATATTTGAATAAGATCATGAGAAGAAAGGAAAGGAACAGGTAACTGAGAAGAAGAGAGGAGGTTTTTTTGCCGAATCGATGACAAATAGGTCAAGCCAAGTATCGGAGGAGGAAGTATGGTGGGTGGGAGAGAATGGAACGACGAAGAGATGAAGGGAAAAAAAGAGGTTTTCTAGGAACAATTTATCATGTGAATCAGAAAGGAAATTAGAATTCAGGTCCCCAGAAATAATGACATTAGTATAAAAGGGAACGTAGTTATACAGGGAAGTCTCAAAAGATGGATCAAAAGGAACATGGGGTGGGCGGTAAACTACAACATACAGGAGATGGAGAGTTTTATAGGAAATTTCAACGAGAAGGAACTTTATTTGTGGTAGATCAGTTGGATGTGAATGTTCAAGAATTCGGAACTTGAGGCTATCATGGACAAATAAACCTACACCACCGCCCATCCGGACAACCCGGTCATGGCGGATAAGCGTGTAGTTAGGAAGGGAAACCAGGGAAGAGGGTATGAAAGGTTTGAGCCAAGTTTCAGATACTGCGATGATATGGTAGGAATTTCGGGTAAAATACTGTAGGAATTCGTCATAATGAGCAGATAAGGATTGGGCATTTATGTGACATGTAGTTAGGACATCGGTCATTTTGAGGATATGGTGAGAAGGAAGGAATTTGATAGGAAGACGCAAGCTTTCAGATAATTGGTAAGACTCCAAATAAGCGATCTAGTATGAAGGAGAAATAACATTAGGGAACAATTAGATACTAATAAAATATGAAAGAAAATACTAAATGTAAAAATAAGAATGTAAGAGTATAAAAATAAAAATTGAAAATTAAAAATGAATAAGAATAGAAACAAAAAAAGATATTTGCATTTTCTAGAGTCAAAGAAAAATAATAAGAAATAATTGAAAAGTGCTAATACTAAGTGATATATCGAGAACCGTAGAGTAAAGCCTGTTGATATAGACCGAAGAAGGCAGACATGTTGACCGGTTCCAAAAAGTCAGAAGGCGTCGAGGTCTTGAGACTGGTCTATGATGACAACTGGGTGGCCATCATCTTTTCGACAGCGAACCCTCCCGGCAGAAAACCAAACATATTTAATTTTTCCCGCCAACCTCTTCTGGCGGGCAAGCCAGTATAAATGTCTGTTTGTAGGAGTCATTTCTTCGCTGAGATATATGCGGTGGGCGTCGTTATCCTGCCATCCCATATCTCTCGTCGAAAAGTCTCTCTTCACTTTTCTTTTTTGTAGAAGATCGTCCCTCAGTGTCTGTCTCAGGAATCGTACTATGACAGGTGGAGGTCGTGGATCTTCTTTTCGTGGTCTGCGACGCTCGACCAGGTCTATGTCCTCCAAGTTCAACCTCACTCCCAGGCCAGCCCCGACACTTGTCACTAAGGCCGCAGGAGTTTCTCCAGAGCGAAGAGGGATGCCCCGTATCTCTAAAGATTTACAGAGCAGGCCCTGCTCAGCCCTATTCAGGCGAACTCCTAGCTCTCCGATTTTATTCTTTAGCGTAGTATTTTCGGTTATTAGCTCCTCCATTCGTTTACCTTGGCTCTCTAAGTGTTTTTCGATTTTAGCCAGCCTATCATTTACCGCAAAACTCAGCTCGCCATATTTTTCGAGTGAACTTTTCATGGCTTTGATATCCTCGTTAACGTCAGCTCTGAGCTGATTAACGGCTGTGAGTATGTCAGAGACAGATGGTTCATTTGATGCCTGATTAACTGATTTTTCATTAGTTGGTCTGTTTTTAGTTTCTATACAGTTTGAGCATAACCAAATTTTTTTCGATGATTTTATTAACTCCATCTCTTTGTCATTTAATTGGCCGCATTTTCCATGAAAAATAACACGGCACTTCCCACACGCCACGATATTTTTATCGTCTCTTGAAATCGGCGATTCACAAATGGTACAAATAGCCATTATAAAATAGAGATAGAAATAGCTGTTTGTTCTCGAATATAAATATTGATGCGGGCGAGAGCGCCTGTTTGAATACAATGTCTTAAATACCTAACGGATTAAGTATAAACACTCACCGCTCTGCAGACGAGTAATGAATTAAATGCTTTCTTGATGATTCTTTGCTAATACGGAGAAAATAACTAATAATAATTCAAATTAGTAAGATAATAATTATATAGATCTGATTAAGAAAAAAAAAAAAATGAACTAATTTGAACAAAAAACACTTTTAGATGAATAGATATATAGAGCTGATGTTCATGGGTTGCCGTCTCAAGCCAGACTCTATACGCTGACAAGCACAAATTACACCCAAACAATATTTTTGGGAAAGTATGTACATAGTTCCGCATAACAGACAATGTAATAGAAGTTATTCTGATTCCTAACCTTAAATTGTAAAAGAAATAATACGTTTTCTGTTTATTTCATCTTACATCTTATCAAAATATTTAGACCTTTTATAATTTTAAAACAATTTAACGGCTTAATAACAGAAATAGAGATCCCCAGATCAATTTATTGCTTGCTTATTGTGTAATATTCATCTACAATAACAAAAGAAAAAAATAATCTGTTATCTTGAGGATAGATTTTTGGTATTAAAACATCTACAGGTTTGTTATATCCAAAATCATTTCATCATTTTACCCAATCAATTTTTGACGTTATCTATACATTAATAGGGCATATGAAAGATATCAGGATTCTTAAAAATTATGATTAAATAAAAGCAAGCACGGTTTAATCAAATTTAAAAGTTCGAAATTTAAAATTAATTTGATTTATTACAGTTTTGCATTGGATTGGATATATCTCTCAAGCATTTATTCAAAATCATATTAGACCTTTATCACATCGAATTTATGATTTAATAAAAGGGTGGACTTAAACCTCATTCATTTAAATTATCGTAAATTTTTTATTGCTTGTTGGTATTTTTATATACTACTGCATTTTATTCAATAAATATTTTTAATTATCCTTATACATTTTATATGCTACTGTTAAAGTATTTATGGACGTAAAGATTCAAAAATAATGAAACCTTTAGCGGAAGAAATGAGAAATATAATTAGGCGACATTTTTTTGCTGTCAGTGTAACATAAAAGATAAGACTGTGTAGAGCGTCATAAATTCGCCTTATATTCATTTTTATTAGCGTTTTAAGTCAATCTTCTTTAATTTCAACCATTTTCTATTTATCTTTTCTTTTTTTTATTACTCTTCTTTCAAGTTTTATTATCAATAAAAACTAAAATATGACATCACTTTAAGAATAAATCGTCTCACTCGATTACCCGAAATTTAATCCACAATATTTCTGTTATTGCATTAAACAAATGAACAATTATCCTTAGTGTAAATAGGAAGATACGCAACAAGTGGTTGGAATATTAGACACAATTTTCCTAGTATTTGCCAAGAATGAAGCTAATTATAATAATAATATGAAGTTACTTCATTAAATTAAATGAAAACTGCTTTTTATTTTTATTTTTTATTTCTTAAATAAAAAAAAACACGTCTATCTATTAGATTTTCCCTTCGTAATATTGTTATTTGTTGGCAATACTAAACTCTACAATATTCTGAAATTATTAGAAAAATAATAATGCACATTTAAAATGCTATGTAATTGCTTTCATTAGAAAAAACATTGTTATAGATATTAAATTGTTTGATTTATTATATTTTATCAACTTTACGCTTTGTAATAGGGTTTGAGAACATTAATTTTATCAACGGTATAAAGTATAATCAAATGTAAAAAAATCATAAATATAAATTCCAATTTTATCGTGAATGTTTTTATACCTATTTTATCCCAGAAATACCAGCTTAAAGATACTGCAATAGAAAAGTATAGATTAAGAAATTATTCAAAGTAAAATTGAAATCTGTGGTTATGTAAAAATTGTGGTTTTAAAAAATAATTTCAGGATGTCGAAATTTTTTTTTTTTTTTAAACATAAACAAAAATATTATATTTAGTATTCCATAACTGAATAGGAGTCAGTATTGCGAATAATAATAATTATTAAAATATATATATGTGAGTGCGTGTGTGTGTGTGTATAATTGTTTAATTAACACTAGACATATAATACAAATAATAGGTTAATTTCTTCTTCTTTTTTTTTTTTTTTTTTTTTTTTTTTTTTTAATCATCACAAAATAAATAATCTATTTATTTTATGTCAATTGATCAGCCTATAAAACAAAATGAAATGGTACAACAATTTAAAATTACTAAATAGAATGAAAAGCTAAAATGTGAATTCACAAGTTTATAAAAAAAAAAAAAAATCAACAGCAACACTATAGGTAAAATCCATCTAAAACTTTCTAATCTAATCTACTTTGGAACTCTCAACTAATGCTTAAGTCCTAACTTACTTCCGAACTACACTACACTACTGTACAAGAGCTTAGGGAACTTAAATGCAACTACTTAATTTTGTAAAATGTTTTATTTTCTTTAAGATAGATAAGACATGCATGTGAATATAAATTAAACAATTCAATATTAAAATTAACAGCAATTTTTAGAAAAAAAAATCAAAACAATTTTTTTGTTCATAATATTAATTAGGTATGCAGGTGTTTTCTGATTGAGTGCTGTAAAGAAAAAGAAAGAAAAAACCCAATTTCTCCCTGACTGTGAAAAACGATAGATGATGGATATGTCTATCTGCAATCTACTGATTTCCCAGTTTCAATTTTTGAGTTAAAAGTGACAAATAACTTAAATTAATAATTAAATTAAATTAGCAATTAATTACTAGTCGAAATAGACACAATTGGGGAAAATGTTATACAATATTTGGATCTATCGTAAATTTTTCGATCCGAGCAAAATCAAACAAAAGATCTTGAGGGAATCAAAAAAGCCCCGACACTTAAAAAATGTAGGCAAAAGTACCTTTTTTCATATTAAATCGTTCAGACGGTAGGTCCTAGGGATAAATAATATATAACAAAAAATATTCTCCATTAAATTTCTGATTAGGAAACTACCGTCAAACTTTCGATCGGAGCAAAATCAAACAAAAGAGCTTGAGCGAATCAAAAAAGCCCGACACTTTAAAAAATGTTGGCAAAAGTACCTTTTTTCATATAAAATCGTTCAGACGGTAGGTCCTAGGGATAAATAATATATAACAAAAAATATTCTCTATTAAATTTCTGATTAGGAAACTACCGTCAAACTTTCGATCCGAGCAAGACCAACGGAGCTAGGGCGGGTCAAAATGTTACATTATGTGTGATAAAATCATTACACCAAAAAAGTATAGACTCTCGCCATATCTTCCAGCCAAATTCCTTCCGAAAACCCCAAGTGAAATAAAATAACCTATTTTTTTTTTCAGGAAATTCCAAAGGAAACACTAACAACTAAAGGTTTACGCGTACATCATAGTAAATATTTAAGGAAGCTTTCTATGGGCCAGTGAAGGGAATGATTCTTTAAATAAACAATGGAACAGGGATAGGTTTGGGAACTGCAAAGCCACCGAATTACTAAATAAATAGAAAATAGGAAAGCCTAGTTATATTTTCTCCTGAGATTATTCTCATAGTAACTTCTAGTACTTTACGATTCCTTGTGATCATTGGCGTAGTAGTATGTGTGTCAATGGAACGCTGATCGGCGCATGCCTCCCGCCATGTCAACAGAGATTTATTTTTCAAACAGCATAACGTATCCTTATCAGCTGATCTTTACAAACAGTTAGTAATTTTTTTTTATTTAGCAAAATGTCGTATTTTCAATATTTTTTTTAATGTGAAATCTAACAGTTTTTGGTATTCGATGAAGCAATAAACTAAAATTCAGATAATTAAAAGAATGATAAAAAAATTATGAAACATTTTTATTTAAAATTAATTGCTTAAATTTGATTCGCTTGAGCTAGATTTAAAAAAATAAATAAATACCAATAATCCTGAGATAATGTGATTCAAATGTTAACTCTAAGTCTGACAAAAGTGTTCATTTTTATTTATTTGATCTGATTGAACGAAAATTGCTATTATATGTTATTAATATTATATATTTTTAGATCGGTCGCAATAATAATCTTTATTTGGACTTTAAAAAAATAAATAAATAAAAATATGAAAAGACTTGAAGACACTTTGTAGGTGCCAAGATGAAATCAATTCCTTTTATAGAGAAACTTAATTGAGTTTTATCTTCGTAGCTATTTGCT
The DNA here is from genome assembly GCA_003667255.2 of Euschistus heros. Classification (NCBI taxonomy): domain Eukaryota; kingdom Metazoa; phylum Arthropoda; class Insecta; order Hemiptera; family Pentatomidae; genus Euschistus; species Euschistus heros. Next base: position 1,109,112 of record RCWM02000329.1, on the reverse strand, counting down.
TGTAATGGGAATCAAATAAACTATATTTCGGGGTCTGGACCGGTTCCAAAAGTGACTCCTTCATTTTTATATTAACGAGTTATAAATAAAAACCATGCATCAAAACTAAGTTGTATTTCTCACAAAAATTTTATTTATCGATTCTAGTTTGATTGGGTATTTACATAATTTATTTTCATTCAAAAAGTATAAAATATTGATGAATATATATAAAATAATTATAAATACAAAAATAATTACCCAAAAAAATAATTAAAAAAATTATGTATAATTATAAAAACTACTAGGAGTGATCTACGAAGTGTGCGTGGGGGCCTACTATGCTGACACTACACGACATGCTCCTATAAGAATTGCTCTATTGTGATGCAGGAGAGAGAGCACTACCTCATGTTTGCAATTGGACGGAGACACTGGCTTGCCTGGGCTGCTACTGGGGGCGGCGCAGGGCATATCGATCCGCCGCAGCACCCACCGCTCTCAGTCCAGCCGTCGTAGGCTAGCTTTAGGCTTGGAGTTAGGCTAGAAGCTGAAAGGAGGCTATGAGCGGAGCAGGCTAGCTGTGAGCTGCGTTCAGCCACAGATCTATAGCAGCGGTGTAAATTTCACGCAGGATAACGCAATGTTAAATTTTTTTAGTGTAACTTTCTTTCGGCTGGTAAGACATTTTTTGGGATGGGTTAAAAAAAAAAATATCGTTACGTAACCCATTCTATAACCGTAGATTTTGATTAACTGTCTAGATTTAGATCAGACATTCCAACTCATTCTACCACTGTCCTCACCACTTACGCTGATGACACATGTGTGTTATCAGTAAACAATGCTCCCTTCATTGCCTCCCAAACACTCCAATCCCATATCCTAACCCTTCAAGAATGGTGTCAGAAAAGGAGAATCAAAATAAATCCAAAAAAATCTCACCAAATAACCTTTAATCTTCGTCGTAAGCCCACGACTTCCTGTCCTACAGTATCCTTTAATGATATTCCACTAATCCCTGTTGAACAGATCCGCTACCTTGGACGTCTTCTTTGGAATCCACATACGACTAAAAAGACAAGAAACTGCCCGTCGTTACAGATTCCTTCAACATTTATTAGACAAACGTTCAAAGCTCCCTATTAATTACAAAAGACTAATATACATGGCTGTGATTAGACCTATATGGACGTACGAAGTTGAGCTTTGGGGCTCCACTAAACCATCCAATTTATCTCGTATCCAATCCTTACAATCCAAAATCCTTCGAAAAATCCTTAATGCACCTTACTTTAGTCACCAATAAACTTATCCATAAAGATCTTAATGTTCCATATGTTGCAGATTTAGCCCAAACCAGATATCTATCCTTTCATAGTAACCTCCATTACCACTCAAATCCCCTAATTTCTCAACTTGCTTCCCACACTATTGCTGATAATCCTCCGAGGCGTCTGAAAACAAGATGGCCCAGAGACTACTGATGGGTAGTACTTTTCATGTTTTGTCACGTTATTCTAATAGTTAACAGCACATTTACTTGATGTATAAATTTTGTACAGTTGTAAATTTCAATAAATTGTTTGTTTTTTTTATTTAAAAAAAAAAAAAAAAAAGATTTAGATCTGTTTACTATCTGATTTCTTGTGACAAGTTGAATTCTAGTTAATATTAAATACTAATAGGGAAATATTAAAATACCATAAAAAGACCTAACGTTTCTCTGGACCCCTGGACAGTGCGGAATTCCTGGAAATGAAGCAGCGGATAAAGCTGCCAAAGAAGCTAGTATAATGAATACCGCACCACTTAAAATATATGAACTAAATGATGTTAAAGCCCTTTTGAAGAACAGAGTAAAAACAAAGTGGGAAATCATATGGTTCGAAACTCCACTGACGAATAAACTAAGAAATATAAAAAATAGTTCAAAGCAGTGGACAAGCGCTATATGAGGTAACAGAAGAGAAGAAGTTGTTACAAGGCTGAGGATCGGACATCCTAACCTGACTCACGCTTATTTAATCACAAAAGAGGCCCAACCACATTGTGAAAGATGTCAATCACCAGTTACTATTACACACGTAATAAAAGATTACACATTATTGCAACAAGATTTAGAAAAAGATAAAATACCCGATCCACAGAACTGTTATCGTGTTATAGATAAAAAAACAAAAATAACCGATGGTTGCCGTGGTAGCAAACTTCAGATTCTGATTCAGCACCCCAAAATACATAAAGATCCGTTGAGAATAAAATTTCCGCAGTTTTTTCTTTGGCAAACCTATATTTTACTGGACTATTATTCCAGGAGGGGCAAAATGATTGCATAAATTATTTTTACACGAAAATATAGATTTAGGTTATTTTTTATTTTTTAAAACTATTTATTGATACTTACAACTGTACACAATATACAACAAGTAAATTTGATAATAATGATAACAATGACTTGTAAATAACCTGTAAAGAACTACTCACTAGTAACGTAAAGTAAAGTAAAGATGGGAGCCAAGTGGATTTGAATGGCTATGGAGCTTACTATAAAAGGATAGATGTCTGGTTTGGGCTAAATCTGCAACATACGGAACGTTAAGGTCTTTATGGATGGTTTATTCGTGTCAAAATAAGGCGCTTTAAGGATTTTGCTTAGGATTTTGAATTGGATTGAATGGGCTTAGAAGAACCCCACAGCATAACTCCATACATCCTAATAGGTCTGATAACTGTCATGTAAATGTGTCGTTTGTAGAGTATCGGAAGCTTTGAAAGTTTGTCTAGTAAATGTTGAAAAAGTCGAAAAAGGTTATTTTGTTGCGTAAAATAAAGAGACGGTGAACCTCATCACTTAATTATAATTAAATGCAAACAAAACTATATTAACCGAACTGTCTTTTTATAATGCTAGTAAGTAGTAAGAGGAAAATGTGCTAAACTTTATATAAGATTAATATAAGGGGAAAAAGGGGCTATGGGAAAAACAATAATAAAAAAAAAGAAAGCAATAATAACAGGAGTGGGGACCACGTGGCGCAGTGCGCTGCCCTTAAGACACTCTACTTTTGCCGTCTTCGTCCAATCTGTTCTCTATGAGTCATTGTCGGAACGGGCTACGATTGCCATAGACATACTGTTTTAAACAGGAATAACTCTGCATTTCGTTCGAATAGTATACACCTATCACTTTTACTTTTTAAAATATTTTAATACGAAGTTGGAAATCATTTGTATAGTTTTTTTTTTTTTGCAAACTGAACCACTAGCTAAATTGCAAAGAAACCAAAATGAGGCCTGGTTCATCCTCTCTAAAACGGTATCCCATTGGAAATTGTAGTTCATTTCGTTGAATGCTATGACGTGAAGAAAAGCAATAGAGAAGAAAAAATTGAATTTTCTAAAAGTTATCTGTTCGGATCACACGCACGACGTATTTTTTGAAATACGGCCACTTTAAAACTTGCTTGATTGAATGACACGTCAACCCTCAAAGTCGGAAAATTATTTCCGGAGATATTTTCAGAAGAAAGGTCTGTCGGAATACTTTTGACAACGGACACATAATTTATTCCGCTATTTAAGCCGAACAACTTATATTTTGTTTTCTTTTTTCATAGCAATGATTTCTCTCCAAAAAGTCACACACTCCAGTGTGTGGTTCTTAGCGCCCATCGTTATATAATTAAACAATAAGCCTGTTAAGGGTTTGCATAAAGGATGCAACGAGTGGCGCATACTCCTTGCCTTCAGCTAAGTATTACTCTAAAATATCTATTATTTTTCTATAGCTTAGCATTCGCTTTGCCACATTAGGCATTTCCGTTGTTGCCATATTTTGTAATATACTGTCATATGAAGATAAATAAACAAAATAAACAGGACAAACGGTAAGTAAATCAAAGACTATAAGGAAATATAAGGGCATACGATAATGATACGCACAACTGCAACTTCGCTATCGATTCTAATGACAATAACCATAAATTCAATCTTTTTGAGGTTTTACTTTGAAATAATCTAAAATTAAATATTTATGAATCCATTAAAAATAATGCAATTGTCCAAAACCAATCTTTTTTTTTTTTTTTTTTTTTTTTTTTTTTTTTTTTTTTTTTTTTTTTTTTTTTTTTTTATACCACAGAATAAATATGATGTTTTGAAATTGTTTGTGAATGTTGAAGAACTGATGATGAATGTCTAACATTCGAAACTAGCTTTCAAATGAAAAATTCCAATAGATAAGGTAAATAGTTTATCTATCCCAATTGGATTGCAATGTCTTGACTATCAGAATATTTGTCTTTTTGGCTTGCCTTAGTCTATATGGGTTTAAGTAAATATGTATATAAGTTGTAGCGTGGCTTGTAAAGAGTATGTGTTACTGGTGATTACGGTGTCGTTAGCGTAGGTCGCAGTTAGTATGTTACTCTCCGTCAGTAAGTCGTAAATGGATTAACAAGGGCTATAATAAAACCGTCAAGGGACTCCTATTTGACATGGTTTTAATTTTTTAAATCCTTGAGCCCTGTCGGCAGAGAACATTTGGCCAGAGAGGAAGAATTGTTGAATCAAATAATAAATGCAAGGGAGAATTGGTTTCAGTTTACAAATAAGACCGTGAAAGTATACTTCAATGTTAATTTTTCTTTCAAAATGTACATTCTATTAATCTATAGAATGGTGCACGGTACTCCCCAAGTTAAATTTAGCATAAGGTTATTCATAATGATGAGAATATAAACAATGATCTCATGTTATTTCAAATAGAAATTATTAAATTTCATGATGAGGAAAAAAAAAAAAAAATAGGCTTACATTTCTAGATCTTCAATTAATTTATACTCCTATAAAAAGAAACAATAAAAAAAATAGGCCTTTCTATTATAAATATTTGGGATTTAACAATGATCCAATTCCTCTCTGTTCCACTGTAAATGCTAATAATTTACAGCTAAATTGTTTTTTTTATAAATAATAAACAGACAATCCTATTCGATTAAATGCTTTAAAGATGTTGAAAGATTAATATTTTTCAGGTGGGCTCGTCCCAATGAAAATAGAAAGCCCTTACAAAAAAAAACCTTAAATATTTCGAAGGTTTCAGATAAATATTGTTAAGATTGATTAAATAATCAGAATAGCATTCCAAGTTACAATTAGCCTGATTATTTCGATTTTTTATAAATAAATAAATAAATAATATATATATATATATATATATATATATATATATATATATATATATATATATTATTGATTAGGTTTTTATTTGTTAATAAAAAAGAAGAAAAAAATAAATAATGAATTTCCAGACAGAGTGTAGGGATCTCTGATAGAAATTCATCAATCCTAATCAGACTAATGAAGCAGTGCCGAAATTCCAATCTCTCCCTCTTTATTACCCCTAAAGACAGACTTTCCGTACCATTTTGTATAATAAAGGTCTTACAAAGAACTTACGCAATTACACAATTCAATTAAAATTCTAGTAAACTCATTGAATAATATATTGACATGATTTATTTAATATTGTCAAGTAATTAATATTTAATATATTCTTTACATTATTACAGAGTAGCGTATATTTAGGATAAATGTACATTTAAAATTTAGTACACTTTTTCCTTGACTTTATACCCCTTAAAGTTTTAAAACTCTTTTAAAACCCTTCCAGCCATCCTAAGCCTCTGTCTCGTTCACTATCCAGTTCCACGTATGTTGTATTTAACCGTTGATATTTATGTATTTAACCTTCCTCGCTGATTAAAACGGTACCGTCCCTTAGATCTATTGTAAATATTTATTTTATTGAAGTTTTGACAACGGCTAGCTTTTCTCCTCAAATCCTAACCGAGTGTACCATACCCTCTTTTACATCCTCCATTGACTTTTAACACTAATGACTTGGCTGAGAGAGCAGCAATGGGATTACTTTGGGTCAGCCCATAAGTGGCAGTGCATACTTCTTGGTTCGTGGTTTTCACCTGGGATGTTTGCATATATAGAAATAAGTTTAGTTTAAATTTAATTTAATGAAAAGTAATATATAAGTTAATAATTCTTCAAAAGTAATAAATTTTATTTGTTTATTTACTTCCTGATGCCGCACAGTGGAACGAGCGCTAGGGAGGACTGGACATTCATTAATATCTCCGCTTCTGCTTCTCCTAGAATAAAGCTATTGGTACCGTTTTAAATTTTTTTTTTTTTTTTTTTTTTTTTTTTTTTTTTTTTTTTTTTTTTTTTTTTTTTTTTTTTTCATTTATTTATTTATTTATTCATAAGGGGAAAAGGGATAATTTAAAACTCTGCCATCTCCGCTTCTGCTTCTCCTAGAATAAAGCTATTGGTACCGTTTTAAAGCTTTTTGATTTGGCTATTTAATGATATGATAAAAGACATTTTACGGGAATCATGTAACAATACTCGATTTGATATTTCGATGTTACATAATTTATAATTAAGGTACCATTTCATGAAAAAAGCGAACATATCCTCTGAACATTTTCTAACTCTTTCTGTTTTTCTCCGTCTTTACCTATGGGATAATTGTTCTAATGACTGAGAACGAGATGGTATACTTGCGGCTGTTGATGATGACGAAGGTAGGTCCTGGGTAACATCTTCAGGAACAATAAAATCCAAATTCAACCAGTTTTCATGCTTCTCCAGAAAACTATTGATCTTCCTGTGGGACGAAATCCAGCGAGAGTACAAACTGCCACTGAATTTTTTTAATTTATTCCATAAGCAGAAGATTGCGGTATTTAAAATTTGTTCCAGTCCAAACGAATTAATACATGTTTCCAAAGCCAGGTCATATGATTAAATTGAAAAACTTGACAATTTGTTTTAGGAACCGTTGCACCTATGTCGTTCAAATACCACACACAAACTGAGTAAGTTAGAGTTTCTTTGTTAATACTCTATGTTAGATAAGGATTATTCGGATAAATGAATGTAAAGAAAAGAAAACTTTGTAACGTAGACGCCAATATCAACAGAAATTATTTAAAATTAATGAAAACATCATTTTCTCGGAAAAAGAGCTCCTAGGAGCAGAATCCGACTAAAGGAAAAAAACTTCAATCATTCTAATTATTAACCGTGAAGTTAGTTTTTTGGGCGATTTTCGCTATTGATGTTTGAATTTTTTCCCACCCTTTTTTCATCGTAAAATCCCAGACGTTTGAAATAATGCTAAGTTTTATTTGCCTAAAATATCTTATTATGGATGAGTTGTTTTCTAGTAGTTGCACGGTTAACTTAAGGCATTACTTCAAACAGTGGATTGCTTTAAATATATGAATTTTAAAAAACAATTATTTTTCAATTCTGAATTTTTCCTATCAGATTTGACTTTAAAATTAATTTATCTGTGGATTTTGTTGAGAAGTAAAAAGTATAATTTAAGATCCAAACAAAGGACAAATTTAGTTATTAGAGAATTGGTCCAATGTCCCACAAATGCGTTGATTCGTTCCACTGTGTGCCGTATACCACATTTAGTTAAAGACACCATACTCAGGTTGAGAACTATAAGTCGTTGTACAGACTTGTTTGTTTCAAAAAGGGAATAATATGGTTGTGGAGATAAGAGTTATTTTCAAGCAATGTTGAAATTTCTTGATTCATCAGACCATTATCTTTTCTTTGCTTCTGGTATTTTTTGCATTCAACAAGAATATGTTTTATTGTCAGGTTTACCTGACATTGGTTCCATTTTTGGGGTGGCTTTTCTTCCAATAAGTAACTGTGGGTTAAGCCATTATTATTACCACAATAATTTAAGCCAAACTATATCTATTTGATTTTTTAAAAAGGATTTGAAATATGGTACAGGCATTAAGGGTAATGGGGAGAGGGAACACTCTTTTTTGGCTGCTAAATCCGCTTGTTCATTTCCTTCTATTCCTGAATGTCCCGGAATCCACCAAAAACTAATAATTTTTAGTTCCGAAATTGAATCAATTAAGGTGGCTATTTCAGATGTTATGTAATAAAAGTAATAAATATCATCGTGCATTAATTTATTAATGATACTCCATCAAATTGATTTATTTAATTGTATTTTAATTTAGTTATTTTTATTATTTAATTGTTTTGTTTTTTGGTGAATATTTTTTTTTTCCTATTGTTGAAAAATGTAGAGGAGGCTCAATCAGTATTGTTGCGAAAATTATAACCAAAACATGTATTAACCAATATGTTACAAAATTGTAAATTTTTAATTTGATTGAAATTAAATGCTTTATTATTATTATATACTAGGATATTCTAAATAACTATTGTACTAAAAATTGGTTCTCATTTTTAAACTAAATGGATCTTGTTTAATTAATTAAGTCTTAATATTTTATGTAATAAAATGATCATTACATCACGACACATATCATTTATTTGTAAGAGAACTTACTTCTAGCATTTAGGGCAGTCCTGGCACAAGGCCTGTACTCAACAGGTAGATCTTCCTGGCTGACGTAGACAGGTGTCGTATAAACCCTTAGCAGCCTGCAACTTCCGTGGATCCTGATGCAACACAGTTCTGCGAACCGTGTACCGCAACATTTGTTCACCATTTTTTTCAAATCAAGCTGAAAACATTTGAATTAAATACAATTAAATTTAGTTCAATTGAATCTCCTAAATATATTACCAATAACGAGATGAAGTCCCACTTTAACATTACATATTCTTATTTATTTTATACATTATATTATTCTTGTAACCTTTTATGCTGTAGGAGATATAATAACTATTTAAGTATTTATTTGTCATAACTCCTATTATATTTAACATTTGAAACTACAAGTTTCGGAAATAATGCTCCATCATCAGTATCCATCAATAATATTAAATCATGAAAATAAAACGCATAACAAAAAATTATTAGAAGCAATAAACATGAAAAAAACAATAGACCCAGTGGTAAATTATAAAACAGATATTGATAAAATCGGAACCAATTACGCTAATATAATAAATAAATTAAAAATATAATTTAATTAAATCAAATAATTCTTATAAAATATTTATACAAATGAATAAACTAAAACAAAATTTAAAAAAAATTAAATTTGTGAATATTAGTGACAATGCAACAAAAATGAAAATATTGAATTTTTTATATAATCACTATATTAAAAAGTCTTATAAAATAATAATAAGACCATCAAATAAACAAGTAATGAACATTGATCAGTAGAATGGACATAGAATAGACAACAATGTGAAATTAATCACAGATAAGGAGGTAAATGATATATTGTATATAACTGTAAAACTTTTGGTATAATGTTATAGATTAATATATTTAAAAAAAAAATTAAAAGCCTGATGATGGAGCACATAAAGCATGTAGCTGCAAATGTTAAATATAATAGGAGTTATTCCAAATAAATAATTAAATAACTTTATTTAATTTAATAGTTTTAATTACATTAGGAAATTTAGCAGATCAAACTCATCATATACAAATACGAGCACATAAGTTTTATCTTCCACCACATCTTTCCTCTTTATTGATCGCCTTAGCTCACAGATGTTTTAAGTGTAGAAAATAAAATTTTACAGTGAAAAAATTTGAAATTTTGAAACTCCAAAACTGTATTAAAATTTGATTCTATATAGTGAACACGAATTATTCGAATTTTCCAAGTTTTGGTGAATATCTAAACATTTAAATGATCTAATGATGCTTTTAAACTATTTTCAAAAAATTTGCACTGTGAGCTAAGGCATCTTTATTTCTATCATCATTCTCTTCTCTTAAAATCAATGTATTAAGGCTCCTACCGAAAAGTGAGTTATGTGGATTCCCAATACATACTACAAAATTTCTTCCCTTTTTATTTATAACCAACATCTTAAATATAAAATCATCCTCAAACCTACAGACTTGAAATGTCTCTAAAAATGCCCACATTACGATCTTTTCGTCGTAGGCCTTAAGCTCCTTAATTTTTGTAAATTTCCTTAAGACTTTTCCATCTAAACCATCAGTCTCGCTCGATTATTACCCATTTTTATACACCTTATTACCCTTTTCGGTTGTTTTTTTTTTGGCAGAGGTTCTTGAAAACAACATCCATTACTTTTTGACTTTACTACTTTTATTAAAAATATATATAAAAGGTGTTTTTTTTTTCAATATCTACTGCTCCCTCGTTATTGTTTTTTACTGAGATAGTGTGGTAGAAATATGTATTCATAAATTTTCAGTAGGTCTAGTGTTCAATAGACCTGAGACCTATTGTCGTAGTTATGGTAACGGTTAGATTCTCTAACCTTAGCTTGGGGCTAAGGCGCTCTCGCTCAACCTTCCACTTAAATATAAAACCAATAAGACAGAAAAGAGTATAGCAATGGAATCTCATTGTGCTTAGCTTCAACTCCCATTAATGTAAATGACTATATATACCGTATCTTAAAATTTCATTTATTTTAAATCTTGTATAGTTAGATATTATGTTATTTTAATTTTTTTTAAATATATTGTAAAAATGGATTCATTACTCTTCCTCTACCGTAATGGACTTACGTGTCTTCAGTAAAAGCAGTGTTCAATAATAATAATGATAATATTAAAAAAAAAAAAAAAAAAAAAAAAAAAAAAAAAGTAAAAGACGAAGAAAAAAAAAAAAGCGTAAGTAAAAGACGAAGAAATCGTTAAACCATATATTATTTTTATTTTTTTAATTTTATTATTTATGATATACGAGTATTTAATTAAAACCTACTTGTTTATGTACCGTTTAAATATTTATGATTATACCTACAGAAGACATCTTTAATTTTAATTTTAATTTTTTTTTGTTTTTTTTATTTCTCCTCTCTTCTTTTTTTCTCATAATCTAATTTTTAATACTAATGTGCTGATTTGTAAATAATCTCAGCCAGACAATTGTACCTTTTATTGTGCACTTTAATTATTCTTAGGGGACAGTCTGTCCCAGAATAAAGTTTATTTTTCATTTCTTTTCATATAATTAATGTTGCATTAATAATTTTAACAGTAACCTACTTTTTGCAATCTTAATGTTCATAATTTTTTTTTTTAAACTGATAGTTTACCTCAAGAAGAGACCACCCATGGCTCATATCAACGCCTAACTTAGACATAACACTGCGGTTATTAGTGGTTGTTATTTTGTTTTCTAATTTAAATCCATGTTTTTTCGCAGTGTTGTCCATAACCTGAAATATATATAAACAATATTTAAGGAATTTTAATTTTTGAGAATGGAAAATAAAAAAGAAAAGGAAAATGAAAAATGTCACCTGAAGTTCAATGGACAGCTCCTTGTACTGGAACGGCTTTATAATGAAGAAAAGCCAACCGTGTCTAGTTCCGATCTTATCGTCTATTCCCTTGGGGTTGGTTATCCACACGCTGTTCGTTGGTCCTAACAGCTCCAGCACCTTCTCACGAATTTCGTTATCTTCTACACGCTTTATGTAGCCGGCTTTGACCTGTGGTGAAAATATTATGCTTTATTCAAACTTTTTCAGTTAGTTCATTCATTGAAAATTTGGCATGAGCCTTTAAAATAATATTATTATCATATACTTACTTAAAATGATGTAACAGTCCTGAGTAGCAAAGCAGAAGATATTCAGGCGCTGGCCGGCTCATTGATCACAGCTACAGATGATATGGGGGGCAAAGTCTGACTGCCACCTCCCCGAAGGCATATAAAATAGGTATTTAACCATCTAAGCCTCAATATATAGTATAAATATGCCGGGTGCCCCCTGGATAACCAACTAACGGCAGCAGCATTCTCACCCATCATGGAAGTTGCAATTAATGGATTGAGCACAAATGCTACCGCGTACGGGACAACCGACGCGACTTCTGCCTCAGGGTGACGACAGAGTCGAAAAATGAGCTAGTTACCCCACAAATAACAAGAAACTTCAGGATACTCCAATGTAATATAAATGGAATAACCACTACTGGAGTAGACAAAAGCTAAACGAACTCATGCTGTTGGCAGACAAACACAAAGTAGATGTGATATGTATACAAGAGACCAAATTTAGATTAAATAGCAAGTTCAAATGTCGAAATTATAATATAATACGACAAGATAGACCTACGGATCAAAACGGTGGAGGTCTTCTTACTCTTATCAGAAACCTTTCTTTTAGAAAGAAAACTATTAAGGAAGATTCAGGTTATACTGAAATACAAGGAATACAAATTTTGGACTCAAACAGAAAACCAATAAATATATTTAACTGCTATCAGCCTCCAAAGAAACCAGGCCCAACACTTTCTGCCATAATGAACCTTGTAGGGGAATCTTCAATAGTATTAGGTGATCTAAACAGCAAAAATCAGATATGGGGATCTACTGAAACGGACAAAAAAGGAGAAACACTAAGTGATTTCTTTGATGATACAAGTATGATTCCAATTAATACTGGAGAGCCTACTTACCTATCCCACTCATACGGTACACAAGATGTTTTAGATATTACTGCTGTCTCTCCAGACCTACACAACAAAGTTACCTGGAAAGTCCTAGATCCAATAGGAAGTGATCATTGGCCCATTTTAATTGAAGTCAATCCTAAAGGCCAAAGAAAGCTCAAACATAAGAAATACCATTGGAATTTTAAGAAAGCGAATTGGAATTTATACAAAGAAGAATTAAAGAACATATTAGAGAATAAAAACAAACTAAACGATCCAAATTTGGACTTTTCCACATTTAAAAATGCTATAATTGCAGCTGCCAAGAAAAGTATACCCAAAGGATACATAAAACAAGTCATACCACACTATGCAAAAATTCAAGAGGAACTTAAACATAAAATTCAACAGAGAAATAAACTATATAAAGCCATTAAGGAAAACAATAACCCACAACTCAGAATAGAGTGTAATAAAATAAAGGCGGAAATTAAACTCTAATATAGGATATTAAAAAGAGAAAAATGGAAAACCTTCTGCGAAGATCTTGATCCAAACATATCTGATACTAAATTATGGAAATTTACTAAAAGCCAAACCACACAGCACATCAATGAAAAAGAGACCAATGCGTTTAAGGACCAAAATGGAAATGATATAACAGATGACCTAGACATAGCCAATTTACTAGCGAGACACTACCAAGAGATTAATACATTAAAAATGAATCCTAAGACTGATAGAAAAGTTTCAAAGAAATCTCACCAATGTAAAAATGCTATCAAGGCCTCAGAATATGATACCATCTTCAATGATTCATTTACATATCCAGAACTAAATGATGCTATAAACAAGCTTGATAAAAACAAATCATGTGGCCCGGACAATATCCATGGAATAATGATCAAGAATCTACCATCGCTAGCTTTAGACTGGTTACTCCATATAATCAATATTAGCTGGATAAAAGGAAAATTACCAGAGGAATGGAAAACAGCCACTATTATCCCAATTTTAAAACCAAACAAACCACAAGATCGGCCTGGAAGCTATCGACCGATCTCACTCACATCCCTCCTTGGAAAACTAATGGAAAGAATGATCCTACAAAGACTTAATTATTTCCTTAACAAACGAAATATTATTCCTAACTACCAAGCTGCGTTCAGGAAAAACTATTCTACAATAGATCAACTCTTATATCTAACTCAAAATGTTCACGACAACTTTCAAATGAAACCAACTAACTCAACAATTGCTGCATTTGTAGATTTTAGTAATGCATTTGACAAGGTTTGGAGACAGAAACTTATAACAAAATTACATAAAATTGGTATAAATGGAAAAATCTTAAATTGGATATATGATTTTCTTAGAAACAGAACAATTAGGGTCAGATACAACAACACACTCTCAATGAAAGTAAAAATCCCACAAGGTCTACCACAAGGAAGCATAATAAGTCCAATACTATTTTCAATATACTTAGAAGGCCTAAATGAGGTCATAAACAATCATACTAAAATATCTCTATTCGCTGATGACCTTGTATTGTTCACGTCCAATCCCACACTAGAACAGGCTGAACATCATCTAAATAAGACGCTTGAGAGACTAACGCAATATGCAAAAGAACATAAAATTAAGATTAACACACAAAAATCTGAAGTATGTGTTTTTACTATAAACAATCATTTAAGATCCTACAGACCAGAAATAATATTAAATGGACAAATGCTGAAATTCAATGAAAACCCAAAATATCTTGGGGTTACCCTTGACCCATCACTATCATTTCACCAACATATAAACAATGTAAAAAATAGGACAAAAACAAGATTGAATATACTTAAGAGTATATCAGGGAAAGATTGGGGTGCTGATGCAAAGACGTTGAAGACAACATATACTACAATAATCAGACCCCTTTTGGAATATGCCTCACCAATCTGGATGCATATCTATAATACAAATTTGGAAAAATTAATAAAAATACAACATAGTGCTGCTAGAATCATTTGTGGTTTACGAAATACGACTCCAGGAAGAATAGCAGAATATGAAGCTGGACTAGAACCACTCAATACAAGATGGAAGGAGAGCCTCATGACATTCATCGAGAGAAGAATTAATCTTAAAAAACACAGAACAAGTAAACTACTTAAGAACTGGATACCAAAAAACCGAATCAAGAAAAAATCCACAATGCATACCATCCAGGAGATTTGTACTATCCCCAAAAAATGTCCGAATAAACTTTCAAAAATCCAGCATTTCCACCAAATTGTAAGAGAAAGGAAATCGAAGTTAACTTTGACATAGGAGCCAATATCTGTAAACAAAATGAACACCCTGCATACTTAAAATCACTAGCACTTCAAAGAATAAATCAATATGGACCAGAATACATAAAAATTTATACGGATGGCTCAAAAGATGATGAAGGTAACTCGGGTAGCGGAGCCTTGATACAGGGAGAAGATATTGACATAAAATTAAGATGTACAAATCAATTAGGATGCTCTGTTATAAATGCAGAACTCTCTGCAATTAATTTAGCACTAAAAAATCTGGACAAAACAACACCATATAGGCTAATATTTTTTGCAGACTCTGCATCTGCTCTACATAAGCTAAAAATTGCTACACCAGCTGCAACAAAATATTGAAAAATATCGCTATGAACATAAATGAGTTACATGAAGATTCAAAAATTTTCTTCCAATGGATCCCATCTCATGTAGGGCTGATGGGGAATGAGACAGCAGATACTTTAGCGAAAGCAGCTGCACTACCAAATGATGATATAAATTTTGACTACTATAAATCAAAGATAAAAAGAGCACTCAAGAAAGGAAATTCTGAAATGATTAATCACCAGTGGTATAGGGCAACTAAACCTGGGGAAATTCTAGAAATAAATCTACCTCGTCAAGATGCTACAAGAATATCACGACTTCGGACTGACACACGAGAGTTCGGACTGGACACCCATTGTAACAAGGATGAAGCCTCACCAGAACATCTTTTGAGCTGTATGGGAGCAAGAAAAGAAGATCTTTATACTGCTCCCAAAATAATTGTGCAAAATCTATACAAGTGTAATTTACATGACTTAGTGTAAAACACTTTGGGATAATAAAAAAAAAAAAACAAAAAAAAAAAACAGATGATATAGACTTGCGAGTGAACCAAAGTAAAACAAAATCTATGATTGTAAGCCGCAAGATCCACCAAGTAGAAAATATAAGCGTAGGAAGTCAAACCTTCCAGAAAGTAGATCGTTTTACCTTAGAAGCACTGTAACATCTATTGGTGACCAG
This sequence comes from Euschistus heros, assembly GCA_003667255.2. NCBI lineage: Eukaryota > Metazoa > Arthropoda > Insecta > Hemiptera > Pentatomidae > Euschistus > Euschistus heros. The sequence goes on along the minus strand of RCWM02000329.1, from coordinate 1,093,386 downwards.
CTCAGTGAAGTCGAACCGATAATCCTCTGCGCAAACAAAGCTTTCTTTTCAGTAGCCCATATTCTAAGACTAAAGAATATATCTCGAAAAATGAAACTGCGAATTTTTAAATCGATTACTCTACCCGTGTTGCTATAAGGCTGCGAGACCTGGTCTCTTACGGGCGCCCTTGAGAAAAAGGTCGAAAATTTTAACAGAAGGTTTTCGGAGTAATAGTGGGCCTAAAGTGAGGTCAGGAGTTAAGAATATATAGAGATGAAAGAATAATAATGAAAAAATCTATTAAACCAAGCAGTAACTAAGAAAGAGGCCAAGAAGAAGACCAAAACTAAGATGGTGGACACAATAAAGAAGGACGCATCCGGACAACCTGTTATTAACTGGAAAGTTATTGCTCAGGATAGACAGAGGTTTTGAAGCTGGTGGAGGCAGCAGAAGATCTTTAAGGTCTATAAAAGCCAACCGAAAAATTTAATTTTACTACACTATAATAAAATTATATGATACGAAATAATAGCATTTCTTGGCAAGAGCCAATTTTATATCTCGAGTTTAACAAATTATATTGACATGATTCTTGCACCAAGATTTTTAATTTTGATTGCGGATTTTTTTATACCTTTTTTATTATCATTTATAACAAATTTGCCGATTTATTTTGATATATATATATATATATATATATATATATATATATATATATATATATATATATATATAGGAATAGACTAAACTGCTCTTCCGTAAAGCGTAAAGGAATAATTGGCATTTTTTAATGGCTAACTGAGCTAATGTCAGTGAAATTGTTTCTGCAAAAAGAACACACAATGCATTTACTACTATCAAAATAAAAGTTTTATTATATGTGAATGTGTTGCCAAACTATTCTAATATCAAGTATCATTGAATCAATAGACATAAAGAAATCTCAATTCAACAAAAATACCACTTAGCATGTCAGAGCATAATAAGTCCCCATTAAATAAAATACTTTCATTTGGAATCTATGTTATCTTTATACTAGAAGAAGGTAGAAGGTAGGGTAGAAAAGGTTCGTAACCTGTAAGAAAACCTGCTCGTCTTTCTCTTGTTGGAGAAAATAAAGACGTTAAGTCATAGCAAACGAACAGAACTGGGCTAAGAACGCTACCTTGTAGAACACCGGCCTTGATTCGGTAGCATTTAAAAACTATCATCCCGTACCTATCATGAATGGCTGTTTGCGCTACATATAGCAAGACCCCAGGGAAGTATTTTTTCCTGTCACGTGCAGAGGATATATGATTAGTACAGATGAATCGAGGATATATTTTACTGTATAGTGTATATTAGTTACAACATTATATACATAATAATTTATCAATTTATTAGTTTATTAAACATCCCTTCATACTATTATCTCAGTTTAATGATTAATTTTTATTAGAATTTCAGTTCATTACAGTTTAAAAAAAAAGAATAAACTACAGCATATTTTTTATTTTACGGTCCATACTTTTAAAAAAATGCATTTCATAGTAATAAATTACTGGCTAATTTCGAATCTACTTTCAGAATTCAATATTGTGACAAGTAAAATGGCAGTACGGTCCATGCAGAACCTTGGCCTCTTCAATCTTGTAACCATGGTGTTATACATTGATTTTAAATCCAAGACTAAAACGACAAGAAACTGCCCGTCGTTACGGGCTACTTCAACATTTACTAGACAAACGTTTAAAGCTCCCAATTAATTACAAAACACTCATGTACATAAGTGTGATTAGACCTATTTGGACGTACGGAGTTGAGCTTTGAGTCTCCACTAAACTATTCATCTCGTATTCAATCCATACAATCCAAAATCCTTCGAAAAATCCTCAATGCTCCTTACTTTGTCACCAATAAACTTATCCATGAAGATCTTAATGTTCCATATGTTGCTGATTTAGACCACACCTATCCTTTCATAGTAAGCTCCATAACCACTCAAATCCGTTAGTTTCTCAATTTGCTTCCCACTCCATTCCTGATAACCCTCCGAGGCGTCTGAAACGAAGATGGCCAGAGACCTGCTAATGTAAAATTTTTAATAAAGTGCTACTGATGAGTAATTCTTTTCAAGTTTTGACATGTTATTGTAATCGTTGTCATGACATTTACTTGATGTATATATTTTTTACAGTTGTAAATTTCAATAAATGTATAAATTAAAAAGAAATAAATAAATAAAAAATTAAATCAATAACCAGAAAGGTTATGTGAAGTTAATAAGACTTTATTCCAGAACTCCAAGAACGGTGAATCTAAAAATGTTATTAAATGTCAGAGCTGGGCAAAATTTAATCATGATTATATATTTGAAAACTAATATCCAGGAATCGATCACCTAACTTAATCGTGATTAAATCGGTTATTCAGTTTTGAACAAAATGATAATTAATTTGAACAAGATTATGGTTATTCAGTCAACTAAATCATTAACTTTTAAAAAAAAGTAACTGAAAAATTTAATTATGATTAAATTAAGTTATAGCTTCCAGGAAATTAGTTGTCAAATATTTAATCGAAAAGTTTGCCAAACCCTCTTGAATATTAAAGAAAAATAATAGCAGATATTTCATACGATTAGGAAATACTCCAAAAAGTATAGGAAGCTATGATTCTAATATTTTAAGGAATAAAGAATAATAAACGGATTTTTTAATCCTTTGGTTGTCAGAGTTCATTTATAGTCACTTAATAAATAGTGGTAATAACAGTTTGTGTTAAAAATTTTAAAATACCTAAAATTAAAACATATGTTTTAATATATTACTGACTAAGGGGTTTTTAGTTGAAGGTTAGGGTGATGGTATATCTGATACATAAACAAGTAAAAATTAATATATACGATTTATTAATCTGAAATTTCATGAGCTCTTTATAGTTTTGGACTTCTACATGGAAGATAGAAATGCAGGAAATAACATCGAATGAAGATATTTTTTTTTCACGAAAACAGTGGTCCGAAATTTCTATACCAACTAGAACCTTGCAGACCAAAGTTGGTAGTTTTTAGTAAATCTTAGTTGAATTGAGAAGGGACAAGGATGAAACATCTAGGTTCATATTTGTGCGACTTTGTTTGGTTATGAAGATACGAATAACAGGATTTATACAAAAGTTTTTTGATCATAAAATTTGTTTTTCTATTGAATAAGCATTACAAGCTGTCAGACATAAGAGCAATACGGATGACATAAGGTGATATGGTAATATGGAATTCATTCATACTACATTTACAATAAAAGTTAAAAAAAAGAAAAAAGAAAGGAATAATCATCTCGCATAAATAAAGAGTTTGGTGTGTGAAGGGGTTATGCTACATTTTTTTAAAATATACAATCTAGTTCATTGGATGAAAACTTCATTTGCAGTGTTAGGTTGCAAGATCAAAGTATTTAAAAAAGTGATATGAAGAAGATGAACGGGCTTTATAACATTTTCCTGTTAAAGGAAGATGTAATAAAAAAAAAAAAAAAAAAACTTAGGGAACGAATTACTCGAAATTGTGTTTTGTTACATAACCTCTTAATCCACCAAGCCCTTCAAATGTTGTTTACATTCTTCATTTAGTTCCTATAGCTCATATAATGTTAATAACCTAATACCAAGAATCACTGATAATGTAAGTAAAACCCCAATTTTATAAAAGGTACAAATAAACTTTTTTTAAGATAAATTACAATTATTTGATTTTTACTTCTTTTTTTTCGGAATGGAGGTTAAGTGGTAATCTATAATTTTTTTGAGCAATCTTTTTCAATTTAGTTTCACTAGTCACAGTCCATACTTCCTAAAGTTTTAATCTCATTTTTCATTATAAACAATACATATATTTTTTTTCTTGTTGTGAAATTGTATATGACTTAAAAATTAATAAATGTTTTACATACAAATTTAGACCACTTTTTCAGGGGTTCGGGATCTAAACTGTTGAGCAATGTTTCTGCTTTGAATTCTTTTTCTTCGTTGTTTGCAAGTTCTTCATCAGTAGAAGTCAGAGGTTTTGTAGACATTAGTGAACCTTTTGATTTGCGAAGTTAACTTTTTAAGACTGTATTTGTTTGTGTTAGTGTACTGCTAGTTTGTAAAATGTTGGAGCATTTTTGTGGGTAGTATTATATTTAGTGTAATTTGAAAGTGTGTTCACTGTGTATCACACCCCATTTTGTAGTTGTACATATGTGTGATAGTCGTATCGGGTAAAGGTTACAATAAAAGAACATATCAAACTATTTGAAAATGTTTGCATTTGCTTGAGTGAAGTACAGTTAAATGTCCTGTTGGTTTATGTTCATTAAAATTTCTAAAGAGGAAGAAATATCGGAAAAGTTTTATAAATGTTATTAATGAAGTATTGGCAGAATTGACAATATTCTTCTTCTTTCTCTTCCTACTTAGTTCCATTCAGCGTGGAGGTGCCTCTGTCCAAGCAAACCTGGCAAATCCTCCCTATCCCGAGCCAGCACCCTCATGGCATTCCAGTCTTTGCCTGTCTTCTCTCCCACCTTGGAGATGTAGCCCATCCATTGAGTTCTGGGTTTCCCTCTGGGACGTTTTCCTGTTGGTCTGTCCTCAAAGTACTTTCTCGGGTCCCGGTCCTCATTCATCCGGCAGAGATGTCCAAACCATTTAAGTTGCCTTTTCAAGGGTAGAAAGAGAGACAATCCCTAGATCCTCTCTAGTCCTATCATTCCTGATATGGCCCGCTACTTTCCGGAGGTACCTCATTTCCGCTGCAGTTACTCTGCTTAGGTGCTTACCTAATGGTACCCAAATTTCCCTTCCATATAGGAGAGTAGGCAGGTAAACAGCTTTGAAGATATGAAGCTTAAGATTTTTCTCCACCTCCTTCTTCCCTATAACCGTGTTGCACAAGTATTAGTAGATTAAGTTTGCCTTCTTTATTCTATTGGATATCTCCTGGTCTACCTTTCCATTCCTGCTTATCACTGTTCCTAGGTAAGTGTAGTCTTCCACCATTTCCAATGCTTCACCCTTGCAAAAAACCTCAACGTATTTCTGTTCCTGACCAATTTGCATTATTTTACTTTTCTTGACATTAATGGTCATTCCTTTCCTTTCAAGCTCAGCCTCCCAGTGAAAATCTAAATTTTTTTGTTTCATTCTGAGGTATAGCTCATTTTCAGATCGATAGATGGGCCATGGTGAAATATGTTATCAGTTCAAGTATTTTATACACACACAGAGGTGTTAATTAATTACAAGTATAAATAATTTAATTTTGGATATTCATATCGATTATTGCTAATATAATAATTCATTATATTATTTAAAATATGATCCATGGGCCTTTACTTGCAAGCACTGATAATGCAGTACATTATCCTCAAGAATTTCATAATAGTCTCTGTCCGTCTGGATTACCAACTAATATTTTAAAATTAAAAAATGTATCAGTGCAATTTTAACCAGGTTAAAAATTACTGGTATGCCTGGAAATTTCTTCAATCATTGAAGAAATAATGCTCAATTAATTGCATTATTCAATTCAAGATTTTTATCGATAAAAAAAATAAAACTTCATTTATTAGTTAAAATTATCCAAGTTCTTTACTTATAAGGGCGGGCGAAGCTGCGGCATGGGATGCTAGTGTAATAAACTAGTCATCCTTTAAAGAAATAGGCTTTATTCAACTAAATATAGCACTGGTTGAACATAGAACACTCTTTGTACACTATTAAATATAACCTTCCCATTATTAATATCGTCAATAATAACATATGGTTATTACTAATTGAATGATATAGTCACCACAGCTAGTACCTGTATATTTATCGGAAATATTAGTGCAATGAATCACTGTAGGCACTACTTAATAACAAAATGTGTGCACAATTCTACAATGTCGTCAAATTTTCCATCAAAGCAAAACCAACAGAGCTAGAGTGTTTCAAGATGTTGCATTATTGAATGTGAATAAAAACGTTGCAGCGAAAAAGTACAGACCCCAGCCAAAAGGCATGTAAAAAATCATATTTAGCCTATATGCTCTAATTGTTGGGTCTTTGATACGCTCTAGCTCTCAGAAGCAGTAAATTATAGATTGACATATCCACGATCTATTGTTTCTCCCAGCCAGGGAGAAATTGATTTTCCTATTAGCGACCAAATTGCTTCTGTCCAACATACAATCAATAATAGAACAAGCAAATAGCTTTGGGGTGAAGTTTAGCGGTAGACAGCAACATCTATAAGAGAGAAGATGCTGATTCAAGGGAAAAAACATTAAATTTACGAATAAGATGATTGCTTTTAATATATAATAGGCACGTAATAAGGTTTTTTCTAACCTATTAGTTGTCTCCAATTGTCTCCTAACCCTGTTAAATGATGTTACATGTGGTCTATAAATAAGTGAGGCGTGGAGACGCAAAAGGGAGTAAATCCAAAATCGAAAATATTTCAGAAAACCCAAAAATATGCATAATTCAGGTGATTCTTTTTTGAAACAATTATTATTGGACCATAAGTTTTTAAACAATATCAGAAACATATCTGTAAAATATTTTTCAGCTTTCCTACACTTAAAATTTTTAAACAATTTAAATAAATTGGATTTATCCCAATCTGCAAGGGAAAATTTAAAAAAAGGCAATAAATAAGAAAAAAAGCTCTTGACAATTAACAAATTCTGTTGTTTTATTAATTTAACATTGAAAGAACTTTGATGAAAAAAATAATTAATTAAAAATCAAATTTGATTCAAAAGGTTTTCTCGAGATTTCATTAAATTTTTCATAATTTTTTTTTTTAAGTCGAACACTAGTCTTGAGTTTGAGTCAGTCATTGAAGCAAACTTAACAGATACTAAAGGGTTCAAACTTTATCTGTAGTGGAGTGAAACATGTAAAAAAAATCTTATATTACTGCGGCCAGTATTGGAGCATTTTAATTGTTTGTGCTTGAGCTGTTTACATTCAAGTATCCGGACACAAGTTCCAGGAGCAGCATATCTATTTGAGTTCAATTTTATTAAATTAGATTGGAATCGGCAGATGTATGAACAGATAGAAAATGGTAAATGAAGATTGTGCAAACCTCGGATGTTTTGACAAAGTCCGCTTCCAATTATTATGTTGATGCAAAAATATTATGTTTTTTGGTATTTAGTAAAAAAATCGATTGTTTTTTCAATTGCCTTAAGATGGCGTACCATTGTTGACTGGTCCACATCGAGTTCCTTCGCTATTTCTCGAGTAGTTTTGGTGGGGTCAGCTTCAACTATTGCCTTTAATTGGTCCGTTGTCAATAGCAGAGGGACGGCCACCACCTTCTTTGTTTGAAAGGTGAAAATTTTCACTACGGAATTTTTGAAACCATCGCTGCGCTGTAAATTCATTAATGGTACCTGGCCCCCAAACTTCATTAATATTTCGAGCCGTTTGTGCAGCACTTCGGCCGAGTTTGAACTCATACAAGTAAAATTGCCGAAAATCGCTCCTAGACGTCATTTTGTCTGGAGGCACTGAATAGATTGAATTAAATGTTAAAAAAAAGAAAAGATTATATAGGAAAGTAAGCGAGATACATAGGCTTTAAAATGATGTGTATAACTTAGCATTGTGGATTAGTTTTGTTTACACAATTGGAATTAATAATGAAACGAAAATGAAATCCTGCATTATTTTTGCATCAACTTAATATCTTCATTCCCAGATTTTTTTCTCGATCCTGTTATAATTATTTCAGGATACCTTTCCATATTTAACACAACGCAATAAATTGATTATCACACTTGTAAAAATATATCGACAACTAAAACCGTTTCAAATGTCCATTACTACTTTCGTTACAAGCGTAATTGGTGCTCCAAGCGGCTGTTTTGAGAAACAAGGATTTACACGCTTGTGAACTCAACCCAAACTTTGAAGGTAGAATTAGATTGGATTAAGCATGTTTTGAAGGGTGAACGATTTACCACTTATAGAGGACGCTAACTTAAAAAAAAATTAAAAAATGATAAAATGTGAATTTACCCCCTTTTGCATATTTTTTTAATTCCTTAAATATGACTTCAACTCAAAATATATTAAAAAAAAAAAATTATACATACATACTTGGACCAGTCCTCCAAAGGATATTCGGCAGTGCTGCACAATAATGTGTGTATTATAATAACTTCTTTGACTTCATTAACTTCTTTAACTTCTTTAACTTCTTTTCCTTTTTCATCCTCTCCTAGGTTTTTCTTTAATGTGTATGAATTGAGTGTATTCAAAGACATCGAATGCTGATGCTGCTGTAGATTATTTTTGAAAATTAATTCTGGAAAATAAAATTGTTTTTTTACGAAATTTTAGGGTATTAATGTGATTGGAATTTTGATCTGTCAGAAAAGTATGTAGTTTGACGTATTAATGAAATGAAAGGTTAACCTTTAACTCTACACTTGTATTAAATTTAAAATCGATTAAATATAATATGATTCAGTTCATGATGGGTGGGATTAAACCTTGCCATCCGTAACCTTTATTATTGACAGTATGGTTAACTTATAATCTCATTGGTTGGCCGAACCTTGCCGACCAGCCAATTTTGAACGATACCTCCCGTTGATTAGCGCTATTTATCTCATATATGCTCTCTTACAAATAGGTTTATATTTTATAACTTTATTTTATCGCAATTTCATCCGCTCTCAAACGTAAAGAAATGCGATAGATTTAAATAATAATTGAAATTTAATTTATTTAGCAATAAAAACTTGTATTTAAATATAAAATTGAGCATTATTTCTTCAATGATATTTTCACTCATAACAGTAATTTTTAACCTGGCTAAAATTGCACTGATTAGGCGGTAAACTGACGTAAAATATTATCTAGACATTCAATTTTTAATTTTAATGTGTGAGTTGGTAATCCAGATAGAGACAATTAAGAAACTCTTGCGGATAATGGACTTCTTTATCAGTGCTTTCAAAATATCATGAATCATATTTTACAGACGATATAAAAAAACCAAAGGATCGATATTTTGATTATGTAATAGTTTTTATTTGCACAAATAATTTTATTAATTTTATCTGGTTGGATTTGAATTTCTAACCAAAAAAATTTATGACAATGTGGCAAACCTCGTTTCTAACGCTTATTTTGTGAGCTATATTGCGAAATGGTGCTAACCACGTATCGGTCGGTTTCCAAATTTGAGTGGGATCCACATGACGAACCATATATTTATAGCTTTTTAATCATTGAATGAAATATAACTAAATTTTATTAGATACAGTTTAAGAGGCATTCATTAGTTTAGAAAGATCTTCAAGACAAATGGGCCTGAAAGTTAACGAGAAAAAGCGAATTACATGTGTAACGGGGCAGAACAAGCGAATGAAATCACTATTTCACACAAGTTTGAAGCAGTAGACAAGTTTATATATAGCTTTTTTAAACCAATTTCATAATTTTTTCAACCAATACCATAATTTTCTTAACCAATTTCATAATTTTTTCAATCTATTTCATAATTTTTTTGACCATTTTCATAATTTTTACAACCAATTTCATAATTTTTGCAACCAGTTTCATAATTTGTAAGATTTGTAAGTTTGTGTCAAATTAAGTATTCGAATCACGTCATTCGTAATTCTATTTCCCTTACATTGTGATATTAAAAAAAAGGTGAATTCTTGTTTTCTTTGCATTGAGGAATATGTTTCCTAAATAGTTCAGAGATCCAGTTGTTTTGTAATGCACTTGGTATTGTGCATCTTATTGGTATTAATCTTAAATGAAACTCAAAAGTCTATTCCCCTCATTTCTATTTCCCAATACAAAAAACGGCAAATAAAATAAGATAAAAAAAGTATCTTATATCTATATTTACTATTTATATTAATCTGCTATAATATTCATTATGTTAATGTAATGTTCGGTTTCAAAGTTTAAATATAATATATATTATAATGTCTTAACTTTTTTAATTTATTCTTTCAAGTTATGTGTTTAAATATAACGATTTTTCCCCACTCATTTTTAGCCACTCTCCTTCCCCACTTAGTTTTCGTCCTTAAGGATACTATTTTTTTTTCAAGATATGATTTTATTATTTTCTTCCTTAAGGATACTATTCCAAATCATCACTCTATTCACCGATTCCTCCGAAGATGAACTATCAAACGCTCATGTTTGATTTATATAGATGAATAAAAAAAATAAGCAAACAAAACAAAACACTATGTATCTCTAAATAATTCCATCAATCTAATCCCCATTAAATTCTACGTGAGTTCTTGATAACAATACCTCATGGGATTATGTGTATGAAGTTGACTAAAAAAATTATGAAATCGGTTGAAAAAATTATGCAATCGGTTGAAAAAATTATGAATTTGATTGGTAAAATTATGAAATTAGTTGAAAAAATTATTAAATTCACTAAAAAAAACTATAGCTTGGAAGCCAGTTAGACCGCAACAATGACATGCAATCTGAGATAAAAAGAAGAATATTTTCGGCTAATAGGTGTTATTTTGGGCAACTGAAATTTATGAGAAGTTGACTAATATCCCGTAGCTCCAAAATTAGGTTATGTAAGACCGTTATACGGCCAGTTCTAACCTATGCCTCGGAATGATGGACCATAACGGAAAAGCTGATGAGCTAAGTCTCCTAAGATTTGAAAAAATTTTGAGATTTTTTGGTAAATTTTGAGAAAAGTTTTTGGCCCCATCCAAAATGAAGAAATATGGAGACAAAGGTCAACAAATGTATTAGCCCATGTTTATAAGGAAATAGATGTCGTTCAGCATATAAAATTCGGCAGGCTTTGGTGGATGGGCCATATTGCCATTATGTCTGAAGGGAGGATCCCAAAAAAGCTGTCGGAAGACAAGATCCGCCGTAAACGCAGACTAGGTAGACCCAGGGCCTGGATCACTCCATTTGGCCCTGGGTCTACCTAGTGAAAGAAAAAACTCTTGTGAATCATATTTGTATTCACGATATCAAAAAGCAAAAGATCGAGATTGTGATTTGGCGATTAGGGAGAAATAATTTTAATGAATTCATCTGGTTGGATTTTAATATGTAACCTTAAAAGCTATGACGGTGATAAACCTAGTTTCTGTCACTTAACGATGTGCATTTAAATTATTATTATAAACTTTTGTAATGGATTTGGCACCTTTTCTTACTGAAAGTTTTAATAATCATCGAAATACAACATTTACTCAAACATTTACCAATACATATAACTGATAACATAAATAATTAACTGACAATTAACATATGTTATTTACACATGCCATCATAATTAGGAATTATGAGGTTTAAATTTATATCACACTCTTCCCCCCTTCATTTCAGAACATAATCCCTCAAGTACGGTGGAGTTCCTTTGAAACGAGAAGATCTTCGAAGTGTGCTTGGATTTGATTATTTCGAAGGATTCTGTTCTGGACGGGCGTTTTGAGGGCTTCCTTTATCTCGGTTTGGGCTGTTAGCTGGCTGAGGTTTCTCTCCCATGGATTCGGATCCCTTGCTGATATGATCAATAGCTTGGTAGTGTCTAACGATTTTCGGCTGTCTCTGGACGATCGTCTGTTTCCGAATCGTCTTTATCCTCTTGTTAATAGCACGATTCTGGACCCCCGGCTGGTGCGAGGTGGCGCAGGTTCACCGTAGTCTCCTTTCCGTCTGGTAGGCGAACAAATGCATAGTTGGGATCCACTTCTAGGAGTTCAGCTTCTTGGACAAGAGGATCGTACTTACTCCGTCGAACGAAGTTCCGAACCAATATTTTACCAGGGTTACTTAACCACGACGGTAGGGCTACTCCAGATTTGCATTTTCGCTTATGGACAAACATCCTCTCATGAGGTGTAGCGTTGGTCGTTGTACAGAGTAACGCCCGGATCAATTCTAATGCTTCAGGTAAAAACTTTCCCCATTGTGTTATAGGTAAGCCTCTTGAATGCAGTGCAAGAGATACTGCCCTCCAAATTATCCCGTTGTATCACTCCACTTGACCATTTCCACAAGGATTATAAGATGTAGTACGGCTCGAAGCTATTCCTTTCGTATGTAAATACGTTTCAATTTCTTTTGAAACAAATGATGTACCCCGGTCCGAATGAATATATGCCGGATATTCAAAGGTGGCAAATATCTGGCTCATTGCTCTGATAACCGTTTTTTTATGACAAATCCTCGCAGGGAATAACAAATGGGTATCTTGAATATTCATCAATGACAGTTAAAAGATATTTGTAGCGTGTATCAGATGGCAAGGGGCCTTTAAAGTCCACGCTTATTATCACAAACGTAGTTGTTGCCTTAATGAGAGTGCTTTTTGTGCTGAAAAATCTAGGATTGATAGCTGCACAGGTTCTACAGGCGGGCGTTACTTTCCTTATCTCGTCGATGGTGTAAGGGAGGTTTTGAATTTTTATGTAATAAGACATACGAGTTACTCCGGGATGGCACAAAGATTCATGGAGAGTCTCTAATTTATTTATGGAATGGGAAGAACTACAGAATCTCGACAAAGCATCGACCACATTTTCTATTCCAGGGCGATAAATTATATCATTGTTGTAGGATGCTAACTCTAAACGCCATCGAGTGAATTTTTCACTTTTGATTATTCTCGGATGTTTTATATCGAACATATAGGAAATTGATTATGAATCAGCTGGAATTTACGGCCAATTAAATAGTATTTCCACTTATAATATAATCGCGTAGGCTTCCTTCTCTACAGATGAATATTCCTTTCACTACTGGATAATGTCCTTAAGATAAACGCAACTGGCCGTTGGTTTTGTGTGAGTATTGCAGCGATAGCGACATCTGAGTCATCTGTCTCTTCGTAGAAATGGGTGTTTTCCTCGACATTATAAACAAAGGATTTTAAGATGCATGATCGGATGTCGTTGAAGTCTTTTACAAGCAGGGTATCGATAGGAAATTGCTTAGAGTTCACTTATCTATGAATTTTTTTTTAGTATTGTGACACCCATTTAGGGTGATACGAAAACATTCCGAGAGCTCGCTGTAATGATGCTTTGTTCTTTGGAAGTGGGAAATCAATCAATGGTTTGAGTCTATCAGGATCATGACGTAAAGTGTTATTTTTAATAAGGAAGCCAAGATTTTTTATGGATTTCAAATTGAATCGAGTTTTTGATTGTTACTTCCAAGAATCTATTTAAATTTTGGTCGTGTTCGTTTTGGTCTCTTCCACTGACTGTTATGTCATCCAAACATATGTTGACGCCTTCTAGACCTTCTTCAGTTTTAATTTCATCTATTTTCCTTCGAAATGCCTCGACTCCATTAGTTACTCCCATTGGAATCCGTTTGAATTGCCATAGCTTTCCAGCAACTTCAAAATCAGTGTAAGGTCGGTCTTCTCTTATGATCGGGACTTGATAATAAGTGTTCTTTAAGTCCACAGTACTGTGGATATTGTACTTGGCTATATTCGAAGCTATTCTCTAATGACGGTATTGGGTAAGCGTCACGTAAGGTGTATTCATTGATGGTTAAAGAATAGTCAACTACCATACTCTTCTTATGGGTTCCTTTTACGACTAGGACTTGTGCTCTCCATGGAGAATAGCTTTCTTCAACATCTTTTAGCAATTCGTTGACATGGAGTCGTATAAGTTTTTCGTCTTCATAGGAGTGCCTTCTTGATTTTATAGCAATAGGTCTACAGTTGTGAGCTAAATGTCCAAAAAATGAGGCGGGTCCTACCTTGAAGCATGCAAGGCTACTGACACTAATAACAGGCCTATTGCCCCCAAACCATACAGATAAACTTGAATGTTATCTTAGAATGTCGTGACCCAGTATGTGACATCTGCACAACAGCCCTGTAGAACGCTTAGGTTTACGCCGGAGTAAGAATTATTTAGTGCTTTTAAGTCTACACTACAGTAGGCCTTAATGGGGACAGCCATAGAGGATGAGGCCGTAGAGACAGCATAGGTTGTTGGATAGAGCTTGAGTCTATGTTTGGAAACAAAAACGTCTCTAATGAAACTCTCTGTACTTCCAGTATCGATCAGGCCATCAGCCGATAACCCATCGATTTTCACCGGAATGATTCATCTCACTAAGCTATCAGGCGATGTGGCAGAAATTTCAAGGAATTCGGACAAGGGTGGACAGCAGCAGTCACTAACCAGCTACCAGAAACATCATCATGATTTTGAGCGGAAGCTGAGATTATTATGAGGTTTAAATTTATATCACAACTTTAATATTATAAATCTTCCTAGAACTATGAAGATGATGTAGTTAAAATTTGGTTCAAATAGATTTACTAAAACTCTGTCGTAGAATTGCACTAGCCACATATCGCTGAATTTTTAAACTTCGCTGGAATCCACACATCACATATTTATAACTTTTTTGATGACATTCTAATTGAAATAAGCAAATTTTATTATCGATTTCTAGCTCTATATAACACTGTATCTTTTAATGTTTTTTTTTTTTTTTTTTTTTTTTTTTTTTTTTTCGAAGCAACTAAAATATTATTTTTTATATTTTAGTTCAAGTTTGTTTATGTAGGTTTAATTTTGAAGTCGGTTTTGTTTTTTTTCTAAAAATTATTTTTATTTTTCACTTATTAGTGGTAAGTGAATTTTTGTTTATACAGTCAATCCACTTATTGAGGTTAATATTACACTTATCTTCATGTTAATGGGAAAATTGAACAAAAATTGGAGTTGAAATCATTACTATATTTTTCATTAATGGGTGTGTGTATGTTGTTTGTACATACATATAAAATCATTGATGCAGAAAATTAAATACCCGATACCAATTTATCACATAACAGTCAACTGAAAGAAACAGAAAACAACGCAGTTCTAATGATGCCTAAAAGTAGACTTACCGCTTTCCACCAGTGGCGATCTTTTCTTTATTCTTTAGGACGGTTGAAAGAGAACTAAGTGGAATTCGGAATTCAATAGCAACAAACGCCACTTCTTTCTCATTTCTCCTCTGAAAATCAATTTTATCTTTTCGCTAAAGAATTTTCAATAGCTACTGTAAAACAAACCACTCGGGTGAATGACTAATAATAAGTAACTGATGTAACTATGAACTGAAAAGATATACAATGACAGGAAACAAGAAGACAAATTACACATTACCTTCAACTGGGCTCCAGAAATTAGAAGTCTACTTTCTATTATTGGTGCGAACGACATCTGGGAAGCTCAGGATGTAGAACAGATTAGGAGGTGTTGTGGTGAACTGGTAGAGCTAATGAAAAATTATCTGATAGGTTTAGATATCAATCGAGTGACTAACTCTGCTTTTAATTTATATTACAGAAGTATCAGTAATCTAGGACCACCTGAAACGTATTTGCTTTTCCATAATATTACAATAAACAGATTAAGAGTTGTTGCCCAGTTGCGCATGGCAAGCAAAAAAGTCACACGGATTGTAGTCAACGGCAAGGTTATAAAATTCAACAGTGAATATCCTTGCAGACACTGCTCTTCAAATGATAAAGATGATATAATTTATTATTTGTTATATTATACAGCCTTCCTCAATGAAAGAGATTCTTTTTTGTCACAATACATAGGACTTCATAGAAGCGAAATTCTAAACTTGGAAAATTTATTATTTTTTAAAAATAGCCAGCAAATTTGCAGTATTTACTTATTTGTAATCAGTAATATCAGAAGGATTACCTATTTCTGGAGCCCACCCAGTTGAAGGGGACAGTGGTGCTATTAATAATTTCTGCTAATCTATAACATATCCTAGGCAACTGGTCATCTGTCATCCTTAAAAAACCCACCAACTTAACATTCCCTTGAATTAATATTACAATCTGTCTCACCTTAGACCTATAAGTAATCTGGATCACTTAATACCCATTCACACAATTTGTAAACTTTTAATTTTTCACATAAGGGAAGTGGAAAAACTAAAGCTATTAACTTGTGTTAAAAATTCACACATTAGGGAAGAGGAACTAAGAAAACATCAATATATAAAACACAGAATCCACGTTGTTTACTTCTCATTCACCTTTTTACATTTAAGAACACGAAATATCAATATAACACTCCAAACAACACAATCCTAGTTGAAACTGTAGAAACTAAAAAAGGCACAGCGCAATGCGACATGGCACAACTCGAATTATAGTAAAATACAGAAATAAATGGCTCAGCACATGTTGCAGGAACGATACGCAGCGCGACCGGCGAGACATGAAAAACGCGTAGCACAGTGCCCGAGAAAGTGTTTCGCGCGCCACGTGTCTCACGCCTCACGAGTCTTACTCCTTCTACCACCCTAGATTCGTGAAGAAATGCCAATCAGGTAATTTTAAATTGATCATAGGTATTCTTTTAGAAGATTTCAGTTTCTTGGCTATCGGTGAATGCATTAAAACTTCATCAGCATAATCCGAATCAGATTCTCAGCTTAAATCTAATAAATACAGTTTTATTCTTCCTTCATTCATTCTAAAATTTCATTTAACACAATTTTCACTTACAAAAATACGTGACTATTGTGCGAGAGTCTGAGATAAACTGCGTGACAATATGCGCTCCTCAATACTACGCGTGTAGCGCGATCGCGTCGTTCCGCTCGCGTCATATCGTGTCGCGCTGTGCCAAACGCGCCGCAATATGCGCCTTGCCTAAGGGAGCGCCCTACTCAAAATAAAGCCGGTAAGAGAGAGCTTACTGTATTTACACCTGTGGTACATGTTTAAATTTAATAATTTCTGACAAAGTTAATTGTGGATTTTATTTTAAAATACATTGCAATGTTTAACTATGCTGTCAGCCATGAATGGGGCAGGAGAGACCTTGTATTCTGTAGGTAGTTCGTCTTGGCTTATGTAACAGGACGCTGAGTAGACGCGACGTAGTTTGCAGCTTCCGTGTATTTGGATCCGGCAGAGCTGAGTGAAGCGGGTATTGTAATTCTTCGATACCAAATGAACAAGATCCATCTGAAAATCATAATATTGTAACACAATTATAGAAAAATATCGTAGAGTATATTTTACATCATTCGAGAGTATATGCTCCTCTAATTACAGAAAAATAGAGGAAAAAAATAGTTAATGTTTAGGGTATTGGACTACAACTCCAAGATTCGGGTCCAACTGAGACAGATGATTATTTATTTTGCACGTATCAGCGGAGGATCGAACCTGGGGTGGATGGCCCTTCTGGGATTCATTCAGTCTCTATAAAGTAGGTACCCTTAATTAGAGAAAATATAATGATAGTTGAATATAATTCTGACTAAATCTGCTTCTAACTAAACCGTTGCCAAACCCTGTTCAACCCTGCCAAGTGCTGAAGTGGTACATGTTTAAATTTTGTTTATAATGTTTTTTGTTGTGTTTTTTTTTTTTAAGAAAAAAAAAATCCGAAGCGATTTTTTAAGTATAGCTAACAATTGATTTTGTTCATTTTTTCGTCTGATTTTCATATGTATCACCTTTTTCATAGCGTGTGTAATAGAGAACATAAATCAAATATCATAGGTTGGGGATAACACCAATTGATGTTATTCAGAGACCCCATCAGACGGGGTGTAAAAGGTTGTTTCCGTATACATTTTATTTGATTTGAAATTGTATTCTATCTCTATCCAAAGAGATAATTTAAAAAAAAAACATCCATACAAGATATAGGGTCAGTTCATTTCGTCTTCAGCAGAAATTATAAGACATGCTATTCTACAATTAAAAAAAAATATGTATTTTGTTTTAAATCTATTCCCTTTCTTTCATTTACATATAAATAGCTTATTTACTGATCAATAACATTTTTTTTATTTAAAATCTCGTTGCTTAAGCTTTATTTTTTCCCATCTTTACTGGAGACATTTAAAACTGTTTTATTTATATCACTAGCATTCCCAGTCATGGCTTCGCCTGCTCTTATAAGTAAAGAATTTATTTTAACTAATCATTATGTTTTTATATCGATAAGAATCTTATATTAAAGTATATATTAAAATGTCATCATTTAATTCCTGAAACTGTCTTTCTGGTGTAGGTGTAATTTGAAATTTGGTCTTTATAGGTTTTCCGGTCATATTTCGTAACTTTACAAGTTTCGCATTTATTAATTACTCCGCTATTTTATTTTGGTCAATCCTGGAAAATAATATTCTTTTTGTAAGTTTTTTCGAATGTTTGCGTTTATACCCCTATGCTTTGTTTTGCCTAAATGATAATTATCTATAATTTCTATTTGTTCATTCGATTTTCGACGTCATTTACAATTTGTTTATATTTTTTTTTTCAATTTAACCGATGGATATTCCGTTTCTATTATTTGTTGTATTGTTCTAAAATAATCGTCATATAAATTTTCGGTTATTTCGTTAGGTGATTTACAAATTATCCCGTATGTTTTTATTAGGTTCGAGTATCTGTTCTAATAATGAAGCGATATCTGATTTAGCATAAATGTTTAATTCGTATCGGCGTTTTCCAAATGGTTTAGTGAAATTAATTTTTGTGTTTTCCCCTTTTTATAATTATTTGATTTTTTTTCTATGTTTATACATTTTTCGGGTTCACAAATTCGTACTTGTTCGTTACTAGATTCCTGGGAATGGATTGTCTCTAAATCATCTTCCGGCGGGTACTTCTAAGTCCTCTATTATCGCGTCATACTCGGAATTGTTTTCGTCCGCTATTTCCTGATTTAATAATTCTTCGACGTCCATTTCCTCCACGTCGCTATTATGATTCAATTCGTCGCTTCCCCTGGAAAGTGCATCGGCCACGTAATTTGTTTTTTCCCTGAATGTGTTTAACCTTCGAATTCAAATTCTTGTAATTTCCAAACCCACTTCATTATGGCGCGTGTTACCATTTTTCATTGAAAAAATCCACGTTAAAGGTTTATGGTCCGTGCATAAAAGAAATTTTGTACCGTATAATAAGGCTTAAAGTGTTGGGTTGCCCATACTACCGCTAGTAATTCTTTTTCTATTGAACTATAATTTAATTCCGCATTTTGTAATACTCGGGACGCGAATGCTACTGGGTGTTCTATTTCATTTTCGTCTTTTTGTGAGGGCACGGCTCCGATGGCTTTATTACTGGCGTCTGTAGTTAATATAAATGGTCGTTCCCAATCCGGATAATTTAAATTGGTGTGTTACTCATCATTTCCGTCAAGTTTGACATGCTTCTTTAATTTCCTTTGTGCCATAAATTTTTGTTTTTAATGATTAGAAATCGGTCTGGTAATTTTTTTTTTTGCGTAATTTTTAATAAACTTTCTATAGTATCCCGTCATGCCCAAAAATTGTCTCTCGTCTTTTCATTACGCGGAATGGGGAAATTTAAAATTGCTTCTATCTTTTTCTCATCTGTTTTTAATCCGTCTGGGGGTTACGATGTAGCCTAAAAAGTTTTAATTCTGTTTTAAAAAATTCCGTTTTATCTAATTGTATTGATAGGTTATGTTCTTTTAGGGCTTCAAATACTCTTTTTAAATCTTTTTAAATGTTCCTTTTCGTTTTTTGAGTAGACTATTATGTCGTCGATGTAAATCATAGAATTGGGGATATTTTGTATCATCATCGTCATCGCTCTCTGAAAGGTTGGGGGTGCATTACACAAGCCAAAAGGCATACGTAGAAACTCAAAATGCCCATTTTCGGTGGAGAACGCGGTTTTAGCTATTGAATCTTTATCCATTTCAATTGGTGAAATCCCGACGCGAGTCTATGGTAGAAAATATTTTCGATCCCTTTAGTCTATTTTAATAAATCTTCGATATTCGGTAAGGGGAAATTGTCCTTTACTGTAGCCTGATTTAGTTTCCTGCTAATCGATTTCACCATTCTAATCTTTTTTTCTGTCCCGACGCGTCCTGATTTTTTTCGGTACGATCCAAAGCGGAGATTATACGGCGATTTGCTAGGTCTTATGATATTACTTTTTAATAGTTTTTGAACTTCATCATTACATTTGTTTTTTAAATTGTTCCGGGTAACGGGTAATATTACGCGTATAAATTGGATTTTCATTCGTTGTTATTATTTTAATTATGTTTTATTAACCCTGTTGATTTTAAATTCTCGTCGTCCCTTTTTAATACTTCGCCATGTTGGCTAATAATTTCGATTAATTCTTCCTTTATTTCCGGACTAATATGTTCGTGGCGATTAAGTTTTTAATTTCGTTTTTTGAATCATTATAAAAATAAATCATTCTCTAATTTGAATTTTTTCTTTTTAAAAATTTTAATTCATTTTTTTTTTTTTTTTTTTTCTAAATTGATTTTTAATTTTAATTTTTTCATTGTCTCGTTAGCCCAATAAAATATTAAACCTTTCGCTAAACGGAAATATTAAAATTTGACTTTTTGATTAATTCCTATCAGGGGCATTAGGTCAATTATTCACGCTTTGTGATCCTTCCGCCGTTCCGGTAGGTGTTCGAATCGCAAAATCCTCTTTAGAAATTTCCGAGAAACGTGCAATGTGATCGGGGGTGTATATAATTTTTTTTGGCACCCGTATCAATTAGCCATTTTTATTTCCCATACTGTCAATTAAGTTCGGTAATCGTTGTTTAAGTTTCAAGTCATGAATTTCTATTCGTTTATCCTGGTTATCTTATGTTTTTGTTTATCTGGTTTAGGATTTAAATTGTTTATATATCCGGTCCGGAGGTCTGCTTGTGCTCGGGCCCTAATTCTAAAAAATGATTCTGTCCTTTTGTTCTAATGATTCTATACGCTCTTGTAATAATTTTATCTGTTTATCCTTTTCCTCTTCTATCGCGTGTACTACTATTAGAAACGGTTCTCATTGAAACAGTGTTGGAGTCTATTTGGGGTTTGCTGATAATTTTGTTGCCTAAAATTTCTGGAGGGCGGTTTATTAAAAAAAAATTTATACTGTGACTGGGGGTCCCATTGTTGGTTATAAATTGGTGTTTGGTATTCTATTGCTCGCTGTTGTGGCCGGAAGTTATGTTGATTGTTATTGTTATAAGAATTAAAGGTGGAAACTTTGTTCATGCTGATACGGTCGGTATTGTTTTCGAATTGAGCATTATTTCTTCAGTGATATTTCGTGGAAATCAGTAATTTTTAACTTGTTTAAAATTGCACTGACTAGGTATTTTAAGATAACGTAAAAGCCTATTTGGACATCCAATTATTAATACTAATGTATGATTTAGTAATTCAGATGGACAGAGACTGTCAAGACATTCTTGCGGATATAGCTTTTTTCAGTGAATTTCATAATTTTTTCAACCAATTTCATAATTTTTTCAACCGATTTCATAATTTGTTCAACCAATTTCATAATTTTTTCAACCGATTTCATAATTTGTTCAATCAATTTCATAATTTTTTCAACCAATTTCATAGTTTTTTCAACCGATTTCATAATTTCACCAATCAAATTCATAATTTTTTCAAACAACTTCATACACATAATCCCATGAGGTATTTTTATCAAGAACCCATGTAGAGTTTAATGGCGATTAGATTGATGGAATTATTTAGAGATACATAGTGTTTTGTTTTGTTTGCTAATTTTTTTTTATTCATCTATTTAAATCAAACATGAGCAACAGTTCATCTTCGGAGGAATCGGTGATCAGATTGATAATTTGTTACAGTATCCTTAAGGACAAAAATAATAAAATCATATCTTAAAAAAAAAATAATAGTACCCTTAAGGACGAACACTAATTTTAAGTGAGGAAGGAGAGTGGCTAAGGATGTCCTTTGGCCCCCAAAAAATCGTCAGATCCTGGCAGATCTGAAAAACAGTATCCTTAAACTGTTTTTCAGATCTACCTGGATCTGACGATTTTTTGAGGCCGTTTATATTTAAACATATAACTTGAAAGAATAAATTTAAAAAAATAAGACATTATAATATTTATTTAAACTTTGAAATCGAACATTAGATTAACATAATGAATATTATATACAGTAGATTAATATAAATAGTATATATATAAGATACTTTTTTATCTCATTTTATTTGCCCTTTTTTTATATTGGGAAATAGACTTTTGAGTTTCATTTAAGATTAACAATACCACGTGCATTGCAAAACAAAAAAAAACAAAAAAAAAATGGATCTCTGAACTATTTGGGAAACATATACCTCAATGCAAAGAAAACAAGAATTGAACTTCCCTCTTTTGAAAAATCACTATGTAAGGGATATAGACTTACGAATGACGTGATTCGAACACTTGAAATCTTACAAATTATGAAATTGATTAAAAGAATTATGAAATTGATTGAAAAAATTATGAATTTGATTGGTAAAATTATGAAATTGGTTGAAAAAAATTATGAAATTGGTTAAAAAAATTATGAAATTGGTTGAAAAAATTATGAAATTGGTTGAAAAAAGCTATATCATCATCAATATTTTGATTTGGTAATAATTTTCATTAGGCAGAAATAATTTTATCGATTTCATTTGGTTGGATTTTTATTTCTAACCATAAACGTTAATGACAGTGAAAAGTACCTCTTTTCTACCACTCAATACTGTATATTTATATTATTATTATAGTAAAGTTTACTAATGTTAACCTTCTTATAACTACGAAGATGGTGATGTTAAAGTTTGGCACAGATGGGTTTAATAGTTTTGCTATTGAAAACTCTGTTGCTGAATGGCGCTAGCGACACATTAGTACATGTTTAAACTTCAGTGGGATCTAAACGTCACACCACACATTTATAGCATTTTCAATAACTATTTAATTAAATTAAGTCAATTGAAACCTCTCTTGAATAGCTCTTGCCACCTATCGGACGATTTTCAAATGTCACTGCGTACCGAATATTTATAGCTTTTTTAATTACAATTTAATTAAAAATCTGTAAATTTTATTATTGCTAAACCTTCCTTAAACTATGAAGATGACGAAGTTAAAATATGGAACATATTGGTTCAATAGTTTTCGCGGTTAGTGATCACGAACGAAAAACGGCTTGTCCTTTTATATAATAGTATAAATACAGATATAGATATCGATGTAGATTACCACTAACCATATTAACCAAAAAAGAGAGTTTATTAATTTAATTTATACGAGAAAAAAAATAAGAAACTTATGAGGTACTCCATTTCACCGGTTTATTGTGAAGACGCACTATGTTTTATTTTTATACCGTACCATATGAATAGTTGCTCGAAATAGAGTTTAAACAGTTTTCTCAGATGATGGCGAAATATTCTATAATTGAAATATCTACTAGAAAAAGTAATCTACTTTTAACAAACCTATTGCATTTAGAATGTTGGTTCAAGGTTTTTGATTTTTAGTACCGATGCCGGAACATGAAAATATCGGTATCAATCAATATATTTTGTGCTTATTGTTCCTATTTCCATTTTAAAATATTTTTTCAGTAACTCAGTGAATTTTAGAGGACTCTTCAGTTGAGTATTCATATTTTTAAACTTATTACATTTGCTACTCGTATTTTCAATAAAATCTTGTCCATTTAAAGAAAAATATATTTTTTTTTTTTTAGGTATTTCGTCCTCAGAAACAGAATTGTCGGTCTCACGCACAGACTAGCCAAAATTGTGTTAACATTAAAAGGAGTAAGACTACAATATATTTATATATTTTATTTTTCTTTAAACCCCTAATATTCTTAACACTGACTTATATGCAGACTTGATATAATGAGAACAATAAATAAAATTGTAACTTTATTTCCTTTTTTTAATACTATGTATGCCTTACAATTAGTACTGTTAAAAAATGTTTTTCAACCCAATTTAACTAAATATATTTGATGAAATTTATATATATTTATTTTTTGACCTAGTGAGAGATAAAAATTAAATATACAGTTAAGAAATAAAATAATTTCTCCTACTCCAATATTTACAGATCTTCACCTCAGTACCCTCTCGAGAAGATTACCATCCTATCCTTGTGAAGGGCCCTCAACATCTTTCAGGCAGAATGTAAGCTCTCTCTCTCCCTCTTTCCTTTACCTTGCTGTAGACCTCTTGAGCTTAAGATGGAAGTTACCAAGATGATATAGCGTAAGGTAGTGCTTATTATTTTATTAATTAATTTATTTATTTATTTTTTTTTTGAAAAATGCTTGAAACTGGTTATAGTAGACAATTCACTTTCCGTTCTTTCAGGGTTCGGTTCTTCCATGTGATACCTCTATAAAAGTTATTATCTTTTTTTTTTTCTTTTTTTTTTTCCGGCTTTAGTGGCACCTCAGCCCTGTGGCTCATTGTGCCTAAAATTATTAGTTATTATCTTACTTAGGGAAATATCTGGTGGTTGAGCGTCATTATGACCATACACATATATATATATATATATATATATATATATATATATATATATATATATATATATTTATATATTCTTCAAGCGATTCATGATTCTCCAATCCTTATTTTATTTTATTTTTGAAAATCTAAACGTGTTATTCTTTTAGAAACAGAACCGTGAAGTTTCAGTTATACAGGGTGACTAGAAAATAGATGCAGAGCCGGTAGGGGGAGATCGTACAGGCTAATCTGAGTCGATTTTACTATAAGAACTACTGTCCGAAAATGAGCCGTTTTCGAGTTATACTAATTTTTAAGATTTTATAAAATTAACGTCCTTCATACGTTAAACAAGCCATAAAACTTAAAAATTGGGTGTTTTATCTGATTTTGTTTTGGTTTTACAATAAAAATATTCTAAAATACGAATATTGATACTCACAATCAGATGTACATTATTGACGCTGTTACAGGCAGTAAGCTTCAAAATAGTTCAATTTTTGTTTAAAATAATCTTACTAGAAAAAATCACCTACATGTTTTTCGTACAAAATAATTAGAAAACATCCACGTTTCATTACCTTTCAAATGAGGTATGAAAATTCACAAATTGGCAAAAATATGAATATTAAAGAGGAGGAAGGAAAAATCAATAAAAATACTACAAATACAAAATAATACTTTAATATAGGATAATTTGTTTGAAATTGCATTTTTTATTTTTATAATACATTTTCAATGTGTCGCCCTCTATTTCTAATGCACATACGTGCTCTTCTTATTACAGCTGATTTTACTACGACCGAATTTCTGAGAGAGGCTTGAATTTCTTTTGCTGCATGTATTATCCTGTTTATGAGGTCTATTGTGGGTACAGGATTTTGATCACAGAATAAAGTTTTCATGCGACCCCACCCGAAAAAAAATGTTTAAGTTTTATGACTGGTTTAACGTATGAGGACGTTAATTTTATAAAATCCTAAATATTAGTATAACTCGAAAACGGCTCATTTTCGAAAAGTAGTTCTTATAGTAAGTTCGACTCAGATTAGCCTGTACTATCTGCCCCTACCGGCTCCGCTTCTATTTTCTAGTCACCCTATATGATGGGGGTTTAACAATTAAATATAAAAATTTAAAACAATAGTTTTCTTTTTTTAATATTAAATAGAATCGCCCTATACTTTACACATGAACTGCGTAATTTTTTATCATTTTTGTTTGTTAAGATATGTGGATCATTGACCGTCATTAACCTCGATCTTATTTCCTCCTTGGATTTCGTTGATAACACAGAAACGAGATATTTGGACTTTAAATAATTATTCAGGTGTGTTCTAGCACTCTGATAATATTTCTTAGACAATAATTTAAAATGACTTTTTAATGAAGCCCCTAGAAATTTACTATCGTGACCTTAGAGCTTTTTCTTATTGGAACGACCTTGGTTTTTATTATCTAAGAGTAGATAGCTCACACTTTTGCTTATATATAGCGCGGATTCAGTCACGAAATCACGAGTTTCCTTTCAGATGTCTATTTTTTTATTTTTTTTTTTCGAGAAAGATTACTTATCAGGTTCTTCCTTCAAACTATTAATTAATTAGGAATCGATGAATTATTTGCTGTTTCTATGATAATTAATTTATCACAAAATTTTTTTCAAATTTTGAGCATATATCTGCAGTTCTAAAATTGCATAAATGACAAGCACTTGATGGAAGTAATTTACTTGGTAATTCGTAATTAAGGTTGTTGCTTATATAGTTATATCCTATTGTGAACTAGTAATTATTAGATTTTTTTAACTATTCACCTCCAGACAGCTCCAATAGCCGGGTTTTAAACTCAAATCAAGTAATGCCAGCATGTGACGGAGCTTGGTTAAAGTAGTCTTCGTATCGAATCTGAATGTTCGTTTCACACTCGTACTGTCCATTACCTGTAAGAAACAAATATGAGGTTAAATAACATCGAGTAACAAAGCTTCCACAAACGATTTCACAAAGACTACAAGATCATATTCATTAAAAACAATAGCCACAACCTGAATGTCTGGAAACACTGGCAGGATATTGAGAAGAATGGGGATTAGAGATCTGCTCACGTAATGTCATAAAATTAAAAATAAAGCCTCGAATAAAAAACGCTGGGTAATGTTCTACCTCAAGTCTTACACGTTTTTTATTATTGTATACATATCATACCCCCCGCTGATTGTTAATTTATTGTTTAACAGGTATGGATAAAAAAATAATATTGAAAAAATAAAATAAAATTATATTGAACCAGATACACATGAGAATTCGAAGAGACAGTGGACTAACAAAATAAAATATAAACTGAATTTCCTGTTGTATGTGTGCTGTTCCGCCTCGAATTGCAGGAATTCTTTAGGACAATATCTGAGGTGAATTGTAGATGATATTGATTGACTTCTGTTTACCCGAGCAATACATCCTCCACCACTCCATTCACCTATATATATGTTTACTCAGGGAAAAATATTTAGAACAGAGCCGATCAGCTTTTAATGAGCGAGAAAAGTCGCGAATATAGAATTCATAATTGGAACCTTGAACGCCAAAAGGAGAAAATTGCCAAAGGGTAGGCATTATCTTTCATGAAAACTTTATCTATTTATAAACTGGAAAAGCGGCCAGTGACGGATTCATCAGTCACGCTCGCTAATGGAAATAATGTGTATTCACTTGTTTGAATCCAATAACAGAGCTTATGTAGCAGAAAAAACATTATTCTTTAATACTTAAGGGGGGGAGATGGATGGATGAGAGCCCTCGATATTAGAGTGAGTAAAGGTAAAGGAAGATGGCAGGGAGCTCAGAATTCAGGTGACAGCCCCAGATTTGAAATACCGGAGAAAGGTTGATGGGAATACAAGAAGGAACAAAGTATGAAACACTGCCATCAGAGCTCTAGCCTCAATCTAAGAGCTGTCAAAGGAATAACATGTTGGCGTTGATTACCCTGGGGAGTTAACGCCATAAAACTCAAACAAACCAACAAACAAGATACAAGAAATAACATTTTAAAATATCGCCTGAGGTAGTATAGACAAGTCTCTATAATGACTGTTCGCGCCAATCGGCGCTATTGTGAGGGGGGGGGAGGAGAAAAACCCTTATCTGCGTTAATCCCTACTAGAATATTCCTTTTTCTTCTAGCATCTGTGCTCCAGTACGCACCTATTAAAATTGCCCAAGACCTCATGGTCTTCCATCGCTTTTATGACCAAGGTGAAATTGCCTTCCAGGACCCTATTCCTCTTTTAAAAGTGATCTTATTTCCTGTGACGTTCACTAAAGATTTAGTTCTTCCCCTAATGAGTGGTGACATAAGAGGAGGAGAGCCTAGACAAATATTGCAGCTTAGGAAAAGCATTTGCCAGACCGTAAGGATTCCGGGGGGCCCCCGGACAGACCGTCGGCGGCAGTAATAAGGTAAGAAGTTTCTTATGTACTATTTGTTTATGCTACCTTCTAAATAAAATCTCCCCACAGGTGCAAAACCTCGTTTTCATATTTTCCCATACAGTCCATTTTCTAGAGGCCGAGGCGGGTTTTCCGTTTCGGACATTATCATTTTTTTCCTATACAATGACGAAAAATGGAATTGAAAAGGTGTTTCAGAGGAAAGAGGTCCCAAAGAAGACATAGGAGGACTAATGGACTGAGAAAGGCATTTATCTAAAGGGACTAATATACAAAAATATAGATCCTAGAACGGAAAATCACTTCCAGAACTCACAGAATCATTTAACAATAGCCTTAGGTCCGGTGCTTCGTATTGCATCATGGATGAGTAAACATATTTATATATTAAAAATAATTCGTATCTTAAGATTACTTTGCTCACCTGGACGTCTATAATTAACTGTTTTTCTGGCACAGACTTTATGATAAAGAAAAGCCATGGGTAGGTGATGCCAATAACCTGGTCGATTGTCTTCGGTAAGGCGATACAAACGCAATTCGCTGCACCTGACAACTCTATCACTTTACCTTCAATCTCGGTGTCTGCTACTCGCTTTACATATCCAGATTTTACCTGTGGGCAGTTTAAAAAAAAAAAATTAGTTTTATAAAATCCTTTGAACCTCAAACATGATCTTATATTGTATTAAGTCTTATTTAAAAACATTTTATACAACAGTATTTACCCGTCAGTTTCAGAAATTAATGATAGAACAGTAGCTTTAGTATTTTGCAGTGACCTGCATCTTATTTGAATAAGAGGGCTTAATTTATGAACTTTCCTTCATAAACTTTGTAGAAGAGCAGTAGGGTTTCTTAGGGTTTTTCAAACCAATTTCATCTCTTGCTTATAACGATGATGATGCTAAATATCTGGATGTAGTGCAGTATTCCTTAATATATATTCATGATATGATATCATTATTCCAAAAACTGAGAAAATAAGATTGCTGTTTGTGATAGTCAGCTCCTCTTTATGATAATGTGATCCTTATTGGTAAAGTTCCCGAATTAATGTACCCTTTTTTAAAATGGTTGGTGTTCCTGTTAATCATGATCAGAAAGAAAAGTGATTCTGACTTCTCTCTTGTAGTCAAGTTATAGTCAAAAGGACTACACCGACATTCTCGTTTCAGACATTTCTTGTACTGTCAGAATAAATCCCGATCCGTTAAGAAAAAGTGTTTCAAATCGAGCAAATTGCCTTGGCCATGCAGAAGACAGTCACACATGTGTGGTGCACTGAACACGGTCTACCGAAAAAATCATACAGTCCTAAAAAAAAAAAAAAAAAAAAAAACCAGCAGCCGAAGTAAGGAATAAACAGCGGGTGCCTGCACCAAGCATTCGGCCACTATTGGAATGAAACTTCTTAAGCACCCTCCACACAATCCAAACTTTTCCCTGTTGCCCCTGTGACTTGTCACTGTTCTCTCATTTGAAAATGATGCTGAAAGAAAAACTTTATTCTGGTGGCGAAGGCCTTCTAAGGACTTTGGACAAAGAATGTGCCGCACTCACAGATGAAACTTGCCAGAGCTGGTTTAACCCGGCGTTGGTCGCTAGGTGAGCATTTCCCTCACTTCTTTGATTTTCATCGAAAATGAAGTTTTATGTTGCCAAATATGTCGTCATAAATGGTAAATAAACGTCATCATAATGAATCAATAATTGTAGTATGTAGGATAAGGATTAAAAATATATTTTTACAAAATTGATACAAAGATATTTGTTTTGTTTTTTTAAAACAACAGAAAAAACCAAACAAAAATTAAATATTTTACTTTAATATACAAATATTACAAGTATATGCAGAATGTTCATTGCGAATTGGAACATTACACATTTTACAATTTTTTTTTCGTTTTTCTTTTTTTATTTCCTGGGCACACCTATACTAGATCTATTTTATATTGCCTCTAGCAGCCACGAACATGAATCAGGAATAGTAAAAATTTCAGATTCATAGTAAATAATTGAAAAATAATATAAATACAATTCACGACGATTTATCAACTAATTACTTACAATTTATCTTCTCAATTGGCTTTTTATCCAAAGATTCAAGCATGTGAGATCCACGACTCATTTTGAACCCAAATAATTACTAATAAATCGAAAGAAATAAGAAAATTCGCTCATTAAAATGTCACGAATAAACTGCGCGAGAGATAAGCTGATACTGAGGAGTGGGGACATGGTTGATCATGCGTGAGGTTATTGTTCATTTCCCGCAATTTTCGGTAAAAATATCCTAATATCCAAGCCACCTGCTTCCGATTTACTTAGAAACCAATATTCTTATTCGCATATGTCCTAAACTCAGCTATACTAGAGGATCAACTGTGAAAGTTAAATTCTCACGAATTGTTTTAATATTACTTGGAAAAAAATTAATAGCTGCTTTGCAAAACATTTTGTATGCCCTTTATATGGTTAATTATGAGCAATCCCGAACAAGATTGGTAAACCCATCAACTAATCAAAATTTAGTTAGGTACTGCAATGTCTTTAATTACGACTGCTGTCAGAGAGTTCAGTCCATATGAGCGTGTGAGCGGAATGATATACAAGGTCAGGGAAACCTATGTACAGAGAAAGATAGTACGGAAGGGTGGTATCTTGTTCTAAAATATATTGAGTACTTCAATGGAAGAGGTTCAGCGACCTGACGAGGGAATTGCGTGTCTTGTCTGGAACTAGAAGAAATCTACTAACATGCTTACTTTAAAAAAGTACTTTTACTCACTCGAGGCAAGGTAACTGTAAATTGCTGAGAGTGAGTAAAATTCTTTATACTCGAGTTAAATATTACATTTTTTCTTTTAAAAAAAAAAATATATGAAATTTTTTTTATAAATTTTATTCAGAAAGCAATACAAGTACTCATATTATTATTTATTATAAATGTTTATTGTAATATTACAATTATTGGCGTTAGAAATAAATGGTTGATTTGAATTATGCTGAGCTGTATTCATTTTAGCGCCAATTGATCGGTCTACGTAACCTTCTACCGCACTAGCACGGTAACTAGAACAAGACGGTAGTGCTCACGAGGTGGATGCGCAGTGGATTGCCGGTCAGATGACGTCACGTGGACCGACCTTCCTTATACGAGACACAGCACTCTAGTATAATCAGCTATTTGAAGTCCGTTCTGTATCTGTCACTACGGGTTTGTATTGTTCGGATTTTATCGATAAACTAACTATTCATCTCGCTTTAAAATGCCATGTTGAGCCGTTGCCGGTTGTACAAACCATTCAGATAATGCGAAGAAACTTAAATTGTCATTTCACGTTTTTTTCAAAAGACAAAGATCATAAACAATGGCAGCATTTTTACAAGCGAAGAGATGAGTTCAACACTAAAACAGTCCGAATTTGTTTGGAACATTTCTTGGAAAGCAATTATGAAAGAGATTTGAAATCGGGATTATTATCATTATTATTATATAAACCGTCTTTTAGACGAAGGATTTAGTATTACGTTTGAGGTGCATGTTAAGCAAGTATCTAAGGATATTTTAAGTAAGTAAGTAAGTAAAGAAAATAACCGAAAATCATTTATTAGTATCGGGAAGCAAAAGGCAAAATGTAAGAAAAGTAGCTGATCTATTGTCCAGGACTGTGGCTAAAGCAGTATCATATAATTTCCCAGGTAATGACCATGTAGTTAATTTTATTAACACTATTAACGACGGGTTTGATGTACATGTACTAAACTCGAGACTTCCTCACCATCCTACTAAAAACTAAAAAGTGTGTACGGTACTAGTTTACAGGACCAGGATGTTACTTTAAATAAGTTGTATGATCTTTGTTCTTCTGCCAGAGAAATAGTTAAAAAAGAACTATTGCCTTTTCGAATAGGCTTTATGGTTTCAATTCGAAGTTTACAGGGCTTATTCAAGAGTTAGAAGCCGAAGGTTATTAATATTTATTAGCAGCAAACTGTAATCAAGATGTTTCGGAATCGTAGTTTTCTCTAATTTGAGGATTTGGAAAATTTTACGACCACCCCCTCCCCACAGCGGTGCCACATCGAATAAAATATCTGTTATTAAGCAAAAGTGCATGTGATACATTAAAAACAGATAATTGTATTGCTGAGCAGTGTGAAACGTTGTGTTGAAGTTCTTAAAAAAATTGACTTGGCAGAACCAGTACAAGATTGTGAAACTTCAGACTTGAAGTTGGAAATGAACGTTGTCCATAATGAAGAATTTATTTCCATTTCAGAATGACTGGTTGATCAGTTGACTGAAATCACCAATAACAAACTAGTTTAGCCCAAAGAGAATACAGATTTACTAAAAATGTTAGCTGGTTATGTAGCATACCGTGTTAATAAAAAAGGCCTTAAGACTGATTTTCAATATAATAAAAAAACTGGAAACTCAAAACAGTTCTGAATGGGTTTCGGTTTTGACAAGAGGTGCTCTAATAAATCCGTCATCAAAAAAGTGAAGCATTGTTTTAGAATTTGAAAATGACTTTCAATGATTTCACGGTGATGGCTTGAATAACAGTCCTCAAGTGATGAAGAAGCTGATCAGTATAATAAAAGGAAAGTTAAGTGAAGTGGACGATTTTGCTATTGCAACATATGTCAGAACTCAATCCTTTATAAGAATGAAAGAACTAAACAAGAAGAAAGAACTGAAAAGAGCAATGAAGAAAGATGAAACTTCTGACACTGTACGAAAAAAATCAAAGAACATGAAAAAAAAATAAAGAGTTAATTATAGATTCTCATTTTCTTATTATTTAACCCCTGAACTTTTTTAAAATACAATTTTGTTGGGACGTTTCACTATGAATACAAATTGAGTTCGATTGTACTTGTAATACCTTTTAAAGACATTAAAATCAATTATTATAAGTAGTTCTTCAGTAGTAAAGTATTGTAACTTAGCCTACATCGAGGCGGCCGGCTTGGTGCTGATGACGTAACGGCCTCACACCCAGATGCGCGTGAGCCCTACCGTCTTGTTCTAGTTACCGTGCCGCACTAGTACTCTTCTAGCCTCCGTGTTTTTTAATCTGTAAAATATCACCTCCCTCGTCAGCTAGTAAGGAAGCAGATGCTCTCCGAAATGCGTGTCCAGTATAGTTATCAATGTTATTTTTATTCAAGTAAGTGGCTATTTTCGATGGAATTGTTGAAAGTGAATTAATAACTACCGGTTGTGTTGTACATTTACCCTTGCTGTATTAAATAAATAAACGAGGATGTGGAGTGCGTTTTGGTCTGAGCGTTAAGTACTGTTGGAATATTTGTTGGAAGTCATGTGGTCCTATTTTATTGGAAACTAAAAAGGTACGCTGCACATTATTTTTTGAAATTGGGATTTTAATTATTATGTATTCATCTGTTTGGTTTATGTGATTTGTTTCCATTTTTAGAAGTTCACCGCACCTGCAGGCCACAGATACTCCGATAATTAAAGCTACCTAAAAAATAAAAAAAAATCGCAACAATTCTAGAATCCGTAAATTTACATTTTTACTATCATAACAATTTAGAAGTCAAAATAGAAGAAACTTTTGCTTACCTTCATCATAAGATATGCTTCATTTGGAGCATATAATAAAAAAAAAATTAATTTCATCTCTTGAAAATATTTCAGATTTTTTTGGTCTATAATTATCTGATTTCCTTTCAATACATGTTTTGAGTTTTATATAAGTACTGATGCCTATGTTTTCATTTATTGATATAGTACTTTTCAACATAAAATATATTGACCATAATGATGAAGATTTGTATTATTTAGCTGTTTCATTAAAGAAAGCAATAAGAATGTTTTCTGAAGTATTTTTAATCTTGTTTTCTACACTCAATCCATCTTAATTTAATTTAAATTCAAATTAATAGCAATTCAATTTAATAATACTATCCAATAAGAAGAAAAGTAATAACCTTTCGAATGGTTGCAATTAGCAGTTCATTCTTTTATTTTAATTTTTTTTCTAAATTTGTCCTTCTATTTTTTAAAAATGTTTTTAAATTGTTCATATTATGTAAAATACTGTTCATTTATATAAAATAATAATTACATAATTTAAAATAAATAATAATGAACTTTGTATTAAGGTATGTATTAAGGTGGCACTGAAATTTTACTTTACTCTCTAGTGAATTAAAGTTAAGCTTATGGGATTTTTTACTCACTAGAGAATAAAATGGAACGTTAATTAGCTGTTTTTAATTGAATAATGTTCCCATTTTTTAACGGTTGCAGAAAAAATAAGTTTTTGTATTTAGCTTCTTCAATGTACAGTTTTATATTTTGTTGTGAAATACTAAATACTTTTATGTATATTGTATGCTAAAATAAAAAAAGATATTTTCACTGCGCAACTCTGTTCACCAGTAATGATGATCCTCCTCTCCCTCTCCTCCTTAGAAGAGCTGTTAACGTAAAAGACGATCTTAGCATGCCAGTAAATTTTTAAAACAATGGAATGTGCAGTGCTGATACGCCCCATTCTTTTATGTAAATAATCTGATTTATCTCATAGGAAACAAAAGTAGGCTTATATGGAACGTGTGTAGGTTTCATCTGGATCGGAAATAATTTTAAAATTCTAATGATGAAAGATTGACTATGAGGCTGTGATGAAGGGGTCAATAGAAGGTTGATGAAAACTGACAGCGAATTGATCCACTAAAGTTTGGAAAGCCATCATCAATTAATGGTATTTAGTAGTGGATGATGGATAACAATTTTGGATTTAAAAAAGTTATATATATATAATTAGTATTTTATTAATAGTACTTTTATGTACCAGTAACTTAAAATTTTGTTTGTAATTATATATGCAATAAAAATGTAATTTGTGACGTTTAGTGTGAATTTTTTAATAATTAATAAATAGCTACTGTGAGTTATTCTCTCACACACTATAATTGTTACATTATTAGCCACCTTATTGACTACATTACAATTAAAAAATCTATTCTAAATAATAGGACTTATGCTTTGAAAATTATAAATTCCATCAAAATATCACTTGGGATTTTTTTTACATACAGTTTTATTTATTTTGTGGTTTAGTATCAAAATATAGTTTTATTTATTTTGTAGTATCAATGAACTATTCCCCCGACATACGAGCAACATGGCCGGCCCACCTCAGTCTTCCCAGTCTCATGTGTCTCACTGCGACCGACTCTCCTAGGAGGTTATATACTTCTTCATTATTTCTTCTGAAGATGTCGGAGGATGAGATCCCTAAAATATTAGTAATGGAGGATATGCACAGGACAAGGAGCAGAGGAAGAATCCGCCTTAGATGGATGGACAGCGTAGTGGAGGATGCTAGGAGGATCCTGGTAGTCAGGGATAGGAAGGGAACTGCCCAACGACGAGCAGACTAGCGGAAGTTGTTAGAGGATGCCAGGGACCAGTAATGGTCTGTTTAGCAATTGGAAGAAGAAAAATGTACTGTTCCATTTAAATAATATGTAATAATGCAAAATATAAAAATACATCTGTGCTTGATCAATAAATCATGGATACAATTAAATTAAGCTATCAACTTACTTCTTTTGCCCATTTTGCCAGAGGATAGTTGTCAGTAGCGCAAAGAAGGGTGTTAACTTTCTTGATGTGTCTATCAACTTCTTTCTCGTCAATTTTACTTTCTTCTTTATGTTTTACAACTTTGACATATTTTTTAGGCATTTGTTTAAACAGTATCTACTTTTGAGAATAAACTAGATGCGTGTGAGAATAATGTAGAAACTTGGATGTCGTGCTTGTGTTGTACTTGTATGTGTCTTGAGATCTGATTTCGACTGTTACCTAATGTAAAGGTTACATCATACACATGATTATTAGAATTTAAGTTCAATTTCAGAATGAACATCACTATAGTTCCAAGTACAAAAGGTGTAACTGGTATTTTTGATAGTTTGATGTATGTTAGATACAATGGTTAATGATATATTTACCTTTAAGTTGCAGCTATAATTTTAAACATCAAAGAACATCTAAGCATCAAAATGTCAGTTGTTGTGGCTTAAAGCCTTTATGTACTCCAACTAGGAGAGGGAATATGAGTTCTCCTACAAGTTACCAACCTGTTCTAGCCAGGGTGGGAAGGTCAAGAATTATTTCAAGGGTCCACCATGAAATAAATTTAAACCCACTCAGGCGGGATTGAAACCCTGTAGCAAGACCCAACTCGCTCGGTTATCGAAATCCCAAAATGTAAGTTTCCTTGTGTGATCTTTGTACCGTAATTTATGAAATCAAATGTTTCTTTATCGTGAAAAAATAAAATAAAATACAAGCCACACAAAGAAATGTGTACAGTGGCTCACGGTCAAAATGATGCAAACGAAGGTTTATATTTCTGATGCTAGTTACTTTCAATTTGTTAAAATTTAAATGCCAATGCACATGAAAGCATAATGATTCATTGCCATAGATTAAATTTATATAATCAAATCAACTCAGCTACATTTATACACATTGAAAAAAATAATTCTTCATTAAAACTCGAAGGGTCTTGGTCACAGTGAAAAAGATGCAACGTTTACTTACATGGAATTCTCGGCTTCCGAGTTTACTAATTTTATCCTTTTAATGAAAACAAAAATTAATAACACTAATACAACTAATCTGTCTTGTTGGAGCTTTTGCTTAAAATGGGAGCGCATACAACTATTCGTGAACGAGAAATAGTAATCAACAATTTTAAAATAGGCAAACAAACGAGAAATGGCCTCTATTATCATTAGGAGTTATGCGACCGTTCAACATATTGAACGTTTTAGAAAGGAAAACAGAACTATAAGAAAACCTAGGGAGAGAGCCAAAAAAAGTTTTACTGGGAATGATGAACGTTGGATTTTATGCCAAATAAAAAAGAATCCAAAATTAAGTGTTCCAAAGTTGGCTACATTAGTAATAAAACATTTAAATAAAACGATATGTGCTGAAACCATTCGAAGGGTCTTAAGAAAAAACCAATACAATGGTAGAGTTGCAAAGAAACAACCTTATATCAATGACAAAAATAAAAACGTCAGAATGAGTTTTGCTAATGATTATTTAACAAAAGACATGAACTTCTCGAAAACTGTTTTATATTCGGATGAGTTAAAATTTAATTGGTTTGGCTCTGATGGAAGAGGTTTCGTCTGGAGAAAGGCAAATGAAAAGCTCCATGAAAAAAATCTTCGCCCAACCATCAAACATGGGAGGTGGTCATGTTATGGTTTTATTGAAAGAACAATAAATAAACATTTATATTGTGACACCCTGAAAAAAAAAATGTTAAAGCAAGTGCAACCAAGCTTGGAATAATAAATAATATTGATAACGATCCCCAGCAATCTTCTTATCTTGCAAGAGAATGGTGTTTAAATAATTGCCCCAAAACTATAAAAACACCCCCCAATCACCAGACATCAACTTCATAGAGAATTTATGGAGTAAATTAAAACTAAAGTGAGGAAACATGAGATATCATACAGAGAAGATCTCAAATCGGCGCTTCAAGAAGAATGGGAGAAGATACGTCCATCTTACACAGAAAAGCTTGTCCAAGCCATGACTAATCGTTTGAAAGAGGTGATAAAAAATAAAGGCTTACCTACAAAGTATTAAAATTAAAAATATTATTGTTTTTTTTTTTTTTTTTTTTTTTTAAGTTTTTAATTTTGCATCATTTTCATTGTGACCTTAGAAAGGTATATTTATTTATGATCTTTTTTTTCTTTTTTTTTTAATTTTATGATTTGATTAAAAATAAATTTTAACTATTGTAATTTGTAGCCTTATGTTCGTACTGTATTTTGTAAGCAAAGATTGTTGATAATAAATTTTGGCTTGGTATAAAATGGTTTATTTTTTTTAGTAAATCACTTGCATTATTTTGATTGTGAGCCACTGTAGGTATAGTTATACTAATAATTTTCCAACTTCTGATTAATCAACTATCTGCCACTCAGCTGTACATTAAATAATACCTATATTAAATTTCTAGCAATTGATTTATTTTGTTATTCTACAATCTTTAATAACTCTTGTTGTTCTTATGTATAAGTTCACTGGAAACATTCTTCAACATTAATTTTCTTATTAATATTGACATATGCCCAAAGTTATGGATGACCATAACCATGACCATCCTAGCCATGTTTTCACCATTCCTTTAGATTTCTTCTCCACACTGCCTTCTTGAGTCTGTATGCATCCTCAATCGCTAAATTAATTATTAAATTAGGGAAATTATATAGCATTTTAAATTTTATTTTCATCA
This sequence comes from Euschistus heros, assembly GCA_003667255.2. Lineage (NCBI taxonomy): Eukaryota > Metazoa > Arthropoda > Insecta > Hemiptera > Pentatomidae > Euschistus > Euschistus heros. The sequence goes on along the minus strand of RCWM02000329.1, from coordinate 1,055,288 downwards.
TTTTATTAATTTAACTACAAATTTCAGAACGTTTCCTGCTTATAACCATTTTGTAATCTATCTATATATATATATATATATATAAATGAATGTGTGTGTGTCTGTTCTCGATAGATTCAAAAACCATACTTCCAATCGCCGTGAAAATTTGGGAAATTATTAAGTATATCCCCGGGAATGTTTTTGTAAATTTTTTTAAAAATCAGAATTAGGGTTCAACAAATACCCCAAAATATCAAAATAATATTTATTTTTTATAAACATTACTTTGGTGCAGGTGTTTTTAAACAATTACCAATAAAACATATGTTCTAAATTAATCTATATCTCCTTACTTTTTTATGAAGGTTTTATGAAGAATAAAATTTCGTAAAACGATTTCAAATTCATTTTGATGTTTCGGGTTTATATTTAGGTATGTTATTAAAATAACATTTAATTAGTAATATTTGTTAAGAGTTTAACCATGAATAAATTGAATAATTAAATTTTTACTCATGAAATTTACTCATAGAATTTACTTTTATAAAACAAAACAAACCAAAAAACTACTGAACCAATCTTTACCAAATCTTAACAACACCATCTTCTTAGTTGAAAGAAGGTTTAGCAATAAGAAAATTTACATAGTTTCTATTAAATTGTTGTTAAAAAGCGATAAAAATGTGGTACGCAGTGAATTTTGAAAATTGACCAAAATGTGGCGAGTGCCATTTAAGAGAGGTTGTAACGGTACAGTGTTATATAGAGCTAGAAATTGATAATAAAATTGGCTTAATTCAAATAAATTGCTATAAAAAAAGCTATAAATATTTAGTGTAACGTGTGGATATGAGGGATGTTTGATAATCAAACGATATGTGGTTAGCGGCATTCTGCAACAGAGTTTACAATGGTAAAATTATTAAACCAGTTATTTTTGGAGTCGGTGCCAACCAAAACAAACAGAATTTGAAAAGAAATGGTAATTGTAAAGATGCTCCCACTGTTTCATCACCGCCACACCACTGCCTCCGGCCATTCGAAAGTTTATTGCTAAGACAAGATTAAACTGCCCTTCTTGGCTGGCACCGACGCTAAAAATAACTGATCATAAATTGTGAATAGGTATATAAGCATCGATAATTTCGTTGATTGTCATTTAATGGTTTTTATTTCGAAGCAATTAAAATATTTTTTTTTTTATTTTTTAGTTCAAGTTTGTTTATGTAGGTTTAATGTTGAAGTCTGTTTTTTTTTTTTTCTATAAAACAAATTAAGCTGTAAAAAATAACGTACCCACAATAACAGTTGTAATAAAAATAAAAATATATATCACAAGGTAAGTTAAATATTGTAATAGGTATTACAGAATGAGTATTCTGATAAAGATTTGTAACTTACAAAAGTTCATTATCACCACAAATTATATTGTAAGTTAATAGGAACGTTTTGATAAATAATTTTACTTAATTTATATATAGGAAGAAAGAAAATGTGTGTGTTTTAAAAAGAAATATATATTTTTTAATTATATTAATCAATAATATTATTGATTTCCAGCTATAGAAAGTAATTGGAAATACGTTTCATTTAACTCCACCATCACGCCACCAAAGCGAAGTGCCATTGGTCGATCTACAAATCTAGCAAAAAGGAGAAGAGAAGAACGAGCTTCAGAAACAGGTGAACAGAGGCAAGTAAGGCAGCAAATGAATCGAATTCGAACTCAGACAAGACGAACGATACATACTGATTTGAATTTATGTGGATTCAACAATACATACAATCCCCTTTACAATTATAGTCTTCATCTAAGTGTAGTTATTGGAAAAATTGATAAAAAGTGTACGTATTGTGGTGCTCAAAAATTTAAAAATGAAACACCAGGTATGTGCTGTGAAGGTGGAAAAGTAAAGTTACCAGACTTGCGTTCACCACCTGAACCATTATTATCTTTAGTATCAGGTGAAACAAGTCAATCAAAACATTTTTTGTAAAATATAAACAAGTACAATTCATGCTTCTAGATGACATCGTTCGGAGCAACGAATATCGTCAGCGGGAATTATATGCCAACATTTAAAGTACAAGGGCAAATTTATCACCATGCTGATCACTACTACCCTTGCCAAATGCTGATCACAAATATCTTCAGATATATTTTATGGAAAATACTGACAAACAAATCAGCAGACGGTGTCAACTGAATATGATTACTAAACGAGAGATTGCCGCTGAGTTACAGAATTTGTTTAAACAACATAATTAATTAATTAAATTATTCAAAACCGCCATTGAACAAATGCCATCTGACGATTCCAAAGTAATAATAAAGGCAGATAAAACACCTATTGGTCAACATCGAAGACAATTTAACTCACAAACGATGATGAAGTGGCAATTGCCATAGTTGGCGAAGAATTTAATTCTCGCGATATAATTCTTCATCGTAGAAATGGTGACGTCCAGCCAGTATCAGAAACGCATCGTTCATATGAGGCATTACAATATCCCATTCTATTTTGACAAGGAGAGAGTTATGAACCCACCTAGTCCTCAGATACCTCTTAGTCAGCATTCTCAGAGATCTAGTATATATATTCCTCAGATCTAGGAGAGAATCATCAGTTCAATCAGTTCAGTCATAGCCTTTGTACATAGTTGTTTTCAGTTTAAGATCTATTTGTAAGTTTGCTTTAAATAAAGTTTTTAAAAAGTGAATTAGTGGTTCCAGTTATTTATTTGGCGCCCAAATAGGGACTGGTGCACTTCAAGCTAGAAGAGAAGAAGGTTGGCAAAGATATTCAAGAAAATCTGACGAAATAGACCCATTGGTCAACAGGATTTGGGATACTCGCCTACCACTCTGAAGAACTGGTCAAGAAGGTCCGATGAAATATTGAACAGGATCTGGAGCAGCTCACTTGAAGGTGTATTTCAATACTTCAGCGCCAGTCAAGAAAAATATTAAATACTGGACTTCACCATAAAACACTTCTTTATTTTAAGGTAAACATTTCATTGTAAACATTTTTTTTAACATTTATTATTGTTAACATTTTATTATTATTAACATTTAAAACATTTAATTTTTATGCAAAAAGATTATTGTAAGGGTAAATTAAAAAAGATATTAAATAAAAATAGATTTGAGTTAGAAAAAATTGAAGAGGAAATTAACAAAATGACTACTAAACTAATGACAAAAGAATGTTACGATCACCTACCACATTATGACGGTGACCCATCACAACTCGTATTTTTTATCAAAGCAATTGAGCTTATTTATAATGCCAATTGCAACGAAAACATACTTAATAGGGAGGAAAATGAACAATTGCTATTACAAAAAGCATTGTTTCGATTAGAAGGTACGGCAAGACATCTGTGCATGTACGAAAATTTTATGACCGTGAACGATCTCAAAACTAGATTGATAAATCAGTTTAGAGACAGTAGGACAACAACGCACCTACAATACGAAGCATCACAAATTTCCATTAATCGGAATGAACACCCAATTGACTATATAAACCGGGTAATCCCCTATGAAATACTAATAAAAAATAGAATATTAGTTGATATATCTATCGAAAATAAACCACAGGAAACCGCCACACAAATGAGAATATTAGTCGATCACGTGATCAGGAATTTACATCCTAGATTAAAAGACACCCTGAATCACATTACTATTCGAGAACTTTCAGACATGAAAAATATTCTGTACAACGAATGCAGAATAATCATGGAAGACTTATACCCCCAAGGTCATGGTAGAAACTACCAGCCCCACCATTATAAACAAAACAAACCCCAAAATAAGCCCGAAAAATATCAAAACCCATCAAATAATAATTATAATCATCCTAATTACAATAAAGTCCCCCAATATCATCAACCACAGAACGATTACCACCAAGGATCTGTTCAGCAGAGATATAATAGAAACTATAACCCTCAAAATTACTACAAAGACCAACAGCCATATAGAGGTCATAGTAACCAAATAAGAAACCCATATAACCCTTCAAATTTTAATTTTAATAATCAACAACAACAACAACAACAACCTTATAATCATCCCCAACAACAAACTTATAACCAACCCCAACATCAAAATCCAAATTCTCAAAACACTGTTTCTATGAGAACAGTGAAAAGTAACAACTTCCATCACCTGGAAGAGGAAAATCAGGAATTAAAAACAAGATTGGCGGAATTGGAAACGAAATTTGAAAATTTTTTAGGAGTAGGAGACCAAAAAACGGAACCACCAGACAATGCCCAGTATACCATCTAAATCTTTTACATGATTCTCCTTCATTTCAAGACAATACTGGCGACCATTGGTTAGTGGATACAGGATCCGAAATTAATTATATAAACCCCCGTTCCGTACCCGTAGGAACTGAAATTAAATCGGAAGAGTTCATAGTCATCACCCCCGTAGGAAGTGAGAGAGGAAATGGCTCAGTGCTAATTGATCTTGCTCCTAGGCTAGGGTTGAGAGATGAATTTTTAGTTAGATTTAAGATATTTAAATTTAGTCAAAAATATGAATTGCTATTAGGAATGGATACAATGGAAGCATTAGAAACTAAAATTAATATTACAAAAGATATAAAAGAAATTAAATTTAATAAATTAAAAATAAAAATATTAAATGGTGAAATAATGAATATTGATAGCAATGAATTAAATATCATTAATAATAAAAAAGAATTATATCAGTTAGTAAGACATGATCACATAGAAAAGAATACTAAAGTAAAATTATTTGATATTTTAATGAAATATCCAGAAATTGTTAAGTCGGAAAACGAAAAGTTAAAGCCAACAAACCTTTTGAAACATAAAATTAGATTGAAGACGGATAAACCAATTTATACCAGAAATTACAGATACCCACAATATTTTAAGGAAAAGGTCGACGAAGAAATCAATAAATTGTTAAAAAATGGTATTATCAGAGAGAGTAATTCCCCTTACAACAGCCCAGTTTGGATAGTCCCAAAAAAAGAAGATGCATCGGGTAAAAAGAAAATTAGAATGGTGGTTGATTATAGGAAACTAAACGCTGAAACAATACCAGATAGATTCCCTCTACCTAATATAGAAGATTTGTTGAATAAACTGCATGGATCAAAATATTTTACAACAATTGATTTAACTTCAGGATTCCACCAGATTGAGATGTCGAGCGAGTCCATTGAGAAAACTGCATTCTCGACAGACACAGGTCATTATGAGTTTCTAAGAATGCCCTTCGGGCTGAGCAATGCACCTCCTACATTCCAGCGTGCAATGAACTCAATGCTATCTAACACCGACAACACGCTCGTCTATATGGATGACATAATTATTTATTCTAAAACTCCCGAAGATCACCTGAAACATATTGAAACCATATTAAGAAAACTAAAAGAACATTCACTATCTATTCAACTTGATAAGACAGAATTTATGAAAACTGAATTACCATTTTTAGGGCACATATTAACAAAAGATGGAATTAAAACCGACCCAAAAAAAATTAATGCGATAGAAAAATTTCCTTTGCCAAAAACCATTAAAGAAATTAAACAATTCCTGGGAATGTCAGGGTATTACAGAAAATTTATAAAAAATTATGCTCAGATAGCAAAACCTTTAACTAATCAGCTACGAGACGAGAGTAATATTGACCCTACCAAATACAAAAACGCTTTTGAACAACTTAAATTACATTTAATAAATGCCCCGATACTTCAATACCCAGATTTTAACTCCCCCATGTTACTAACGACAGATGCTAGTAATACAGCACTGGGAGCAGTACTTTCCCAAATTTCAGAAGGGAGGGATCACCCTATAGCGTTCGCCTCTCATACTCTTTCCGCAACTGAACAAAGATATTCCACAATAGAAAAGGAACTCCTTGCCATTGTGTACGCTTGCAAACATTTCAAACCATATTTATACGGTCAAAAATTTACAATAATCACAGATCATAAACCATTACAGTGGTTGTTTACGATGAAAAATAATAATACAAGAATCATGAAATGGATATTTTTATTGAGTGAATTTCAGTTTGACATAAAACATACTGACGGAAAAACCAATTTTGTAGCTGACGCTCTAAGTAGAATCAATATAGAAAATGAATATGAATTAAATGTAATTGATGAAATGGATATAGATCCAGATGAAGAACTAGACAAAATTTTACAAGAAACAAGTAATGTAGAATTGCCACCAATACCTCCAGAAGACTATGATGAAATTTTGCAAGAATTACCTCCCCCTCAAAATGAACAATTAAGTTTAGCTCCAACCCAACATTCTCAAGATTCAAGCAATGAACAGATTCTTATAGTACCAGAAGATAGAGCAATAAATGTTGAAAAATTCCAAATTTTAATTCAAAGGGGCTCAGCCAAACCCATTATTACTAAACCCTTCGGTAAGACAAGAATTTATTTAGAAACTCCATACCCTTGGAAAAATAACCTAGAAGAAACACTTCTTGAACTAATAAAACCAAAAACCGTGTATGGTGTCTATTGTGAACCAAATGTTGAGTCTGTAAGGACTGAATTTGAAGCAATATACAACAAATTGACCGAAATAATAATTAATAAATTCCCCACCGTAAAAATAAAAAGATACAAAAGAAAACTAATCGACGTATTAGAAAGAGATGAGCAAGAAGAACTGTTAGAAACGTACCATACAGGAAAATCATACCATAGAGGTATAATAGAAACATTTGAGAAACTCAAAAGAAATTATTATTGGCCCAATATGAAAGATGACATATCTGAATTTATAAACAAATGTTCTATTTGCAGGCAAGTGAAATATGAGCGAAAGCCTATTAAAACTAAATATCAAATAACCCCAACAATGGAAAGACCGTTTGAGGAAATAATGATAGACATATTAAAGTTTGATTCTCATAATATAGTAACCATAATAGATACCTTTTCAAAAAAACTTTTCTCAAGATTATGTAAACATGTAAATGCAATTAATATATTTCAAGTACTAACCGAATATTTGGCCCTATTTCCAAATCCCATTAGAATAAAAATGGACAACGGAAAAGAATTTAGTAACAACTAATCAGAAATTTCCTTGAATCATTAGGAATAGAAGCTTACTATACAACGCCTAACCACCCTAACTCCCTAGGACTCTTAAATAGAGCCCAATCAACTTTGATTGAAATCTTAAGAGCTTTAAAAGAAGAAAATCCAAGAAATGATTTAAAAATAAATTTAAATTTAGCAACACTAACTTTTAATAATTCAATCAATCAAACGCTTAAACTTACTCCAAACGAGATTACCTACGGAATCATAAAAGACCCTGAAAAGAATGAAGGAATAATTAAGGAACAGCTTGTAAGTGAATATCACAAAAACATGAATATTGTTCATAATAAATTAAAAATAGCCATAAATAAAGAAAAGGAGGAAAGAACCGGCAAATTAAACAAGAATCGGGAGGATCCTGTGATAAAACAAGATAAACCTTATGTCAAAAGAAGAATAAAGGATAAATCTGAAAATGTTTATAAACCTGTCATACCATTTATAGATAGAAATAAAACCATAAAAGTTCATACTGACAATATTGCTAGAAAAAGAAAATCTAAACGAAATCGCAAGAAAAAATTATTTGAAACTGTTTCAGATGGAGAAATGGTATCTAGTGACCTCAGCGATATTGATAGTAACTTCAGCATATAAAGTAACCAATGTTCAGCATTCGTCAGGACTTATAACATTTAAAGTTCCGGAATCGAAAGTAATATCAGAATATAAAACTATTATACATTTTTTAGACTTATCGAAATTAGTTGATGAATTAAGTAGACTTAGGTTTGCCCTAAAACCCAAAAATAATACAGTTGCACAAGAAATGGCTTTTAAACAATTAAATTTCCTCACGGATAAAATTAACAATATAATACCCAGAGGTAACAGAACCAGGCGTGGAATAATAAATGGCTTAGGCAGCGCTATCAGCTGGCTTACTGGGAACATGGATGCGGAAGACAAAGCCCACTATGATAAAATAATTGAAACTTTAGAACATAACAACTATCGAATGGAGCATAACATTGCCAGTGAAATAAAAATTAGTAAACAATTAACAGAAACTTTTGAAAAAGATGTTAAGTTATTAAATAAAAATAATGCTAAATTAAGCGAAGTCACCAATACAATGGACAGACTACAGACAACAATGTATTATAACGAACTATATAATGTTCTTACTTATTTAACTATTCAAGTAATTGACATAGAAAATTCTTTGGAAATGTGCAGAATGGGAATCCCTCATTCTAACATAATTAAACAGACAGATATTGATGATAAAACCCTAATTTCAAATGATTTAGAAACTACCTGGCTGACTAGCAAAATCTCTTGTACAATCAGACAAAATATAATTCATTATATAATATCAATACCAAAACTATCTCAAGTCTATAATACGATATATCTTTTATCAGTCCCGATTAAAGACAAAAATCAAGTTATAACTACCCTAGTTAAGCATAATCTTATATTGTATAATATTCATGAAATGTTCACTGCTAATTGTACTTTTATTAAAACTAATTACTATTGTACTAACCTTAGGATAATTAATGACACTTGTATCTTTAGCGCTTTAAGGAATAATCTTTCACAATGTATTTCTACTAATATTATAAATCCTTCTCCTATTATTAAATATATTGACATTATTGATGTTTATTTAACTTTTGATATATCTTATGTAATCATATCCAGCAATGGAACTTTTCCTGTTAATTTACCAACTACTTCTATTATTAAGTTAGATAATAAGGAAATTATTGTAAACCAAACTAGAAAATTTTATATAAATTCTGATACTTTATCTATTAATCATAAGCTCACTAATTTTAAAATATTAAATATTACATTTGACAAAATAGATGTACCTGTAATATCACATGAAGAGTTTGAAACCTTAGAAACTAGTTATCACCCAATATTGTATTCTACCCCATTATTGCTTGTATATATTACCATCTCCTATTTTATTGTAATTCATTTAATTCAACTATATTATAAGGTATTGAAAATTTGTAAAAACAGAGGATTTCCAAGCCCACCTGTAAATCTCCCTCTTGTCCAAAATGACCCAATTTTCTCTCAGAGTTCGAATTTTCAGAAGGGAGGAGTTATGAACCCACCTAGTCCTCAGATACCTCTTAGTCAGCATTCTCAGAGATCTAGTATATATATTCCTCAGATCTAGGAGAGAATCATCAGTTCAATCAGTTCAGTCATAGCCTTTGTACATAGTTGTTTTCAGTTTAAGATCTATTTGTAAGTTTGCTTTAAATAAAGTTTTTAAAAAGTGAATTAGTGGTTCCAGTTATTTATTTGAGGATGGATATCATTTTAATATTAATATGAGAAATCCTACAACTAATGTGGATATCAACAAAAAGGTCAGTGCTATGGATTATTATGCATATCGAACGATGATTCGTGAGAATGCTGATAATCATAGATTGAAATGCAGACAATTATTTCATCAATACATTGTTGATATGTATGCAAAAATAGAAAGTGAAAGACTCCTCTACATACGACTAAATCAAGTCAAATTGCGTTCTGAAGAGTACTTCCATTTTCGTGATGCAGTTGTAAATGATGGCAATCTCAGCGAATTGGGAAAAATGGTCATTTTACCAACCACTTTTACAGGCAGCCCAAGACACATGCATGAATATGCCAAGATGCAATGACGTATGTTCTTGCATATGCTCGTCCAGATTTTTTCATCACATTTACATGCAACCCTGCATGGGATGAATTAACTGGACAATCACCATCAGATCGTGATCGTGATGATATTTCTGAACGCATATTTAAACAAAAATTAAAATCTTTAATATATTCTATTGTTAAACACCATGTATTTGGAGAGACGCGCTGTTGGATGTATTCCATTGAATGGCAAAAAAAGAGGTTTACCACATGCGCATATTTTGATATGGATCATGGAAAAGATAACACCAAACAGAATTGATGAAATTATCTCTGCAGAAATACCAGACAATGAAATTGATAAAGACATGCACGATATTGTCTCAAAACATTTGATTCATGGCCCATGTGGCTCACTAAATAATAATTATCATGCATGTCAGATGGAAAGTGCACAAAGTGGTATCCTAGAGACTTACTTGCTGAAACTATTACAGGCAATGATGGATATCCACTCTATCGACGACGATCTACCGAAGATGGTCCATTAAACTAAAAATACTCAACAATACTATTGATTTTGATGATCGTTGGGTAGTAAGGTATTCTCCATTACTACTAAAAACGTATAACGCACACATAAATGTTGAGCACTGCAATTCAGTGAAAGCTATAAAATATATTTCCAAATACGTGAACAAAGGAAGCGATATGGCAGTGTTTGGAGTGGAAAATACAACTGCATCTAACGATGTAGTCACCCAATATCAACGGGGACGCTACATAAGTAGCAATGAGTCGGTATGGCGTATTTTATCATTTTCCGTTCATGAGCGATATCCAGCGGTTATTCATTTAGCAGTACATCTTGAAAATGGACAGCGTGTGTATTTTACATCGTAAAATGTACGTGCAAGAGCAATGTCACCACCAACAACATCAACTGAATTTTTTTATATTATGTAGAAATGATATCTTTGCAATGACACTACTGTACTCTGAAGTACCAACTTAATTTACGTGGAATACATCAACAAGAAAATTTCAGCGTCGTAAACAAGGTAGAGCAGTACAAGGACACCTAAATTTATATTCCACAGATGCATTGGGTCGCCTGTACACTGTACATCCAAATAACACAGAATGCTTTTACCTAAGATTATTATTAATCAATGTTCGTGGACCAACAGCTTTCCAAGAATTAAAAACAGTCAATGCCCATGTGTGTGCAACATTTCGTGAGGCTTGCCACCAGTTATACCACGTTCAACACCTGCAGATGAATTTAATGTGTGTCTCAAATCATCAGTGTTATGGCAGTATGTGGAGAAAATATCTTTAAAGACCAATATGCGTGTTCAATTACAATAAGATGAATCTTCTGAACGATTTGTAAAACGTCTGGTTGGATTTTAATTTCTAACCATAAACCTATATGACATGAACCTCGCTACTGTCATTCAGCATTTTACATTTAAATTTTTATATTGTAAATTTTATTATTGCTGAACCTTTCTAGAATTATGAAGATGATGTAGAATAAATTTGGTAAAGACGGGTTTTACCATTGTAACCTCCATTGCGGAATGGCACTAACCACTATCGATGATTTTCAAACATCACTGGGAACCACGTGTCGCCCTATGTATTTAAAAATTTTGTAATAACTTAATATTGTAATAAACAGGGGGTTTCTTAACACAGAAGATTTATTAACAAATATGACATAAAACAATTACGTACACATAGAACAGACCAAGCAACGCTAAAACTAACTAGAACACTTACTACACTGCACTAACAAACATGACTTTTTGTACAAAATTTCACACTATTCTTACTGTTATGTCCAATACCATTTTGCATAGCAACGAGAAGCTAAAGTCAGTTCTCCAATAAAAAAATTTTCCACTGATTTACAGCGGATTTTATTGGAATTTTGACATTTTTTTGGAGTTTTTGAGCACCCTGAAGCCAGGTCGTGTTTTAAGCATAACGAAAGTATTTTTATGTCAAAATGCATACAAAACTACAATTTAACGTGAAAGAATCATTTCACTATCTTGACTGAGAGGTGAGGACTTCTCGGCTCCTAATGCCCATTGGCGGCTATAACTCTAGTTTTGCACTATTATAGGTCCCTATTACTAACACAAAAATCGGCATTCAAATCTGTGAGTTACAACTCCAAACGTCCCTTGTAAGTAAACACAAAATAAATAAAAACAAAACTAAAAACCCCAATGAGTTTGGTTCCACATCGTTCGTCGTCTTTTTCACTTCTTTGAGGAGTTCTAAATCACTTTCTAATATAAACTTTTTCATATCCTTGAGATATTTTTTAAAAAGATCCTTCTCTAGGAGCGGCCCCATTTATATTGTTTATTTTTAACTCAATGCAATGAAATATTATAACGTAGCGTAAATATTACCTGTATTAATAATATAAAATAATAAATTTACGTGAAAAAAAAAGTTTAAAATAGTTATCAAAAAGCCAGTAATAATAACTCCTGTATTTGAAACTTTTTCAAGGGAATTCTTCCATAATTAGATTAAATAAATATTTTTTTTAAAAATTAATAATCATTAGAGTAAAGAGTAGATAAAGTAATTGGCTTGCAGAAATCAACGTCTTTTTTTATATTGAAATCATTTATCTTTGTTCCATTAATGGCAAACGGATTGTGATGTTAGCTGTTTACATATACACTACAAGGTAACATCCATCATTCTGGTCGATAAAGCTTGTACTCCTGAGGTAGTTCGTCATCTTCGAAGAGTCGCTCCGAGAAGTACACCCTCCTCAGCCTGCAGTTGGCATGGATTGTGAGCCGTACCGTCTCAACGTAGCTTGTCCCGTAGGCCTGTCTGGTGAATTCCGCCAGGTTGAACTGAACCTATAGCCAATATTATGAGCAATTAGCTTATCTATTATATTAAAATTAAATTAATTTGAGAAGACGTATTCATCTTCGTGATGATACATGGCGTGTTTGTAAACAATAAAAAAAAATCGTATAGAACTGAAAAAATATATTTTTGAACCTTAGAGATTCCCAACCAGCAACAAACAACCCCTGGTCATTTATGAACACCTCTGAACATTTTTGAAAATTCTTCACCATCTCTAACGATCTCTTAACCACTTTATTAATTAAAAATTATTCTTCACACATGTTAATAGTCGGTTAAGTGCAAGATTCGTATTTTAGGAAAAACGCAATTTTATCAACCATGATCCACAAATTAGTACTCATATCTGCAATAGCCTCATTACCAAGCCATTTGACACAAATGAACACAAAAAAATAGCTTTCTGGTGATACCCATAACCAAAAATTCACAAACAAACATAACACAAAATCTACTTAACCGACTACATATTCACCAGTGGTGCAGATATACATACATACATATCATCTTCCTTTCCCGCTACTGCTGGCTCTGAATGTTCACTAAGCTGTGTACATTCTCTCGTTATATACATTCTTCTTCTTTATATATCTCTTCTCACATCATCAGCTCATCGTCTTCTTGGTCTTTTTTTTTGGCCTTCTTCCAATTAAACTTAATTCTTCTATTTTTCTAGGTAGCCTATACTCATTCATTCTTTTCACATGGCCAAACCAGCTTTACTCTTTCTCTCAAGCTCAATAATTTCCCTTCTCAACTGCTCATTCCTTATTCTATCTATCCTCGTTTTCCAAAAAAAAAAAAAAAAAAAAAAAAATTGGCACAGATATAAGGAAAATTAAACTATCCCTGACCATCACGGAACATTCCTAATCATTAGTGACCTTCCACCCCTCAAAATCTCTTAAACACATTATTTATTTTTTTAAATTTCTTATAGATACACCCACATATATAGGAGGAGTAAAACAATCCCACACTACTCTTCTACCCATTCCCGACAATCATAAAACATCTCTAGCCGTGGACTTTGTTTTAAAAAAAATTAAAAAAAAAAAAAAAAAAAAAAAAAAAAAAAAAAAAAAAAGGAATTAGAAAATTTAAGCGTTATAAAATGTTTTTAAAAATCTAAATAGTTTACAATAGGCGTTAGACTTACATTCTATAATAAGGGTTTTACACTCATTATATAATACGAGCCAACGTTTTTTATCCAATTTAAAGTTACTATTCACCCATAAAAAATAAAAAGCGTAAAACAAATTAATTTCTTTTTTAAATTTTAGCTTTTATTCTATTTTACTGTAAAAATTACTTTAATAGGAGGCTAGTGCAAAGAATTAATAAGAACTGGTCTGGGAATGAACGATGCTTCCATTGGAAAAGCCAGCTTAACGATTGGTTAGGTCTTGTGTCCTTTTGGGCTTAAAGTAAAAATCCTCTCTCCGCCAACCGCATTGACTTCATTTGTCATCATTGAAGAAGATGTCACTTCATTTGAAAATATAATTGGGTGCATTTTGATAACAGATTAAACCAAAAAAATTACCTTTCTTTACTTTGTCAATTTTCAGCTTATAATGCGGTATGATTCCATGCACTTATTGCCAAAACTTATAGCTATTAAATATAGCTGATTTTACACACCTTTTTGAAATGAAAGTGAGTCATGTGAGAACCATCAGTGCTGAGAGGAACTGTGAAAGTAGAGGTTTATACTTTACAAAGTAAATGAAGCTTTTAAAAATTGTTTATCTTAACGGTACTTCGCAAACCGATCCTAATTGAACTTCTAACCTTAAAACATTATTCCCGGCTCAGTTTTAATTCATTTTTAAAATAATTATGAGCATTGTTGTAAGCTATTATTTAGATTTTTATTTCTTATCAACTTATTGAATTTACAGCTGTACAAAATATATACATCAAGCAAATATGTTGACAGTGATTATAATAACGTGTAAAAATTTCAAAAGAACTACTCATCAGTTGTACTTCAATAAATATCCAACACTAGAAGATCTCCAGGCCATTTTCTTTTCAGACGCCTTGGAGGATTATCTGGAATGGAGTGAGAAGCAAGTTGAAAGACTAGTGGATTAATATGATTATCGAGTTTACTATGAAAGGATAGTTATCTGGTTTGGGATAAATCAGCAACATATGGGACATTAAGATCTTTATGGATAAATGTATTTGTAACAAAGTAGGAAGCATTAAGGATTTTTCGAAGGATTTTGGATTCTTAGGATTGGATACGGGAAGAATTAGAAGGTTTAGTTGAGCCCCAAAGCTCAACTCCATTTGTCAAAATAGGTCTGATAACTGTCATATAAATGAGTCTTTTATAGTGAATCGGAAGGTTAGAACGTATGACTAGTAAATATTGAAGAAGTCGAAAATGATGAAGAGTTTCCTGTCGTTTTAGTCTTGTATGTGGATTCCAAGTTAAACGTTTGTGCAGTTGGAGTCCTAGATAGTGGATTTGTTCAACAGAGATTAGTGGGATATTATTAATGGATACTGTAGGACAGGAAGTCGTAGGTTTACGACAAGGGTAAAGGTTATTTGAAGGGATTTGTTTTGATTTATTTTAATTCTCCAATTTCGACACCATTAGAAAAATTGCAAGATTCAATTTACCTGATTCCATCCAGGATTCAATCCAATCGGCATGTTACAACAAAAAGGACCGATCCTGGATCTGCTTTGATAGTTAGAGACTCGGAAACGCCTTTTCATATCTCTGTCGTCGACGATCTGTAAATAATCAACTATTCAGTTATTCTATTATTTAATTAATTATTTTATTAGAAATGTTTACAGATAAAGTTAATAATTATCAAGTTAATAATGTAATCTAGAAAATTGCTCTCTGCAGGAATCTCATTTCCGCACCTGGATCACGACTAGCTTGCTAATTTAGCATTACCCCGCTTTCACTACCATAAGTGAGGGTTAGGAGATAAACAGACTTGTATATGTACATTTTCATTTCCCTACCGACATAACTGTGCCCAACTATGCTATTACAGATTGGCTAGTAGTTAAGGTTGGCTTTGGATATTTTATTCGCTACTTCTGGGCCAATGGCTTTACGATATTGCTAATGATTGTCCGTAAGTAGGTAAATTCCTGCACCAAATCAAGTAGCTCCTCCTTACAGACCAGCTGTAAAACTAAAACCTCCTCTTATTAAACTCTTGATAAAACCAAAACATTGCTGTTGGAGGTGTTTATAATCATTCCTTTGCGTTGGAACTGCTCCTGCCGTTCTACAAGAGCTTAACTCAACTTAAGCTTAGTATTAGCAATCAGCATAATGTCATCGGCATATAGTAAATTTTGGATCATATCATTCCTTATATTTCACCTTCCAATAGCAGTCCAAGCAGTTCGGCACTTTTATGGATTTCATCCATAAATATAATAAATAAAAGGTGACTTAGGCTGTCTTCCTGCCTCACACCCCTTTCTGTGCGAAAAGGCTTAAACTCCTTTCCATTGATCTCCAAAACGGTTTTTGCTCCCTGGTAAGCTTATATTATGACTGTGATAAGATCTTTTGGAACAGGTTTAACTCTCATATAATATTATAATACTTGTACTTAATAAAAAAAAAAAAATATAATAAAATATGACTTACCATTATTTCAAACGAAAAATATTTAGCAAGATTCTTCAATATCATGACTAAGAAGGGCAGCTTGATACCCAGAGAATCGTTGGGGTCTGGAGGCGAAGTGATGTAGGTATTTACAATGTTGACGCTCATTATCTCCAGGACCAGGGACCTGATGTGTTCGTCTGTGATGCGCCTCAAGAATCCAGTTTTTATCTAAAAATATAATAGTATTTTAGAGACTAAGCAAATACGATAGCCGTAAGTTTGTTCAGAATTTGAAAATATACATTTTCTTTTTAATTAAAAAAAAAAAATTAATTATTGCAACTGCCGAGTGTGCCCTCTGCATTTAGTGAATGAGATATTTTTCATTGATGTCTGACTTTAGTAATAATATTGATGAAACTGAAAAAGTGATTATCTTCTAATCCAGTCACTGATAAACATTTTAAGAAATATATTAAAATGGTGAGTGTTGAAATTCAAATTAGGTCAACTTTATTACCTATATGAATTTAAACTTGGCTTGAAAGAAACCGAGGCCGCTGTTGTATGTACTCTCAATTTTTGTTTTCCAAATTTCTTCAAGGCGATGAAACGCTTGAAGATGATGCTCGTTCTGAAAGTGCTAAAGCTGACAACGAACAGGAAATTTGAGAACTTATTGATTCGGATCCACGCAAAGCATGTGCGGAAATAGGTAAGCAGTTAAATATTTCAAGAGCAACAGTATAGAGCTATCTGCATCAAATGGGAAAGATAAAAAAACTGGATAAATGGGTCCCTCGCAAGTTATTAGAGGCGAATAAGACTTTTCGGCTGACTACTGCTTGATCTTTAACTTCTCGATTAAAAAATGGCCCAATTTTTGGAAAAATCATCACTTGTTAAGAAAAGTGGGTATTGTAAGATTACCGTTCCATGTGGAGTATTGTTAGATTATTCATCTTTGTATTGCTGTCGAATAGTGTTTGTATTGTAGTCGAAAATCATACTTTGCCCAACGGATTGAATGATGATTTTACTAAGATTTGTTACAAAATAGCCTACCACAACTTCATCACGATATTCTACCTAAGTTCGGCAAAATATGATTTTCCAACACCATGGTGCTCCTCCACATTATTTGAAAGCAATACAAATATAAACCATCGGTATACATGATAGATAGAAATTCACTTCATAAAGTGGTATTCTTCAACACAACCTGCAATCAGAAGCTAACCGCAAAACTGAGGTATATGTTCATTATTATTGAATTTTAAACCTTACATTGAAAATTTAATAAAATAAAATCCTAATAATAATAATAAATAAATAAATGTAATAACATAAGATCCTCTGATCTGATGTCGCTTTATTGACAGTTTTCCTCTATTTTCGATTAAACAATAATTTTTTTCTTTGATTTTTAATCCAATGAAGAGTTTATTATGTTTGAAATTCATATTTTCATTAATGGATAGTCATAATGTTTCATTTACACAAGAAACTGATTTGTATGCCAAATGAGAACACTATGTTTTTTCGGTTTCAAAAGTAAATTTCTCCATGGAATCGAAACAAAATCATTACGTTTAACATATCATTCGAAAGCTTATTAAATTTTCAAGTTTTTGTAAGATTTGACGTTTTGTGGATAGTTTTTTCGAAGAACTGTGTGCGTTGAAGTAATAAAAGACATTGTGACTTTCCCAAATAAGGTGATGATCAAGCTGTTCTTTACATAACAAGTTTGTAAAATTCAAGGTTACAAATACTCAACTATTATAGAAAATTTAATGCTAAATCCGAAAATGTGGTCAAAGTTTGAAAAATATTGAAGCAAAATGGAGATATTGCAGCTTTTATAGAAAAAAACGTGGTTTCCTCAAAAAAGTCTCGTTTTAACACTAAGAGATACTCACCCTGTATTTAGATTTTACAGTATTTAGAATGAAAAATCGTAATAATAAAATTCATTAAAACGAAACTTTAAATACCTAATGAAATTTTAAAACCACAAAAACTTCTGAAATGTTCACCCATAAATGTATATTTGCCTCGGAGTTCAATATAGGGCGGGTCAATTATATAAATGATGCCTCCTACTTTTAATAAAGCTTCATTAACCCTGTTTGGGAAGTAAAATGATCTTCTTGTGTTGTTTGTGCGGAGGTAGGATATTTAAAAATCCTCGCCCCCGTAGAATTTGGTGAGTTTGTCCAGGAAATGCTTTACCCTTTTGCAATATAGATATTTATGTAAAAACAAACACAAAATTATAGGTTGGCAAAGTTGCCTCATCTTGACCTTACTTCCTTGTGCAACTTTGCCAATTTATATTATAAACCTAAAGAAAAAGTAAAATTTGCATTGTCGAGTTGTTCTAAATAAATATTAAATTATGTATTAAACAAAATAAATAGTTGTTCTTTACTTTTGAATGTATGAGCAGGACGAGACACTTTGTAAGGGTATCAAAACCAACTGTTGCAAAACAATAAAAGAAAAACACTGATAAAACCTGTAAACATTGTATAAATCTGATCAAGCATAAGAGTTTCTTTCAAAAAAGAACTCCTCTACGTGATGAAAACAATATCGCTTCTATATAATGGGTCAGAAACAGCACGAAGCGCCAAACAACATTTTTTTTCAAAAATTGGTAATGTTGTCCCAGTTTGCGGTACGTCTTAGAAAGTAATAAAATATGTATTAAGGATTAACATTAGTTTTATCTGTAAGACAATTCATTCTACCGAATAATGTATTCCTATCAGTTCTATTTTTTCAAGAGCCTCTTTATGGAGTAGTATATCTGCTACTTACATACTGCCTCCATTCTGCCAAAGGTTTACTCCCGCAGCTGTAGAACACAGAAACTAGTCCCTTTTGGAAAACATTCCTGTACATTTCTCTTTACCGCGGGTCTTAGTTGTAGGTTATTTCTTAAACATATTTAAAACAATTAATAACCTCGTCTCACATGTTGTGATTAACTATTTAATAAAATGACATTTCGGCTAATTATTGATATTTGGCATGCTTTTTTGTTTAAATCCTAAACAAAGGATTGTATGTTGTTTTGTGGTCGTTCAAATATGTTGCTCAAGTGTGATATCGGAGTAGTGTCATCTCTTTTCATGATCCCAACGACATGAGAATTTACATCTAAATTATTTTTTTTTTCCTTTTTAAAGCCATTAAAACAGGGGATTGTCAAAGAATCACAAAAAAAAACTACTGTTGCATTCACACGTATTTTTTCAACGTTTTTATTTATTTCAACAATCGATACGTATTACTGCATGATATATACAACTTAGGCATAGTGCAGGAATAGTTGGAAGTGTACTCTTGAGCAACTATTCAAAGGTGTCAACTATGCACCTTGTATATGCAAATATACAACAATGCTAACAATTGCATGGGTGGTCTCAACAATGGTGTAACCCACAACTTTTCAGAAATGTTTGATGAGAAAAATCTTGTAACCCTCAAGAATCATCGTACGAAATATTTTTTTCCCTTTCCCATGATTGGTTGTCCTGATTCTGGCCGTGGAATGGCAAATGGCTGACGACGTTTATCGGCAACAACACAATTTCTAAACTAAAAATAAATCGCTCCAAATGTTTTGCACATTTTAAGCTCTGCTGAAAATTCTCGCATGTGTGGGTTACGCCGTTGTTGAGGTTACCCGTTCAACTAACAAAAATGGATCAGTGCTTGTTAAGGTCGTACTTTTGTGGAACAAGATCATTCTGAAATCAAACTCAACAGCGAGATTTTTCCCAAATGAAGGATACACCGTTTAAAGAAGCTACTTTGGATCGTGCTGATTTATGATTGCAGCATTATGTTTATTACGTATATATTTTCTGTAGGGTAGAAAAGAAGGAAAAAATGTATGCATATAATTCTTTATTCGACACCTTTATTTTCCAATTACGATATCATAAATAATTTCCAGCAGTCAAAACTTTTTAGTCTAATTTCTCTGTAATAATCAGTGAGTGAGACACTGATTGGCTCTTCGGTGGTGTCATTGGAACTCAATATTTATTAGACCGTTATATTTTACAAAATCTTACATATAAAATTCTCATGTCACAATGTTAGTTACCATACTCCTCCAAAATGGCTGTAACGATTTTTAAGAAATTTTATATGCATATTCAGTCGGTCTGAGAATCGGCTACTATCTATTTTTCATACCCCTAAGTTATAAGGATTGTCCACCCATAACATTTTTTTTTTTTAATTTTTGGACGAAATTTTTTATTTTTATTTTTCTATACCGTGGCATTAAAAAATAAATACAATACTAAATTTTCACCTTTCTATCACCAACCCCTATTTTTTAATAGTCAAATTTAGTAATTTAATCATTTTTCATCGCTCTCGATAACTGATCAATTATAGTCTTTTTTGTGAACGTTTTTCACTCTATTTCGATTAAAATTTAAATGATAATGCCTTTATTAAAATTGTTGTTCAAAGATAATAAAGGCAATGATGTGGCTGTGTTTAGAGTGGAAAATACTAATGCGAATGCTCCTCCAGTGAATAAAAACGATGAAACGACGCACAGTGGTCCAGGACGCGAAAAAACTCCGATTTCTCGAGGTCCAAAATACAACTATTAAGTATTATATTTGAAAACAAGAATAGAAAACGCATTTATTTCGATGAGTTAAATAGTCGAGATCTGATTATTCGTTTACACAAGGACGTTGAAAGTATAAATTGGCAATGAAACAATGGTGTGAAATTTGACTCGTGATTTTTTAATATTAATAGAATTCCTTTGAAATTCGTTTACAAATCCATATTAGATTCACGTTATAATTCATATTAGTATGAATTCATATTATATTTCATATACTCTGTACATTTGCTTTCCTGGAAGTATTCGTATTTTCAAAATCCAACTTATAATAATTATGCTATAATTTTTTACTAAAGTTTAACTTGTTTGCGCCGCCGTTCGCCGCCTTCTGGCAATGATAAATCAATTCAGTAGGCATTACTGTACACAATGAATCCGTTTTCAAGTGCGGCATTCTGCGGCTCTGACCTACAAATCATTAAGATTGGGAATAAATGAGGTCCATTAACCTACGTATTATATTGCCATGTTTACAAGCAAAACTTCAATATCTCTTACACTAGACATCATCAGTCTGACCTCAACGACAAGCAAGGAGATGAAAGCCATGCAGTTCCTCAGACGTCCACGTGAACGTTTGGCACTTCCACCAGCGCTGCTGTTCTTTCCTCGATGCTTACTTGAATGTGTGGAAATATTCAAAATATTAAAATTAAAGTTGTAAGGTTGACTAATAAAAAGCTTAAGGAATTGAGATGGTTAAAAAGATAATATCCCGAAAGTGGGTGTAACTTTAAGCGTTGGCGGGAATTCCTCGGTAAAAACGGGATTTTTTTATGCAGGGGACGGGTAATTTTCGATTGGGGCATTGGCTGCACTGATTTAAAATTAGTTTTATTATCTTTCCTCTTACTTAAGGTTAAATGATAAAAATGGAAGACTTTAAATGAGTTACCGTGATCTAGTGGATTTAATTTTATGCAACGGTCGTGAAATTGACGTGTATCCGGGAAGTGGCAACCCTAAACAATTATTTGTCATCAGATCACTTGGAAGAAATTCATAGGTATTTAAACCAAACATTTTTACCACATTTCATTAGAAGATGGGAAGGTTCGGGGAGGTCCAGAAGGACTTTTTTCAAAAAGAACGAGGAGTGGTTAAAAAACGAATATTTTATGAATAATATATATTCGTTGGATGCTGGTGATTCAGGCGCACTACAAGAAACCTCTGTTGGTGGCCGTCCCGAAATACCCTTCGAGCATAGTGGTGATAAAGCCAAACAAATGAAAACTAAGCATCTTCGAGAAACATTTTCAAAAGAATTAATTTTGGCAGCGGCCAAGGCGATAGAAAGACCAAATGAAGGATTCCCATCTTTCAGTCCGGAGAAATCCTTGGCTTTGATGGTCGACGCTTCACTATCAAAACGCTAGTATGCAATACTAAAAAAATCTAGTAATGAAATAGGGTGTGACATATTTCCTTCATATTATCGTGTATTAGAAGTAAAAAAAAAGTGTTATCCTAACAGCATAGAAACTACGGAGAGGTCGGCGATGGTAAACTTGCAATTATTACTAGACCATACTGCGAAACGAATTTTGCAATCAAAAACTGAAAATGAATTAGAAACCATTAGTGATGAACTTACACTAACATCCAAATGGGGCTATGATGGATCGTCGGGCATAGTGAATACAAGCAATTCTTTGTTGACCAGGAAGTAACTGATTCAAATATTTTTTTAACATTGATAGTACCTCTTCTTATGATAAAAACTAATAACCCTACTTTGATTCACTGGAAGAATCCACGACCTGGATCTACAAGATTTTGCAGACCCCTGAAATTCGAATTTGTCAAAGAAACATCTGATAACATTAGAAAAGAAATTCAAAGAGTGAATGTTGAAATATTAGTACTGACTGTATGAAATATTATTTTGAACAATCGTATTTTTCATGTAAATCATGTTAAGTATAAGTATATCATGTTAAGTGTGGTGTTAAGTATGATTGATGGAAAGGCAGCACAGGCAGTTACAAAGACGTCATCAATGTCAGAATGCCCTATATGCTGTGCAAAACCATCTGAAATGAAAAATCTTGAAATTATACGAAGCAAATCTAATTCTGAAGAAGCAATTAAAACTTGGACTTTCGCCATTGCATGCACCGATCAAGTTCATGGAATGTATATTGCACATCTCGTATAACCGTTATTTGAAAAGTGGAGAGTAGACAAAAACACACAACAAGAAAAAGATGCAGTAAAAAGTAAAATAAAGGATAAATTTAAGAGATTGCTGGGTTTGAATATGGACGTTGTTAAACAAGGTATGGGGACGACAAATGAGGCGTCATATTAGATGCAATAAACAGTTGTGCTGCAATAGATCCTGACTAATTTGGAGAATACTGCGATGATACTGCCCAACTTTATGTCAAGTTGTATAATTGGTATTACATGCCAAATACAGTTCACGTATAAAATTCAGTGCCACGGAAAAACCATTATTGTTTCACCGGTTTTGCCTATTGGAATGCTGACGGAGGAGGCTCAAGAGGCGCGCAATAAAGATTATAGGCGATATCGTTTAGAGCATTCTGGAAAATGCTTCAGAGTTGCTACCAACGAAGATGTTTACCATATGCTGTTAGTTTCTTCCGATCCGTACATAAATATGTTTCGAACGGAACCTAAAACAAAATTACTTCTTGAGTTTAGTGATAGTATCAAAAGGTTATTATTGTATAACAAATTCTATGAATAAATTAAAAAAAAAATTATAACACTTAATGTTGTTTATTTTATATTTTTTTACATGTTTTAAAACATTTTTTAAAATGTATTTTAATGAAATATACTGGTTATAATCTAGATTATTTTCACTTCAACATCTAGGAAACTTATAACTCGAACTTTCAATTTATAAAATAACCATTATATTCCATTTTCAAACAATAGATTGAATAAAATGGGTTACCAACAACCAATTTTGTAAAACACATGATTTTCGAATATTTTTGAGAATATCTCAAAACCTGTAAGTCCGTTCGGCTCCCGACCAGATTCAATCGATTCAGGGATGAAATTTATTTTGTGTTGTCTCACTTTTCTTGCCCATGACCGATATATAGAAATGTAACATGTTCTTGTAATATGATATGTAAGTATCATATTTTACGAAAATCAATTGAATTCAGTTCACCCTTCACCTCCTCAAAAAAAAAGAAATCAATAAAGTGGTTTCACCCTTATAAAATTATTGGTATGTAGGTAATTAACTTGAGTACCAATTTTTTCGAATATCTCAAAAACTGTAAGTCCAATCGGCTCCCGACCAGATTCAATCGATTCAGGGATGAAATTTACATGAGGGTTAGTAACAACTGAAAACATAAGAAATACATGTTGGGAGATATAGAGTTTTTTCGCCAAATTAGCTACTCTGGACCACTGTGCGACGCTCTACCAAATTGTTCGGTACATTAGCTCCAATGAAGCTGCTTGACGTATCTTTAGTTTTCCGATTTATGAACAGGATCCAGCAGTTGTTCAGTCAGCCGTCCATCTCGAAAACGGTCAGCGTGTATTTTGCACGAACGAGACAGCGATTGATCGTGCTATAAATCAATGATATCTTGCGGATGATTTTGGTGCCTTTTCACGAACATTACTAAATTCACAAGTACCACGCTATTTGGGCTCAAACAAAAAAATGGATGCTCCGCAAGCAAGGCTCACCAGTTGATGTGTGCCTCAATTAATTTAAATCTAACACCTTGGGGCGAGTATTTATAGTCAATCCAAGGCACACTGCGTGCTTTTATCTTCGACTGTTACTGGCCCGTTGTCATTTCAAGATATACGTTAAGTGAATGGGCGACAGTATCCAACGTATAAAGATGCATGCCTTGCACTCGGCTTGCTGGAAGACGACAACCAGTGGGAATGTATGCTTACTGAAGCAGCATTGAACTGTGCAGCAATACAAATTCGTCTACTATTCGCTATAGTGCTGATTACATGTTTCCCAGCCCGAGCAGATATATTGTGGGATAATCACAAAGATTCAATGACTGATGATAAATTGGATCAACGTCGTACACGGTGCAACGATAACATTCAGCGACGCTATGTACAATGAAGCATTGATTGCTATTGAGGATCTTTGCATTATCATTGCCAACTTACCAATCAGTCATTTCGGTATGAATTCGCCTAATCGAATAGCATCTTATCGGATGTTGCTCGCAATGTCCCACTAATGAATGAGGACCGCATTATGCTCGCAGTTTCAGCAGGACAAGGTGGGTTCTTCTTTTTGGATGTACCAGGTGGAACCTCGTCGCTTAAATACGA
This sequence comes from Euschistus heros, assembly GCA_003667255.2. Lineage (NCBI taxonomy): Eukaryota > Metazoa > Arthropoda > Insecta > Hemiptera > Pentatomidae > Euschistus > Euschistus heros. Next base: position 1,030,057 of record RCWM02000329.1, on the reverse strand, counting down.
TCAAATAATGGCATCGCATTGGCCGTTGCATCATCGGGTGTTGCGGCATCTTTATTGGTTGGAGGCAGTACAGCTCATTTAGTATTTAAGCTGCCACTAAATATTCAAAATAACCCTGACGCAGTGTGCAACATAAAAAAACAATTGTCCATGGCCACCGTGCTGAAACAGTGTAATATTATCATCTGGGATGAATGTACAATGGGACGCAAACATTCGCTTGAGGCGTTGAACAGGACATTGAAAGATATTAAAAACAACGACAAACTTTTTGGTGGCACTCTGTTAGTCCTTTCAGGTGATTTCAGACAAACACTTCCCGTCATTCCACGTTCAACATACGCTGATGAGATCAACGTTTGCTTAAAATCATCTCCATTGTGGCGCAATGTTGAAAAAGTACAGCTAAAAGTAAATATGCGCGTTCAAATGCTTTAAGCTGCATCAGCTGAAACATTCTCAAAACAACTCTTAGATATCGTTGATGGAAAAGTTACTATAGATGAAACTGGATGCGTAAAATTGCCGACCGATGTCTGCACAATCATTGAGTGAAACGATGTCTGTGGCTTAGATTTGAGCACACAGTGTTTTTCACGCGGACAATTATACGTGGCATGCATGCTCTTGAGTGGGTAAACATCCAGTTTGTTTGTGTTAGCTAAAGATAGGCTAACAAAAAATATTGTTTGTCAGTGTTACTGTCGTAATTAATTAATGATATATAATATTAAGGAATAAATTTAAAAAATAATGTTTGGTGTTTTGTTATTTTGGTATTTCCTCATCATTCACAGCGCTCCATGCCTATTTCACGCATATACCACATCCTTCATCCTAACACACCATAAGTTAGTTTTTTTTGTCTATACTAGAAATTAACTAGAAATAATTTACATGGCAAAACAACGTTTCCCGGGTCAGCTAGTTAATTACATAAAATAATACTTCGTATTATATATTTCAAGGAGATATTAACCAGCGTGAAAGTAGTATGAATTTTTCTGATATCAGCCAAATATACCACTACACTCTATTAAATAAATCTTATTTAAATAGTTTGTATTATTGACAGCCCCAGTAAATATTCTTTCACAAGTTAATTATTGTCAAATATTGAATATTAATATTGACACATTTAACTAATTATGAATTTTTCAATATAAATTTGAACAAAACGCATATTATAAAGTAGATTAACTTAATGAGGGCAAGTTCTTCCAAGGAAGGAAATCCAAATGTTTATAAAGATAATAGGAATAAGAGATATCCATTATGGAGCTCCTTCGAACCTGGATGGCGTCCAAAGCCTAATAATTTCTTCTTTGGCCATTACTAATGATCTCAAATATCGACTTCTTAATTGGTTTCTATTAGCAGAAAGATTATTTCACAAGTTGCCGTAATATATTGAAGAAGTATATAATTCAAGAGGTACATAATGAAGTAAGGATGTTTCATGTGAGCTATTACTGTAGTCTAGCAAACCTCAGGTTGTTAACTTCTTGGATGGGAGATACCAAGCAGATGTTAATAAAGCTTCGCTAGTGGCCAGGTACCCTATCCTTCAGTCTTTAGGTGAGACCCGTCTATTCTACAGTAAGTAACAAACAGCAAGAATAGAACTTTCGATGCTACACACCCTGAAATATGTCAGTATAAATTTCAAATTGTCACTTGACAATAATAACCGAAAATGCGTTTTAAAAAACAAAAACTAATGAGGAGGGGAGGGGAAATTTAATATACATTAAAAAATATCGCCAAATAGTTTAATTTAATACAGAGCCACAGTTTGAACCTAGTTAAAAATATACACTGATAGAAACATATCAACCTGATTGCCACCTACAATTGAGTGGTCCAAAGAAAGTTGATTTCAAACTATTGAGGAGTTACCTTTCAAAACTGAACATGTCCACTCCAGGAAACGCTTAAAAATTAGCAAAAAACTTACTCCAGTTCTCCTTCTGCTATTAAATACAAAATAATTTTATTATTTAAATCCTTGATAGATGTATCCTACGCCAGACCAGGATCCTCGCGAGGAACAGAGAGGAATGTCAGTCCTGTCTGAACGCTCCCCTACGCTAAGAGGTACTTAACGGAAAACGCGAAAGAATAAGATAAACGTCTACTAAAGAAAAGAAATAGTAGTGACTGCAATTCATATGGCTTTATCAGAAAATAAAAATAAAAAAATGTCGACCCAAAGTGGGCATGTTCAGTTATGAAAGATAACTCCTCAATTTTTGTCTCGATGACTGAGCGAAGGTCTCAGTACACTCGTTACTGATGGTTGTGGATTTGAATCTCACCTGGGCTACAGGTAACCTGTAAGGACAACCCGTCCTTCCTGCTCTAGTTGCAGTATATAACGATGTTAACCCCTTCCCCCAAAGAAAAAAAAATTAAGAATAAACACATGTTTACTGAGGTATGATCAACATCGATGATTCTCCTTACATGGATTTTTTCACTCAGCTAATATATACACAAATTTATATACACTGCACTGGCAAAAAATTCAACTCTACTGATTTTTTTCATTCTCTTTGGCTAAATTAATTATTTTTTAGTTGTTCATATTCACATATTCTTTAATCAGGACATATAAAACGTACTAAAATTATTGAAAATATCAATTAAATAAAATAATAAAAAAATAAAGTGGGCTTCGGTTTCCGTACGCGTTTGGACGAGGGTCACAGCGAGCTCGATACAGAAGGTTCTAGGTTCGATTCTCGCTTTAGCATGTTGACATTTATTTAGTGGTGGACCCACAAAATGAACCTTCCCATACTGACTATCATAGGTTTGTAACCTTAAGGATAACCCGTCCTTCCGGCCATATATTGTATTGCATAAAGACCTAAAGCCACAACAAATAACATCAAGTGGTAGTTAAAACAAGATTAAATTAGGAAACTTTTAATTCTTATGAATTACAGACTACTTCAATATTTACTAGAAAAATGCTCAAAGCTCCCAATTAAATACAAAAGACTTATTTACATGACTGTGATTAGACCTATTTGGACGTACGGAGTTGAGCTTTGGGGCAACACTAAAACATCCAATTCATCTCGTATCCAATCGTTACTATCCAAAATCCTTATAAAAATCCTCAATGCTCGTTACTCTGTCACCAACAAACCTATCCATAAAGATCTTAATATTCTATATGTTGCTGATTTAGCCCAAACCAGATACCTATCCTTTCATAGTAAGCTCCATAAACACTCAAATTGCCTAGAGACCTTATAGTGTAGAATTTTTGAAGAAGTGCTACTGATTAGTATATCTCTTCAAGTTTTGACATGTTATCGTAATCGTTATCAACACATTTAATTGATTTATATATTTTGAACAGTTGTAAATTTTAATAAATTGTTAGATATAAATAAAAAAATTCTTATGGTTTATTACTATTGCATTACATGCATACAGTTTTTCATCTCCTTCAAGAAAAAATTTTAACATACGTTAGACCTTTACTCCACCGAATGCAAGATGTAATGAACACAAATACCGGATATAAATCTTATTAATTTAAAATTTTGTAAGTTTAAAATTACTTGGTAATATTTTTAAATACAGCTGCCTCATACTTAATTATTATTTATAATAGTCTTAATACGTTTCTTATACCCTGTACATATACTTTAAAATGATGAACATATGCTATGGTAAAACTGATAAAAATATGCTAAAAGTCCTGATGTTTAATCCATTGTTCAGCGAAGTAGCTTTCATTTATCAAGAAGTTTGGCAGCCGGGATGAAAAAAGCTGACTGATATAGGCTATAACTTTTGGATAGCTTCATAATGCCCTGAAGTCCAACAAGAATAAATCATAGCTGATATGTGTACATCATTTACAATAATAAACTTTGACACATAAAAATCATCAAAGAACGCCGCGACGTACTTGCCTTAAAAGAGGTTAGTTTTTTTTTTCTTCTTAAATTTCCAACTAGAGTAAATTTTCTCAAATCTTAAATCCAATAAATAACATAGATGTCAGCTATTCTTCTGTTTGTATTTTACCATTAGTTCCATTAAAAATAAATTCCACTTTATTTATTTTTCTTATCAAAGTAAGCTGTGCAATATTATTATGATATATCATAAGCCGCACTCATTGTTAATCGTCAATCAATAATCAATCTCCCTTTCATATGATTTAACTGTCGTTAGGAAAATTGTTAACTCGTTTAATGGGGTCGATGTTGCAACGACTATCAAAATGCCACAAGACAAAAAAATGTAGTAGTAAAAAAATAAATATTACATTTCTTTTTGTTTTTATATTTGTCCCGTAAAATAAGGGATTGCCGAAGAAAAAACTGCCGAACTTTTATTCTCAACGGATTTTTATTTTTTGGGGGTGCTACCACGGCAGCTTCCTACCAAAAATCGTAAAAAAAAAATTTTGGTTTTTTACCTATAACACTTAAAAGAACCTTTTTTTGAGAAATGTCTATTGATATTAATTGCATCTGGAATTAGTACCCCCAAAGTGAAAAAAACAAATCCGAAATCGTACCATTTTTCGTGAATGTATGGTTTTTGGAAAAAGTGTCGAAATTGCCCAACTAGCGGTTAGTCCTACCTCTCGGCAAAAACATGTTTTTCGTACTCTTTTGTAAACTATTAGTCCGCTTCAAAATTACTTTTTTTCATCTTAAAGCTGATGAAATTTACTCTCAGATTATTTACATATGATATCCTTTGAAAATAAAAGTTCGGTAGTTTTTTCTGGAAAACGGACTTTTGGAACCTTATTAATTGGACTATATTAATAGTAAATGGAAATAAAAATAAAAGCGAATCACAAAGTACTTCAAACCGAGCCTTGAGCCTATTGATAGAATTTTAATATTACTCTGCTGTATACAGGGTGTCCCGAATTTAAATGGCAGAACTTCAGGAACTTATAGGGGACCGAAAAACTAAGACAAAAATTCCTTTAGAGATTTGCTCGTTTTTGCTTAGTTTAAGAGAAAATCGCAAACAAAAAAAAACGAAACAAAAATGTTACAGTTAGCGATTACCACCTTTCAAAGTTCGTCAGGCTAGGCAGTGAGATGTGTAAACACTTAATCTTATCCTTTACATTCTTTTATTTGTTTACATTTTGGCTTCCTTCTAGGACTATAATTCCTAAATCAGTCTTCAGTTAGTTACTCAGATATTTTTGTGTGAATAGCATCAGCCACAATGCCGCATACATATTCTAATGTTGAATACGCTGATATGATTTTTGTGTATGGTTTCTGTAACGGTAATGCTTTAGAAGCGCCGATTTTCAAATAGAAGAGTGCCTAATCGAAGAGTCTTTTCGTTAACTTTTAATAGACTACGAGAGACTGGGTCATTATTAATACGTAACAGATGCGACCAATTCCAGGCAGCAATAAGAGCAGATTATCGGAGAAGAAATTGTGTCCAACGCCACTTCGATAACAATCCTGAAACTAGCATCCGAAGAGCATCTGCTGCATTAGCAATATCGCGGCAAGCAATATGGCGAACTTTGAAAGATAATAATCGCTACCCATACCATCGTCAAAAAGTTCAGAATTTATTACCTCAAGATTATGTCAAGAGATTGAATTTTAGTAACTGGTTTCTTGACAAAATTCGAGATGATAATTTACTTCCATTAAAAATTATATGGACCGATGAAGCTACCTTTACAAGAGGAGGAATTGTCAATCAAAGAAATTATCATGTATGGGCTCTTGAAAATCCCAGAGCTATTAGAGAGAATAGGTTTCAGCATGAATTTGCTATTAACGTTTGGCTTGGAATTTGGAACGGATTACTGGTGGGACCATATTTTTTACCTGGAAGATTGAATGGTATCACATTTATACATTTTTTGGAGAACGACTTTTCTAATTATTTAGATGAAATTCCCTTACAGCAGCGGATTGAAATGTAGTTCCAACTCGATGGATGTCCAGCTCATTATAGCAGAGTTGCTCGAGCTTGGCTGGATATAAATTACCCACGACGATGGATTGGACGTGGAGGAGTAGTACCTTGGCCACTCAGATCACCTGATATGACACCCATGGATTTCTTCGTATGGGGAACCCTTGAAGCAGAAAGTTTATTCGCAGTCAATCAACTCAAGAGAGCAATTAAGAGAGCGAATCATAGATGCAGTGCACCAAATACCATCAGAACAATGTTTAGCTGAAATTTATCAAGTGAGTGCTAGATGTAATGCTTGCATTGGTACAAGAGGACAACATTTTGAGCAATATTTGCATTAAAAAGAACATAACATAAATATAAATGTAAATAAATAAGTATAAAAATGAAAACTTGTTTTGTTTCTTTTTTTGCGATTTTCTCTAAAACTAAGCAAAACCGAGCAAATCTCTAAAGGACTTTTTGTCTTCGGTCCCCTATAAGTTCCTGAAGTTTTGCCATTTAAATTCGGGACACCCTGTATATATATTTCCACTGCAACCCATGACCCAGAGTATTGTTTCTTGACCAACGGTTGTACAAGGAGATGATCTGGTCAGCAAAGACCCCAATGAGGGTGCCTTTTTTAAAGAGGCTGGCTGGATGTGCCCAAGGAGAGTCGCCAGATCCCAAAACCAATCAATGAAACAGAAATAGGGTCATTTCACGTTTTTTTTTTTATAATACGAAGAAAACATAAGAATATTTCATTTTAGTAATAGTTCGATATTTTAGTTAATCAGAAGCTGAAATGTTGTTTGATGGCTTGCTTCTCGAGCTTGTCCAATATCTGAAGTTAGGAAGCTATACAATTGAGTATTACATTAGGTAAATTAGATATGTCTTGAACAGTATTGGGTATATTTTGAAGAAAATTTTCGATAATTGTTGTCATTACATTTTTAATAAAACTCAACGGACATCATTAATATTGCTACATCAGGAGTCCTGAATCACATGGTACTTTTATATCAGTGAGAGAGTCATACGATGCATATATTCTACGGAGTCTGCATGTTCCTTGGACCTCAACTCGAATAATTTCAACGAAGTCCGTCCCATAAAACTGATTAAGTTGTTTCCTTAGATCTATCTGAAAAAAAACAACAAAAAAAAACGTAAAATAAAATATTAAAATAAATAATATTTTCTTAACCTTCCTAGGACTGGGTAGGGTGTCCCCGCACCCCACGGCTCGTTTTTCGCTTGCCATTTTTATAAATTTATAGATGACCATTAGTCCTTCTAGGAGTTTTTTTCTACAAGTATCTTACAAGGATCAAAAAATAAATAGAAAAAACTAAATGAACTTCATGTTATTTGAACAAGTATGACCAAAAACAGGCCGGGGGTGCGCTCGCACCCCACGTAGTCCTTAGTGTGACCTATATAGTTTAGTATAAATAAACTCTTTTTTTTTTTTAAAGCTTTCAAATTACTTTTTCTAGGTAGTAAATCGAATCGGTAACATTAACTTAATAATTTCAAAAACCTGGAGTTAATGTGGTTTAATTTCTTCCAAAGGAATTCTAAAGCCTATTTCTTACATAATAATTGAATTTCCTAAAAACACCTTCCCTTTAGATTTCTCTCTCCCTGTTTTGAAGAATCAGTTTCGTGTTACATTTGTATGTGTCAAGATGTATTCTTCTCGGACAGTAAAAATTATAGAATTAGCTCGAGCACCCTTCTGAATTTGATTCGGAAAATGAGATTTGTGAAGATGAGACTGTTTTAGAAATTGAGGAAGAGTCTAATGATGATTTGGAAACCGATTATTGCACAGAAGAAATTTCGTTTGATGATTTAGGAGAAATATTTCTATCTAAAGATGAATCGTTTTGGTTAAAGCAACCTTTAGTTGCTTAGAGAAACATTGAATAATCCAAATTTATGCAGAAGACTGGAAAGATGCACAATAAGAATGATGGAAAAGTACATCGACATCGAAGGAAATCAAGAACCCAAGTCTTCAACGTCTACTGCTACAGCAACTAAGCCCAAAAGTAGGGGAAGATGCTACTTGTGTCCTCGAAAAATCAATTCCAAAGTAAACATTTCATGTAATAACTGTGGACAATTAATATGTCCAAAACATACAAAAAATAATCATGTGTGTATAAATTGTATAAATGCTGAAAATTAATATTTTTTTTTTAATTTTATTTTTTTTTTATTATTGTTTTGCTTTTATATTTTTTATAATACTAAAAGTAAATTTATTTTGTTACTATTATTTTTTTTTTTTTTTTTTTTTTGCAAATCAATAATTTTTATGATGAAAATGTACAACTTTATTTAACAATTCATTAGTAAATAAAAAAATTTTATCTTTATATTCGTTTTTATTTTATTTTAACCTATAGTATACCTAAATATTAAATACATTAAAGAAAAAAGTATTAATTGTGGTTTAGTATGTAAAATTGAAATTTAAAGTTGGGGTGCGAGCCCAACCACCTGGCTACGAACGTACCAAAAGAATTTTCCTTACCATAGTTACAAAATTAAAGATAAAATTAAAGTAAACAGTTTCATATATGTACCTCCATCGCGTCCTAAATGAAAAGTACAAAAACCTTTTTACTTCGTTGATATGTTGTTCTCAACATAGTGTAGCAACATTTCAATAGTTTTTTCTCTTCTTTGTAACCAATTTTTCGCTAATCCTCCATTGTTATTTTTGCGATCGATTTCCCATTTGCGGTCATTCAAACGAAAAAATCATAATAGAATTACGTCACTTTTACCATCTGTGTCTTCATGCCTTGAAACTGCATTGGGTTCCTATTACTTAATAGCATGTTTTTCGATTCTAATTTTTCTTTCATTTCGAAAATTTACCTTTGCATTAGTGTTTAGTCAGCGTAAGTGAACTGAAATTACTGTTTTATTAATTAATTGATTAATATGTTCTGTTGGATGCATTCATTAATTTAACCAATTAATTTCTATTATGGATTCATCCAAATGAAAAAAAAAAAAAGATGCGGAACGTTCTCACTAAGATCACGGAATCCCGATCCTGATGTTTTGAGACGGAAACCTAATAAGGAAACAGTGCATTTGACGCTAGTTGAAGTAAAATGTCCGAGTGGAGTCAAAATCATGCCAACCTCCTCAAACTATTCGTTCTCCACAACTTACAAACATGTCAAACTTAACGTCGCTTTATTTTTTAAGCCTTTTTTTGGAAAGTTCGGTCAAGCAATCAATGCTTGATTCACACACCGTCCATTATAAACACATACAATGACGTTTTACACCGGTTAATTCGAGGACCAGTTAACTAAGAGGTATTATAATGTTATTTGAATTAGGCCTAAAAATTAATAAAAGCACTAAAACAACTATATACTAACCTCTAAACAGTTCCATTCATCTTTCATGGCCAAGGGAACTACAGCGAAAATTGAGGTAGCTTTGCACCTCACACAACCACTGTCGAATCTGAGCAAACGCTTCATGTAGGTGTTGTCCAGAACCTAAAGAAACAGTATCATTATTTGAAAAATTTAAACCCTATCTTTATAAATGATTATTAGTGTAAAACAGGCAGTTATTACGGCAATATTCATAGAATTGGATAATGATCGAGCCAAAGGGTTGGAATGGTAGTTACGGTTTTGATGGAATTTTAAAAATTTAGGGGTATGAATTCGAGGACGTAAGGTATTTTGAAACCAACGTGTAGGACAAGTTCAGGAGGAGTAGGGATATATGAAGTGCAGAGAAGATAGAGACCTGGGCCCAGAACGCTACCTTGAGGAACATCTGCCTCGATTAGGTAGCACTTAGAGAATTCCATTCCGCAGCGAACTCGGACTAATGACGCAGGACTAAGGACTAACCGTTTCTTTAGGATCGAAAGGACAAGGAATAGCGATCAAGGAAAATGTGTTTTAAACATTAAACACGTGCTTAACCCGTTCAAAAGCTTGTTCTAAATCCAGGAAAGCTCCGGTGCTATATTTGTTTCTTGCAAGTGCAGAGGATGATGGTCAACAACACTGAGACTTTATTAAACAGAGGATTGGCTCACCTCATAGTAGCTTGTTGAAGAGAGAAATTCAAACAGATGTGAGGGGAATATGCTTGGATTAAGGATGGGTAGGATGGGTTTGAGAAGTTATTCAAAAATTTTTGAAAGGGTCGAGATGAGGCTGATCGGCCTATAAGATAAGAAGAGATTATTGGGAGGTGTACCCGCTTTCTAGAAAAGGGTAATGAAAGAATGTTTCAAACTAAAAGGGAAACATCCGTGGGATCGTACTGTATCGATAAGTTGTCAAAGGATCTGGGAACCACGGAGATCTTATTCAGGAGATTTCTGGGATTTTACCCTTTATACAAGGAATTTGACCCGTGAGGGGTTCATTGTTTTAGAATGTAAGGAGAGAAGAATCGATGATCAAGGAATTTGTCAAATTTTATTGCGTGATTTGAGTTAGGTGCGAGGTGGGGAACAATTGCATTCCAGGAGGGGAAACGGGTTGGTAATTCAGGATTTTTTTACCCTATAGGAAGTTATTTGAAGTAGAAAGTGAGGGCAGGTAGGAATTATGGAACAGGGATCTTAAGATACCCAAGTTATTTTTATGAAGTTTGGAATGACAGCTGTTGGATTTTCAATTCTTTTGAATGCGTGGTTCAGAAATAGCGTTTTGATTGGATAAGGTCTAGTAGGTCTTAGGAAAAGGAATTTTCTTTATGAGCTTTGAGAGAGAGGTAAGAATGCAGCCCAGGCTTGCTGGAAAGTTTTAGTGAAAGAATCTAATGAATCGTCTAGATCTCGGGAGCTTTTGAGGGATAATCTAAAAGTTGAACTATCGAAATGAAAAAATATACACAAGAGAAAATAATCTTGTGAAATGGAAAATGTTGAAAATTGGAAGTTATTAAGTTACTTGTAATTAATTAATCTCGTAAAGTTGCTATTTCACGCCATTGCTACTATCACTTCCTTTCATACAGTTTTTCTTTTGATTGTTATGATTGAAATTTGAAAAGTGTTACGAAATTAATCGAAAAAATGGTGTATTTGCCATATCCAGTGGCCTCCTCGATGTAAATGTTTTTTGGGATTGGTGAAGTTTTGTGAGTTTCGAGTTCATTAGGAAATGGTGGGTGACTATTAAAACACTACCGGTAAAACGGGGTAACTTTGGGACACTTTTCAAAGGTTTTAGCTGATTCTATCTTTATTTTTTAAGATAAATGCTGAAAAAATTATTAATTTGTAAGGGCAGTCTCCCCCTTACAAAATATGGCAGAACAGTCAGTCTAGAAACAGCAGTATTTACTTAATAAATTTTAAATTTGTCCCAATCTTACCCCATTGGTTGGAGTAAAATTGGGACAGTGAATTATTCCATTAGAAACATGACTTTGCACCAATGTTACAACATAATATTGTATAGGTTCATTATTTATACAAGAGTTTGTACTAAATTTATCGAACAATGCTTTTTTTAGGCACACATAACAACAATAAATTTGTAATAATGGGACAAAATTTTAAACAAAAAAAAATAACTGTAAACTGAAGTAGCAGAAAATGTAATAATTATTAATCAGCTCTTTTACTTTGAAAATTTATCGTTAGATAAAATTTTACAAAAGGAAGTAAATTAAAGGTGTTGACTAGAAATCGATAGTTTGACATGGCGATGCGCTACGATCTGTTCATCTTCTTCCATTAAAAACGAAATAGTATTTCAGATCCAGTGTATTTTTGGATATTCCGTACTCGGTGGCTGCATTTTGTATCAATAGTTTCTTATTTCTTATTGCTCGTAAGGCTTCTTGTGTCAAGTGCTCTTTTAGGATTTCTAGGCATTATTTTCCAATAAAATCATTAAAAAATGAACGAATGAAAAAAAAAAATGTTGATCATAGGGTACATAGCCCAGTAACACGAGAAAATTTACAGATCATGAAACAAAATACTTATAATAACATGATTCCTTCTACATGAAACACTTATGAAGGTACCAATTAATGTGTATACATAGCTGTAGGTAATCTGATGTTCGTAGTTCTTGAGGCCCAAGAGAAAGTTTCACAAGAATAAAAATTTTGAAAAACTGATGGAAAGAAATGAAACCTAGCAGTACAACGAGTGTAGTGAATCAGCGCCCCAAACTTCTGCAATATAGCAGCACACTACAGGTCCACTCAAAACACTTAGTGACTGAACCAACACAGTGTTTTCAACTATAATTTACCAGATGTCCCAAAGTTACCCACCCAGTACCAAAGTTACCCCATCTTACGGTATTCAAATAACTTAAACCTAATAAAGGTGAGTGGGTATACCTGAACACCGATCATAAAACGCTTGCCCAAGGCTTTGAACAAGACACCCAGCCAGTGCATCCGGATACCCAAGCTTTCGCCAAATTTCTTGGGTGTTGATATACACACCTTTTTAATATCACCAACTAGATCGATCACTTTGTCGTTTACGATATCGTCAATTTCACGTTTTACGAATCCGTCCTTTATCTGAAAAAAAAAAAATCCATAAATGCGGTACAGGTGCATCACTTGTTCATGATAATTTCTAGATTTTTAATTTTTGGAATAACTACAAACTATTTTGTAATAAAATGTTTGCCATTTTTAAAGTAGAATAGTTTTAAAAACAGAAGGGGATAGTAAAAATAAACAGAACATCGCAACGGAACAGTATCATGGACGTCACACTGCCAATTTAAAAAGATAAGTTCTTTAAATCGGATTGGCAACAAGTAATATCATCAGATTTGGATTATATTAGTTGCATTTGGTTTAGGTTAGTTACTCCAGTAATTGATTAAGATAATTTATAATTTAAAATTTAGCCAATGATATTTTTGGTCACCCAAAAACGTGGTTTCATGGTTTCATTTCAATAATATAATTGAAGCAATTCATGATGCATTTTAATCTGTCTTCAAGAGTCCTCGAGAGCCTGCCATAATGTCACGCAACCATAGTCAAATTGAGGGAAGATAAGGGAGGATACTAGAAGTTTACGTGTGGGTAGTGGAAGGAGGTTACGGGAGGGGTGAACTAGTTTTAGGATACCAATTGACCTTCGGGAGATTAGTGAAATATGGGATTTCCAGGAAAGGGTTTGATCAATGGTTACGCCTAAATTTTTAACAGGCCTAAATTAGTGTAACCTCAGAAAATATTTTAACTATATCCATTCACCAAAGATAGAAAAATCTTATAAAGAAGTTAAGAACGAAACGAAGGACCCATAAAGATCACTAGCCTTTTGGAAACGAGAGGCAGACAATTGGTCATAAATGTGCTACATGCAGAGGAAGCCGATCTCCTGCGATAAAAATAACTGCTAAGATAATTTTAAAGAAAATGTATTTAAAGAAATGAAATATTGAACCATCAATCAAATATGAATACAAATGCCAATATATTTTTGAAAAGGATATATTTTTCGGCTTGGGGTCTATACATTTTTTGGTGTAACGATAGAAAATGGGCTAGTGCCCTAATCAGAAATTTTATGTACAATATTTGTTGTCTTATACAGGGTGTCCAAAAAGAGTATCGGAATTTGTTACTTCGATAAAACAAAAACTACTTAAAATAAAAAAAAAAGAAGTTTATTGTTAATTATTACAATATAAAGTGGAAAATTATTTGGAAAAGATGATGTTATTTAAATGGTGACCGTTATGCTGCTGGCATTCTTCTAATGGGGAACGAAGATTGGCGAACACATGCTGACACATAGCTCTCGATGTTGCTTTCATTTCTGACCTGATGTTTTGCTTCAATTGTGTCAGGTTCGTCAGATTATTCCCATAGACTTTACTTTTAAGGTATCTCTCTCTCTCTCTACTGGCGCTATGGTCCATGAAGGACCTTGGCCTCCTCCACAACCATTATCCATTCGGACCGATTCTCTGCAGCTTCTCTCCATTCCGCTACCCCCAGGAGCCGAAGGTCAGCCTCGACATCGTCCAGCCACCGCAGTCTAGGTCTGCCTCTTCCTCTTGATCCTTCCGGACGCCCTTCCATTACCATCTTTGGGAGCCTCTCCTGATTCATTCGATGGACATGCCCCAACCATCTTAGTCTTCCCTTTTTGATGCAGGAGACTAGATCTGGTTCCCCATACAGGTCCCATAGTTCCTGGTTTGTCTTTATTCTATAGCCGTTTGCTAATTTGGTTGGGCCATATATTTTCCTCAGGATTTTTCTCTCCCATGCATTCAGACACCTTTCCTGTTGCTTTGTAAGGGTCCACGCCTCACTGCCGTATATCACTACTGGACGCAACACTGTCTTATATATTCTCACTTTGATGTCTCGAGACACATTTCGATTCAAAAGAATTGTCTTCAGAGACCAGTAGCATCTATTACCACTTTGGATTCTGGATTTTATTTCTTCTTCTATTTTGTTACTTTCAGTGAGAATCGTGCCTAGATACTTGAATTTCCTAACTTTTTCGAATCTGAATGTCCCACTTTGAAGAGATCCGTCCGTTTTCTTGGATGACATCATGTACTTGGTTTTGTTCTCGTTTACTGTTAGGCCTACTCTATTTGCTGCATCCTCCCATTCTTTGTACACCTCTGTAAGGGAATGTAGTGTTGTCCCAGTTATGACCACGTCGTCAGCATACTTTAAGGTATCCCCATGCAAATTAGTCAAGTGGTCTAAGGTCGGGGCTTCTGGGAGGCCAGTTGATGTTACCCCTACGCGAAATGACCTTATTAGGGAATAATTCGTTAACTGCTTCCATTGCTTGATTTGATGTATGGCAAATGGCCCCATCTTGTTGAAAACACGTTTTTGAGTTTTAGTGTGACCAAAAATATCATTGGCTAAATTTTAAATTATAAATTATCTTAATCAATTACTGGAGTAACTAACCTAAACCAAATGTCAAAACCTAATCCATTCTTCTCCTTCTCGAAGAAGGGAAATAAAAAATTAGCGCTTTGGAGTTTCATTGAACCGTCACAAATGTAACTGTAACGTCTAATTTGCAACTATATTCATAATTTCTAGATTAAAAGTTTTCTGCCATCGCTTGGGATATATACGCATGTATCACCTTATTACTTCTACCATACTCCTCTAACGGTAATATTCACATCCCAACTCCTACCAGACAATGATGGTTTTCTCTTGTCAAACCTTGAATACCCATAACCTCAACATAGATCATTCAGACTACTACAAACATTGTTTCCAACGAAACTATCCGGAATACGTTCGCAACTAAAATCGGTGATCTTCGGTCACCGTACTTAAAGTTTAGGAAATATTAAAAACAGCTGTGTGGCACTCCGGGAATGACCGAGAGGAGAAGCATAGCTCTCTTAAATTAAAGCTCTGAAGTACGATTTACCGAACAAATAAAAATAGTTAACAATGTTTAAATTATTTTTTAAAAATAGCATTTTTTTTATAAATAACATATATTAAATTGATTTTTTCTAAAGAGCACCACATAACGTAAATTTAATAATATTAAGTGTAAGTAAATAATAAGTAAGATCACTTTAGTTTTAATCCTGCTGACCGTCTATGCTCTCATGTTTTTTTTTTATATTTTTCTGCTTACCTGTATAATTTTAAATTAAATTAATAATTAATGAATATTCGAAATAAACAAATTTGAGAAAAAAACAGCGGTTTAAAGCATGACTTTTTCATTCAACCAACTTAGCTCGCCTAAACGGTAGATCCTAGCGACAAATGTTATGTAACAAAAATATTTTTCATGAAATTTCTGACAAGTGAATTATTGTCAACTTTTTTTTATCAGAGCATCACCAACAGAGCTAGAGCGTGTCGAATGAGGTAAATATGTTCCGTTCGTTCGTTTGCTGTGTTTCTTTTTTTAGTTCATGTCTCTCAGAGATCCGGCGCTGTATATTCAGCTTCCGTTCGAACGCTGTCTTGTTTTGTTTTTTTTCATTTTCGTAAAAACTTTGAAAATAAATACGCACTTTATAGCACGAATTACAAAGCGTGTCGTTTTGGACACACGGCTAGGTGGTAGGTCATGAAGTCCTATCTTATGTCACTGAGTCCATGAAAACCTGCGACGAAGTCAAGAATTCCCACCAGGCATCAAAAGTTCTAGCTCACTGCGCCACACCACTGGTCTGGGAGCGGCAAAAACCCAGAAGTGGTCAGAAAATTTAAATTGACTATATTTTAGATCAGAGAGATAATAAGCAAAAAAAATTCTAGAGTATTGGTTTTGAAAACATTTTAATTCGTTTCATAGTCATGGAAAGAGTCATACAAAAAAACATCCTATTCTCACGGCAATAATTTCCCACTTTGTTAGAAATCAAGAGATAAATTATAGGTGTTTTTTCGATTTATTCCAAATTTTTCTTTTTCAATCAAATTTGAAACAGGTGTTTCTCAGTAATTTCTGAGAAATATCATTTTTATATGTTCAAAAGAGTGTAACTACTTTGCATCAAGGAGCTTTGAGATTACAACGTTCATTAAACCTGGGTAAATTACTGAAACAAGTTCCAGTTGCTAGTAACTGCTACCTTTGAGTTCATCCCAATGAATCGCGATAGAGTCTGTCCAATTTATTCCAAAATGTCTCATAACGAAGATGAATTACTCCCAATAAATAAACAATACAGGTACACTGGTCAAGTGTTTTCATTCCTCGTTCTGTTAGTGGGGTAGCACAGTGACAGAGATCCTGGCAAAACTCCCGATTTTCTATATGGCCAGAGAATGCAGCGGATTTGGTTATCATTGCACTGATTCATTTCTTTTAAGCCAACTGTCTAGACATCATCGAAAAAACGTCAAATTATAGCTGTAAATAATTTAAAACTTCATTATGGAAAAATATTTTATACTCTCTTCACCAGTTTTCAAAAATGATTTATTTTTAAAGTATTTCGTTATATTTAGATAGTATGTTATTTTCTTTGTTTTCAGTTTTCATTGAAACAATGAAAAATAGATTTAGTTATTTGAACCATCACTATTTGGTTATATTTTTCTTTTGCTTTCAGGCACTATTTTCTAATTACTATAAAGTCAAAGAGGACAAAGCTGTAGAAAATACGTTTTTTAAAAGAATTATAAACTCATAGGGAATTCACAAAGATAAAAAAATTCTCCAGCGAACTAATGCCGTTTGAGCAGAAGTGCGTTAGATTAAGTTCCAATAATTCATTACGTAACCCAACAGTGGTTTCACACACACAAAAAAAAAAAACTTTCATTCAGTAATTGTTTTGAACATTAAAATGCTAGAACTCATAAGCACATAGTATGTTAATAAATAGGTTGTTATTATAAGGAACGAAAGAAAAAACAACTTAATTGTTTTTATCATTTTTTGAAATGTTATTAATTTATTTTAAATACACTATCACCATCCCTGGCACTACATCCCGTCATGGATCTTTGCCGCATCCATTTCCCTTTATCTTGCGCTATCCATGCGCGATCCATCATGCTCTGGGCATCAGCTTCGACCTTATCAGTCCATCGTCTCTCTTTACTTTTCCATCTAAGTACGTAATCATTTTATTTCGTTCATAACCTTCAAGTACACCACCTAAGTGAAAAACTTTTTTTTTTGGAAGGATCCAGTGTAATTGTAACCAATTATAAAAAAAAAAAAAAAAAAAAAAAAAGGATTTCTTTTAATAACAAAAATAACAGTTACTTTCTTAGATTTATAATAACAATAAGTAATTAAATACATGAGAGGATGAAGGAGTTACAATGCGAAAATTATGCAATACCTTCGATTTTTAAATCCTAAATAAAATAAATTAGCCCAGTATACCTAAAGAACTAACAAGGGGACGTTTGGAGTTGTAACTCACAGATTTGAATGCCGATTTGTGTGTGGGTAGTAGGGACCTATAATAGTGCAAAACTAGAGTTATAGCCGCCAATGGACATTTATATAATAGGAGCCGAGAAAAAAAAAAAAAATGAAAATCATGTTTTTTTTCCCACCTCTCGATCAAGATAGAGAAATGATTCTTCCACGTTTAATTGCAATTATGTATGTTATTTGATATAAAAATACTTCCGTTATGCTCAAGACACCACCCGGCTTTAGGGTGCTCAAAAACTCCAAAAAAATGACAAAATTCCAACGAAATCTGCAGTAAATCAGTGCATATTTTTCTTCATGAACAACTGACCTCAAATCTCGATTCAACGCACCATAAAACCTTTAAATGTGAAATTTTATCAAAATCAAAAAATATTATTTTTTACCCCTTTCGAGGAGGCTAAAATTTGGAAGTTGAGATTTCATCAACAATTTCTAACGGCAATAACAACTGCTGCATTCTACCGATTACAATAGTAAATGGTTGTAAGTATATCTGGTCAATAATGGTACAAGGAGGTGATAAGTGCCCAAAGTTTATCATACATTCAATCGACAATTATGTATTTCACAATCTCATTAAGTATAAAAATCATGCTTAAGACTGAACACACAGCGAGGAGAACAACAAGGAAAACCAAGAGGAGAACAGGCTGGGAATCTGCAGAGTAAGAAGCCAAGTGATGCTGGAGACCTTCCTTTTCTGTTTTCGTACATGCTACATTCCCAGTTCAGCCTCAATCAGGAGAGTGAATTGTTAATTTAGAGTTCAAAACTTATAGCAGACATAGAAATTACTTACTCATTAAAAACTCATTCAGAGGTCCTTTTAAAAAGTATACAAATATTATTAATTGATAAAAGGTTTCTGTACAAGTAAATATAACGAATAATAATCTCACAATATAAAAAACATTATCATAAGACTCCAAGTTTCATTATACTGAGTGTAATCTCCTCCCAGGAGTATTGAATTCAAAGACATAGACTGTTTATATTCCTTGTTATTTATTGATTATTTTGTATCAATCACAAGACAATTTTTTTTTTTTTTTTTTTTTTATTTATATATTAATGGTATAAACAACAGATTTTGTTATAAATGACAGTTCATATCAAATGCTGAACCAAGAATACTTTTGAATCCTTTAGTTAAAAAAAGTAGTAAGATTGGTTTATAATGAAGAAAATCCAGATTTTTATTGTTTTTTTTTCTCCAATCTTATACTTATCTCAAAATAATTGTGAAAGAATGGCCAAACCATTATTAACTACCAATGTAACCAACCATATTGGGTGCAATGTAACCTGAACAACTTGTAATAAATATTGTAATAAAGACATAAATCTCTAAGTGGACTATCAACTGAGAGATTACAACACTTCTGTTTTCTTACTTTCTTCTCTACCAAAAACAATTCATAATTATTTCAACAATCATTATTACTTCCGTTCATAAAATAGCTTAGGAGGTTGTTAACAATTTCCTGGACCAACTAAGGTCAAAGAAAGTATAAGGAGACATATTTCAAGACAAGTCCATAAGTAATGCTATTTACTCAAAATAATTGCATTTAATTTATACAGTGAAAACATAAATAACTGATTTTATTCAAATTATTTAAAAAAAATTAATTTAGCAATCAGGACACAAATATTTTTTAAATATCAGTCAGATGAACGATCTTAATGATTTTAAAAAATTCATGCTCCAGTGAGTAATAAGTAAACCTTTTTGCATACTTATAACCAATTTTAATAACCAATAATAATAGAAGAGGAAAGGTCATAAAGAATTTCTATTAAAAAAAATAAATCAATTTAATAAAATATAACATTAATACCATTATCCAAAGCGCCTTCTTTACATACTTCTTTATTCCAATTTCGTAAAGGCTTTTCTTCACTACTCAGTAGAATAGTTTCAATCATCATTTTGATATTTACAATTTACTCCTCAAATTTTAATAAATAAGACAATCTTTTTACACAAATAATTTTGAAAGTGAATTTAGTGTTGTTTTTTTATTTACATTAGAATAATAACCTCTACAAATGTGTAACTTTAAAAAAACAATTCCAAATATAGTTTTCACCCTACCATATGATCATTTAAAAATACATCCACTAACTTCACTTAGGCAAATTATTTTCCCATTCAATCCATCCACCAGCGAAATTCAGGATCCTATAAAAACAAATATTAATAATCTTTTGAACTCAATAGAGACATTTGTGAGAGATAAATAGATTTCTAATTAGATAGATATTTTTTAAATGGCTAAAAATATTAACTTACTTATGGTAACCAAGAGACTGGGCTTGTTTAGAAGCAACTAAACTTCTCTTTCCAGATCTACAAGAAAATATAATTGGGTGATCAAAGGATGGTTTAGGGTGATTATACTTCTGTTCAAAAATATCAGGATCTTCTTGTAGAGCTACGCCAACATCTCCCACTGGATTCAATAATTAGAGACTAATTATTCATTTTTTAGAAAAGTCATAACAACTATTTTACTAAAAATAAGTATACATAACTAGGGAAAATTTGAAGGGACAAATATATGTGTGTGTGTGTATATATATTTAATAGAAGTCTGATGTCATCAGTGAAATTCATAATTATCAAAACAATGATTATAAAATTAGCTACAACTAAATGACATACTTTATTTGACTCAATCATCATTTTAAAAAAACTTGTGATAATATAAAATTAACAGTTTAAATAGTATCCAACAATCCTGTAACTAGAACAAAACAAAATATATAATTTCATTCTTAAAATTGAAAAAAGAAATCTTTAGGAACCATTTGTTTGTTGGGAATTTAAATTAGTAGGTCTTTTTCTAACTTTTATTTTTCATCTTTTATAGGCAAAATTTAATCCCAGAGACAAAATATGCATGCTATTTCCATTAAATAGTTTAAAGTAACTGAAGCTTTAAAAAAATGTCAACCTAAAACCTTAACTTAAAAAAGTTGACTTACATGGTATATTGATTCCTCCTGGTATGGATCCTGTCTCTTTGATTTCATTTACCTCTCTTACATCAATGATGGTTGCAATTTTATTGTCTTGATACTTTTTGAATTCTTCGATTCCAATATTCTTAATTTCAGGAGTGGATGCCATCACTGAAACAAGTTTATTTTTATCTATATAACAGTTTATTTCAATTAATTTAAGTTCAACCTCCTTAATCAAACCCACTTCTGTTCAGCAATACTAAGTTTTGAGGGCATGACAACCTAGTTCTATGAATAACGGTGTGTTTAGAAATTGGCGTACAAATGCTATATAAACTTCTTAAACTATTAACAGTGTTTCTTCTACTAAATACGTAGACCAAATTCCTCAGCATTGTGACTGCTGAAGACATCGCAACAAGTCGCGTACTGAGTAAAATAGTTTTTATCACGGAAGATAACAGCCAGGGGAGTTGATAACAACAAAAGAGCAAAGGCTGACTTCAGCAAGGGTCATGTGTTTGATAATAATGACTAAAAGTGATCACTTACCACCTATATGTGTTATTACAAACTATGTACTGAACATAAAAGAACAACTCCAATAACCGTAGCCAAAACAGAAACGAATCGCAATAAATTATTAGGCAGCAAATTCACTGTAGCGCTACCTATTGGCTTAAAATTAAACTAAGACGAATCAAAATGTTCATAAAAATCAAATCAATTCTTATGCTTTCTGCAAATAATTATTTCTCCAATGACTACTTTAAAAAAAACGGAGTTAATTTTATAATATAGTTTCAGTGATAAATAACATAGAGTTCAATTTTAGTTAAATGTATATAACTGTTTCTTCTCAACCTTGAATAAGATGAAACATTTTTTTTTTTTTTTTTATAAAATGTTTACACCAAAGTTTATTGTTTAAAATCAATTATTTAAAGTATAATTTATAAAGAATATTGTTAATTATAAGTAAGAGATAATTTATAATTTGATTCTTGTTGTATCCCATGTAACTATAACAGCTTATTTTCAATAGGATTTTTTTTTCAGAGAATCCACAGAAATAAGTAAATAGTGGCTATATAAATATTAGAATATAAATTATCAAAGTTGTTCAAATTCATACCAGTAATTTTATTCATTACAATTATCTTACTATTAATAATAATGAACTAGCGTCAACGTTTAAATCTATGTAATGTATTTTCTCATAGAAACATATCAAAGTATATGAAATTGTATACAAAAACTATATAAATACATAATAGTTGCAATGAAACGATTATATGAAACAGTTCATACCTAGCAGGCAAGAATAGTAGTTATACTGATTATTTTTCACCCAGTTTGAGAGTCTGATATTTCAGTTGGATATTTTGTGTGGAGGGGGAAGTGGAGAAAGTTGAGATTAGCATGATCTATATCTAAAGATTATGAAGCATCAACGTACAAAAATAATGTCAACAAATTTAAATCACGTATATCTTTTATAAATTAATTAAAGAATACATAAGTGGCTTAACTTTAACTATTAATTCACCAAATTAATTTTATCTAAATTAAATAGATGATTAATGTTCCAGATATAAATAGGAATTCAATGAATTTCAGAAGGAACATATTGTTTTCAGACGTACTTATGAATTCTATAATTTTTATTTTCAGAAAACAATTTTTTTTTCCTGTACTTAATTTTTTATTTAAATGCAGCAAAATGTTTAATAATAATAAGTTTGATCAATAGTTGGACCAATTCTATGCTAAATAAATAGATACTTCTATACAATAGGACAACAAATGTTTGAAAGAGTTATGAAGATACATCTAAAGCTGACTACAGAATCAGAACGGTGAAACACTAGCCAAGAGATTATAACCAATCTTATGTAAAGGATGCCATGAAAATTAAAATAGATAAAAAGTAATGAGACAGAGTATTAAATGAGTGATCATTTTAAAATAATGAAAAAAAAAAAAAATAATTGTGAAAATCCTACTTTATATGTTTCGAAATGATATTCACATAGGTGTTAGATTATACCATAAAATAGTGATTGATCCATATACAGTCAGTTCACATATAACCCATAATTGCTTTATCTCTAAGCTTCACAGTTAGTATGGTATTGGTAATCTTTATGATTTATTTTATTTTTCTCTAAATCTTTTTGCTCCTTCTAGGTACCAAGTTAGTTAAATATCTCTCACTTGTAAATATTACTGTGTTACAAGCATTAGATAAATTTTCCCTATTTGTTTTTGAAAATTGTTGACCTCATCTAATTACCAACACTGATAATATGTATAGAATCTTATTTACCTGTGTATAAATACAATGAGAAGATAAGACATTGTTTCACCTTTACTGAATGTACTGTCATCATACTCACAAGGAATCGACTGAATTAGAAATGCTTGGTCTAACTTCAAGGTCATTTGATGAAAAGATAATAAAAAAAGAAAAAGTAATAATTTTATCTTTAAAAAGACTTCAAGACAGTAAAAGCTGTTCAGAAACATAAATTTCAAAGTATATTGAAGTTAATGAAATTATCAAAACAATGAAAATGAGCTTTTACACTTCTGAATGGGTTTTAAAGCTCCAAATTAAACAAAAAACATACATCAATAAATAAAAAGAAAATAGAGGAACGTATATTAGTAAAAAGATGTAGTACAATTTTATTTATTATTTACAATGTTTTTTTTAACATATCATGTTTCATGATGTGTCCAGATCACAGCTTTTAAATCTGCATCTTTAAAAATGTATTTCTTCAAACAGTCCAAATATTAATCTTTGATGGAAATAAAAAAACAGTAATACAAACATATACAAACTTGTTGAGAAAAGGTTAAATAAATTAGATTATTTCTTGATACTTTATTAGAAGTATTTAAAAAAAAAATAAAAAACTACTTATGATCACATTAAAAATTAAAAAGTATCATACACATTGCTAATGTTATTTTGAATTATTCAACAGTATTATCAAAGTAACAGAGAGTCAAAATAATTTTTATGATACTTGTATACATCAACATGCAAGTTTGACCATACTTATCTTAAAAATTAGTCATTGTGGATGACCACATTCTACATATGAAGATTAATTGCACAGCAAAAGGTCAATAATATAGTATGGGTCTTTCTATGAATTCAGATGCAAGCTTTGGAATTAAAATTAACCTATGAAGTGGTAATTAAGAACTAGGTCAGAATAATTTTTCCTCCTAACTAAAGTTTGAAATGGGTACAATGAACAAGGTATTAATAGTTCATTTAGATTGTTTAAAAATAATAAAATTACTGTAGCATCTTCAAAAAGGATTAAATCCCTATAAATAAATACTTATACTCCACTTAATATATTTTCTAGGTTAAGCCTATCTAATAACATTTGAATTGAGCTGTTAAAGAACTATATAAGTTCTTAATATACCATTTTAAATTTCCCTTGCTTCTTCATGGAGATGTACAAGTTTCTCAGGTGGCACCAGTTTTTCCAGAAATGTAACCTATTCGTATAAACAATTAGTTAAGAAGAAAACATTCAATTTCAATGATCATTACATTGTACCAATAATATTAATACCTGTTGAATTAATTGTTTTTCTCTCAATATTGCTCTTTGAAGAAGTATTTTGACTTTACTCAGAAGTTCACATTTCTGTGCTAATTGTTCTTTGAGAAAGATTATTTCAGTCCTGTCATCCTGGCCTCCAACTGAAAATATACATGTATTAATACCTTTTTTAAAGTAAAGGATAATAAATTTTAGTTGAAGATTAATCAAATTGATAAAATTATCTAGATATACATCTCTCTCTAAAGTCTCCAAAAATTTAGTCATAATCTTTCTAATACACTTTAATCACCGCAAACCTCCACAAAAGTTGAGTTGAAGAGTTTATCTTTTCTTAAATCCTAATATCTCAGTTTTAAATAACAATTTAACAACTTTCAATCTCTACAAACAATTAGCTAATAAGGAAACTTTTTGTTCTTAAAAAAACAAAAAAATAATACAAAAAAGGTTGGATTTCAAATGTAGTCTTCACGACTTTACATGTTGGATTAGGCATAAAGTGATAGCTGGTTAAACAATGTTTATTAGTCTATGTTAGTTTAATTTTCATGTTATCCTTAAAGATAAGTCTATCATTATTCATATTTGTTGTTATCAATAATAAGAGAATGTTTATTATTTATTGGTTATCTTCAACCATTACCTTTTGCACAAAATCAAAAACAAACATATTGAATGATATATGTGTTTACATGCACACACGTATCATTGAGCACTTTATATAGCTTCTTTTTTTTTTTAAATAAAAAATTTCTGAATGAAAAATGTTATATTATCCGCTATTTCTTTTTTCCTTTCTCTTTTCCAGCATCCTTGTCATGACTAGCGTCCTAACTCTCTGTCATGTTAACGCCCAATCCCTCCCTGCTCACTTTACCGAATTCCATCAGTACTTCTCTGATAATTTTTATCATATCGTTGCAATATCTGAAACCTGGCTTAAGCCTTCAATACCTTCCCTCAGTGTCTCCCCTTCCTAACCACTATCTGCTGCATCATGATCGTACTAACCGCACTGGCGGAGGTGTTTGTATATTTGTACATAATAATTTCCGAACCAAAGTCCTAAGCCTATCCCCTTCTTCTGAACATCCCCACATTGAATTCCTGTTTGCCGAAATAACCATGCATTCACAAACTATCCTTGTTGTAGTAGTTTACCGCCCTCCCAATGTTCCTTTTGACTCCCACTTCGAAACCACTCTATTCAACATTGTTCCTCTCTACTCACATGTTATTATTGCTGGAGATTTCAATACCAATCTCCTCACCGATTCCTCTGACAAGTCTTAACTTGAAAACCTTTTTTTTTTTCCTCAACCTACAAGTGGTACCATTCTCTCCTACCCACCACACATTTACATCTAATACCTGGCTTGATCTCCTAATAGTTGATTCTCCTAAAAACCTCATTTCCTCTTCCCAGTTACCAGTCACGTTTCTTTCTAATCACGATTTAATATCCCTGTCATACAATATCCAAACTTCCAACATTCATTCCAAAAACCATTTCCTATCGCAATCTTGATTCCTTAACATTTTCCTCAATCCAAACTGATATTGACGCTCTGGACTGGGACTCTATATATTCCTCCCACACTATCGACAACTCTCTATCTCCTTAATCCGTTCCAATCTGGGTTCCGACCTGGTTTCCACTATTCAACTCAGACAGCCTTAATAAAAATTACTAATGACATACTACTGCCCTTGACGAACAAAAAGTAACTGTCCTTATCCTTCTAGATTTTACCAAAGCCTTTGACACCCTAGACCATTCTATTCTCTCCTCACGAAACTAAAAGCCCTATCTTTTTCCTCAAGCTCTCTCCTCTGGTTTCATTCCTTCCTCTATAGTAGAACTCAAATAGTATCCATACCAAACCAGCCACTTTCCTCTTCCCTTTCATTGACATCAGGGGTAGCCCAAGGTTCCAGTGTCTCTCCTACTCTTTTTTGTGCCTACATAAATGATCTACCAAATTCCATTCACCATTGTTCCTACCATCTATACGCGGATGATTTCCAGATATATCTATCCTTCCATCCCTCTGATTTAATTAAATTATTCTCCCTCATCCAAGAAGACCTTAATAGCATTTGCAAGTGGGCCTCTGATAACAAATTAAAATTAAATGTAGAAAAAACGCAGGCTATTATCATAGGTTCTAATACCCATCTGAGATCCCTTCCCCACCTCCCGATACTGTCTATGAACTCCCAACCTATTCAATTCCACCCCACAGTCAAAAACCTTGGTATTACCTTTGACCAAACCCTTTCATGGAAACCTCATATCTCCCAAATTTCTAGATGGGTTATATCCATCCTTAAGCTATTCCATTCTTCACAGGACTCCCTTCCGAAACCTACTCGTCAACTCTTGGTTTCTTCCCTTATCCTACCCCATTTTGACTTCAGCTGTGTTGCATATGGTGGCTTGACGGCGGAACTCGAGAGTAAACTAAGGAGACTAATGAACTGTTTCATCAGGTTTATCTTTAGGGTTCCAAAAGCCTCCCACACATCACATCTATATACAGAGTTAAAATGGCTTTATCCTTCATCCCGCATAAATTACTTCCTAGCCTCCTTCCTCTACCAAACCATCAATTCTCGGAATCCCTCCTACATCTATAACATCTTCCAGTTCAGATCCTCGGTCTCCTCCCGCACTACAAGATCTCGCTCCTCTGACCTGTATACTTCTTCCCATAAGAGTACATCATTTGACCACTCCTTCATTTCCCGTGCTACTTCCTTGTGGAATTCACTACCCTGTAATATCCGTAATGCTCCATCTCTGTCCACATTTAAATCCCTTCTCTTTCAATACCTCCTTTCCCTCCAGAATGATACTGACTAGCAAAACTTCACTAAAAAAAAAAAAAAAAAAAAAAGAAGTGCATTCAGTAGATGTAAATAGGTTTTTATTCTTTCTCCTGCAATTATTGGATTTTGTAATTTTTATTTCTATTTTTGTTCTTTATTTGTAAAATTGTAAATAGTTAACCAGATTGTTAATTTATTTTATTTCATCTTATGAAAGCTAGACTCATTGCATTTATTTATGTACATTATATTATTCTTAGGGGACATCGTCCCAGAATAAAGTTTATTTTCTATTCTATTCTATTCTATTATTATATAATTATTCAAAAATTCAAAGATATCTTCATAAATAATAAAATTTAAATGATAGGTAAGCCATTAAATTCTGTTGGCCGGGGTCTTCTCCAACTGTTCTGAAGATGGCTTACTATAGGTTTTTATAAATAAATAAAACAAAACTATTTTGTTAAGTTCTTTTAATCTACTTGAATAAATTAACAAAAAAGTTATCATTGGCTATTGCATCCACAGTCAAGAATCCATCACCATTAATTTTTTAATACTTCCTCAAAATTTACGATACAAAGGGAGCTTACCAATGAATGTCTCTCCTAAATGTTTAGCTTCAGATTCCCGAAGCTGTTCTTCTAATGACAATGCTCTTTCAACTGCATCCATATAGTTGTTTTCCATCTTTTGAAGTTCATTTTGTAGTCTTTCCACATAATCCTAAGATATAGTGATGAGACTTGACATTAAATTGCTTAACTGTGTAGTTAATAAAAGACGTATAATTAATATTACATTCAATTCATTATGTTTATTAGGTCAGTTCAAACATATTCTTGTACCAAAGGTTATTAAATAAAAAACAATAATAATAAATAAACAAAAAATATGAAGTAAGTATTTTTAGTTACTTCTTAAACATACTTTATTTAAAATATTTTAAATAAAGTACTCTTTTTTTTTTTACACACTTTTCTCAACAAGAATCTAATTTTTTAATATTAAAACTTTAAAAAAATCTGTTATCTCTGAATTAATAAAGCAAGAAAATATTTTTTTGAAATAATATCATTTTTAAAATGTTCCATTCAAACCAAGTTGCCTTAATAGTAAACATTTTTTTGTTAACAGCAGAGTGCACACTTCTAGGAAAATAAAACTAGTAATTTCAAGTGAAATTATCCAATATTTTCATTATATATTAGATTGTATATAAATACATTAAACAAAAAATTATTCATTTGTTAATTAAATGAAATTTGCTATACATATATTGTATTTTGAAGTTTCAACACATTTCAGATAGATGAAATATGTTTTTTGGGATCATTCACTGAACTATGTTTTAATCATAGATTTATTTTTGATTAATTAATGGACACATATGAAAATAAAAAAATATTATCAGTTCAGGTCTGGCAAATTTAAAAAAAGAGTAGTGAGTTAAATTTTACTTAGGTATAATACATCACTGATTTGAAGCTTTTTGCAAAAAGTATTTTGCAGCTAATATTAGCAATTCCTATGAAATTGTTTACACTATTACCTTGTGATAATAATTAGAATGTTCAGATCTCAATTTACTGATAACTTTCTTAAGTGCTGTTACCGCTCTAACTAAATCTCTTCTACTTTGCATTTTTATCTTCTAAAAATGAAAAAAATATAATAAAAATTGTTGAATCAATGAAAATTAAACATTTAATTGTATCCAACTTACAGGATCATGGAGGTCACTGTTAAGAGACCCTATATGTGATCTATAAAAGAAAAATTAACATATAATTAAAATTTGGAAGTTTTCATGAGAGTGTAACCAACCAAAGTAATTGGTTACATATTTTTTTGTTTGTGATTTGTACTCCGATAGTTGTACATATTAAAAATATATATATTTTATTTAACTGGAGAGGATATGTAACTGATCACAACAGTGATTTAATTGAACGTTTAATTTATTTGTTTAACCCTTAACCAAAAGCGTTGCGGAGTCCCTGGTACTCTAGCAGATATATATAGTTTCATAACTAATGTAATTTTCGTTCAAAGAGGATGTGTTGCCCAGTACCTTCTTAGGGTGAGGGAGGGAACGCACCATTTGTTATTTTTATGATAGTATTCAGCAAATTTAAGTCGGCATAACAATTGCTTCAGAGTCCGTGGGACTCTGCAATGCAGTTAGTGCTATATTTTCAATTTTGCAACTAAGTCCAGGAATCCAGAATATATTAGAACTATAGAAGCTTACTATGAGGAGACCCTACTAAAATGGCTTGAAGACCCTACTAAAATGTTACTCAAGAAGTTTTACCTAAAAATCATAGAAAGTATTGTTTTATTTGTGATCCAAAAAACCAATATGCTTGCAATGCTCTAATAAACTATATGTTCAATGCATTAAAAATCTAAAATGAGTTCTAAAATAATGTTTTTTTACGGACATTTCTACCAATATCAATTTTTTCCATATGAAGTTTAGAAGTTAACATTTGCTAATTTATTATAGTTCAGACCTTAGGCAATATGTTTTTGGCTAAAAGTGTTTATATTTTTGGTTCGTTTTAAAAAAATAATAATCTGAGTGTAACAACGTTTATTTTCGTCAGAAAAATTATTATTTTGAGTTTTATATCTTGATTACTTTACTTTGTAATTCAGTTGGTTACAAATAAAGTATTTTGTGCCTATAAATGCTATTGATTATTTTAACATCGAAAAAACATTTTTTTTCAGGAGATTTAAAGAAGAAACACCTACTTTAATTTTGTAGTCCTAGGGACTCCACGACGTACGGAGTGTTAAAGTTTTTGGACACGCGGGTTAAGGGTTAAATAAATAAACATAACCTAAACAAATAAATTAAGAACCAACGTACATTTGACTATATATGGGTTACAGAAACTTATACCAGTTTAAATAATTTGTATAACAAGTTGACCATTTAGGATAATAATGAATTATACTTTAAAAAGTTACATTCTTATTTATGACTTACCTTGGAGTATGTTCAGAGATTGGAGGAGTTTCAGCCTGAGAATCAGTAATAAATGATTTATTGTCAAATTCATTTGCCTTTTCTTCTTCTGACATATATTTTGAAAGTAATTCTACACATCAAAACAATTCAATTTCTTATTATTTCTATTTATGAATTTGTAAATATCATAGACTTAAGTATAAACTGTAATTTCCAAAAATATACCTTCACTTGTTTTAAGCCTCCTTTGTAGAGAAATTCTTTCTCTTTCCATTCTAGCAATTATGACCTTGAGCCTAGAAATCTGCCCTTCGAAAAGTTCCATTTGGGACCCTTTGTCTTTTAACTCCTGTTTATATTTTTCATTCATTGATTGCAGTTTCTTTTTCTCTTCCCATTTAGCCACTTCGTCAGCACACTGAAAAAAAATCAAAGCTATGCATTATTTTTACAAATTAAAGTCAAATAGAAAATAGGTATAGTCTGTTTTCAACATGGAATTACTTAGCTGTATTCAGAATAATTTAAGAGAATATAATTATAAAACCTTGATATAATATAATAACAATTATATTACTAAGAACAGTCAAAAGAAAAATCAGAAGCCAATGGAATGAAGTAGGGGAACCCTCACCAGATATGGTGGGCACCGGGGAAATAAAATACCCGGGGCGGACCAAAACTAGCTCAAATCCAGTAGGTCATCCAAAAGCCTCGGACGAATCCAGACATCAATCCGAGCATATTTCTTGGCAACAAATTTAATAATACAGAAAATTATCGGATACTGGAATGAAAGGTTCCCAGAAAAACAGGTAACTGCTCAAAGATTAGGAGATCAGGTAAGGCAGATTATTGAACGCAAATTCTTATCTGTTTTCAGCAAGACAAAAGAACAGAGAACTTCGTATGAATGTAACAACTTAATTTTATTTTTTAAATTGGTTTTAATAATACGGTTATATAAAATATGGAACTAATAATAAAGATAAAAGCGTTCAAAGCTCATCTAAAGAATAATAATTGGTCTACTACGGAGTTAGAATCAATGGACCGATACCTTCGAGTTCAGATAAATAAATCCTCCGTGGCGAGATACCTTTTTTCAGGCATGATAGATTTTAGCGATAAAAATCTTAATCTGTCCTGAGAAGATGCTATAATTGAGTTGCATTAATTGAGAAGATGCAATTAATTAAGTTGTTAATTAATTAAATTATTGCCAAATTAATTTTACAACAGAATAAGAAATTAAAAAAAAAAAAAAAAAGAAAGAAAGAAAGATTTTTCTGGAAGATTAAACATAAAAAAAGGTATTTATTAACATTAGAAAAAAAAAATTAATAATATATACATATACGATCATAAAACAAAGTTTCCTCACAGCTGCAGACAAATAACGGGGAAAAAAAATAGATTATTGATAAAAATAAAAATAAACTAATTCTATTGCGAACAATTATTAAATGTAATAATGCAAAATAAAAATAAAAATAAAACTTTGTTAAAGTCATAACAATTGTGATAATTACGGTGGTTGTTTATTGTCTTAATTGTCATGGTTAAAGTATATTGCTGACAGACCTGGTCAGTTGGTACATGAATGTTTACATCTTCCGATAGAGACACCCTGGGTGAATCGAGGTGTTGTGATGTGAAAGTGAGAGAAGAAAAAATACGGCGGCGAAATTGTTCGCGATCTTCTTCCTTCCTCAACATTTGAGACAGCACTGGGCTTATCTTGTGAAAGTCTTTGGGCAGTAAACATTGTTGTCCGACCCTTATTGTTTACACTCGTGTATAAACACTTTACCACTAACAATAACAATCACGGTCTCCGTCCTTTTATTTATTTAAGATAAAATTTTAAATCTTAATTAAACACAATTAAAAAAAAAATAAAACCTTTACTTTGAATATAATTATATTTACAAAAACAAAGAAAAAAATAATGAGTTACTTTGAATAAATTAAACTTATTTTATTTAATTTAATTTTAAATCCAACTTATTCAATCTAATGATCTAATTAAAAAATGATATTGTTTCTGAAACACTTTTACTATATAATAACTATAGATATATATACACACATATTATATGTACGATATTATTTTTTTTTTTAAAGTTGACTGGACTCAGGAAGTGTATGTCAAACCATATTGCCTAAACAGACAGAGACTTTTGATTAAAAAAAATGAATAAATAAAAAAAAAAAAAAAAAAAATACCATTGCAAGGCGGGAACATAATGGATTTAAAAACATAAAAGCCAACAAAAAATTATCAAAATAATACACATGTAGCAAACTAGAACTTGATAATAAATTCTATAATTGCAGGAAACTGACAAGGGAAGGGCACATTCAGTCTCTCACTAATCTCGTAAACAATTTTTTTGGATGTTCCTGGGCCGACACCCATTTTGCCATTCTATCTAATGGCCCCTAGAAGCTGAGAAAAAAATTTAAATAGCATAAAACTAATTTATTATATATCTTGTGTTAAAAAAAAAAAATGACATCAACATGATTCTTGCACCAAATTTTTATTTTTAAGTGCAAATTTAAAAAATTTGTTTAGGTTGATTAAATTCTAAAAAAAATATTAGATCTTCAAGCAAACTACCTTTGTAGATTTTTTCACACAAAAATTGATGTCAGATTCTAATGCAGCATTCAAAAGAACTTCTAAATTCTAAAGTTCATCTAAATAGAAAAATAAAAAATCATAACTTTCGAAATTTGCCTGAACAAATTGGTAAGCAATTTGTTTTTAATTGACAAAAACTTGAATTATGCTTAGATGGTTAAATGTATCAATTTCATATTTTTACCCAAAATATAGGGTAGTAATATGCTTGATATGTCTTTAGTTTCATCTTCCTATCTGGTTTCAAACTCCACTTAAAAATTAAAATGCATTTCGGATTTTCCAACTTTTCAAATAGGTTTTGTTCATCGAAATATGAATTTATATACATCAAAAGTAAGCTGAGACTCTGTTTGAAGATCTAATTATTTTTTTTTATAATTTAATTATCCTAAACAAAAATCAACGAAGCAGCTATATTTTTCTTTGAATTTGCACTTAAAAAAATATATTGTTGCAAGAATTATGTCAATATCATTTTTTAAACACAAGATATAAAATGAATTAGTTTAATGCTATTTCATTTTTTTCTCACCTTTTAGGGTCCATTAGTCGGAATGGCATAATATGTGTCTCATATTTTTTTACCATGAACCTCCGAGAAAACTGCCAACAAGATCCGAGAGACTGAGTGTGTCCTACCCTTTTGCATTAAAGCTGTTGATCAGCTTTTGAAGAACAGATGATCAGATGGTTGGTACCAGTTCAAAAAAATTATATAATCAAAAAACCACCAAAAGTCGGTTGTGTTGAATTAATAAAAAAATTAAGATCGATGAAGAACAGTGAGTCTTTCAGAGATGTAAGTTAGAACTGAGCAAGAGATAAGTAAAAATAAAAATCAGAAGCCAATGGAAGTAGATCCAAAGACATCAGTATCTCCAGCTAAACAACAGCATAGAGAACTTCATATAAATATATAATATTTTTACATTTTTTAAATTTGTTTTATAAAAAAAAACAATTTACATAAGTACCTTTATGTAAACATTGTCAGGTACCATAAAAGCATTATTACATAGAGTGTATGTTATATTTTATTTTGGCATTTTGTCAAATTAACTTTGGTAAAACACAACTATAAAAATCCAAGATACCTTGTCCCTTCTTATTTGTAACTGATTTTTTTCTCTTGATTTGGCTTTTTCTAACTCGTCTTCCAGCACTTTTATTTTTTCTAATAGAACAGTTTCTTTTTTCGAAGATTTGGTTGATGTTTTAGCTGATCTGTAATTATGTATTTAATATAATTTTATTGAGTTTTAATTACAAAAAATTGACCTATATAGTCCTATAAATTATTTTAAAAATTACCTGATATTGAGTTGATGTTTCAATCTAGAATTTTCATTTTCTATTGTTTTAATTAGGTTATTTAATTCTTCTTCTTTTTTTCTGAATTTGGAATTTTCTTTTTTTAATTTCTCTTGAAATCCTATTTCTGTTTCTTCCTGAAAATACAAATGAAATAATTAGCTTACCATATAGGCTATCAAAGTTGCAATGATATAGTTACATATTTAATGTCGACCTTACCTTTAATTCTTTCAAACTGGTTTTTAATTCTTCTAGTTCTTTTTGCTTTTTTAGGATATCTTCATCTTTTGTCATTTTTTCTTCATTGCTTAAATGGTAATAATCATTACAATAATAAATTTTGAAGCTATTTCAAATAATTAATTGATAAATCAATTGCTATATTCATGATTAATGATTATTATAATAAATTTTAACCACTTAATAAAATTGCTCTTTAGGGTTACTTTATAGATGGCACTTATTTTATAATACCTGGTAAACATATTTTTCCAATATTCTGTTTCTTTTTTACTAGCTTCCAAATGGTTTGTAGATTCAATGAGCCTATGTGTGAGATTGTTTATTTCCATCTCCAAACTTTGAACTCGTTCTACCCATTTTGCCATCAAAATGGATACTGATTTCGATTCAGCCAATGGCTCTCTAAAAGAAATTAAAAATAGTAATAATTAATAAGTAAAGATATACTATTTTTATTATTTTGTTATAAATGTCATAAGACTGTTTCATTCCACTAAATACACTGTAACACTTATTGCATGTTAAAAATTCTCAATAAGTCAAGTATTATTTGGTAAAGATGATAACCTAACATTAAAAGTTTAGAATTAAGAGTTTTAACCTCTATTCTGGCAGTGTCACGCATGGCACCTTGAGCCTATAAAACAGAACCAAGGAAAGTTTTACTTTCAGTACTTTACATTTATTTTACCTAGGTATTTTACATTCTGAAATTATCAAATATAAGTGGAATACTTCATGGTTTATGTCATAGGACTGAATTATTTCCAGGTATCACAGAGGACACCTTGCCAAGAAAAGGAGGAAAATCCAACCATCACAGTTCTGTCTGAAGGATTTCAAAATCGCAGTCGTGGAAGAATTACTATCTTATAAATGAATAAAGAGTTGTAGATCACCTACAACCCAAAAATCGATGATGACAATCCCAACAATGGATCCAGCTATCTTCAAGGATGGCATTGGCCATTTTGCTGAAGAACAGAAATCGCATAGGAAGTGGTGCTGCAGCAACAATAAGTAAAGTTTTTAAATGTGCATAAAATGTAAAGCAAAATTTTGTCCAACAAAAGGGTGGCATTGTTTCCGAGATGCTGACACAAGCTTAGTTTTTATTGTAAAGTTTTTTTAGCTATTTTTGTATTTGAAAATTATTTTGTATTAAAAAATAAATAAATTTGATGTTTATAAAGACTGTATTTTGCTGTACTTTTTTAAATTGTTTTATTACCCCCTTACTTTATTCCCAGCATGGCGTCAGGTGTAACCAGCATGGTGTCAGGTGTAATACTTTTTTGCTACACTTTGGGAAAAAGCAAAAAGAAATTCTTTGCAATTTTTGAAGCATAATTAAAGAATTTAATTAATTTAATTTTCTCTAAAGAGAGAATTTAAAGAATTTACAGTAATTTGACTTCATGTCAGAAAAAGGATTAAGTAATGATCTTTAATGTAATAGAAACCCTTATCATGAATCTATATTTTATACTTCAGAGACCTAACATATAAAAATTATATTGTTACTTATAAAGATTGTTTTCCTTAAGAGTTAAATGAGATGGGTTAACCAGTGGCCAATAGATATGTTGAGAAGTTGGCCAATAGCTGACAGATATGGTTAAAAAGGAATGGTAAAGCTGAGTGGATATGACACTGAACTTAGAGCTCAAGAATTACTCCTAAGACATACTCAATTTTTACAAACTGGGTACCAGACCCTTCATTGGGTTGTTATTCATTTTTAATAAACATACACATATTTGATGGTTTCAGCATCACTTATTCAGGTTACATAAGCTGTGTTATTCATTATTTTTGTAAATGTTTCCCATTTGTATTTGTAAAAATTTATATACCTGGGTGTAAGAATTTTCTCTTTGCTTCTTTCTAAACTATGTAATTTCTCTAACAACTGTCCATATTCTGTATTGCTTTCTTGTAGCATTACCTTGTACCTTTCAATAGTTACTTCTTTTTTGTTTATGATCTGTTGTAAACTAGATATAGTTTCCTGTAAACATGGAAAAATTAGAAAACCTTTACACCTAAGTTTAAATCTAAGACAAATGAGTAACTGTTTTCTTACTTTTAATGCCTTAGCTCTCAAATCATCCAATTCACGCTTCTGAAGACTTACTTCTTCAATTTTCAAATTCAAAGACTTTACTTTAGATTCCAATGATGTTATGTAGCTATCTTTTTCAGAGAGAGCTCTTCTTAAATCTCCTAGTTCGATTCCATAACTAAGCAGTTTTGCCTCCTGTTCTTTGAATGCACCCAAGGTCTGAGCAAAAAAAGGCATAGTTATTTCAATTAATCAATAATAATAAATTCAAAGTCGTATGAAACTTAATAACTCATGTTGATAGCTATATTTTTAAAAATAATTAGCCATGAAATAATCCATTAGAACATTTATAAAACTGATAATACTAAATTTTTTTCTTTTCTTGGCTATCAGTTAGTAGTTACAGTTGGAACTATTTTAATACTTAGCAGCTATATAGCTAAGCATTTATTTCTTTGTCTAGTTTAAAAATCTAACAATTTAAAAACACCTGAAGGTTCTTGTGAAAAGTTGATCAAAGTCATATTGTTCAAAAATCACAGAATTTTAAATACAATGCATTCAGGGATTGTCTTTGGCTCATATCCTGTATATTTACCTGTTAATAAACTTTGAACTAAACTTCAGGACAAATAAAAGTGTACACCCTTTTTAATCTATACCACTAATTGTTTACCTGTGATTTCTATCCTGCATTTGAATTCAAACAGAGTAAATAATTGGGAGATATTAAATTCATCAATATAACTAACTTTATTTGTGAAAAATTTTATACACAAATAAAATTATTTTCAACTTTAAACAAATAAAAGTTTACATTTATTTATTTTTAAAAAATGAAAATGAAAACAATTTGCTTGACCCAACTGTCAAGGCTACGCTCGCCTATTTTTTTTCACTGGTAATTAAATAAATTGAATACATATTAAAGATGTGAATACCACTAAATTAAGATATTGCAGGGAAAAAAATAAAGCCTGGGAAGATTAAAAAATTATACACTTTTATTTGTCTCGGTTTGCATTATCATCAGCATAACATCTCTCTCTTGAGTTTATTTACATTAAAAAAGCATATAATTTTGCTTGACAAGACATTGTTTAAAAATTGTAATAAAAAAACAAAAAACAAAAAAACAAACAGAAATATCTTTAATCCAA
The DNA here is from genome assembly GCA_003667255.2 of Euschistus heros. Classification (NCBI taxonomy): domain Eukaryota; kingdom Metazoa; phylum Arthropoda; class Insecta; order Hemiptera; family Pentatomidae; genus Euschistus; species Euschistus heros. The sequence goes on along the minus strand of RCWM02000329.1, from coordinate 992,375 downwards.
AAGAAAGAATGAAAACAATCAACTGTACACTTTGATTTGTCCCTAAGTGTATATTCTTTCATGGCCAAATGCTATAATATATCCATATTTTTAGTGGTAAGCTCTCACACTGCAATGTCAGGTCAGTAAAAATGGACTATGATCATTCTTTCTCCCAATCTTTCTTTTAATTTTGTATATGTTAACATTTCCTTCATTTACAATGCAAAATCTCTAGTATATTGGATTTATTTATGAGTAACCATTTTAAATTATTTTTGTCTTACAAACTCCGATGATCTATCTTTATTAATTTTGTTTAAATATTGCATTTAATTTTTAATGAACTCTATTATAAAAATAAAGATATTTGTTATTTCAATCACACGAGGTATAATTGTAAAATCCACAATTTTACTGCTGTCCAAAGATGGTTTTCTGTGGTAAATTCATGATGTTATTCGTTTTTTTTAATTTTTAAATGGCCCTAAAAATTTTAACCAAATGATTTATTGATTTTAGGAATCAGATATTTTGAGACTACTTCTGTAAAAACACATTCAAAATGTAGAACAAAATTGTTGTTTTTTAATTTAAAAATTTAATGAAATATTCCTAGCCTGAATCCTGAAAAATATTTTAAACTGAATTTAAGTTAATAAACTATGTGACTCATGAAAGATGTTTTTTTATAATATACCTTAAAATTTATAAATAAAGTTAGATCTTGAGAAAATACGTAGTATATATTCTGTTCTTAAAAATAAATATAATTTATGTCAAGCTTAATTAGATATTATCATACTCAACAAATAAATTCATTAGTTTTAAGAAATATATCAATACTTACAAACTCGTTTAAAACAGGCTGAGGTTTCTCTGATGCTCTCTTTAGTGATTTTACCTCTTCATTTACTTTTATCATGGCTGCTTTGACCTCACCGAATAATGCTTCCTAAAATAAAAATTATTTTTTTAGAAAAGTTCCCTTATCCATGGATCAAGTTATTTTCTAATTAATACAACATATGTTTTAATCACTTTATTTTTGTGTAGTTCTAGCAAAGCATTTTCATTTATCTTCTTTATGTTTTCAAATTCCAAACGTAAATCTTCACACTTCTTTTTGAGATCTGTTTCCATTTCTTCAAGTTTCATTTTCGGCAAGATGTCAGCATTGCTGGGTTTGGTATCGCCATTCATTTTCTGATCGGAAACTGCTGCCACTGTTACTTTATTTTCTTCAGTTGTTGTTAAAAGTATCTGTTCTTTGTTATTAAACTTATTGATCAAGTCTCCAACCTTCATACCATTCTTTGTTTGATCGTTGATGATCACTCCTTCTATGTTTTCTGATGTTTTAGTCGTATCCTTATTTTGATTTAGATTCTCTTTGACTGGATCCTGAACTCCTTTTTGCTCTCTGGGAAAAAAAATATTATGAGATTATTTACTACATGGCATCACGAAAAAATGAAGAAAAAAAAAATTAAATTCATACAAATCAGAATCAACAGTCATTGATTCAGTCTGTACAGCAGATTCGACAATTTCTGAACATTCCGTCTGGACTTCCTTCTCTATGAACTGGAAACATTTAAAAGAATGAGACGGTAACAAATTGGCATTATCCGTTGTATCTACTGTAGATTTGAGTGATGTGGCATCTATAGCAGCTGGTGGTTGCTTTTCATTTCCAGCAATATCTATTTCTTTATTAGCATTCAAAATTTCTGTATCGTCTGATATTTCTTGTTTACCAGCTTTATCTTTTGATTTCTCAATCTAAAATAAAGAGTAGAACTTATAAAATCAAAATACAACAAATTAATAAAAAAGAAAAATACATTTTTGAACGGAGAGAATAACTATATTTACTAACAATTATTAATACAATAATTTTATCATGAAATTAAAAGTTGAATTTTAAATAAATATAATAATGATTTAAATACTTATCATAAAATATTAAAAATCATAACATCAACAGCTTTGTGCTAAACTAGAAAATGGGTAAGATTTTCAGAATTTTCAGAATGATTAAAAATAAAATAGATTATAATATAAAATTATTTTCTTTTTTTTAAAAATTAAGATATTGAATTGGAAGACCTTTTTCAGTAATATGAAAGATTTTCAGTATAAGGAAATGGAAGATACTGCATTATGGACCTCCAGTTAAGTATAAATCTATTTATAAGAATAAATATATTCCTTTAAGCAAGTTAAATAAATGTAAAAAAAAAAAAAAAAAAAAAAAAAAAAAAAAAAAAAAAAAAAAAAAAAACTTTTTGTTTAAAAAAAAATTCTTTTTGTTCAAAATAAAAAATAAAGAAAAAATCATTGAAATACACTGACAGGCAAAAACTTTCACTCACTATTTTGACTAAAAGCTTAATTCATTTTTAGGTGTTTATATGGTATACCCATACCCCATTACCTATGAAAATCAAATTTATTAAGATTATTAAAATTTTGGTTAAATGAAATACAGCTGTATTTAAAAATATTACCAAGCAATTTTAAATATACAAAATTTGAAATTAATAATGTTTATAGCCACCCCTTGCATTCATTACCTCTTGAATTTGACAGGGTATAGACCTATAGTGATTTTTAATAAATTTTTGAGAGATATGCCCCATATAATGCAAAACTTTAATAAATCATATTAATTAGTTTAAAATTTCATAACTTTAGTTTTTTTTTTTAAATACTGCTTGCTTTTATTTCATTCTTGAAAATTAATATGTTTAATAATCCTAATAATTTCTGTGTGTCCTTAGTTGAAGTATATTTGAAAGAAAAAGCCTAAAAAAAATTAATCTTTTAGCCGAGAAAATGAAAAAATCAAGTGGGTGGAATTATTTGCCTTTCAGTATATTTTAGACTTCAGAAGACATAAAAATTTGATGGTTCATAAACAGCAGAAAATATATAAATAAATAGTAAGAAGTAGTTTCATCAAAAGTAATTTTGAAAATACTTTTACTGACCTTGCGAAATGAATATAATGAAATTTTTATGACTTTTATAGATAATAAGGGAACCACTAATGTATGATTAAAATTATACATTTTTTTTTTTTTTATCAACAGTCGAAATATTGAAAAAAAAAAAAAAAAAAAAGCACTTTCTAAAGCAGTTTTCATGTATTTTATTAAAACTGTAAGAAAACATAAAAAAAACAACCTGAGTTCTAGGAGCTGGGACTGGAGCGATGGGAATTTCAGATACCTTTAATTTATCCTCTAGCTCTCCAACTTGCAACATGGCAGTTTGGAGCTCAGCTTGGAAATAACTCTCCCTAAATCTAGACAGATAAAACATAAAATTATTTCTTAAATAATCTTGAAAATATATTATTAAGAATGGCTGGATTTGTTCTATAAGTGATTGCAAAAAACAATGAACTATAATATATAAGAACTGATAAATCAATAATTTGTCCAAATTTTAAGTAGATTGTGAATTTCAATTTTATATATATTTAAGTATATTTATAAAGTGTACAAAGAAGATTCTATTTAGCAAAAATTTACCTTTTATTTATATGACAATCCAGTCAAAGAGGTCCTGATTAGACATAGATGCTAGATCATACTGTCAAGATAACAGGGCAGCTATGAAATAGATATTAAATGACCTAGAAGAGAATGAAATCCACAATGAACTGGAACAGACTCTCTATAATATTTCAGGTCATTACAGCTCATTTAGAGAGTAAAGTACCAGTAATTTTACTATGTTATTGCTTGAATAAATCATGGTGAAAAAAAAAATTCCAACATTGTAACATTTTAAGTCATAATTTAAAAAACAAAGTTTGAAAAGTGTTTTGTAGATTTTTTTTAACCTTCCACTGGTCGCATCATTGTATTTTGTACAAAACCCAACTTGTTTTTCCTCTCTCTCATTTCCGGCATGCTTCTCCGAAAATTGGCTTTAGCTATTCCTCGAGATACTTCTCTATTTGCCGCAAGTAAATTTTCACTGTGATTGGAGGAACAGGTTCCTGCATGGAAAGTATTTAATCTTCAGTGTTGCACAAAGTACAGCAAGCGACCACTCTCATTTTTATTTTTTCTCGTCTCTGTCTCGGCCATCAGCTGGATTTGACATAATGTAAGTTGGATTATTTTGCATTTTTATTTTATTGAGCGAAGTATTAATTATTTGGAAAGTTTTCATTCCGTAGAAATCTATAAAGTTGGAAGATATTCCTCAAATTTTTCAGGAGCTAGACGAGGAATAAAAAAAAAGCACCGAGCAATCAAATCAAAATTTGGAATTTTACATTCACTTTTAATAAAGAAAATCTTTACCATCTTGGTTCATCGCCTTTCCAAAAGTTTTTCATCAACCCTGATTTAATGTAAAAAGGAGGCAGCAGGATTCTTTTTTTAGTTAATAAATCTCAAAAATGACCAACTTCTATTGGCAGCTTTCTGCTTTTTTATGAAGTTGCCATTTTAAAGTTGGAAAGATTTAAGGCTAGTTAAGAGAAGTCTATAAAGATTCTTCACTCTTCTGGATTGAGAAAATGACCCATAGCTACTAGTAAAAAACTGATATAGTTGCAAAAAAAAAAAAAAAAAGCTTGTTTCAAAATTAAATGCTGCTGTTCTTACTGCTTTATGTCGACAGTTCATATTTTTGTCCTTCTAATTTAAAAATTTAAACCTTGGTGTATTGATTCTAAAAATTCTGCTTGAGTTTCTGATGAAATCAGATCACTGACTTGTTTCATGTGGATTCTTAGACATGTCAACAATGTCAGGATTCAGCTCCTTGTTTTCTTGGTCCTTCCACTCATCTCCAAGAGAGTCCTCTGCAGACTCAACCACTATGAATCTGATGGGGATGGGATATTGAGGTTGGTAGTATATATAGGTAATTTAGAATAATTTTAGAATAAAATATAGAATTACAAAAAAAAAAAAGAAAAAAAATTCAATATGATAGGTAAATCCTGATGATATATTTGGATTCAGCTGACAAAGAATTTTAACTATATTTTAGTTTATAAGTGTCATTAGTGTGCATTTTTAAAATTATTATTTCAGCTTCTTTGTCTTAGTTATAAATATTTTGCTCTAATAAAAAAAATAAATAAAAAAATGTCCAACCTAGATTCTTTAAGTTCCAGTCTAAGTGCATCGTTGTTTCCTTGCAGCTTGTTAATTACAGCTTGGAGCCTCATAGCAGGATGGTACCAGCCAGAAACATGTCTTGCATCTAATGCATCCAAAAGTGACTCTAAACATTCCGACTCGATTACTACTCTGGTTTTCCCTTTAACAAAATTTAATCTAGTCTGTGCTATATAATTTCCTGCTGCCCATCACCATAAAAACTTAAATAAATAAAATTATTACCATCCTGGTTCTGAATACTTTCCAAAATCTCATGTAAACCTTTGCGAAGAGATTCATTTTCTTCTATAGCAAGCCTTAATTTGTCTTCAAGCTCTTTCTTTTCAGATATATCTGTAATTGAGAATATTTATTTTATTATTTAAGAATAAAAAAATGAATTATATTTGTTTTGATAATGCAGTTATCAGTAGAATATAATTTAGAAATAGCATTGGACTATTATGATTTGAACATAAAAAATAAAAAAAATAAAAAAGGAATGAACACCTTAACTAAATAATTTTTAAAGATAAAATATTTCAAACAATAAATATAATTTTCTTACTTTTACATTTTCAAAAATTCACTCTTTAAAATCACAATATCCAAGTTATTTTTACATTTAAATACCTAAAAAATACTATTTACCATTCTTCTGTTCTAAATTTATAGTCCATATCTATTTTTTAAATTTGAATTTATCGAACCAATTTTAAAAAACAATAGAGACCATAAAGGAATAAGAATGTGTAAGGTATCCCCTATTGGACTATCACCGTATTTTTCCTGTAATTTATGCCTATTAAACTAATAATTTTCAAATTTTCTACCTTTAAAAGCGAACCAAATAGAAATTAGAATTAATTTTCAAAAATTCAAATTATTTCTTGAACAGTAAAATCGATTTGGATAAAAATATAGTATTTTTTTTATTTTTTAATTCATTGGCGTGCTCTTGTTTGTTGCTTGTTTTTGTATACATTTTTTTTTTTTTTTTTTTTTTTTTGTATCTTCCCTGCATGGTTTTTTGTAATATATATTTTTGCTAGATTTTCCTCCATCTGTTATATATAAAAAAGAATAGGGAACTTGATGGCCAACCAAGATGGGGCAGTTAGGGCGAGAGTCTCAGCAAGCTCAAGACATAAGTTTGTGGGTTGGAATCCCTTCTGGGCTTGTTAAAATTGATTCAGTAGCAGACGGAATGAATCTTCAACTGCACACCCTGGCTAGAATAGGTTGGTAACCTATAGGATAATCCATCCTTCCTGGCCTAATTAGAGTACATAAGGATATTAAGCCCCAATAAACGACAACAATAAAAGAATAAATAGACAGTTTTTTTTTTTTTATTTCTCTAAATAGGTTATATTCACCCTAGTGTTGTCCAAATATTTCTATAACTTCCAATATTTCCAAACATTTTTCAACACTGCTAAAAAAATTTATCACAAATATATATTGTGTTTATGAAAAAAATGGGCAGTTATCCAACGAACATGACTTATTTAATAAAATAAAAGAAAGACAATTTATTCTTTTGTGATATGATGCCAGTGGCAAAAAAATAAAAATAAAAATCAACATATTTTGCAAAAAAATCATGTAGTACAAAAATACAGAAAATTACAATAAATATTATAGTGCCAAAATTCTATAAAGTAAATAAAAAAATTGAAAGAAAAACTATTTTCTTCTTGAAGTTATAATGAATTTTTATTTTCAACAACTTTATCTTTCAAATACCCCAAACATTCTTAAATTTTATTCAAATTGATATAACCAATCAAATAATATGATTTTTTTAAAATTATAATGTAATTTAATAATATCTACTGACTATTATTAATGCTTTGAATTAAATTAAATGCTGCATCAAATCTTAGTTAAAATATAAAATGTTTATTTGTTTACTTTCAAGCATCAATCTGAAATTTAAAATTGGCAAAATTGAACAATAATTGTTTTATCCCATGAACCTTCATTAGGAATAAATTATTATAAATATAGCTCACCCTGTTCTTTGTTTTTCACTTCTTCTTTTGTTTTCAATTCTTCACTTAGCTTTGCGATTTTTGCTCGTAAGTCAAAGTTCTATTACAAAGAAAACCATAGAATACTTTAAGTGAATTAAACAAAAAAATAAAAAAGTATCCCACTTAAGAAGGTAGTAAAGATTTAAATACCTGCATACTGAGGTTTATAGCAGTCTGTTGAACAGCATTTAATTGTGTCTGTATATCAACATTATTTTTATTATCCTCATCTTCAAAATATTTCTCATAATTTTCACTGCAGAAAAATAATATCTCAGAAAAACTATTTTAAAATTCCTTACATACACATGGCAAAATGTTTTTTATAGATGGGTAAAATTAAATTTAAAAATTAACCTAAAATAATAACTGTAAATATGTTATACACTTAAGAAAGTGAACTTACATATTGACTGGAGCCTCTTCTCCTGACTGGAGTGACAACATATTTATTTGTTCAACTAGCTTTAGAATCTGACTATCTCTTATTTTCAATTGTTTTTTAAGATCTTTAACTTGATTTCTTGCCTCCGCAAGTCCATAAACACCTTCTTCATACTCTCTTAATTGTATTATCAGTTCAGTCATCTGTTAAGATTAATTTAAATTTATTGGAAATTTTAAATTATACATAAATCTTGTATCAGATATTTCTTTAACTTTTTGGTATTATTTATAATGTGTAATCAAGTAAAATATTTTATTTCAATTTTTAAACCTAACATACTTCCTCAGCTCTGAATTGAGCATCCTGTTCAGCATCATTAACTTTTTCCTGGAGAAAATGAATTTGGTTACGAGCTTTTTCTAGTTCTTCTTTAATTTCTTCATATTTCATTGTGTCTTCATCACTACCACTTCTAAAACAATTTTGATCATTAAAATATCTTAGGATTAAGGAAATAAATAAATAAAATAAGGTTCTATAATCTATGGAGGAAGCAAAGAAATCAATTAACTCTAAAATTCACTTTAGATATATAGTCCAAATCAACAAAGGGAAGAACTAATAGCAGCTTGGAAACAAACTCCTTCTATTTATTTTTAAAAAATAAGAATTGTAAAATGTGAAACAATTGCTTAATTTAAACACTTGGTATGAAGTGTGCCCATGGTTGATCATGATGTGTCTTTAGGGTTACTGAGCAAGAGTTATTGTAGTCGATTAATAATTGTACATACCAATTACACTTTTCCAGAATCTGGAATACAGCCATAGAATTGGAATGACACTTCACGCAGCTTTAGGCGAACTATTTCATAAAAAAAATTATTTTTTTTTTTTTGCTTAATTTTGAAAGAAATTACAGCGGTAGCATGTAAAATCGTGAATGTTTGATAATTTAAATTAAGAATTATATAATTTAATACATCTTACTTCTCTTCTGCTCTTTGTTTCAATTCTTGAACCTGAACTGAACTTTTGGTCATATCTTCTGTTGCTTGCTTGAGCTGTTCATGAAGTTTTTTTATGATGTCTTCTTGTTCTTCAATTGTCTGATAATAATATAAATTAATACAAATATTGACATATTATTTTAATGAAAAAGCAATCATGCTACAATTTACTTTTGACAATTCTGTATAATTGGCTGCGAATGCCATAGATCCTTTTGGACCAGGAGATGAAGCTGCAGTTTCGTTCAGCTTAGCTCGAAGTTCTGTCACTTCCTCATCCTTTTGTGAAAGGATCTCCTATTAAAAATTAAAATGTTCATTAACAGAGTAAGAAATTTTCTTTTTAAAAATTTTAATCTTACAAGCAAAATTACTAACCCTAGAGTATTATTTTTACCTGCCATTTAGCCACTCTTTCTTCAAGAGCATCGATTAAAATATCAAGATGACTTTCTCGCTTATTTCTTTCCTCAACCAGCTCAGCTACCTGTGAAGTCAAACCAATGTTCCTTTCTTCTAAAGTTGTCAATTTTTCTGAAACATTAAATGCATTATCAAAAACAATACTTGATCCATGAGACACTACTGAGGTAAATATAATAAATTAGTAGTACTAATATAGGAAATAATAAAATAAATCAGTTTAGGTAACTGAAATTATAAAATTTAATTTAAGGATGAGCAAAGTCTAACAGTGGAGCTTCTTATTATTGGCTTTCATAAATTGTCATTTTTACAAACATTTATCTCCAGAGTTTTCAATATATTTAATTTCCCTCCCAATCAAAGATTTCATTATCCTAAAATTATTTAAAGATTTGTTGATGACTGAAAGTCATTACACTTTTTTATGTTGAGCTTTATAGTACTTAATATGAACCTCTTAATTGACTAACATGTTGAATACAGGCTCATTTTATTCTGAATACTCTAGCTGGAGGCTGTATGTAATAATAAATATTTTCAATTCTAACGTCTATGAATTCACTCGGGCCGAGAGGTCTAAAGACAACTCTATAAAAAGATGATCTTCAATGAGATAGGAAGAAAACATAATGGTTGAAGGTAACATGCAATGTATAATTAATCCCAGATAAATAAGTAAGGTCAATAATTATTATATATCAAATGATGAGAGCATTATTATTTAATATTAAGAGCACAGGCAGTGGGGTTTTCAGTAGGACATTCAATTAGGGTATAGGTTAGAGCCAAGTTACCTACTTGGTCCTTTGTTGGCAAACCTTAGCATGTACCTTCATTTATACCCCAAACAGGTGTCCAAAAAAGGAATGAAATATTCAAACAAAGAAGTGAAAGGAAGAGAGAGTGCACCTTTAAAAGGGCTGGAAGAAAAAGGAGTCTGTTGGATTTTAGAGAGGTGAAGGTGCGGATGCTGAAGGGCTGAGAGGTGATGGAGGAAGAGGCTGAAGATCTGGAAGAGATTCATGGCACCGACTCAGACCTAATACCATATAGATAAGTACCCTACAATATAATAAAAGGAGAGTGTAAATTGTTTGATGGCCCTAAAATAGATCAATCATAGAAATATAGCAATCTTTAACTTTGAAATAATATTAAATAAAATCTATCCACAGATATTCATTACTGTTATTCACCTAATTCAGACTATGGTAATGATCCAATAAATCAAACAGATAAGACATAAATAAATGGGTTTATGGTGTCATCAGCGACTAACTTAATATGGATATTGTATTTAATAAAACCCCAAGTTATGGATCAACTTAGTAAGCTATTTATTTATACTTGTCAAGGGACCTAAAAAAAAAAGAGGAAAATCTCTGAAAAGAAATAAAAATGATTTTTTGATGACATTTTTATCAGTGAGATTTAAAAAAACAACAACATTAAGATGTTGCAAAAAAGGCGCAAATTTGACTTTATGCTACATAGTTACTTCACCGATTTACATTGAGCCTATGATCATATTGGTAGGCTGTCTTCTGCATGATATACACTGCTGATAGGCCAGCCAGATAAGCGATTGGTGATGAGGCTCATGCCCTTGAAAGCATATAATTATAATATTTAAATTTAAAAAATACTAATTTTAACCAAATAATGATATATAGGATTCATTTTTAGCTAGGTTAGTAACGTCATTAATCACTAGAGTAAATAATAGAAACTGCATTTTTTTTTTTTTTTTTTTTTTTTTTTTTTTTAGTCATAAAGTCATAAACATCAATAAAACTAGAACATTATAAAGTCATACCCTGAAATTCATAATTGGCTTGTCTTAAAGATATATTTTCTCCAGAAAATTTTGTAAGATTTGTTGTAGCATCTGATAATTCTTGACGAATAGAATTCAACTTTGTGTTTATCATTTCATTTTCTTTTTCCAAAACCTAAAATTACCAACTTTTAATAAAAAAATAAAAATAAAATTTTAAATATATGAAATAAACTTAAAACATAATTATGCAAGGATTGTGATATAGTGATATTCGTGATAATAGATTTTTAAAATAAGAATATTATCTAACCTGGATATCTGAAAGAAGTTGTAAAATGTGTTTATTTTTGTGCTGGATCATTTCTTTAAGCTGTGCAGTATCATCAGAGCTTTCGTCTTGAATACTTGACACTAATCCATTTTGGCCCTCAGTTTGCATAACAATAATCTCTTTACGTAGGTCAGCCTTTTCTCTTTGGAGTTCTAGGATATCTGACTGTAGCTAGAATAAAATAAATATTCATTTACTTTATTTAAACCCACTTTATTAATGCATAAATCCACATTCCTCCAGTATTGTTTTTTTTTTTTTATTGTGCTAGAGTACTTGATTTTACCCCTTTTATTCTAAGGCAACACCGCCAATTAGACTGAAACAATAGATACTTAAATGTTTTATAGAATATAACACAATAGAAAAAGACTACAGTTGTAGAACCAATTCCTATTCTTATAATACTAATCACTCACCAATGGGCCCTTTATTTTTTGATAATGTAAGTTTTTTTTTTCCTCCTTTAAGGCTAGTACGCACTGGAATTCACTCTTCGGACTCTTTGTCACGGAGCTGTGTCTCGGATTCATTTTCTTGCATCCGGAACACTCCGCGACAATGAATCTTGCATCTCATATGGTGTGTTTTAGTATTTTTTGAATCCGGAATGGGATTCCTTACACAATGTAGCACAATAACAGATTCGGATTCAGATTCAACTTTGCAGTTAATAGAGAATTTGCAAATGCGGCAATTCTTGTGGGATTTTTTTTTTCAAATATGTAGGTAAAGTGAGCAATAAATGATTACCTACAAATAGATAGTATTTCTTTTTTATATGTAAATTGATTTCTTAATGCAACTAACTAAAAAAATATATATTTTTTTTAAATGGAGTGCGAATCAAATCCAGCGATCCAAATCAGCGAATTTTCGGAGTGATTTTTGATACCAACGAGCAAGCCTGGCAAATAAGGACAAATTCGGAAATCTCTGAGCTGTTCAATGATTGTGACATTGTGTGTTTTATCAGAGTTGGTCGGCTCAGGTGGGCTGGTCATGTGATCAGGATGAGCACATATTCTGTGCCAAGAAGGATCCTCGAGGAGGAAATTCATTCCACCAGAAGACTTCGCTGGGTGGACGGTGTGGAAAGTGATGCACGCACCATTCTGGGAATCCGAGACTGGAGAGCGGCTGCGCGGGACCGAGTTGAATGGCAGAGATTGCTTCGGGCGGCCTTGATCCCTCACGGGTTGTAGAGCCAAGGAAGAAGAAGAAGAAGAAGAATCAAATCCAAGAACTTAGTGACTGTTAAATATGAAGTGTGGGGCCCTCTGGGGTGAGGAAGTTGTGGTTTATTGAAAGGATAATGGACTAAATGAAAAATAGAGGCATCCTTAAAAAAATTAGGTTGAAAAGTTATAGCTAACAGGCTAAACATGAAATTTTAAATAATCAACAGATGCCGAAAGAACTTTTAGGTGCCCAGAATGTGGTTTTGCACCATAAAACTTTCTTAAACTGTACCTGTTTATTACGAGGGTGAATCAAATATAAACGGTAATTTTCAAAATTATATTTATTGAATAATATTATACAGAAACTATACCTTCAACATTTTTCAATGTAGTCTCCTGCATTATCTACACACTTCTGCCACCGATTTGGAAGCTTGAATATTCCCTGTTCATAAAAAGACTGAGGGCGAGTTTTTAACCATTCGCGCACGTGCTTTTCGACGTCTTCATTGTTTTCAAATCGTTTTCCTCCAAGTGATTCTTTCAGGGGCGCAAACAAAAAATAGTCACAAGGGGACAGGTCTGGACTGTAAGGAGGGTGTTCGAGAGTTTCCCAGCCCATTTCTTCCAATTTATCCCTTGTCAACAATGCGGTGTGAGGCCTTGCGTTGTCATGGAGAAGGATGACATCTCTAATGGGCACACCTCGTCTTTTGTTCCGGTAACTGGTTTTTGCTGACTGTAGCACCTGGCAGTAGTAAGCCGCATTCACTGTTCGTTGATCGTGAAGAAAATCAATGAGTAGAACTCCCCTTGAGTCAAAAAAAAATTGTTGCAAGAACTTTTCCGGCTGAGAGACGAGTTTTGGCTTTCACTGGGCAGCCTTCATCCTTCCTTCGCCACTCCTTACTTGCCATTTTTGATTCGGGGTGTAATGGTGGACCCACGTCTCATCACATGTGATGTGATGTGGAGGAAAACGATTTGAAAACAATGAAGACGTCGAAAAGCACGTGTGCGAATGGTTAAAAACTCGCCCTCAGTCTTTTTATGAACAGGGAATATTCAAGCTTCCAAATCGGTGGCAGAAGTGTGTAGATAATGCAGGAGACTACATTGAAAAATGTTGAAGGTATAGTTTCTGTATAATATTATTCAATAAATATAATTTTGAAAATTACCGTTTATATTTGATTCACCCTCGTATATATGAAACGGTTACATGACTTAAGTTAAACAATTTTTTTATTTCACGCAAACTTCTGCACTCATTATCAATTCTATTTATTTTGTGTAATTCAGCAGGAATTTTTCTTTCCATCCCATCATTAAAAAAAAAAAATGAATGGTAGTACTCTCCAGAAATTTATTCAAGTTAAAAAACAAGTAAAACCAAAATTTTTGTTGGTGCTCCAATACTTTCTACACTAGCTATAAGAATAACTTGTACAGAACATCATCATAATGTTTACTATTCCAAAATACTTCCAAGAAAAAAGTTTTAGAAATACTTTTTTACTTAGTGGATAGATTTCAGTTATATTCCAATGAGAATCAAATGGTGTATAGCTTATATGGTTTTGTAGCCCAAAATAACATTTATTTGCAGTTATGATTCTTCGTTGGATCTCAGCCTGTATTTCATTGTTGGAGTTTACTTGTGAACCAAGATATACAAATTCGTTCACCATTTCAAAAGAAAAGCCTCCGACAACTAAGTGTGATAGCTCCTGCCCATGAAGTTGTGGGCCAGCGTGCATGTATTTTGTCTTTTCTTCATTCACCTCAAAACCAAATCTCGATGCTGCTGCCTGAAGGCTGAGGAAGCTATTTTTTAAACCAGTTGGAGTTCTTCCAATTATGTAAACATAATCTGTGAATGCTAAAATCAAGGACTTGTTAAATATTGTTCCCCTGACCTGTATCCCAGATTTTCTCACTGCACTTTCAAGGGCCAGATTAAACAGTAAACATATGAGGCAGTCCCCCTGCCTCAGCCCTTTGTAGGTTTCAAAGCTACCAGTTATATCACCCTGGATTCGCACTGTGCAATCTACTTTTTTCATTGTGGCCGTAATCAGACGTTCCAGCTTCGGTGGTATTCCCATCTCAAGAAGTTCCTGGTACAGTTTGTTTCTCTTTATGCTATCATAAGCTTTAAGGAAGTCTATGAACAGATAGTATGTATGGATATTATATTCTCTGCACTTTTCAAGGATATTTCTGATGGAGAATATCTGGTCTATGGTAGACTTTCCTCTCATAAAGCCCGTTTGGTACCTTCCTATATTTTCCTCAGCAAAAGGGAGTAGTTTTCTATACAGTATCTGGGAGAACACCTTACAAGCATTAGGCAAGAGAGATATGCCTCTGTAGTTATGACAGTCAAGCACATCTCCTTTCTTGCAGATCGGGCAGATCACTGTTTTAAACCAATCTGAAGGGATCTCTTCAGTCTTCCAGATGTCCATTCTGATATAATATAGATATCTGACAAATTCTTCTCCCCCATGTTTGAACAATTCTGCTGGGAGTCCATCTAGTCCCGGTGCTTTATTATTTTTCAGCTGCTCTAGTGCTTTGTATACATCTTCCATATCAGGTGGTTCTAATTCTTCCGGAGGCATCTCTGTTTCTTGTCTCTCCTCTTCTTCTACATCATTTAAAAGGACGCAGAAGTAGTTCTGCCACTGTTCCAGAACATGCATTCTGTTGGTGATCAGATTACCTTCGCTGTCTCTGCATGCATTTATTCTTGGCTTAAATGGTTTTCGGCTGTTGTTAATTTCTTGATAAAATTTTCTTGCCTCATTGTTATTCCTGAGGCATTCCATCTGTCGGAGTCGTTCCTATTCCCATGCTCTTTTTCTTCTCTGGTGAGTTTGTTTTTCCTCCCTTTTTCTGGACCTATATTCTACCACTGATCCTCTTGTGTGTCTTCTTTGTAACATTGACTTATAGGCTAGGTTCTTCTGTTTGGTTACTCTTTGGCATTCTTCATCGAACCATGGCATGTTCCTGGTTAGTCTATGGCATCCAAGCACGGTAATTGCCTGTTTTGCAATGGTTTCTTTACACTTTTGCCATTGTTGGTCAACAATAGTAATATTACAAAAAACAATAATTGTTTTAATACAACCTTCTCTTTTTTAGAACTTCTATTATGTAGTGTCATTCAATTCGCTGAACTGTTGGCTAGTTTTTTAAAATGCATTTTTTCAAATTTATTTAATAAAGTATTACTGTATTCATAGTACTACATCAATTGTCCTAATTCCTATCATTATTATTGACATGATTAATATGGATATCAATCAATCAAATAAAATGGATCAATCATATTATGAGTCAGAAATAATTCTTGTCCACCAGTTGTATTTGTAAAGTTTGAAACTAAATAAAATCATAGTTATAATTAAAATCACTTTTTGTGTAAGTTTGGTAGTTTGTTTTAATATTCCTCATTTTACACCTCCCTGTTTAGTGCCCCATCTTAATATCTCTTTAACGAAAACTTGGGTTTTCCACAATAAGTGTGTAAGCTACTTTAACCAACTAGTAGATTGTGATCTGATTGGAACAATAGTGAAGTCAAGTTTTGTCCTGTGTTATATGTGAGAAACCAACCCAAAGATAAGATCATGCAAATGTTTAATAATCTTTTTAAAGGTTTAGCTATGGAAACAGTCAAGTCTGTTAAGTTATTATGTCGATTTCCAAGAAATACCATTATATCAAACATAGCAAAAACAAAACAAATCTCTTATTAAGTATCTTAACTTCGAAAAAATGTCTCAAATTTCTATTCAATAAAATCTTTATTACTTTTTCAACATGAAGCCTTTCATTTTCCAGTTCTTTTTCTTTGCTTTCAATTTCTTCTTTAAGTGTTTCAATCTGCTTGTTAGATTTTGACAGTTCTGCTTGCAATTCTTCATTGCCTCCACCTTCAGAATAATCACATTACTTAAAAAGGAATCAAATATAAAAAAAAATAATTTAATATGATTAAAAATTTAAAGTGCTTAGAAGAATAAAGAGGTATCTGAAAATTAATGGAACAGTACATTTTTTTCTAGAATCTTTTGTCTGTATTTTCAATAAAATTCTTATTCAAAAGGAATAAATTGATGAATAAGGTTGCTTTGATTCTTTTTTTCACATTAGTAAATAATAAAAATGTTGTGAACTTCATAACTTGAAGGTTTTCTGGTATCAATTATTTTTGTTTTTCATAACTGCCCCACGTATTAGTTTATGTGAAATTTTTCTATCTCTGAAAGTAAGTTGAAGTTTGCATTTACAATTTTGATTGTAGAGTGTACTATTTGCTTGTCATCATTCAAAAGTTTTGTGAATTTTTCATATAAGAGAAGAACCTTGAATGAATAATTTGTGACATATTGATTATTGTTCGATTGTAAACTACTTGCCAACAATATAAACAATAAAAAGCAGACATTATGGTTAAAAGTTAATATATTTTGGTTATTATATAAAGCACTTTTGAATCTTTTACAAATTAATATCCTTCCATATCACTTAATTCCTTTTAAGAGCATTTACATATAACTTTCATTCATATCAATCATTGCACCTTCTAAAGTGGTAGGAACATTTTATTGCTTTTTATTACTTGTAGGGACAATGTTCATTTAATTTTTAATCCTATGATGATTTATTGAAGCAATATAAAAGAGAAAAGATACTTCAATAAATTCATTACATTATTTTAATGAAAGTAAATTGAATCTTTATTATGTAAAAGGTCTTTTTTGGTTTTTTGACTTTTTTGGTCTATGTAAAATGGTCTCTTTTGGTCTTTTGACTTTTTTGGTCTTTGTAAAATGGTCTCTTTTGGTCTTTTGACTT
Source organism: Euschistus heros (assembly GCA_003667255.2). Classification (NCBI taxonomy): domain Eukaryota; kingdom Metazoa; phylum Arthropoda; class Insecta; order Hemiptera; family Pentatomidae; genus Euschistus; species Euschistus heros. The sequence goes on along the minus strand of RCWM02000329.1, from coordinate 975,231 downwards.
TTTTGGTCTTTGTAAAATGGTCTCTCTCTTTTTTTTTTTTTTTTTTTTTTTTTTTTTACTTATGCTACATATTATAGTTTTTCTTTTTTTCTAACAGTCAAATGCTGGAATTTGACTAATGCCAAAATTTGTTGAAAAAAAGAAAGGGAAATCTATTTAAAAAAAAAAAAATTGAATTGAAATTTATACAAAAAAGTCATATTTATTTTTTTTAAATAACAAAACAACATTTTTCAACATTTCTAAATAATTAAAATCAAGAGATTTAATCAAACAAAATTCAAGATTATTTTTGGCTGCCAGAGATAGAATGGGGTGTTGAGACTCAATGACCAATATAAAATGTATGAATTTTATTAGCATTTATAAGTATAGTAAGTGAAATGATAGATAAAACTGAAAAAAAAAACAAAAAAAAAAACAGCTACTGTTGAGATAGGATATATAATTGGGATTAATAAAAAACTTATTACTAAAGAATTTCAACATTAAAAAAATTAAGAAAGAGTTGGAAATTTAATGTAAATCTGTAATGGATCATTAATAAGAGACACTTAACTGGGAAATAATTCTTAAGGATGAATAATATAGATGAATAATACAGACATTCTTATTAAAACTCGTCAGCCTTTTTTCTTTCAGTATTTCATATTATTCAAATAATATAAACATTTTATAATATTCAAAGATAAATTTTTATCATCTTTAAATATATCATGCACTCATTTATGTATTATGATATATATGTTATAACATAATTATACAATATTACATAGTTAGAAAATAAATTAATACTAACAGATTAGTGTATATAACTTATTTCAAGGACGAGTAAATATAAAATTTTGTATCACTTTACATCCAAATTTGGTTTAATTTATTGAATTACAGAACGTTTATTTTAGGTGAATAATGACCACTCATCATAGCATCGACTTAATACTCATTTGATATTTCGTTAAAAAAATTACACTAGTTTTTGAGCTATTAAGTTCTTTATTATAATATTAATATCTTAGTGTATGAATCCATCTATAAAAAATAAATGAGCTCATAAATTATGAAAAAGATAAATGGTTTCTATTTAAAAATCCTTTATAGAATTGGTAGATGAAGATGAGTTGAAAAAAAATCATTTGTTTTAATATAAAGTTGTAATAGTCAGACCGTGCGCAAGACCAAAAGAAAGATGAAAGGACTCGGTGGCTTGAAGAAAATCGGGATATCCAGCAAACATGCCACTGACCAGGACATCTAAGAAAAGACGGTTGGGTTGAGAGGGCCAAGGGTAGGTACAAGCACCTGTCTAGCTGTTTATGTAATGTAATATGTTGTTAACTTTTTGTTTGCAGGTCAAGGATTATATTTATTTGCAAGGAAATGGTTGTTCCATCCCAGATAGAAAATAAATTACATTGGTACATAAAATTATTGATTTTTTAACTATAACAATAATTGTTTTTATTTATTGTTATGTATGGCAATCAAATTTAAAAAATATAAACAGTATTCTTTATACTTAGAAAATATTGATTATAAAAAGCAGATAAAAGTGACATCTCCAAACAAATTTGTAACTCTTATTGATATAATTGATTGAAATGACATAACTAAGAATTAAACTATTATTAGATAATTCCACTCACCTGTATTAGAAGCTAAAATATCTAAATCTGCCAGCAAACTTTCAACCTAAAGAAATAAAAAATAAGAAATAATTATAATCCTTACAAGAGAATATCAATTTATTAATTTACCTGTTCTCCTTTATACTTCATGACTTCTTTTGTCAACAAAAATAATGGTTCAAATTTATCATTAGGTGTATTTGGTTCAACATTAAGCCACATAATGTTTTCATAGAGGTCATCCTTTTCCTGTGATGATAGCTTTTCAGGGTTAGCAGCCAAAATTGAATCAATATTGACTTGAACCATTTTATAAATTAATTTACTGTCATTAAAACAAAATTAAGCAAAGCTGTTGTCTAGTGTCAAAAATTCTTAACCTCCATTTTCCCTCTGACATGTGTTCAAAACAACCCTTCAGTTTGTTGATTGTTACCATGGCAACTCAGGAAGGCCTTCTAAACAGGAAAGCACTGAATAGCAATTATCTGCAAATAAAAAGCAGACCAATCATTTTAACAAGGAAAAGAATAACAAGTTTATAATGTTTGCCAGAGTAATATATGGAGGTAAATTTTAAATTATTCATGACTGATAACTGAATATTTAAAAAAAAAAAATCATTAATGTATACATATATTGTAATGTTTAGCAGTTCAAATTAAACTTTTGCATTTTATAATACATCTTTTTTAGACTCAAACGAGATGATAATTAATCCTAATTGTTATATAAGATTAATTTATGAATATATAAGAATAAAAGCCCAAGTGCCCGATGAAGGTTAATAAACTTGTTCTTATTTTTTAATTTTAAATTAAATGAATACAATTTAATTTGTTCTTTTTATTTTCCTAAATGACAGTTGAAATAGATCTTTGTGATGGCAGGGGAATCCTCAAAAAAATAAATGAGCCACCTACCTATAAGAGTGGCTTGGAATTACTAGAACTAGGAGAAACATACTATCTATGTTCTTTAAAACGTAAGTGTCTCCATTAAATTTTTTTGTTTTATATACTAGGGAAATTCGTTTCTAAAAATTTGAAAATATAATAGGGTAAACCTGACAGCTAATCACAACCTTAAGCAATATTATATATTGTTAATACTCTAATTATATAAAGAATAGTTCAATAAAGTTGAAATTTACAGTTATTTTTCCTTCATTACTTTACTTTAAGCTAAACAAAAAATATCACACTGAACAGTATTAAAAGAAAAAAATGTATTTAATAAGATGGTGAAAATAAATAATATAAAATCAGTTATTGACACACTAAGGATATTTTTTAAAACATGGACAGAATTGAAAGTATTTCAAAACACAATGAGATGTAGGATTTAAAAGGATTTTTTTTTATTATTATTGTTTTTAATTTTTAATTTAGGATGTCAATAACTATCTGAGGTGTCAATAACTGCCTCTTTTACCCTATTCATTAATTTATCAGAGGAGTATTCCTAATGATTTTCTGAAAATAAAGAGGTCACTAAAAAATTCAAAGTTTCAAAAATGACAAACTGTAATGTAATATTGTTAAGTACTGTGATTAAATACTTCCTTCTTTCTTATAGCTTTCATTATCTTATCCTTCTAAAAGAGGAAAAGGAAAACAACCATATTCTTGAAAGTGTGACTAGAAATTTAAAAAAAAAGTGTCAGTCCATAACCACTATACCAGCTCCTACTAACCCTTAAATAGTTAACCTAGTTTATTTGTGCTTAAAGTCTCTATGTGCTCCAACTAGTACAGGAAGGGGGGGTTACCTTACAGGTTACCAACCTATTCTAGCCAGATTAAGAGAATGAAGATTAATTTGCTGGGACCAGCATGAAATAAAGAAATGGAAACTAGGACCTGCACCAGGCGCTTCCAGGCCTTCATCACAACGCGCTCGGCCGTTAGGTACGGCTCATAGTTGTTTTGAGTTTAATCAGATTTCAATCTGCCATCAATTTCTTCCAGAAGAAGCTTAATTAAGTACTGAAATTTGTGGACTTTCCAGTCTCAAATATAAAGGACGATTCAGTGGTTATGTTTTTACCTCCTGAAGGAGCGGAAGTCGACAGCTGGAAACCACTGAGATGTAAACGAAACCTAAATAATAGTTGTGTGACCACGAAAACAAGGTTCTGGGTTCCTCACTGACAAAACATTCTGATGCCAAGTAATTTGAAAATTTCTGGAAAGGTTTGGTCTGAGTCCAAAAAAATCTCATATTTCTTTCTAACCTAATTTAACGTGCGGTTTTGTCATTGCTTGGATATGTTGATATAAAAACCATGATCGACTATTTCTCTAACATGAAATGATGAAATTTATGTAGCTGCCCATTAATCAATGTTCTACACAGAAATCATTATATAACTTAATTGGGACTGCTTAAAGTAATTCTTCTTGTTATAAATATATAAAACTAGATAACTTTTAAATTAAGAGGTTTCTTAACATTTTAAATTCAGAAGGTTTTAATTGCAGTCCATGCACATTAAATGCCTTAAGTTTTAAGGCTTCTACCGTTTCTGCTTGGCCCAGTGTTCACTTGTCTTTGACAGAGCAGTGCAGGGCATTACCCCAGTTTTCCACTTTTAGGTTAGCTTTAATCTTCTTCAACACAGTAATTGATGATGATAACCACATCAGCTGTAGTTAAAATGTCACTAATACTAGTTAATAAAGACGAAGAAATGAAATATTCATTGAGACAACGGAAGGTGTGCAATTTATTCAAAAAAGAAGATAGAAGAACTCCACACGTTATTCAGATAACAGATAAATAAATATTAAGGCTAGATAAAAGTTGAAAAATAAAATTTTAAAAAAAATAATGCTACTGAGATATGGAATTCTTTGATGTTTTTGTGTTCTATAGACTCTGAAGAATAATAATTTTTAATATAATTTTTTCTCTTTATTGAGTGTAGAGTACTGTAACATAAAAGACTTTGGAAACAGATCAGAAAAGAAAATTTTTAACAAATAAGTATATACAGGAAAAACAGTAAAATAAACTGTCTTAAAGTAAGGACAGCGGTAAAAAAAATGGTCAAGTATTTCTTAAATTTTATTATCAAATATGCAATCAAAGATTTAATCTTTGAATTTTGGCATCAACTTAAAGATATACTTACACACATATATTTCTATATTTATATTTATACTATTACATAAAAGGACAAGACATTTTTCGTTTTTGACGACCACGAAAACTACTGAACCAATCTGTACCAAATTTTTATCATATAATCTCTATAGCTTTAGGAAGGTTTAGCTATAATAAAATTTACTGATTTTCAATTCATTTGTTATTAAAAAAAAAAATGTGGGTAACCGTTATGTTTGACCTGTAAGTGGCGAGCGACATTCTATATGAGAGGTTACAGAGGTAGGGTGCTATATCTTCGGTGAGATTGCCAATTCTGCTATGTGCATTGTAGCACCTTTTATGACATTAAGGACAAAATGTGCTTTGATGCAAATAGGTGATTATTTTTTGGTCTAAAATCACAAAAGTGTTTTGTCAAAACCTGATCCAAGCTGAATTTTCGAATTCGGGTTTTTACATTAGACACCATAAATTTAAAAAAAAAAAAAACGAAAAAAATGCACATAGCGGAATTGGCAATCTCACTGACGATATAGAGCTTGAGATTGATAATAAAATTTACTTACATTCAATTAAATTATTAAAAAAGATATAAATGTGTGAAGCAGCAATTGGATCCAAGTAAAATCCAACTGTATTGGGTTTTAGAATGGTAAAACTACTGAACCTATCAGTAACAAATTTTAACTACATCATTTTCATAGTTCTAGAAAGGTTTAGGAATAATAAAATTTAAATGCACAATGCTAAGTGGCAGAAACGAGGTTTACCATACAGTCTTATACTTATATGGTTAGAAATTCAAATCCAACCAGATGAAATCTATAAAATTATTTGGGCCGAATAAGAGTTATTGTCAAATCAAAATGTCAATCCTTTGCTTTTATATTGTGTGTAAAAATATAATTTATGGGTTTGTAGTAGTAAGCACTCATAAACACTCATGATAAAGCAGTCCATTGTCCCCAAAAGTTTCTCAATAGTCTCTGTCACTCTGGATTACTAACCCGTAGATTAAAATTAAACATTTTTTCTAATATCTTAGAAGTATAAAGGCTAATTGTTTGTTACTTAATTTGTTTAAAAAGTAGCATACAACTCTTATTTTTTATTGGCAATTGATTGATCTAATTGAAACCCAACTGTAATAAAAAAAATAAAATATGAATTTCAAGGGTCAAAAAAGTATTAGCACAGTGGTATAAACTTAGATAATAAGTTCTTTATTTCCATTACAACATACTTTAATCCTTTTAGTCTGAAATATATACAAACCAAAATGTATAAGATTATTTTACACAATATTTTGAATAGCTCTGTGTTAATAAAATGGGGAAAAGATAAAAGAATTGTGTATAATTATGGATCCGTATGGTTAAATTGCGTTTTTGTGGATCTAGTTATTGTAAAATTCTGTATATACTTGAAATAAGTTTTGGGACACTTAAGAGCACCATAAAAAAGAATAATGAGATGGGTTCAGTTGTTAACAAACGACACTCAGGGAGGCAACAAAGTTTTCTGAAAAGGAAATAAAAATAATTCACAATATAATGGCAAAAACACTCAAAACAGTAAAGGATGTAATCCAGTTTTAATTATTGTTGGTGAGTTCAAAGAAAGAAACCATTTGTAATCAATGTCAATAAAAAACAAATGTCCTGAGTTAGTCATTATTGACATAAAGGGACCACTGGAGTTTTTGGCAAACACAATGTTAAAGCAAATACAATGTTTTTGCTTTGATAGCCATAAATATGTATGTTGAAAACCAAACATAGAATTTCAAATGTGCAATGTTAGGCCAACAATAAACAGGGAGTTAGGAGTATTTAAGTTTGGGATTGTGTGTCGTGGAACGGAGTGGGAAACTTGAACTTCATTGAAGGTATTATGAACGCAGATTAAAATGTTATCATTTTGTGCCATTACTTGAACAGCAACGCTGAAAAGATGGCGAACAGGGACACAAATATCTTCCTACGAAATAACAACCCAAAGCATACTGCTGATATAACACAGGAGTTGTTGCTTTCTCATGCTCGGAGATAAATCAAAATTCCTCCCCAGTCCCCAAATTTAAATCCCATAGGGCACTTATGTATTTTTAAGGCCGGAAAGACAAAAATCTCCCAAATCACAGCTTAAAACTGTTTTAAAGCATGAATAGGATAAAATTCCATGTGAAGTAACCCAGCAAGTTGTTTCTGGGATAGTAGGAAGACTTAAGTCATAATAGGTGCAAATGGTATAAAATTTAATATAATATTTATGAGTAACAAACAATTAACCTTTATACAACTAAGATATCAGAAAAAATGTGTGTGTGCCAATACTTTTATGACCCACTGTAAATATATATATATATATATATATATATATATATATATATATATATATATATATATATATATATATATATATATATATATATATTTATTTTTTTAGCTTAGCTTACATCAGACTTTCTTCCTTTGTTTAAAATATTATAATATCTGTAAATTAGCTATTTGGGCAATTGTTTAAGATACCTACTTCAAATCTTTCTTGCTAATGATGTAATATAACGTTATCACATGCTGCTAATGACTTGAAAAAGTTTTATTGTGAATTGTTTCCAATGAAATTCTAAATAACTATTATAAACTAACCTTAGTTTTATTTTATTGGACTCCAATCAAATAATATGTAAACCAAAAAAAAAATCATAAAAATCATAATAATAAAATAATGACACAATGATACAAAAATAAAGTAGTTGAATTTTCTACAAATTATTTTGTTTAGGATTTCTGTCCTAAACCTGTTACATATTGAAAGGTGGAATTAGAGCTAAAAATGAACTGTCATTCACAAGCTGCTTCACCATTGTACAATTATACACATTAAACTTTAATGTCCACTTATAACATGATTATCCTATTGTGTCTTGTAGTTCCTGATCGCTTCTCATTATGACAGAATGAGAGTCTTGCAGGGAGTAACTTTTTGTTCCCCTGGTCATTAAATCACACAAACAATTGTAGGTAACAGTGAATCATATTTTGACAAATTTTGAGACATGATGTAACTAAATAGGGGCAAAAAAATGCCTTAAATCATTAGCACTCATTTTTAAATAAGTCTAGATTTTTTACTAACCCTGATACCATGTAATCAGATAACTGGACACAGCCTTGCATAACTGGTCATATTCTGGTTGTGCTAAAAAATAAATTAATCATCATTATTCCCATCTTACATTAATATTAATGATATAATGATAATATTAAATATATATATATATATATATATATATATATATATATATATATATATATATATATATATATATATATATATATATATATTAGTAAGGTTCTTGAGTTTCAGTCAATAAATAAAAACAACTATTTTGGCGACGTTATTGATATTATAGTCATGCCAATGTTACTAGTGGATATGGAGTCCATATATATCCTATATTTAATTTATTACTATTTTTTTAATCATTATTTAATTGTGGTTCTAATAAATTTTCTTAAAGACAAAATGAAGGAAGCAGAGAACCCTGACATTCTAGATAATAATAGCATGCTTCTTCCTTTCTAAGTATTAAAATTGTTAATTTTACCTTTTCAAAGTTTGCAAGCAAAAATATAGTAATAAAATTAAAGAAGTATAAGCCCATGTTTACAATAAAAATTACATACAAACGGAATCACTCAGGACTTTATTTCCAAAAACCTCCGATTTTTGTGGGCATTAAAATTTTGTATGAATATATGTAATTACTTGTAAGGGGTCTAAAATTTTCTCTATATTTACATGGAAATTTTAAATAAATTTAAAATAAATTAATTTAAGAAAACTTGTTTAGTAAATTAAAGTTAGTTAAAGAATGAAAAATGGTTGAATATAACAGAGTTAGCTGTTGTTTATATTAATCTTATTATGTTTCGTATGTACATTTACCTTATTTTTTTTTTATTTATTTATTTATTTTTTATTTTTTTATTTTTCCCCTGGCTATAATGGCGCCTCAGCCTTAAGGCTCATTGTGCCTGTGCCGTATATCCTGTACTGTGTTAGTACAGTCCTAGCGTTTTCATGTAGCCGATAATCATAATCGGATCTATGTCCACACTAGGGTCTAGGATGAATTCTTCCCCAAAGTGAAGAAATCTCCTCCTCGCCAGCATATCGCATTTGCATATAATGTGGTAGGGCGTTTCATCCTCCCTATTGCAGAATCTGCAGTTCGGTGAGGTCTTGATTTTCATTATGCAGAGATGTTTTTTAGCCCTGTGTTATTTTGTTTTTAGTTTTTATATATAATTTTAATTGAGAATAGTGTAAATTGTATTGGATAACATCTGAAAAAAGTGTAATTTGTGAAGTTTGTTAAAAATTAATTTATTCAATAAATTTAGTTGGTAATACATAGAATAGAGGAGTGGGGGAGACAGTTTTTTGGAGGAAAGAGGAAGTATAGGGACACATGGTGTGTGCAGCAGTCTGAGTTCAGTGTGTTTAGTGATATGATGAATATTTTATTTTGATTTGGAGATCTAAAGGAGTGATCCAGAAATTGTCCAGTGGGAGGAATGGTGAATCTTTTATCAAGACAATTTAACCTTTTGTTTTTGTTTTGTTTACAAAGTTAAGGTGTGTTTGTTCCTTTTGTATAAAAAATTCCCTAATCAGGGGAATTGCTTGAGTTTGAAGTATTAAGAAGATAAATTGTTTGTGTTTTTTTATGTCAATCTTTGAAATACTAGTATCAAATTAAAGTTATATTTTTTAATGTTTTTTTTTTTTTTTGTAATATACAAAACCATTTTTCATTCATTGTAAAATGGCGTCCGGACTAATTAAAAATAAATTTTCTATTCACATTTATTATTAAAAAAAAAAAAAAAAAAAAAAAACCTTACATGCTTCTTCAATTTTTTAAGGAAGGGATAATTTTTTGACATTTAAACTTCTTATAATTTAGTAGTAAAAAATTGACTACATAGTTCATTTCAACTGTGTCAATGAAAAGCACTATCTCATAGGGAAAAAACAACTTTGCCCATCACTAGTATATATTCCCTTATTTTGTTAGTAGTACCTACCATTTTATTCAGTTTCAGATCTAGATACAGAGAGAGGAAAAGAGTATATGGTATTTGTTCCTTCCATAAAACAAAAACTGCTTAAAATAAAAAGTTTATTGTTAATCATTACAATATAAAGTGGAAAATTGTTTGGGAAAGATAATGTTATCTAAATGGTGACCGTTATGCTGCTGGCACTCTTCTAATTGGGAACGAAGATTGGCGACCACATGCTGACACATACCTCTCGATATTGCTGCCGTTTCTGACTTGATGTTTTGCTTCAATTGAGTCAGGTTCATCGGATTATTCTCTTAGACCTTACTTTTAAGGTATCCCCATGCAAAATAGTCAAATGGACTAAGGTTGGGTCTTCTGAGAGGCCCAGAAGGCCTGGCCTTAGTCTACTTGACTATTTTGCATGGAGATACCTTAAAAGTAAGGTCTATGAGAATAATCAGGCGAACCTGATGCAATTGAACCAAAACATCAGGCTAGGATTGGCAGCAATATCGAGAGCCATGTGTCAGCATGTGATCACCATGTTCGTTCCCGATTAGAAGAGTGCCAGCAGCATAATGGTCACCATTTAGATAACATCATCTTTTCCAAATAATTTTCCTCTTTATATTGTAATATTTAACAATAAACTTTTTATTTTATTTTAAGCAGTTTTTGTTTTATCGAAGGGAACAAATACCCAATACTTTTTTTGGACACCCTGTATATCTCATCACCTTTGGCCTATGAGAATTATGAGCTTAATGCTCAGTTAAGTGCTTTTAAAGGGCAGATGACCCATTTCCTACTTCCTCCTCTCATGATCATTACCAGATGAAATTGAAGACTAATTTATCTATGTAAACCACTTATAATTCACTGATGGAAACATTTTTGTTATGTTTTTTATCACAAGATTTTATGTTCCTGAGGCCATAAAAATATTCTAGCTAAAATAAAGACAAATCTTGCTTCCACTTTCGCTAAACAGAGTGCAATTCACTTTTTTGGTTTCAAAATGCTAAATTCTACATCAGGTTAAACCTAAGAGCATATTAACCCTTTCATAACCACTGGTTCATTTTAATCCTTTTACGATTATAAATAATATAATTTATTATGATGATAATTATGAAATCTTTTAGCTGTCAAAGACAAACAAAAATTGAAATAATTAAAAAAATTTAGTTAATCATATATATTTTTTTAATCCTTTGTAAATAAAGAGATTAACCAGCCTGGACAAAAAGAAATAATCATAAAGGTATAAATAGGAATCCTGAAACTAGACTGCTCTCAACCACATCGATGTTGATATTAATATGTTATTTCCTAAATATAATCAATTCTCCTACTACAAAAAGTGAACTATATGTTTAATTAATTGTAGATTATTGTTGATTATTAGGTTAAACTACATTTATTCTTTGTTGAAAGCTACTTACTTAAAAATTGATTACTAATTTATTTTTAAGCTGAAAAAAAAGGAAAATTGGTCCCAGTTCCATTAATTGATTCAAGTACTGCACTTTATGAAGCATTAGTAAAGAGATTGGAATCAAATAAAATGTCAGTCAAGGCATTGAAAATTAACAGCAACCAGCAGACCGTTTGTATTAGCCGACATAGTAAGCAAATTGATACAGTAGTAGTGAATGATATAATAAAGAAAAAGAAAAAAAAAAAAGAAGTGAAGCCAATAAAATCTAATAGATTTCCAAGTTTTATCGACCATGCTACAAAATCAGATCTTAGCTTCATACCTCCTCTCAAAGATCACTATCATGATGGAAGAAAAATTTACAATGATGGAAAACAAATTAAATACTCAAAAACCAATGGAACTTTTCTCCCTAACATAAAAAGTATCTGGTATTTGAACCCTTCACTCAACTTTGTCAAGGAAAACAACCTTCAATCAGGGAAAGCAAACTTAAATTAAAAATGAATACAATATATATATAAAATGTTACAATTTTTTTTATTAAATATCAGTATGCTCACTATAATACAATTTAAAGCATTTCACAATCTCATTTGCAGGCTAGCAACTTTATTTAACAACCTCTGGCAAGTATGTGATTTCATTTAATATATTAAATAAATATATTTATATATATATATATATATTTATAATGCAACATACAGATAGTAAATTGTTTCAAATTAAGCATCAATTAACAATAAGAAAAAAGGAAATGCTGTGTATGTATCCACCCGTTGAATATCACTTGGACATTTATTTTTAGTAATATATATTCACTCTTCAATTTATATATATACACACACGTTATTAAAAGCAATTATCTTGAATAATAATAAAAAGTATATATATATCTATATATTATAAAAAGTATATATTAATTTATTTTTAAGTGCATTATCTCATCTGCATTTATGAAGAGTTGAGGGGGTTTCATATAATTAAATACAATCAGAAATATAATGTACTTATGAAAAAAAAAAAAAAAAAAAAAAAAAAAAAAAAAAAAAAAAGGAAAAATAAACAATGTGTTAAGGTTGTCTAACTATTATGTTACAATTTAATTTCTGTTGTCAAGGATACTTTATACAAAGATCAGATTTTTTTGTATGCAAATAATCAACTACTATAAGGTATAAAAATATAATGAGGTTTTTACACACTTAGTAGTATCGTTATGATAAAATAAAATATTTAAAAGATTTACAAAACTTAATAACTCATATTACATATATTTGACAAAACCTCTTCATTATTTTATTTATTTATTTATTTTTTTATAATTTATTGAAAATTTATCATTTAAAAAATTAAACTTAGATAAAATTTTGTTCCTTTATATAATGTTCAACATATAGCTTCTTAACAATGAACTAAACATTTATTCATTTGAATGATTTAGTAATTATAAATAACAAGCATCTAAGAAATTTATTTATTTTTATATTATAATATAAATCAGGAGTGGGCAAAAGCTGTTAGCCAAGACATTGTATCCAGTCAACTGCATAAGTTAGAACAAATATTTTTGGTTTTCAATACATCTGATGTCTGAAAGCTTGGAAATAAAACACTAATATCTCTTTATGCCGTATCTCTATCCAAAGGCTTGCCTGATAGGAAGACGACCGCAACACATTCCTAATTTCCCGCCCTTCAGTGAGAGGTACTCAAATCATAACCTTTTTTTTATTTTTTATTTTCAGCTTATTTTGTGTCATTCGATATTAATAAAATTTTTTTTGCATGGTATCAATAAATGTAAACAGCACTCAGCCACTTCATGCTTTTGAAAATAGTGCTTAATTTCTTTAAAATTTTATTTTATTAAGTTAATATGAAATTGTTATAACTTGTTATGCATGCATTGTATTAAACTGTTATGCACATGTTATTCTAAAAGTAGAGGTAAAAATAGCCAGAAAATAAATAAATAAAAGCGTTAAAATTTATTATTTTTATGAACCGTCTTTAAATGAAATGAACAGCAATTTATAGTAAAATGACAATAGTAGAAAGCCTGAGAAGTCATAAATAAGTGGAAAGGTATGAGAATGATATAACTAAAATCTAATAGTATTATTTTATTAATGGTAGAATAATATTGTGTTAATAATAGTAGTAAAAACTACAAAGGGTAGTTAATAACTGGCTCCTATTAACATCACATAACAATAAAGTTTGTTTGATAAATTTAAGTGTTTAGCTTTAAAGTTGTACCATGGACTTCTGTTCAATAAATTCTAAATTCAATTGTTGATAACGATTTTAAAAATAGGGGAATGCTACTGCAAAAACAATGTCATGGTGGAAAAAAAAAGTTTTATAATAAACACCAGTTTGATATAAATTTCAGCTTCTCTTCATTTAATTTCATTTTTATTGTGTTAATTATCTTAAAAGTTAATAATTTATTCATTGTTTTTCCCTGTTGTTGATCGTTTCTATTAACCTTAGACTTCTTTAGAAACCGCAAAATAAGTATATTCTAGAAGTAATACGGTTCTTTATCAAAAATATTGATATTGAATTGATAATGAAAAAAGTAACACCTTTACAAAGAAAGAGCTGACTAGTAGTAATTAGTACACACCAACTCTAACACTCATCGAAAGCAAATATTAAATATAAAAAATAATTGGCTCATGGCACTAATATTTGCCCACTCTTGATATGATTTCTTATATACTTAGAATTTTCTAATTATTTCAGTAGACTTAAATAATCTCTTATACAGCTTTGAAAATTTTATTTTGTTTAACATTAAGTGGTGAGGTATTGAAATATTACAAGTACTAATTCTCTTTTTTTTAAATCAGTGGTCATAGAGAACAAGTTTTAAAGTTGAAAATGGCCAATATGACTCATTGTGATCATTTTACAGACTTTTTCAAACTTTGAAGATATTCACTACAGATCCTGTTCTGAATGTTCATATTAATTTCCTTTTTAACTTGATTTACAAGAACATTTAAAAAGTGAAAATGTCTATTCCTGACAAGTTACTTATATCCCTTGTTCCCTGAGATAACAGAAATACTGGATTTTGTATTTGATAGATAATAAGTTTTAATAAAAAAAGAGACAGGTTTGTGTAATTGAAAAGGTTATAAATGATGTTATATTGTTCAATAACGATTTTAGTTTTCATCATATTGGGATATTGACCAACAATTCAGCTTAAATTTTTTTTTTTTTTAGATTTTACATATAATTGAAAGAAAAAAAAAACAATAAGTGAAATGAGGATGAGATGTGCCATCCAAAAAAGCATTTGAACAATAAACCTCTATGATCGAAGATAATAATCCTATATTTTCAGTATATACTTATAGCTTGTAAATAATATTTTTTGTAGGTGATGATTAATAAATTTTCAATAAATTAACAAATGATCTTAACAATTACATAATTTGTTCTTAGTCACACTCTGATATTCTTAAGATGTTTTATTTTTATTATATAAAATAACTTGGGGACAGTACCAAATTTATTGCATAAAACAATGTGATTATTTTGGTCATAACTTACATAGAAGAATGATATGCACAGTTTTTTTTTTTAATAATATTTTTAGTTGAAAATTACAAACAAAGACTAGGACTCGACAGGCACTTTATTCCCTTTGAATACCATCTGCATTTAAAATTTTTCATTAAGTATTATATTCTCATGATTTCTTCTAATGCTAAACCAAATTCACCTCTATGTTTTTATATAAGTCCTGAATAGTAAGTATTGTGTATTTAATAATTTTAAGGCAGTTCTTTGATGGCTGATAAAGTGCACCTTGATTTTTAAAATATAAATTAGCATATATAGTATTAAATATATTACAATATATATATATATATATATATATATATATATATATATATATATATATATATATATATATATATATATATATATATATATATTGGTAATATATTTTAATATTTTATAATTTTGATTAAAAAGATTCAAAGAACAATGCTTTGATATTTAACATTTCATATGAAACTTTAACATTATTGAATGATTACTCTGTAACTTACACTAATTATAATAGATACTTTGATAGGTAGAAAATTAATAATAATTAACCATTTATGAGATGAGATGCTTTTTTTAAAAATGTGATAAAATAAAACTGAGTAGTTGTAACTCGTTTAGAAACTTCTTTAGTTTTCTCGTTTTTCATAAAGAAAATTAGTAGTTCCGTTTCTAAAGAGTGACTAAAGTCTTTTGAGTGAATTATATTACAACATTTACTAACAGCTCAGAATAGTTTTATTACTATTTTATGTTAATTTTTGTTTTACATTTCTTTTGCATTTGCTTACATTTTACATTGTATATTATAAGGGACAATAGCTGCAACAAAAGAGGCCATTACAAAAGGAATTGAGGAGTATTGTACTTGAATTTTACCATCATATTTAATGGAGTACTTATACATTGATATTTAAACATCTATGCATGTAGTTTACTTAAAAATTTGAAAGAACAAAAGATTTGCAATAAAATACATTATGTTATTATTGTTTAACTGTTTCTGCTTTTAAAATAAATTAGTTCCTTCCTACTTCATAAAACAAAAGAAGAAGATTAAAAAAATATTCATGCTACAGGTGCTTGAATAACTTAATTTAAATTTAAAATTGATTTTTTTTTCTTTTTTAATCCATTATTCATTCTTTTTATCTTTTGTTTTTCTTTTCAAAGGTTATAATACAATTATATTATGCACACATTAGAAAAGCTATGTTGCTTGTATTCAATGTATACACACATCCTTAGTGCAAAATTCCTTATATTGATGATTTCTATTATTTGAACATCAGATGTCTAAATACTTTTAATAATAGTTAATGATCTAACTTCGGTCTTTATCAAAATAATATTGAGGATGGAACTTTAAAAAAAACGAGTTAATTTTTATGGCAGTAAATGAGGAATGGAATTTTTTAAATAGGTAATCAGGATGTGATTATCGTTGAAAAATACAGTAATGGTTTCAGAGGCTCATTTGGAAATATCACCTTCTGGTTATCTGTAAAAAAACAAACTTCCCCCTTCCATTAAAATTATTAAAATTAGTTCTTGGGAAGAATAAAAACAAATAGTAGTCTTTCTTGGTTATTATAAGCCAACAAAGGTTTTATGATTATTTTATGATAATGGTATTAACATACTTATAGTGGAAAATTTTAAAGAGAAAGAACTACCTGTTTCACTTGTTCAATTGCACGATAATGCTCCATAATTGGTAACTTGAATGCTTATCTATGTACTATTATAAATTACATATAATTAAATTAATAATTCTTATTAATGAAAGTAATATGAGCTATATATTTATTCTTAATAAACATTTTAATTAAAATATATTTAATAAAAGTTGATTATCTCTGGATTTGAATTTTTTGTGGACCTCTTCGCCATTATAATCCTAAATAGTGGAGGTCCTATGATTGTATCTTTATTTTATATTTTTAAATTCAAACAATAATTTTATTCATTAGTTACCCTTATGAACTTATTACATTCAATGAATTTGGTTTGACTTTATTTTCCGTGCCTGTTAACTTTATGGCTGTATTTTGCTAATATGATACACAGCAAAACATTTCTTACGCTATAGTTTCTTTTTTTTCTATATGGTGCTTTAGTTTTCATAAAACACTCGTGATTACTGAAAATGACTGTGTACCATATCTAGCTTTTCGTATAAATGACTTATATTAAAGAAACATATAAATTTATTATGGACGTTAACTGTAACAACCTCTTACAGCTAAAATTCTACCATTTGCAATTACTAATATTTTGATCAAAAATTGATCTGTAATATATACATTGAAGCATCCCAACTAAATTTTTTATCAGTGCATCTTTTTTTGTTTTATAATAAAATATCATACAAATGAAACATAAAAATATATATTATGACCACTTGGAAGTTGTAATAGTAAATTTACAAATAGAGTTTCAATGCTACAGGAAGATATTTTTTTTTTTTAATGGTCGATGAATTGAGAACTATAAATTTTTGGCATTAATAAAAATTAAATAAAAATATTTGTTTAATATGTAATATTTCCTTTTGAAAATAGGTTTTACAAAAATATAAACCTTGTTGAATGTAATTTACTAATACTTAATTTATAATTCAAAATGTACATCACCTTCCAAGTGGCATTGACAATTTTTACAGCAATTATTAACAGTTCCATAGAGAAATTGATTCATACTAATTTATTTGATTATTTTATATAATTTTTTTTAATTGATCATTGAAACATAAATGTATTTATGATCTCAGTAAACTTTAATCGTACAGAAACAAGACCATACTTGACTATAACTCTATTTCTTTTATATAATATATTTTTTTATAAACCATTATTGGAGTAATCAAATTGATGGAAATATAAGTATACTTCCATATTTAATATAAGCCTACCCAAATTTGAGCAATTATGTTTTTTTCCATAAATAACAAAACAAAATAAAATCAAAAATTAAAAATAGTTAAAAAGAACAGAGATACATTTCAGCATAGTGCATTACAAGTTTACAGAAGATTTATAAAAATAAAAATAAAAAAACATTTGGAAAATTAGTATATTCAAAACATCGGAATTGGATAATTAAACCAATTGAAGTACCACATGATAATTACTCTTACATTAAAAAATAAACAAACAAACAATCATTCATTTTAAACAGCTCTTAAATAAAATATAAACAAACAAAATTAATATAATCCTTAAAATTCTTCCATATACTTTGAAAACAGAGCTTTCATTCCAACCGTATGAAAATTAACTTAAATCAGTTTTCAGTATGGAACTGGATATTTCATTGACTAGCTGTGACTTTATCCTTCCTGTTTCCATAAATTAACTATCGGAGAATAATAATTATCTCAGTGTACAAGTGCTGTAGATAATTAAAAGTACAACCGTAATCAAAAGCAAATGTAATTCAGCTTAAAATGAAAAGCTTGCCTTACAAAAATTTAAGCTACAACAATAACTTACACTGTGCTGATGCTTATTCCAAAATATTATTATCTCAGAAACAGGAAGTGATATCACCACTAGTAATTAGTCAAAAGGTCAAATAGCCTCTTAGATCTACTGAAGGTGCATTGTCACCCATACTACAGCTCTTGGGTGGACAAGACCACCAATTTCACAGTTGACCGTTCTGCTTTCTCCGTTCACAACAAACAAGGCCTCATTGGCTGGGGTGACCATGAAGTGGCCAAAGACTCCCGATGCTTCAATTACTCTGTTGGGGTTGCCCCACTGAGATAGAGTAGGCTCCATAGCTTTCCCGACACCAGTAATCATCTCCACCTTACCTAAAATAAGAAAAAAATTAATCACAGTGATTATAATTAATTATTAGAAAGTTATAGCTAACAATTAGGATAGATGGGCTGGTTTGAAATATCCATGTTTGGTCTACTTTTATCTAATTGCCAAAATTGTAAACTTTTTAAGTGTCAAAATTTAAAAAAAAAAAAAAAAAAAAAAAAAAAAAAAATTTATTTATTTATTGCCAAAATTGAGGGGAAAAGGGAAGAAGAGGGAAGAAGAAGAATTATTTGTTATTTGAATTATCAAAAAAAAAAAAAAAAAAAATTTTTAGTTGAAAATATTGGTTTAAAATATAAAAAGTGTCAAAATACTGTTGTTGTTTTTAGGTTATTGGAGTGGCTGTTTTATTGTTTGTGAAATGATGGATATAAAATTGTAAAAATATTAATATATGGGTTATATTTATTGTTATATTAAAAGTTTAAAATAGATTGTTAAGTTTTAAATTGTTTTAAATATTTGATTGGGTATTGTTTTAACATAATTGTTTTATTGTATTTTAACGAAGGGAAATATCCCCTATATATTTGTGTTATTGTCATATGGGTGTGTGTGTGATATTTATATATTGTTTTTCTTTAGTTATAGATTTTAAATTTTAGTTACAAAAAGGAAAAATTATGTAATTGGACCTCGGACTCTTTGGCCGGGTAGTCCGCCGAGCAGCTCAGTACCCTGGTGTCTGAGCTGGCAAGCCTTGCTGCAGGAGTCGGTTTACTGGCCTGGAGTTTCGGGGTACCCAGTTTTTGGTGTGTATTTGTCAAATTTTGTATTATTAATGACTGGAGGTGTGCCAATGTCGGGAAAGATGTTTAAGAATGGTATTGTTTTTCCAGTTCTGAGGAGGACCCCATTAAATAAGGGGTCGAAACGTCAAAAAGAGAGGAGAAGGAGGAGAGAAAAAAATATATATATATGAATGAATAATAATATTGTATGAACAAAGTATTGTTAAATATAAAGAACCAAAAAACCCGATTATTGTAAAACAGTTAATTATATAATTTCTAAGGGTCGACAAAATATAATTTTGATATATATATATATATATATATATATATATATATATATATATATATATATATATATATATATTTATTTATTTATGTATATTTAATTTGCTTTAAACCTTCATAGTCACAATCTACAATGAATAAACTAAACTTTAAGAATAATTTCACTGATTTTTTTTTTTTTTTTCTTTTAAATTATGTTTGTAACAATATCATTATTAAGTTATTCTATAGAGTCAGTCACTTTTAAAACTATATATGAGGTGTTTAGTATCAAAAACAGCATAATGCATTTTTATAAATTTTACTGGAGAGACAAAAAACATTTCATGCCCTGCCCGTTTAATTTTTCCGAAAAAAAAAAAATTTAGTTTTGGCATCCTTTCTAATTTAAATTTCCAGTAACATCTAATTATTTATAAATACAAATAATTTAAGCTGGTTTTGAAAAATTTAGGTTTTCTTTTTCTTTTTTTTTCATCATTCCACTCAGATTTCAATTAATTTTATATTTTTCTCAATTTGTTGCCTTGTATTAGACTGTAAAATCAAAAAGTTGAGTTAATTAATCAATTTATCATATCAATGTTGATAATTTATGGTTCATTTGAATGTACAAATAAATTGAAAATACCGAAATAAATTGACAAAATTAAAATAAAAAATCTCTAAAAAAAAGTGTAGTACTACTGGAAGTAGGTAATGAAAAAATTAAATATTAAACTTATTATAAATAGATTAAAATGTTATTATAAGCCTGAAGGAAAAGAAATGGAAGATTGTAAAATTATTTGTTTAAATAAATGCATTTTCATCAAAAGTCACATTGGCAACACATTCTCCTTCCGCATTATTTTCTTGTTGAATATGGTTCCTCACTATGTCTTTATAATATTTAAGAGGTTCAATTTCCATTCACTGATGCCCGAAATGCTTGGTAAGCAAATTGTTTATGCCATTTATCTCTACTGGAACAACAGGAATGCCCGCAGCAACAAGAGAAGGAAGAACTTCCTGAATAGTTTTGTGTTTCTTTAACATAATTTTGAAAGCACCAATATCTGACTTATAACATACTTCACCTCTTACTTTGATGTCTTTGGTGCATAATGGCATTCAACTGAAGCTTGGATTGAGCTGAGTTTGAAAAAGACAAGCTGCTTACAGTGGTTTTCAAACAGATAAGATGGACAATGAAGTATGATAGTATCAACCAAGAACTATCAATTAACAAAGAAAATGGCTTTTCAAAATTCATGAATTGAGCTAGTTTTGATACTGAATGCCTCATATGTAAGTTCATAAGTAAGTTCATATGTAAGTTCTGAATTAATTTTTGGATTTTGATTTAAACTTATGATTTGGATAAAAGTTTTTTTTCTTTTACTTATTAAAGATAAAATAAAAAATACGCTGAAAAAAAAAAACAATAAAAAGAAACTCGGTTTATGAAAATTAATTATGGAATCGGAGTCTACAGATAAAGGAAAGAGGAGAAGACCTTGCATGCAGTGGTAAAACAAAACAATAGAAAAAAAATTGAAAAGAATTTTTTTAAAAGAAAATTTATGTCAGGAGATCATAAAAATAATTATCACATAATTCAATACTGATGATATTGATATGAAACCTTTTATTACCTGTCAGTAAATTCAAAAATAAAATATCTTCTTTGTCAACAGCACTTGCATAGAGATCATAACCGTGAGTTGTTTGAGATGGGTAGAATGTTATGTCACTGATGTTCAATGTAGTTTTAACATCAAATAAAAATTTAAGACCAGAATCTGAAACACAAAGAAATTTTTAAAATAAAATACCCAATTAATTTAAAAATAGATAATAAATTAATATAAGTGATAAATCAATTTTTTTTTCTATTGATCTGTTTCTCCTATTTTTATATTGATTTAACTGAATAGTTTTATTCTTTTAAAAAACTACTTATTTACAATTGGTGAAAAATTTTAACTTCGTCTATCCATGAATCTTTATTATAAACAGGAGTTTCCAGCAAAAGTGATAGATATTTAAAGAGCTGTAAATTTTTCTCATTTTAGTTAGCAATTGTGGATAGAACATTTACCAGTAGTATTGGATTGACAAAGTTCATATATCACCAATCTTCATAAAGTCTGCATCCAGCAGCACTTCTTGACTTAATTCAAACTTAACTAATACCTATTACTCATCCATAAAATGAGTATATGTCAAACCAGGATTTAATATACTCCACTAAATTATATTATCATTTATTATTTATATATATATAAATTTATATTCTGAACATTGTGTATGTTTCAATTTCAAATGATCTCCTTGAGGGGAAAAACAATAATAATAAAAAAAATATATATCAGTGATTATCAAACTAAGGGCAACTTTTGGTGGAGAATTTCCAAAAAATCACCAGATCCTGGGGGTCAATTTGATGATTGAGGTGCCAAAAATGTGTTTTGCCAAAACCAAAACTCATTTTAGGTTCAAAATCAGAAATTACTAAAGAAAAACTCAAACTATGGGTAATTTTCGTGTCCTCATGGGATATGATCCAAAATAAACAATAAAATTTTACATATATTTTTTATTTTTGAAGAGAAAAGATTTGACCCCGGTTGGGATTCGAACCCAAGTCTCCACTTCTCTAGCATGTCCCCTCCACTTGCGAGTGCCCAGGGGTATGGATCAGTGAAGAGAAAAGATTTCCCTAGTTCGGATGCGAGCTCGGTGGCCTAGTGGATAAGGCACCACGCTAGAGAAGTGGAGACTTGGGTTCAAATCCCAACCGGGGTCAAATCTTTTCTCTTCAAAAATAAAAAATATATTTAAAAAAAATATTTATCAACCAAGAATTATTTCATAATTTAATATATAGGACAGCACGTCAATAGATCCATTTAAAAGTAATGTTCAAGTTGAACATTCATCCCCGAATTGTACATCACAATTGCGAGTGCCCGGGGGTATGGATCAGTGAAGAGAAAAGATTTCCCTGGTTGAGATACGAGCTCGGTGGCCTAGTGGATAAGGCACCACGCTAGAGAAGTGGAGACTTGGGTTCGAATCCCAACCAGGGTCAAGTCTTTTCTCTTCAAAAATAAAAAATATTTATCAACCAAGAATTATTTCAAAATAAAATTTTACATTTACTAATATATATGCTTAGTTATGCATTTTTTTTATTTTATTTTTTTTTTATTTATTTTTTTTATTTATTTTTTACGAAAAAGTCTTATAATGCATTTAACAGAAGAATTTCTTTCTTTTTAAATTACTTATATTATTGATTCAACATGTTTTATAAAAATAATGATTATTTGAGATATATAAAAATATCTCCATATTATTTCAGTAAGTATATAAACGTACCTGTTATCTGTTGAACAACGAGTGTGACTCCCTGAGGGGATTTGTCGATCGTGACAACTGCTCTACTATCGGGAGCTACGTACGGTCTGCCCAAGAGCTCTACATGCTGGATTATGACAGTATCAGTTAGGGCATCCATTACCAGCTGTCCTGTTGCTCTCCCTGTCACTGCTTCCTCACATTCGACTATCATAAAACCATCTGCAATAAATTTAAAATAAAATTTTGATTATACTTACAATTACCTATTAGAAATAATTATCTCAACACTACTTCCACAACAGCCTCACCTTGAGAAAATGCAGTAAGTGATTAAACAATGTATTAGATCTGTAATTAACACATGTTTAAGGACTCACTGATTTAAAAAAAAAAAAGTGATTATTAAAATTTATGTTTTCACCATCTATTTCATTAGACTTTTTATGATCCCAAAATGATAAATAGTTTTAAATGAACCTTTAGCAGACTTAGTTAAGTGTCATGATAAATGTAAAGACATTTTAAATAAAACTTGAACTCATAGAGGTTGGTTAGGATGAAATTTTTATGGACACTGAGCGTTGAGGGTGTTTAGTGTCCTTCAATCTATGTTTTTTTCTTCATGTCATTTTTTAAAATTTTATTGAATAAGTTGTATTTTTTTAGAAATTTTATTATTATTTCGATATTCTTACTGTTATCACCTAGCATGGTAGGGAGGTTTCTATGTAATCCTTCTTCCTGAAAACAACTATCCCATATATGTTTAACTGTTTAAGAGAATATGTTTATCTGTTAGTTGTATATTGCATGATAAGCACTTTGGTGAATTGTCCTTCGTTATAAGATATCCATGAGTGAGACGTGTATGGCCGATCCTAAGTCTAGTTATGACAGCTTCTTCTTGTCTATTGTTATGGTTATAGCTTTTCCACATTTTTGTTTCTTTTTTAATATGTTTCAGTTTGTTTAGTTTTTCTATGTTTTCCCAAAGCTGAGCCCAGTCCATTTTGACTCAGTCGTTTAACCTATTGCAAATGTCAGATGTTGTGTAAATGTTTGTGATGTCTAATGATGATATTGCTGCTTCCTTCACTGCCCAATCTGCTTCTTCATTTCCTTTGATTCCCATGTGAGACGGAGTCCAAACCAGTAATACGTTTTTTTCATATTGTTTATCATCGATGCATACACTTGGGCTTTCATTACTAAATGATCTTTAGTGAAAATGTTTTTTGATGCCATTAGAGCAGATAGGGAATCTGTGCATATTACAAAGTTTTCTTCTTCACATTGCATAATATAATATAGTACCGCACAAATCGCATCATTTTGCAGTTAAATTACTGGTTAAAGAGGGAAATTTATATTTGATAATGCTGGAGTCTGATACAAAGTAACATCCAACATTATTCTGTAGTTTGGAACCATCTGTGTAAATATATTTTCTATTACTATATTTGTCTTTAATTTTTTGGAATTCTGCAAGATAGGCAAATCCTGTAGTGCTATTTTTAGTGAATTTTTGGAGTTTTAAATTTATTACAGATAATTATAAAGTCCATGGTGGGTAATTAAATTCATCGGTTATAAGTTGCAGGGAGCTGATTTCATCTATATATCTGCTAGCTCTAATACCCAACGGAGCAGGTAGTCTTGGGTTTCCAGAAATCGTCTTTTCTTTGGTTAAAAAATAGGTTTCCCCACAGGGTTATTGGGGTTGATTTTTAGTCTTCCAATGTATCCGCAGGCAAGTTGATGTCTTCTCAAAGCGAAAGGAGCTATGCCAGCTTTAACACATAAACTATTTACAGGATTGGTTCTGAAGGCTCCAGTGATAAGACGGATACCTGCATGGTGGACTGAATCTAGAGCCAAAAGAAGATTTTGATCAGCTGATGCTTGAGCTCATAGATAGTCAAGGCCTAGTTTCAACAACTAGTTATGTCTGAATAGTGCTACTGCTTTCCATTTATATATCTCGGTTATTGGTCTCTTAGATAAACTCTATTGGCTCCTGATGAATATTTCTAACAAATATAAATCTTCCAATCATTACAGCCCTCACATCAGCATTGCAATATAGTTCCTGCAGCTCATTTTTCGCCACTCCTCTTTACTGTTAAGCAATGAGCTAAAAATTCTTTTTGAAATATGAAACTCAAATTGAAGGAAGGAAACTTCTTTAGGTCTTGATATTGTCCCGCACTGGTCAGTTTTGTGGTATTTATATGTGGAGCTTGGTTTTGCATAAAATTGATCAGCTTTTTATATGTTTGAAGGCTGAAATGGGCTCTATTTGCAAAAATAGATTCACTTTTGGACTTCTGCATTAATTTCATTACTTTCATTCACCGGGGAACTAAGGTTTACAAATTCAGTGAAACATTCAAAATTGAAGCCTCTAATTCCACATTTTTCTGAAGTCACCTCCTCTCGGATCAAAAACTTGATTTACTTTCATTTATCACTACGCCAACTCTTGCTGCAGCCAATTGCAGGGCTATAAAGGCATCCTTTGATGGTGCTCTCCTGTCCCATCCAACATTGTCTACAAACCCTAAAAGTTGAACTGAAGGACTAAATATCATTCCATCAACCTGAATTAGTGATCTCCTAGCTGCACATTCTAAGGTAATGTTTAATAGGAGACATGCCAAGCAATCCCCTTGGCACAGCCCTCTTTACATTTCACATTAGTTTAACACATCACTTTTAATTTACAGTAGTACAGAGATATTCTGCATTTTTATTTATAGAGTAAGCAGCATATTTATAGATTTTGAGGGTTAATTGTTTTATTAAAGGAAATATGAATTATACTTTAATATGGAAAAAGAAGCAAATTTATTTGTGATTTCACTTTCAAATATTTTAAAAACAATATATCTACTCAAATTTCTTAACAGTTATTTTACTAATTTTATAATAATACTTACAAAGAGCAGAAAATTGCATTGACCTAGGAACACAATTGTACGGAGCAAGATCAATGCTACGAACATATCGCATGTTGGCGAGGTCAAGCTTATAAAGTCCTCTTTGGTTCGTGTGACTTACATAACCATATTTGAATATATGCGACATATCCTAAAAAAAATTGATTATTTGGCTGGACTCAGAATTTTTTTTATCATCTTTTTAGAATAATCTACAATAACACCCAATGTCTATTACCTGAACTGGTGGCATGAATAAGTCTCTGACAAGATCAAACTGGCCATCAATTGGCTCTGGATGGACTGTGTGGTGTTTTCTTTTTTGAGAAGCGTCTCTGATAACTTGAATAGTTTTAATTCCTTGATCTAAATGGCTTCTCCAATTCAGAACCCAAACTTGGTCAAGATGTGGCACGTAATGTAGTGCTACTGGTCGTTTATCAGTTACTACAACCTGGAACAGAAATAATCAACAAAATTAAAATTCTTCGACTAGAATGTATATTTATTAGTCTTAATATTGTTTATTTTAAATTAAAAAACTGCTCACTTGCTCAGCAATTGCAAGCCAAGCCAATTTAACATAATCTTTTCTTGTAGAGGCTTGTAGACGTGCGACTCCTTGTGACTTTTTGTTTGTTACTAACAATTTAATGGTTGCTGATAAAAATAATTTAAGATATTTGCTTGAATATAGGACCTCCTATATGACTCCTAGTGTATATCATTGTAAATTATTATTAGTTATTTTATCACAGTTTTTTATAGGAAAAGTAAGAGAGAGGAAAAATAAAAAATAAAATGTTCAAAACAGGATCAAAGACGATAAATACATTCAAGGCTAAGTAATATTTCAACTGAGATTAAATTCCAAACAGAACAGTAGCTGGTGTTTGTGGTACTTAGAATTAAGATTTGAAACCACAAACCTAATCAGGACAAAAGTACAAGAAAAAAAAATTATTGAAAAGAATGAATCCTATAAATAGGAATATGGAATTAACCAATCAAACAAAACACGCTAATAAGTTATAAAATTATATTGTTTTATTTACCTTCCAATTTAAATCGTTCTGCTATCTGAAAAATTATTAAAATTAAAAAAATTACCCCCACAGATTAGAAAAAAAATTCCCCTCCACCTGCAATCAGAAATGATTCTACCTTAGGCTCATTCAAAACTCTCCAATTCCAATACCTCACAATCCAGACAAGCGCCTACAAACTGTGGAATGATGCAAAATAATTCTGTTCAATTTGCAGTAATTCAGTTAAATCTGATACAAATGAATTGGCTCAAAAATGATTTAAAATAATTTTATTTTATAATCCAATATTATAGCTTGATGTATGTTGAGAACATGTTTATGAACGAATGTTATTGATTTTATCTTGATCTATGTTTATATAATATTATTTTATTTTATTTTTCTTATTCTTTAAAATGTTTATCTTAAATTTTTCCTGATATTGTAAGAGACTTCAATGTATTAAGTATAATGAAAGGATTAACAAGGATAAGATTTGAAAAGAATCTTCATCTTCATCTTCATGTTACTTTCCTTTAAATATGATATTTCATTCCTACATCATTATGACTACAATCACATTATAAATTTCATTCAAACAAACAAATCAGACAGTATGCAAAATGCATGGAGCCTGGTGTGTTATTTATCAAATACACGCCAATTCCATAGGGTCACTGTGAAAGGAAAAAAATAAAATAAATAAATACATTGAAGTCACTTGCATTATATTTATTATGGTGTCTGCTTAAAAATTATGAAGCCAGAAACCAGTAACAAGTCATTGTGCCTCTGCATCATTCTCAGGCGACAATTAGTCCAAAAATAAAGTATATTTTTTTCATTTCATTTGACAATCTCGATTGTTAGCACCAGGTCAAAACTACATTTCAGGGGTTGCAATCAGAGCTTGTCTTGACTAAAGTTTTAGTATCTTAATTTATCAAGTAATTTAATAAGCTTGAGTTTGTCTTATGAATAATCACAAAAAAAAAAGTTATTCATTTATTTGAAAAAATATATATTCTTCATTATCAGTAAATTGAATGAAATTGGTATGCAAAGCTTTAATAAATTAAATTTAAACCACTAGTAAAATATTAAGATTTTAGTCACTTACGTCTACAACCACCATTTGTATCTTGCTGATGACCAACACCCTGTCTTTCATTGGCTGGGTTACATACACATAACGGTTTGCAACATTTATGGCTTGTCCCCAACTACAGTTCACTCCTTTATCTCCACAAACATATTCCTAAAACAAAAATGAATTAATACAGAAAAATCATTCATTTATAATTATTATTTTATTAATTCTTATTCAATAATAATTTAAGTTTATTTTGAAAATGTAATTTATTATTACTATACAATTTATGCCTTTCAATGGGGAGCTGGGATGAACGTTAATTATTTTGGACTTAGATTTGGATAACAAAGTTTTCAAGTTTTATGATTAAAAAAACCAACTAAGAAAATTGAAAAGGTATTTATTATTTAATTAGACAACCAATAAATGTTTTTTCTACTAACAGGTACTGTTTTTCAAGGAACCTGAACTACCCTCTAAAGAGATAAATTAAAAACTTTTGGATCATTGCTAGTTATTCACTTTTTTGATAATAATTTCATCATTCCTCACAATATTAAAAATTTAAATTTTCATTAACTCATAGTTTTTGTATTTTACAATTCTGTTTTCATTGTAACTGTTTATATTGCATTTTGACACGGATATGCCTTTTGGCTGGGGGTCTATAATTTTTGGGTGTAACGTTTTTTCACTTATTTTGACACGCTCTAACTCTGTGTTGCTCTTATCGTAAATTTGATAACAGTTTCCTCATAAGAAATTTAATAGAGAATATTTTTTATTAAATAAGATTAGTCACTAGGAGCTCACATTTAGGAGCTATATTGAGTTGAATGAAAAAAGTGAAGTATACCTACATTTTTTAAATGTTGGGGCTTTATTGGCACACCCTAGCTCTGTTGGTGTTGCTTTGATTAAACATTTAAGAAGAGTTTACTGATTAAAAATTTAATGGAGAATATTTTTTATTATATAATATTTCCCACTAGGACCTACCATTTAGAAGCTATATTTGTTTGAATGAAAAAAATCATGTTTTAAACCTCTATTTTCTCTCAAATTTGTTTAATTTGAATGATCATTGATTGTTAATTTAGTTTGATTATTAATTTAAGTCATTTGATCATTTTAATTCTAAAATGTAAATTAGACAAAGCAGTATATTATAGATAGACATATCCATGATCTACAGTTTTTCACAGTCAGGAAGAAATAGAGTTTTTAATGACTTTCAAAATATTAGAGTTTTTAAATATATAAATAATTAAGAAAAAAGTATGTTTGACTGTGGTGTCACCTGTGGTGTAGTGGTTAGCATAGCAACCTACTAAACCCAATATCGTGGGTTTGCAGCCCGGCAGATGACCTTAGGATTTTTTAAGGGAGTAAAAAATCCTTAGCTATAGCGTCCTTCCGAAGTGACGTAAAATGGGGGTCCTGAGCCTGTGTGATGTCAGGTACTCGTCCTTCGGAAGGGACGTAAAATTGGGGTCCCGAGCCTGTGCGATGTCAGGTACTCGAGCTTGTGCGATGTCAGGTACTCGTTAAAGATCCCTATCCTAATTATACCTGGATAGGCAAAATTTAAATAAACAAAAATGGTTGACTGTATGATATAATGCCTGAAGAAGATGGACTGGATGCATTAAGGTTTATGTCAGTACTCAATATAAAATTTTTTAAACATCCCTGAAAATATTCTTCAACTAAAAATAATTAAGGTTTCAGAACTTTGTTTATTAAGTTATGTCATAGACATTTATAGCATTAGGATTCAATTGGCTCTATATATTTCTTTAGAAACTTAAAATTATTTACCTGAGTACCGGGTATAATATCAGTTGATTGAATTTGATGATAGAGCCTACAGGCATTGGGTTCATAGACTGACACTCCCCAGTCATGGAATGAAAAAAATCTCCTTTCCTCATTAGGCGCAGCTAAAAACAATTCAAATATTACATGAAAATTTATTAAGAAATACTTCATTAAATGAATCGAAACAATGACATACTCGGCGTTGGTTCTTCCTGTACAATGAGTGATGAAATATCTCTGGTGACACCTCCAATATTGCTTGCCTGGCACATGTAAGCTCCAGTGTCTGCATAAGTGATGTCGTGGACCCTAAGTTCTGTACCATTTCCAATCAGTATATATTTGTTTGCTGCTGAATTCAGTTTTAGAGGCTCGTCATTTTTAAGCCATTCAACCTGTCAATTAGATTTTAACAAATATAAAGTAAATACCTTTAAGGCATGGAAATATTTCAAATTATTAGTCCTTATGTGGGAAGACCATTTAAGGAAGTAGAAAGCATGTGTAAATATTCTTTATGTTTTTGAAAAAAAAATTCAATGTTCCTAAAACATTTTTATTTAATCTGATGTAGATCCTCCAAGGGATTCAAATTAGGAAAATGTTTGTGTCAGGGTGACAGTCCTGTCTCCAACCTAGTTTTGCCACATCCACGATTCAAAATAAGCACAAATCCCATCTCAGCAAGTATGGTCTTTATATACTTGTCTTTATATACTTTATCAAGTGCACTGGAGGAGTTCTTGGGAACAGCTAAGAAACTGGGGCTTAAGATCAATCTCCAAAAGATGGTACATATGAAGACTGGAAGGAGGAAGAGTGAAGAGCTGTGTATTCAGCTGGGAAAGTTCCAAATACAGTGCTGCCAGGAATTCAGGTACCTCAGTACAGTAAAGACATATTAATAAACATCAATAATTCGACATCATCCATCATAAAAGTTAGGTTGCTGCTGGAAACTGTTGATTATGGGGTTTGCGAAAGGGCCTAAATTTCAAGAGTTTTTCAAGGAAGGCAAAGATTATAATTTACAAAACAATTGTAAGGCCGATTGTCACCTATGGAAGTGAATCATGGACTTAAACTGCAGAAAACAAGAGAGTTTCTAAAATTCTGGGAGAGAAAAGTTCTCCATCAAATATACGGTGCAATAAGAGTTAGAGATGTCTAGGAAAAGAACTCCAGGTGCTATTTGATGAGGAAGATATTGTCTCCTTTTTGAGTAAGCTGTTGAAGGAGGTCAAGGTTCTATTGGGACTGTAGTGCCAGTCCAACAAAGGAACAAACTTATACATTTTTATAAATTAGTACAAGGGTTTTTTTGTTTTAGAAATTCGATATGAATAAATTAATGAAAATGGTGTGAAAGAGAGACTATCCTACTTTATGTTTTCTGTACAAGATTAACTTCTGTTTTTTGGAAGAATAGCACTCTTACACTAATACAGGGTATTACAGCACTTCCACTTTACCAAATCACTTAAATTACACAACCCATCCTTACCTCTAGTAGGCACCTACCTTCCCTGAATCTGAGTAAATTTCCATTGAAATTAAAATGATTCAAAAGAGAACACTTTTTTATGTATGAAAGGTAAATTTTCAAAGTGTGGTAACATGTATTTGTCCAATATTATTGGTTATAGTCATTAACAAAAATGTGTAAAAATCTTACTTTGGGAAACGGTTCACCAATAACATGGCAAAACATGGATGCCTCTTCTCCTGGCCTTCGGGATTGTATCTTTGGGGTTACTTTTACTTCTGGTATTGCTATAAAGTAATAAAAATTAAGTATAATCACTAATTATTCTTAAAATGTGTATTGTTAATGAGTGAATATTTACATCCTTGATTCATAAGAGCAACCACATTAGTCTTAATTGATAATTAATTTATTAATCAATTAACATTGTGATAAATTTTATTACTAGGTAATGAATATCAGAGAGTTATGTACTTCATCAATATTAGAGGGATTTAGTTCTAATTGAATTGGCAATTATCCTAAAATTTAAAATGATGCATTAACTAAGGAAACTGTTAATTTCACTTTAGATTTTTTTTTTTTTAATCCTAATGATAGGCATAATATTTTTAGGAACAAAACGTAGTTATAAACATAATTGTTTGTTAAAATAACAATGCTTATTATTTGTATTTCTCATTTGCTAAATTGAAGTGCTACCAGTGGATAGTTCCTTCACAAGCAATGTCATGTTATATACGTTATTATCACATTTACTGGACTTATATTTTGTTTTTTAAATACAATTGTAAATTTGAATAAATGGATAAATAAATTATTTTCTAATGCTTCAAGTTTCTATACTGTCACAATTATAGTAACATACATTTTTGAAAAAGGTGAGGTTGCTATTTTTATCTCAAAAACATGATACAGATATTACAATAATTACACTTACTGTGTACAGTGAGAACATGTGTCTGCATGATGTCAGTGTTTCTCTGAGCATGGCAGGTGTAGTTGCCCGCATGGAGGAGCTGTATCCTGGTGAGGTAAAGGCTTCCATCGGCAAAGACCCTCACGTCATCCTCAGCCAGTAGTGCCAGGTCCGCTTTGTTCCTTCGCCAGACAAGAGGCGGTGGAGGTGTTCCACTAACATCACATTTGATCTCCACATTATCGCCTACCCTTGCGGATAGGTGGTTCGTCTCCAGAGCTTTGTCCAATGATACTACTGAGAGACCTAGGAAAAAGATGTTCAAGGGTAGATTTCTTGAAATGTTTAAAGTATTGAGAATTATGTGATTTTTAATGGGGAATCTAATAATTAGGTTTAGACTTTAGGAGAACAAGTTATTAATGCCCAAAACTAAATTTTTGTCTGGTCTGATTTAAAATTAATCTTCCTTTATTTCAGTCCATCTAATGTATACTACAGTACAGTTGTTGGCCTCTTTTAATATTTGAAGTAGAATTTGAACCATTGACTATTAAGACAAGATACTGAATTCAATTCCATTGTATTTTTCAAAATAAAATATTTTTGGATCAGATTGTTCTCAGCCTCATGGGGATAGTTGAGCATTTACTAGTATAAGACAATATCTCGTTATGTTAAGTAAAAATTAAGATTGTATATAATAATTAACCTCAATACCCCAACCACCAAACTGGGGATAACTGCCTTTCATGGTTTTTTCCTACAATGGGACGGACTTATTTTAATTTACTATTAAGTAAAAAAAAAAAAAAAAAAAAAAAAAAAAACCTTTGTTATTTTATTTAAGTTAAATAAACCAACAGTTTTGCATGTCAAGTTTCAGTCTTTAAGGAACTTAACGACAAAGTGATTTATTTTCTTTGTAGATTTCTCCTGTATGGTGACAGTGTGTGGACAATCTATGAGATTAATTTAATCTCTTTAAGATTTCTGGCCAAGTTTGTTTCTGGCTACAGAAATAAAGGTTGTGAGAAATTACACATTATCTATTCAACTGATTAAAGTCTGTTTGAATAAACTTGAATCTGCAGTAGTTAGTTTTGAGGCGTTATAACAGTTTTGTCTCAGTATGATCATAGAGGACAGTTTGGAAATACTTTACTTATTAGAGGTAAAAATAAATTAACATCATATCATCAAAAATTTTAACGCTATTTAACCACAATTACTAGTGATTTGAGGTAATTTCTTTAAGAAATAGTTTCTCCAACTTGGCCACTTTAAGCCATAGTCAGTAAAACTTTAAATATTGAAAGTCTTAAAGATTGTAATGATATCCTTTATTTTGAAATTATCCCAAGCAGAAGGTAGATTTAGAAGATGTATTTAAAAAAAAAAATAATTCTTAAGTTTTCCTAATGAGGCACTGCAAGTTGTATAGTTAAAAATATCTATCCTCCGATCTGAAATTTTTATTCTGTGGTATGGCTTATTTTAGCAATAGAAACATAAAGTTATAATATTAAAATATCATAATTTATAAAAAACAAATAAATAATGCTCTTTCAACCAAAGAAAGAGAGAAATGGGGAAAGAAAATGATGAAGATAAGACATGCATGACCATGGAGTACAAAAACGTCAGAGTAATGATGGATGAAAATGCACTGTCAGAGATGGACACTGAAACTTGTGTCTTGTCAGTAAATAAAAATTTAACCAGTACAGCATCGATTTCTCTGCAATTTGAGATTGAGGAATGAAGGAAGAACATATACGGACCACAACCTTACTGCCCTAAATGATAATGAGCAATCACTTAGGCAAATTAGAATGAATGGGGGGTTGAACCTGAGACAGAAAATGTATAGCACTCCCTCCCCCTCCATTTTACACTTGGTAATTATATTATGAATGACTGGCATTATTTAGGGTGATTGGATTCTGGTTATGATTAAATCTTTTCATCTGGAAAGTGAAGCTATATCAGATATTATCTGCCTCAAATGGAAGAAGCCTTTTTTTTAAGAGCTCAAATTAGAATAATTTTTAAGCTATTAATTACCTTTAATTTATTGCAAATAGAGTCATATTTTGTATTTTAAATAAAATGTTTTTGTATTTTCAATAAAATGTTTTTATATTTTGAAATTGAAATGAAAACTAAATATACACAGCTATTTTTGCAATTTACTCATTACAGCTATTTTAGCTAAATATTCTGGTAAAAAAATTCTATCTTTCTTCATATTCATAACTTCTCTACCCTTCCAACAACCATAACCCTCCGGTTCATTCATTATCTACTTCTATCCACACATCCTCATAACTCCCCTTTCAGATTAAAACAGCATTGGTCTAATGAAAATATTTATTTTATTGGAGTTCTGGCAATGGCCATCTTCTCTAATTAAGTCCAGAGTGAATGTGACATAGCACTCTCTCTCAGCCTCAACTGAATTTTGACTCTAGTGATGCGGCAGAGAGAACAGTGTTGGGATTACTTTGGGTCTGTTTTGCTCTCCCACAAGTGAGGAATAAGCTCGGTTCAGAGTTTCCCTGCGATGTTTGTATACATTGTATAAATATATAGTGTTAGCATGATTTTTTATTTATATATTTTATTATTATTATTATTTTTTGTATTTCTTTATACTATTATTTTATGATTTATTTTATATTATATTTTGTATCTTGTTATCCTTTAGAGGTTTTTTTCCTTTTTATTTATTTTATTTATTACATATTACATGAATAGATCCATTGTCATCTATATTACTCATTGCCTATAGTGAGGCAGCTTGTAATATTTATTTAATAAAACATTTTAAAGTGCAAAAATAAAAACAACTTTACTGTTGCAGTACTTTATAAAACTTTGTATAAATAATATGTTATTCTGTAAAATCGAATAAAGCAATGTTATATCAGGTTTATTATACATATAAGTTAATTTTGATCCGATAAATTCATTATGCAATTACAAATTATGTTTGAAAGTTTTTTCTTACCGATTAAGAGAATATGTAATTATCAAGCATAAAATAAAATCAATATTTAGAAAAAAAGACTTCAATATTAAACTTAAATGCATGAACATAATAAGATAAATATTACTTAATCGGATAATATTTTAATTAGGTACTTTGAATCAAAGAGCATTAAAGGACAATCAATGAAATTATCAATACTTATATAACTATTCACGATTTATGATCAGTCATTTTTTGGAGTTGGTGCCAACCAAAACAAACAGAAATTTCTGCCATATAAAAATGATTACCAAATCAAAACGACAACACTTTGCTTTTTGATATTGTGTGTAAAAATACCATAAATGGGCCTTTAATTGTAAGCACTGATAATGCAGTCCATTATCCGCAAAAGTTTTTTAATAGTATCTGTCCATCTGGATTACCTATATTAAAATTATAAATTGTAGTCAAATTAAGACACTTTTTTCTAATTATATAATGGTACTTCTCCATTCACTGCATCTACTTATTTATTATACATTTCTATGAAATTTAAATAGTCTTTTATATATTATATTGAATTATACCTAATCATGTCTAGTCATGTCAAATTATTCAAATTATGAAACTCGAAGTTATGGAATAAATATTATTTGTCTTTTCAGATTAAATAGATTATAATTAATTTTTATGAAAATGACTTTTTCAAATCTAGTTTTTTCGTTCAACTACACCTGTTTTCCTTTTCGTCCTTTAAATAATTCCTATTCACCAGGATGTATCATCTGCTATCGAAAACTACACCAGCGTTGAGTAAAGGACAATATTCATGAGAGCCAGACTCAATATCCGCCCTTTAATCCATCAACGAAAAAAAACAAAACAAAGCTCCACAGCAGCAAGCAGAACGAGGATTCAAATATTTCTGGGTCAGACGAAAGGTATTAAACCTCCGCCATTGTAAATATCCTATGTTTGACCACAAAATCCGACGCCATTCTCCCGCTAAGGCCGCTGACACTTAGGATGGCGGATTACGGAGATAGCCCCCCCCCCCCCCCCCCCGGCTAGTGATATATTTTAATCCCGACCATTCATTTCCTGTTTAATGAAAAATGGAGGGTTTAATCTCCGCGAATCGATTCCTTTTGTTCCAGGGACGATATATATTACATTTGGATAATATAGAGCAGGCGCTACGGTTGGCAGCATTGGCGGGTATTACAGAGTATTGAAAAACTATTCGGAATAGGCTATTAAAAAATATATAGAACATTGAGCCTATTTCTTCTGTTTTCTCACATCTAAAATATCAAATCTATTTATTCACCGACTTAAAAAAAAGAGGAGATTCTTAATTCGGCTGTATTTGTTTTATTTATTTTTTTTTATGTTTGCTATGCGATTATTCTGTCAATTATGAATCGATTTCGATATTTTTTTTTCTTTATAGGTAGGTCATACTTCAGAGGTGGACACATAAACTTTATTAAAATCAAGCCAGCGCTTTAAAAAAAGTGAATAAAAACAAACCAGCTTCAAGATTAAATCTACGTGTATAAACTTTGAACTAAAAAGTAAACAAAAACAAAATACACTCACCACTCAAAATTAAAAAATAAAGTCGTTTTTTACGAAACCTATCCTGGAAAAACCAAGTATCTAAAATTTCCCGCCAACATCCCTATCCTAAAACGTCTCAATTACCCTCGCCACCTTCTTCCTTTTGAAACCCGCAGGTTAGTAGTTACCTCTCTCATCTTCCCTTACTTCGACTATTGCCGTGCTGTGTATGGGGGTGTTTCTGGGGATCTCGAGGCCAGAACCAAAAGACTATTTAACTGCTTTATCCGTTTTATTTTCGGGATCCCGAGAAGCGCCCACATTTCGCAGTTGTATGCGGAGTTAAAGTGGCTTATTCCTTCCTACCGTCGCCAGTATTTCCTGGCATCCTTTCTTTTTCAAACCGTCCAATCCCATCATCCACCTTACATTTCCGAACTCCTTCAACTCAAATCCTCAATTATCAATCCTTACCCGCCAAACCTGTTCCCGTCAATCAGATTTGCATACTCCTGCTCATTGCTCAGCCACTTTCGACAGATCTTTCGTAATCCGATCCTCTTCTCTATGGAACTCCATCCCTCTCAACATTCGTCATTCAATTACCCTTTTCACTTTCAAATACCACTTCTTTAACCACCTACTATCCACCCAGATCCTGTCCTCCAAAAACTGTTAATAGTTGAACAATAGTTGTTTAAAATATGAACAGTTTATATTCAAGAAATCTTTTTGTTTTTGTAAAAAATGATGATAAATTTTCTTTTACTTTTTAATTATATCTTTTTTTTATTATTATTATCTGTTACTTTGTTATGAAAATATTATTCCATTTTAAGGCTCTGAAGGCCCTTTATTGTACATTATTCTTTATTCTTAAGGGAATTAAGGTACCAGAATAAATAAAGAACTTTATTATTATTATTATATATAAATCTAATTTTTAGAAACAAAAAACTAAACCCGACTTCAACATTAAACCTACATGTACAAACTTGAGTTATAAATTAAAATAAAAAAACATTCTTCCGATAATCAAAATACTGAAAAACTCTTGAGGTGTTAGTTCATAATTATTTTGAATTATGAACAGGTCCTTTCATAAAAATTTACCACAGATAAAATTAAACTGATACAAAACGAAAATTTGCAGACCTTACACGAAGTACATCTATAGGTTATTTTTTACCAGTGATGTGTCAGTACCAAAATTTTTCGATTCTCGGTTTAAAAATATATTTCTATTTCAAAACACAATCCAAAAATAAGCTAAAGATACACAACAAATAAATCAAAAAACAATAATAATTAATGAAATAAATGAAAAAGCAGCATTTATTATCTATTGCATATAAAATATGTTATCAATTAAAATTTAAACAATGTATAAATATAATTCAACTCACGAATTCATATTTACGAAAATAAATATACCAAGGTTTCATTTATTGATTAAGGAATTGTTAATGTAACTGAACCTTTTCAAACATTGTAGATGCACTGGATTTGTTTTAATTTAAGAATAACTAAAATTTATAGTAAAATGGTAATAATCTCTCAGTGGCACTATTTCGTTTATTATAGCCTATATTCAAATTTCTTCATTTTCCAATAGCGAATATACTTCTTCAACTAACTGAAGTTAAGCTAATAAATCTTTTAAAGAATTAAATTATAATAAATAAATGTAGTTCAAAGAAGGATCTCATAGAAAAATACTTTGATGAGTTTGATGCATTTGTGGATCATGTCGATTACATTGAGCTCAACAATTGAACAGTTTGTCTATAATTCTACCTCTAATTGTTTATATATGTTTTGTTTTTTTATCTAGATTTTTATCTTTTCAATTTTTTTAATAATATTAATTAACTTATAATTCCATTGATTAGTTATTGTTTATATTTCATATTCACTAAATGTTAATTCCTATGTTATTTTAAAATAATTCAGATTATCATTAATTAATATCAGCAAGATCAGCCATCTTCAAGATGGGGGTGGAGACCAATTATTAAAATTAATGTAAGATGGGAAGGATCACCTTCATAAAGCCAATGGTCTCAGCATAGTTAATTTATTTAAAACGTTTCACCTAGGTCAGGCATCATCAGTATAACCCCAAAACAGAAAAATAATCCAATGTATAAATATTTCACCTCACAAACATCCATTATTGATAATAAAAATAAAGCTGAGTAAAAACTTTTAAACTAAAGTTTTTACTCAGCATTTTTTTTAGTTATCAATAATGGATGTTTGTGACCTGAAATATTTATACATTGGATTATTTTTTTGTTTTTGGGTTATAACGGAGGATGCCTGACCTATGCGAAACGTTCTAGATAAATTATAACTGGTGAGACCATTGGCTGTTTGAAGGTGATCTTTCCCATCTATACAATGTACAATGTTCGAGCAGAATCGAGATTTGTCGAACTTCAACATTTTTTTATGGTTAGAAATTAAAATCCAACCAGATGAAATCAATAAAATTATTTCTGATGAAAAAAAGTTATTACCAAATCAAAATGTCGATCTTTTGATTTTTGATATTATATAATATATGGTTCGTAAAAATATGAATCATGGGCCTTTAGTTGTAAGCACTGATAATGCAGTCCAATATCCGCAAGAGTTTCTTGTTTGTTTATTTCGTTTAACGTCACGTTATGCTGCTATGTCTAATCGGACGCCGCTACGGTGGGAGTCCTAAATTTTGCCTATCCAGGTATAATTAGGATAGGGATCTTTAACGAGTACCTGACATCGCACAGGCTCGGGACCCCCATTTTACGTCCCTTCCGAAGGACGGCATAGCTAAGGATTTTTTACTCCCTTTTAGAAAATCCTAAGGTCATCTGCAGGGCTGCGAACCCGGGATCTTGGGCTTAGTAGGTTGCTATGCTAACCACTACCCCGTAAGAGTTTCTTAATAGTCTCTGTCCATTTGGATTGCCAACTTCTACATTAAAATTAAAAATTGGATGTCTAATTATGCTTTTACGTAATCTGCTACCGCCTAATCAGCGCAATATAACCAAGTTAAAAATTAATGCTATGCGTGAAAATATCATTGATGAAATAATGCTCAATTCCATAACTTGATACGAGCTTTTTATCAATAAACATATGAAACTTCAATAATTTGTTAAAATTAATTAAGTTCTTTAGTTACGAAAGCGGACGAAATCGCGACTGAGAATGCCAGTTATGTATAATTAAACATGTCTGTATAAATATTTATGATAATACGCGTTATGCCGAGAGATTGGACGCGTAGAAATCTGTGCACCCATTGCATGGTTGCTGTAATGTGGAAAACTTGTAAGGGTTTAATAATGAATTAAATGAAGCAGTTGCATGGAATTTGTTATTAGTTCTGGAAAGAGGCTTGGACATCAGGAAAATAATTTACGTATGATAACAAAATTCGGCTGTATCAATCGGTTCCTAGGAATCGACTTTGGATCATCGATTCTCGACAGCAATTCTTTTCTCATGAATCGATGGAACCAAGGATCAATACTTCTCTATCTACATATGTTTGAATTTTAATTATATTTTGAAAATATTATATCTTCTCTGTGATATGTGTTACAGGTTTCCATTTATTCCATGGCAGTTACATACATACGATAGCTATCAGTTACTATATGTTTGAGAGGAGAGATATAATTGGATAGGCTTTATCTAAAATGGTGTAGAGGTTGTGGTTCTATTAGTGCCAACAATTGTTGTGGTCTTGTGTTATAGCTCCGGAGCAGCAATAATTGGATGGGAGGGACTTCCTCACGTACTTTGCTCACGTCTGGTCGTTTCAGATCTGGGCTACATCTCACTCTCTCCTTGATGGTTGTATCTCATCCCTTTTTCGATCAGAGTATAATTCTCAAAATTATAAGGTTTTGAGCTTTAAGAATTGAGGAAGAAACCTGAAAACCTTACAATTGATCGCTTGATAATGAAACAAAGTAGCAGCCTAAAATCATACTACTTTATTGACAGATACAGACGAAATTTAGTGCAGTTTCTACAGCTATCTTTGAATAAATCATTGTTTATTAATTAAAATGTTCATGGCTGATAGTAGATAATGAAAAAAATTTAAAAAATTTATTTTTTTATATGAAATATTGTCTAAAATTAAGAAATATTTTACTTTAACTTATTACTAGTTTGCCATTTACATTTCTGTTTTTGTATTAAAAGTTTACCATTTGTTTTTTTATTTTTATGTATATTTATGTATTAATTTATCGTGTATACAGTTAGATCAAATTTTAGGTAAATATCTCTTGTTTAGTTTGTAAACAATTTATCAATATAGCTCCTAAACGGTAGGTGCTAACGACCAATGTTATGTAAAAAAAGTATTCTCCATTAAATTTCTGATCAGGAAACTGTCATGAAATTTTCGATCAGAGCAACACCAAAAGAGCTAGAACGTGTCAGAATGTTACATTTTTGAATGTGAAAAAAACGTTGCAGCAAAAAGTATAAACCCCCAGACAGAAGACACGTCCATGTAAAAAAAAATTCTATAGAACTAATTTATATTTTGAAAAATATTTTTATTTCTTGATATTGAAAGGTAAACT
Source organism: Euschistus heros (assembly GCA_003667255.2). Classification (NCBI taxonomy): domain Eukaryota; kingdom Metazoa; phylum Arthropoda; class Insecta; order Hemiptera; family Pentatomidae; genus Euschistus; species Euschistus heros. The sequence continues at coordinate 933,764 of RCWM02000329.1, read as the reverse complement.
AAACATTGGTATAAATAACTGTTTTAATTTAATCTTAGTCTATTAAATGCAATTTAACAAACTTTTGTAATAATTTTATTACACAGAAATTAACATTAATTGATATAATTTACATACCGTATATAATTTAAAATAATTTTTCAAAATGCGCTCCTTCCCCTCTCATACACAGCACCGATCTTCTGATTGCATCCTCTGCTCGGCGAAGCTCTTCATGATTTTGCCGCACGCTTAAATATGTTCCACCAACTCCTCTCGGGTTTTAAGGATAGAAATATTTAAATTACAATAAAGCTTACTTCAAAAGAAACTTAATCTTCTTTGTAATGAGCCTATTTATATTATCCTAGCACTAGTAGTTCGGGAAATATAGACAATTATTCGTATGCTGAACACTATTTAAATTCAAAATTATAAGTATCTTAACTTTAGGTCATTAAAGCGTTTTGATTACCTTTTAACTGAAAATTTAAAAAGTTGTCTCTTCAATCAAGCTTTACTTCAGAAACTATATTTTGATATTTTCTAGTAATATAAGCTATCTACGAGTCAACAATCCTTTTCAATTCAGTTATCAAGTATTATCTACACCAGTGACGCAGCTGAGAGAGAAGCGCTGGGATCTCTTAGGACCTGACTTGTCCTTCCATAAGTGGATATGGTTTTTCATGGTTTCATGGTTTCATGGTTTTTCATATGGTGGCATGGTTTTTCACATTATTTATTGTATTATATATTATGAGATTATTTACTTATTTTTTAGTATTTATTCACTTTTTTTTTTTTTAATCTCCTCTTTATATTTATTTCTTATTGTAAATATTGTGTGAATGGATCCATTAAGCCACCAATATTACTTATTGCCCACATTGAGGAAGATTGAAATACTTTCTCTAAATAAATAATATATCAAATGCAGTACAATATCGATGATTTTTCAATAATCACCACCAGCGCACAGCGGTAAAAACGCCCAATCTAGGTGGACACTAAGAAAAATTTTCATGTCGACAGATCATTGAATGGACTTTGTAATGTTATTAAGAGATGGTTGACGAGATATAAACAGCAATGAGAATAAGATTTGATAGATTAACACTAGTGTAAACATACATTATTTCCAAAATAACAGGATGTTCTCAGATCAGTATCAAGTGTAGGGCACTTCTTTTGTGCCCAACCATTCATAGTGTGTGGTACATATAATAACGTCATATATAATATATCAAAGGTCTATCTTTTAAAATTTTATGGTGAGTGATACATATCTAAAATTTTATCCTTAAGGGTGTATTTAATTCAGTTAAGTAAACATATTTAACAAGTTAACAGATTTTCGTAATTAAAATTATGTAACTTTTTTTCTCCAAAGTCCTCCACCATCTGGGTGGCATGGTTTTTAAGCTATTAATTGTTTTGTTTTTCAGAATAATGCCCCTTCTCAAAAGTGCTGTATTTGATGAGTGAGTGGCCACGACATACTGAAAAATTCTCTGAAGTCAAAAGGCATTACAGATGAGGTCACTCAGGAATTAGTTATGAAAATAGTGGATTCATTTTTAATTCATATTCGTTCTCGATGGGTCCAAAGTCGATGGAGCCGTCAAAATTTTTGAAACAAAGTTCCGATTGGCTGAAGGGAAACTTGGTAGATACCGAGGCACTTGCCCTTGGCCCAAGTAGCAGTAAATCTCGTACTACCAAAGCATTTAGAGATCTGAGGGAAAAAAACAACAAAAAGAGCGACAAATTCAACATTTGTTGGACAATTACTCTTATGAGGAGCTGCACGCCTCAGCTTGTACGCAGCTTTATTCGCCTGACCCATATATTTCAACTTTGTCAATTAATAAAGGCAGTGCTTTGTTGCATTCTGGTCCTAATGATAAATGTTTCCCGGATGAATTATTAAATTTTCTATCTGAGCCAACTGGCTAATAAAATAGTAAATAGAAAATGGTCCGCGTTAAATTTAATATTCGTTATTTTATTTTTTCCACTTTATTTATTTTATCCATACCTGTCACTCAAAAAGTGACAATACGCGGATGTGATATGAGCAGTTATGTAAAATTGGCAAGTCAGGGATATGAGGGAAATATTAAAGTTATAATAAAAAAAAACATTCTGTTCTATATATATATATATATATATATATATATATATATATATATATATATATATATATATATATATATAAAAATTAGTTCTTATTATTGTTTTATATTATTATATTTCGTTGCATTCATGCAAAAATAAAAAATACCCAAAAATTTTCAAATGATTTCGACTATTTTATTAGAAGTTATGAGCAGTGTCCACCTAGATTGGCCGTTTTTACCACTGTGCAGCGGTCCGACCCTCGCAAGAATTCTGATTATCCTCTGAGAAGATCATTGTTACAAACTCGATGATTACTCACGAAGAAGTAGTCACTACATTGGATAAAGTTATCGTGAGGGCAGGAGATAATTGTGGTCTTGGTAGTATAATGATGTTTATACCATCAATTTTAGAAAATTAAATAAGAAAGCTATAGAACTCATTAAAAGTTAAAAAAAAGAAAATATATATAAAACTTATGAGAATCGAACTATACTTCATATGTAATTATTTTTTTAAAAATATGCCCAGAATAGACTGCAGTATTTTGCTGAATGCCTTATTGTGAGCATGTAAATTTTATTTTCGCATAAGAATAACAAAATATATCATACCAAAAATAAAAGTTTATAATAATTAAACATAAACTTTCCCCAGATCAAAATAGTCATAAGATTTTCGTTGAACAATGACCCTCACACTGCTGAAAGTATCATTTACAGCTTTTGTCGATAACAAACCCTACAATGACAAGAAAGCCGAGCTCATCCTGGAAGAGGTATCAGGTTTGGCGAAGCAGGCTCCTTGGCACCTGTGCCTTCCCCGCACCTGTCCTGTTGGAGGGGCTCGACTGGAACTCCGTTTTCAGGGGTGTACGACCCCGAAACTGAATATTCGATGAGGAGTTATTCATTTTATGTCAGGTTTTAATCTGAAATGAAAGAGACTATTTTTTAAATATTTTTATATCAATTAATTCACCTTCAACAGTAACGGAAGCTGAAGGATGATTCGTGAGATACTAAAACCTGTAGGCGCATCCTGTTCTAATTAGCTAATTATGCTATGATTGCTAAGATATTACACGCTCAGTGCAACTACATGGACTAGCCCTTGTATTGGCTATCGATTGATTGATAATGTACCAACCTGTTTACATCCTACAATGATCAGTTCTATTACCAATTGTAGACGGAAACTGATTCTTCCTTAGTCTAGGTAAGATCCAAAATCAGAGCATTAAATACTCCAAAAGCTCTTGCATGGGTGTGTCTAAGTAACATTAAAGAAAAAAAAATGTGACCGTGCTATGCAGGGTGAGTACCTCTTAGTGTAAAAAAAAAAAAAAATTGGGTGAAACTTGATCAAAAATGAAGAAAAATGTCACATATCTTACTTACCTTTCTATTCCAATCCGTTGCAGATATACGATAATTCAAAGACATTTTTGAGGAAACCTCGTTTTTGCCATAAAGCTGATTTAGCACTAAATTTTCTATAAGAGCAGAGTACGTGTAACCTTGAATTTTAGAAACTTGGAATTTAAAGAACAGCTTTAGATTTAGAGAAGTTACAATGTCTTATATTATTTCAACGCTCACAGTTTTTCTGCAAACTGTAAATCTCACAAAACCTTCCAAATTTAACCAGCCTTCGAATGGTATGTAAAAATAATTGTTCTGTTTCGATTTCATGAAGAAATTTACTTTTATAGCCGAAAAAACATGGCATTTTCATTCGGAATACAAATCAGTTATTTGTGTAAAATAGAACAAGATTTGCAGTTTTGCGGATAGTTTTTTTCGAAAAACGGTGAGCGTTGAAGTATTATAAGACTCCGTAACTTCTCTAAATAAGGTGAAGATCAAGCTGTTGTTTAGGCCCCAAGTTTAAAAAATTCAAGGTAACATATACTCTCTTATAGGAAATTTAGTGATAAATCCGAAAATGTGGTAAAAATTTGAAAAAAATATTTAAATAAGGTGGAGATATTACAGCTTTTATGGCAAACAACGTGGTTTCCTCAAAAATGTCTTGAAATTATCTTATATCTGCAACGGATTGGAATAGAAAGGTAAGATATGCGGCATTTTTCTTCATTTTTGATCTAGTTTCACCCAATTTTTTTTTTTTTTTTACACTAAGAGGTACTCACCCTGTATATTGTTTCAAAGGACAGTTTTTTTTATATAAATCGTTTACTTTATAATATCCTATATCACCTCTTATACCCCATAGATATTGACAATTCCCTTCATCGTACTAAGTTAACTTCAAACCGTAAACCACCAAAAAACCAGAAGACGTGTTGGTTAGACTTGATAATTACCTTGATTATCTGATCCCACGTAACTTTTGCAGAGGAATTATTAATTAATTACTCTATTCCGTGGTTTATTAATAGAAACATATTTAGAAGAAAGATGGTGATATCAATTGAATTTGAACTTAAACGATTATTAATTGATTCATAGAAAAATATTTACTATTAGAAAGAAGATTAAATTTAAATTTCTCCATCTTAACTTTTTTAGAAACCCATCAAACAACCAATGTTTCTGGCTCTTGGCAACTATACTAATCCAAATGAGAAAAATATGTGAATAGACCGGCTGATCCGAGAACCGGGTAATTCGATATCAGTTAAGAGGGATTTCACTATATTTGGCGTATGTTATGTCCGTGGCAGTTGTGAATAGTCAGTTAGGTGTATTTTGTATGTTGTGAGTTTGTGAATTTTGGGCTATGAGTATCACCAGAAAGATAATATTTTACTCTTTGTTTGTGTCAAATAGACTTAGTTGTGTAGCTAATACAGAGATATATATTCAGAAGTAAATCATTGTCGGAAAAATTGCTTCTTTCCTAAAATACGAATAACATACTAATAGCAATTTCCACAAATGAAGGTGTTATGCAAGATAATAAAATTTTGAGGAATTTATGTTATTTTTTTTTTTTTTTACATTTTCTTTCAGCAGGGAAATATTACATAGCCCCTTCATCTTCTTTCTGTCTCTGTTTCTAGTAGTTCTGAAATATTTTCATTTCGCTATCTAACACGTCTGCATATAAGTTCTTCATCCAAAGAACTAGATTGAAGATCCCCACCATCCATCAAACCCTTCAAATATTAAATGAAATTTGTTATGATAATGATATTTGTTTTTTAATTAAATATATGCGATGCCCTTATGGAGTGATCGAAGAATGGTTTTAGGAAGAGCTCACTTTTTCCGATACTCAGGTTTTACTTATTGACATAAGTAAATATGGCGGTAGTCCCAATATTGTAAAATGCCATTGTTAACTTAATTGGTACTGACGATAAATGCGAATAATATTCAATGGGTCTAATAGACCGAATAGTCTGATTATGTTCGTCTGAGTTCAACATAAAGACTAAATGGAATTGATGATGAGATAGAAGAAACTCTAATGCAAAAATAAAATCAAGCATATATACACGGAAAAGAGCATTTATTCTAATAGATGAAGTGTCTAGGATGAGGAAGAGATGATGACAGCTAATAGTAAGTGGCACTAAGCTAGGAAGATGGGACAGAATGCAGCTAACTTGCTATGCTTACAACTGCTAAGTTGCTATGGTTACAACTGCTCCACCGTACGATACTGGGAGGATAACTTACTGTATAACTTACTGAACGCAGAATAGAATTCGTTAACTGATAGCAGTGTGTCTCCGTCACTGTCGTCGTATGTCAGCATGTCGCTGAGGGAACAGCCCTCGGAGAGTTCGTTGAGGTGCTCTTGGTCGGAGATCTGAAACATAAGACAGTGATGAATGGCGAGAATAAGGGATACATCTCTTTCATGAATATGTGCAAACAGCCTTCTATTTCGTTTATGTTTTCCTATGAGAATAAAAGTATTGGTTTAGTGTAGGGATTAAATCAAAGGTTAAAAATGTTAATATGGCTTAATAATCAAAGGTTAAAAACCATGTAACATCATGAGGTAGTGATTATATTACAACTAGTCCTACTGTCGCTAGCTGCAATAGTCTTGAGGTGTGCCTAATTTCATTAACACAGAAATACAGTTTGAAATATGTTTTAGGACCATACATATCATTAAGATAATATTTATTGCAACTCCAAACTGAATGCAATTATGGATCTCTAGGACTAGCAATACCTCCTCTATTCCAATCTATCTCCTACGACAAGTACCTTCAATAGATAAACTTGAGAGTTCATTTGAATAAAGAACCGAAAGGAAACATTCTGTAAACGGTTATAGTTGTCATGATAAATCATTGAGTAACTTCACGATCTGTCATTGATATTTTTCTATAATTATGTACAGGGACAGTATTAAGAAAGAAATATCAGGGAAAAATATTTAAAAAATCAGAAGGATGTTCTGTTGAAAGAACAAAAGGTATTGTGAACTATAATATCCTCCCTAAAACTGCAAAATATCGAATGTGAAAAAACGCGGTTTTCGTATTCGATCTTTAGCTATACATTACATTGATTTGGCATAATCAAATAGTTTGTATAATCGACCCTTTGACAGGGCTATTCCTCCCCTTTACAGAGTGAATTCAGATTTGAGAATTCGATAAAACGTATTTCAGTCCTAAAGCAATTGATAAAGTAATACGAAAAATGTTTTTTTTTTACATTCGATACTTTGCAGTTACGTATACTCTGGTTTATATACAATTTAATGCTAAATTCGAAAATGTGGTCAAAATTTTGTAAATGTTTGAGCAAAGAAGACATATTAAAGCTGTTAAGGCAAAACAACATGGTTTTCTAAAAAAAAAAAAAAAATTCGAATTATCATATATCTGTAACGGATTGGAATAGAAAGGTGCGGTCAGCAGCATATTTATTTATTTTTGGTCTAATTTCACTCAATTTTTTCACACCAAGAAGGTATTAACCGCATAAATATTTAATATGTCGTACAAGAACGCAATCCTACAAAAAAAAAAAAAAAAAAAAAAAAAAAAAATCAATTTTGTCCTGAGTTATTTAAGATATTTCTTTTTCATAGTTCGACGATAGGTCATCACTTCTTTTCCTATGCTTAGAATATAAAATAAATATATCCTAATATAAGTGTTATCGACAACTTAAGTAGTTTATTTATAAAATGGATCAAAGTTTTCCTTTTAATTCCCTTCAGTTTAAAAGACTGCCTTTAAGTAATCCCTTGTTCTAAGGCCATCGCTAAATTAGAGCAGAGTAACTTAGTCCAAGCAAGTTGAGGGAACTTTACAAACTTGAAGTAGACACTGTCGGCTACCCGAAGACATTGCCCTGTGTGCCCGTTCGCCCCTATACCCCCAGGGCGAGGTGACCTGGGAGTCTACCACTTCATCATGTCACCTTACTCAGACAAGCGAAGTTTCATTGACAAAAATATAATCATAAGTTAGGGATAAAGACGGTGAAAAAATATATATATTCAAAATAAGGATAGTTGGTTGTGACTGTTTCGAGATAAAATTAATATAAAATGTAGTTCCGTGCTGCCCTCGAATACACAAAACGAACCTTATGAATACTAAATGGTGATTGCCCAATAAAGGATAATTGGATTTTTTTTTAGGATCAATTAAATTTTCTCTTAATACAAACACGAAAAAAAATGCAATGCCCACAAATATTTTTACTTAATAGTGTGTATAAAAAAACTTTTTTTTTAAATTCATGAATCCTATTAACTCTAATCACGTATACCAAAACAAGGCCACTGAATATGACAAAATCGTCAGGTGTTGCCAAAACATACATAGTTAGCGTGTTGGCTAAGGGTGTATTACGTAGGTTAATCAAAATTCCATATAAAGGGCCTAAAAGTAAATTTAACCAGGTCTTATTTAAAAAAATGAAAGTTCAGATCGAAGAAACAGTAATGGAGTTATAATGAAAAATGTGCCAAAAAAACTTGGATTTCAAAATAGTAAGCGGTTTTGAGGGTGCTGACATCGATATTTTATGGGACTTGATCAAAATTTAATATTCAAGTTCTTATAGTAAATTTAACCAGCTTTCAGATGAAAACATATATATTTTGGATCGAACGATTACTTTCGGAGTAATAGTCAAAAGAGTACTGAAAAACGTGTTTTCGCGGAAAAGCGCGCCCCCAGTGAGAGAGCTGAAATGAGGGTGTAGAGTGCACGAATTATGCGACTATTTTTGACTGCACAGCTTTGTTAGGAGTAGTTAGAAGGTAAATATACTGAAAGTCCCGGTCCCTGGGGGTACTTAATAAATAAATGGGGTAATTATACATAAATAAAAAATACACATTTATTTGTCTCAAATATAGAAGAAGAAGAGGAAAAAGAATTTTATTCTGAGACAACTTCTCCCCTAAGAATAGTATATGATTACAGTCCATAGGGCAATCATTGTTAGAAGGTAAACATACTAAAAGTCCCCACAGGCATGAGCAAACAGTGGGGGGAGGGAAGAGGTTAAATTTTTTTGTTTTTTCGATAATATCTCGAAAACGGTTGACTCTAGAAAAATATGTTTCAAATAAACATAAAAGCTAATTAAATTTCCTATAAAATTAATAATATAAATTTGTCGTAGTTCTAACCGTTTATGAGATATTCGTTATTGAGAATAGGTGATTTTCGGAAAAAAACAAATGTCTCCTCACTTTTTGTCAAACTTTTGTTTCTAGTACCTTCCACATTCGTTTCTCAGAAAAAATATCAAAATCAAAATTGTAGAGTATTAAATTTACATTAATTTCATACATACATTTCTGGTATTTGAAGCATGTGTTTAACAAATAAATACATATAGCACAATATTTATGTTGGGAATGCCCTAACCTACCCATTTAATTTGAATTGTTCTTAAGCCCCAGGATAGCGGAACAAAAGAGATCAATGGAATACTATTAAGAGCTACTGTAGGATAGGATGTAGTGGGTAAGAGATGGAGAAGACAAAGGTTTAAGAAGAAGAAACTAATTCTGCAGATTTCGCTTGTAACTGAATTTTTTCTATCAACAGACTTAAATATTGTGCTATATGTATTTATTATATTTCCTTTAAGAATATAAGGGCTGCCTCGTGTATAGTAATAAAGCCCTTCTAGTCTATTACAACCCTACGGTATTATTATGAAAATACTTTATGGAATATAATAGACTCTAACAAGCCGCCTTGTGGAAAGACTACTTAAAACCTTTAGAAGAAACTTAAGTGCCCTAGAATAAATGGATATTACTGCCTTCGTATAGGGAACATAAACCAAGTACTGAAATATAACGGCTCATATTCATCTTCGAGGAAATTATATTTTTATGAAGAAGGGTCTTTCATCAATATAGGTCTGCCAATCTGGATAAAGTTATATCGTTTTTAAGTTAAATTTTCATCCTCAAAGACATCTTGAAAGTTTCAAATGACTTAAAAAAGGTAGGGACGAAATGAATAAATTGAATGAATAAATACATTGCAATTGCATTCTACCATCATCATTTTGCATAAAACATCCAAAGCATTTTAACTCTGCCCGCTTCGCTCATTAGTGGATTGTCACTGCTTTATACACTACTTTATTTAGCTCACGCCTGATCAACGAGTCCAAGAGTCGTTAAAAAAAAAAAAAAAAAAATATTAAAGAATTAATCTCCGTTTATAATGTTATGCATATTTACAAATATGAATAATGTAAATAATGATTCAATAAAGTTATAGTTGATTCTGTTTTCATTTTTTTCCTAGTAAAATCCTAGTAATTTTTAAAATTTTGTACACTCAAGTTTTACTAAAAATTACAACACGAATCCCATTGTTTCGTTCAGTAGAGAGAAAAAAAAATTAGATTCGCTTTTTTGGGATCTCTAGACGTTCTCACATATCTCACAGATATTCTGAAATTGGGTGGCTTTACCCCAATTTCCGACGTCAATACTCCCTAGGTGCACTCATATTTCAATCCTTGAAAACCAAAAAACCCACTAATATTCATGACCTCCTTACTCTGAGCTCCTCCATCCACCACTTAAATACTAGAACCCAACCCATCAACCTGTACACTCCTCCGCATATATAGGAAGTGCGACCCCAGTTAAAGAGTGCTGAAATAAGGGGTGTAGAGTGCATGAAATATGCTATAATTTTTTACTTCACAGCTTTGTTAGGAGTAGTTAGAAGGTAAACATATTAAAAGTCCCCACCCCTGGGGGGTAAGCTAAGGGGGGGGGGGGGGAGAACGTCCCAATTTTGTTTTTCAATAATATCTCGAAAACGGTGGACTCTAGAAAAATATACTACAAATCAAAATTAAAGCTTATTAAATTTCCTATAAAATTAATTATATACATATTCGTCGAAATTCCAACAGTTTTCGATATATACGTTATTAAAAATCGATAATTTTAGAAATAAACAAAATGTCTACCTCACTTTTTGTTAAACACATGCTTCAAATACCAGAAATGTATATATGAAATTAATGTAAATTCAATACTCTACAATTTTGATTCTGACATTTTTTCTGAGAAACGATTGTGGAAGGTACTAGAAACAAAAGTTTGACAAAAAGTGAGGTGACATTTGTTTTTTTCCGAAAATCACCTATTCTCAATAACGAATATCTCATAAACAGTTAGAACTACGACAAATTTATATATTATTAATTTTATAGGAAATTTAATTAGCTTTTATGTTTATTTGAAACATATTTTTCTAGAGTCAACCGTTTTCGAGATATTATCGAAAAAACAAAAAAATTTAACTTCTTCCCTCCCCCCACTGTTTGCTCATCCCTGTGGGGACTTTTAGTATGTTTACCTTCTAACAATGATTGCCCTATGTACTGTAATCATATGCTATTCTTAGGGGAGAAGTTGTCTCAGAATAAAATTCTTTTTCCTCTCCTTCTTCTATATTTGAGACAAATAAATATGTATTTTTTATTTATGTATAATTATAAGATATGTATATATATTTGTTTTTAGTTTTTATAATTGTAAATATTTCTTAATTATTTTATTAGGACTATTGAACAATTTAACAATTAGCAATATGTGATTTACGTGGTATTAAGCAAACTTTTGATTGCATATCATATGTATCTTTATTCGCTGAAGTGGATTTTTAGGGTGTATTACAAATGATATGCTTCCCGTTAATAAGTTTGTATAGTTATCAAGTCTGATAAAAACACTTAATACGATTTTTCGTCAAGTCTTTTGAACCATGTAATTTTTTTTTTTTTTTTTTTTTTTTTTTTTTTTTTAAGGTATGATTGGACGTATACTGACTTGCTGAAAATTCCTCTCAATGTTTTTTTATTTTTTCGGTATAAAGTTTCTTATTTATTTAGATGTTTACGTCTCCATATTCTCTAACTAAAGAATTAGAAACGTTTCGGGATTATTAAAAACATTAATTAAATAAAAACTTTTAAAAATACGAAATTTTGAATTATATGATTTATTACATTTTCGCAATGGATGGTGCATATCCCTCAAGAATTTTTTCACATCAGACATATACCCCATCGAATGCAAGACGTAATGAACACAAAGGGTGGATATATATAATTTATTTTAATATTCTTAAATTTAAAATTTCTTTGTAAATTTTTTTGCTTCTATTTAATAATTTTTTTGAATGATCCCACCCAAAAAGTCTCTGCTTGGAGGTAACAGTCATTAAGTAACAAAATCAATTTTTTTTTTCATGAGAGCAAAAATAATGGGAATATCCTCATTAAATATTTCTCAGATAGTTATAGTCAATTCTCTCATTCTCTAATGTGCATATATATCAGTTATATTTACTTGGTTACTTTTTACACCTATGGAAAATGATAATATCAACACACAATTTAGAATCATTTAGAAACGTTAAAATTAAAAACAAAACAAAAAAAACCTAACTTTTCTCTGGACCTGTGGACACTGCGGATTTCCTGGAAATAAAGAAGCGGATAAATGATGAATTTCCCACCACTTCAAATATATAAACCAAATAATGTAAAGGCGTTTTTGAAGAACAGGAGAAAATTGGGAATCCATGTAGGTCGAAACTACACTAACAAACTTAATATAATAAGTACAAGGCAGTTGACAAGCGCCATAAGAGGAAATAGAAGAGAAGAAGTGGTTACGAAAAGACTGAGGATCGGACATTCCAACCTAACTCTTGCTTATATAATCACAAAAGATGCCCAACCACATTGAAACATCAATGACTATTGATCCCATAATTGAAGATTGTACATTACTGCAACAAGCCTTTGAGAATAGTAAAATACTCCGATCCACAGAACTTGCTCTAGAGGACTCGTAAAATTCCATAGTCAAAATAATAAAGCTTTTTAAATAAATTGAACTATATAATAAAAATATAATACACAATTAATGAGTATACAAGACACAGAAAATTTAAATTTAATTTCCAACAGCAAGATAAAAAGGTAACCTAGGTAAAGGTAACCTAGATGTTGATCGCCCGAAGAAAAACCACAATCTAATTTAATCAACGCCCAATGACGTATTGTCGAATTTGGAAAAAATTGCACTAAGCGACTTTACCTCCAAGCAGACAATATGCCCTGGTTAAAGAATATAAGGTCGTATATTGTATATGGGGACGTAAACTCCTAATAACTTTCATCCGAGAAAATAAAAAAATCAATAGGGAGGAATATTTTTCCAGTCTGTGGATATAACTGGGGTAATTTACGGTAACTTTTGATTCCAATAATTGAAATATTTGAATATATGACCTATAAATATTTAAAAATATTTTTCTTATTTATAAATGACAAAAAATAATTATAAAATTATTTTACCTTCTGAAGCTCAGCTTTGTCTAAGTGGTCATCACCATTGAGATCATAATAAGTGAACATGGTACTAACGATGTATTCCTTGCCGGTCCTGATTCTTTCTTCGCTAGTACTTTTCGACTGTTTTAGCAGATTGTCCTAAAAAATTAAGTTTTTAACAAAATTCATTAATTTAACTTTAAATACATTAATAATAATAATAATAATTGTGAACATGTTTTAAATACTTCATTTTATTTTTTGTTGATTGGTTTAAGTTATAGAAGTATTGTAGATCGTATTATATGAAATTGTTTTATTTACATATTCTATATTATTTTATATATAGGGCTACAAGAATAAAAACTGTTCTTAATTTATTACAAACTCCCAGAAGCATGACACAAGCTACGATATTTTTGTCAGCCCCCAAAACTTCACACAACGCCTTTCCTCCTCGTAAGTTTTCTTGTCTGCTATCTTTTGACAATAATGACCGTAAGAATTTGAAGAGACTACACATGGTATATGCCTTTGGGAGACAGAAGAATTTATCGTTCCAGTGTTAGAAATGTTTGCGATCCACCAGTAAACACCTCTGTCAACTTACTGGAACAAACAAGAAATTCAGTGTCCCAGTAGTAGACATTCTGTTTTTGGGCTCATTCAAACAAAATTTACCATAAAATAAACGTTATTTAGTGAGTTAATTGTGTACACTATCTTTACAAATAAAAATTCTTTACAAACTAACCTCCTTAGGCTATGTGGTTAAGAGAAGAGCCTTTATGACACTGCTAATTAAAACTGACCCAACGTTTCCACTGCTGGCATAATCTAATACTGCTTTATAGGGGCAGCACAGTAAAAGCTAAAGTTTAAAATGAGGCCAAATTCAAATCGCTCTGATGGTTCTAGCTAATATTTTTTATGATAAAGTTTCAAGTGTCTACTACTAGTGTCTTTACCCTAATTTGTATAAATCTTAGTTTACAGTCACCTTCATAATATCGTATCTTTGTAGAGTACACTGTACTGTATCGTCCAGGTGTTTCCTGTAGTCCCTCCTGTCTGTTGGAGTGGGCTGCGTTGTTGACTCTTCTACCTCTGTTGTTTCCGTTGTTGAGGAGTTGTCTCTACTCATTACTAGATCAGCTGTAAACAGAAAAAAAAAACTATCAATAGTTTCTAGAAACCAGTTTAAACTTTTGGAGAACATTTTTTCATGTCCCTTTTAAGGTGTGTAAACATTTTTTATAAATAAATTTTTATTTATAGATGTAAGTGGATTTTTTATTCGTTTTAGATATGGGTTCGACTATATAGTTTTAAGGAATTTCGCATTTAAATTATTTTACAGCTTGAGCAGTTTGTTTCGTAAGCATGTTTCAAATTAGTCTACGTTCTATGTATAATCCCAGATGTGTATAATGTTTTTAGTTAAATGTCTTTGACCGGGAGCACACTTAGTGTAATGTAAAAGTAGTATCGTGTAGGATAGTATTGCGACCTGTACATTGAGCGGAAAAATGGAAGTTCGGATTATTTAACGCCAACGGCAGTATGTACCCGCTACAATGCACCCCTCTGTCACTACCATCGGTGCATTTTTTTTACTGTCTTTCCCAAAATGGTGGCTACGTGACTAAATGTTGGATTACATATTAGTCGCCCGGTCTGCCACCGACCGCTATTGTGTGTGTTGAGAGTGGTGTGATTTTATGATGGCTGAAGTGGTTGTAACTGGCAATGAACTAGTAATTCATTTTGTACAAGAAAGACCTGTCCTCTAGGACAAAATCTAGGACATTTATAAAGATAGGAACACCACAAAGAATGAATTATAGCTTTATTTTCAATTGTGGAAGAAATAACGATAATGCAAGAAGTTGCTCTTGATTCATAGTATATATAGTATATAGGATAGACAATTAAATAGGCACTTGTTGCACGGTGATCAGAGATCGACTGATCTTGTGTCGGTGTGATGATTATAATGCGACGGATATCTTATAGCCCAGTGTGAGAATGCTACATTATGCTATGAGCAGCGTAGATAAAAAATCCGATTGGACAATAGAGCCGAATGCGTTTCCAGCTAAATTGTACTGCAAAACCGTTGGACAGTCGTTCCTCATCAGAGTTTAACATTAATGGATATTTATTTTCGCGATCCCAACGTTCAAGAAGCGCCAACGTTTCACAATTTCATGCGATGTTAAAGTGGCTCTTTCCTTCCTATCGTCGCCAATACTTTCTGGCATCCATTATCTTCCAAACCGTTTGACACCCACCTTAATTTCCGAACTCTTTCAGCTGAAATCACCTTCAGCCAATTAGAGTTTTACACTCCTGCTCATAGCTCAGCTGCTTTCGACAGATCTTTCCTGATCTGATCCTCTTTTTAATATAATTCCATCTCTTTCACAATTTGCCATCCAAATACCACTTCTTTAACCACCTACTATTCACCCAGATCCACGAAACTGCCCTTACCGACTTTTAGTTATATCAAGTATGAACAGTTTATATAGATGAATTTTTTTGCACGAACTACATAATTTGGGTTTTAAATTATATATAATATTGGATCTTAAATTTGATTCACCCAAAATTATTTATCATGAACAAAACAATATTAAACGAAATATTAAAGAAATGGTATCTAAAGAAAAAATATATAAATCACGCAATAAACAAAGAAATCAGACGTTCTAAGTCTGAAGAAATGTTATTCCAATTTAATACATTCAGATCAATAATATACATTATAATAAACCATTTATCCATGTAAATATTACAGATATATATTATAATAAATATAAAGGCAAGCGGATATTCCATCTACCTGTACCCGGGAATACTACTAACAATAAGTTTGGAAGTGCCCATATCCCTTACCGTTTTCCCAAATTTTCTCAGTTCATTTGTGTACTAAAATTGTTATAATTTAGTAGTAGATACTAATAACATATCCACCAGTAACATTGTAAGTAGTTTCATACTCCATATTTTGTAATTATATGTAGTATATATTCTAACGCATGTTTTTATATATTTATATTGTTGCTAGCTTTATTCTTTATACTGCCTGTTTAACTTATATAATTTTATTGTAACCTGTATTTTCCCTGTAGGGCATGATTATGAGAACAATATATAGTCTCGAAACTTCGCCAAAATAAGTTGTTATTTAATTGACTGAACCTCAAGAACTTGATTAAACACAGACATACACATGCATTTTATGATGAATAGACTAAATGTGTATGTTCTAAGACCTCTTATATTTTAACTGAAGGTAAAGATACTGCGAGATAGGAAGTTGTAGCTGTCACTCCTCGTATTCAAACTGTCTCCCCCCCCCCCCATATTTGACATTCAATTACACCTTGAGGGAGACGGGTATATTGCTTGCAAACATGAAGTAGCTGGCAAAAAGCTCCCCCCTTTCCACTTTGACCTGCGGACTCCTTCCAACAACTGCAAGTGTTCTAATGAGAAGTGTATAGGAACTCTGGTGACGATTTTCTAGATTAAAACGAGAGGATGCTTGGCATATAAATGGGCAGGAACTTAGCCGTGACTTTGAGAACTTTGTTCTATAATTGTTCCTCCTCTAATCGGGCTTTAGTTCGTTTCCTGAACTCGGTTGCGTCCTTTATCGAGCCAACTTAGAGGATTATAGTGTTATTAAAGATCTTTTGTGCTCCGATAGGATTTGGAGGAACAATGCGATTTGGAATAATAAAAGGCTTTAATATTTATTTGTTGATATAGCGATCCATTATTCACAGATCAATTAAAAAATCTTTTTTTTTTTCTGGTTTGATTTTTTTTTTTAACCCGCGGATTTTCAAGAAAACTTCCAATCATTCTAAATATTTTATTTCTCCTCCGTAAATTGTTATTTTATAAATATATATATATATATATATATATATATATATATATATATATATATATATATATATATATATATAATAAACGATTGGTATGCATTTTTAATATCGATATATTTCTTACGATACCCATCCCAACACTTAGTGCATAATAAAATATTTGTTTATAAAGCCGTTTATTCATTTTTCTGAACCACTGAATATATATTTCCATTCTCTCACTCTGTCCCAGCCTATCTTTTGATATTGTTAAACATTTCTAAGTCAAAATGGATAATGTTTTTAGTTTCAGTATTTTCTAGGCTGGTAAGGAAAGGTTAGAAGATTCCAAAAACCCTTCGAAATTTCCTTAAATCGAAATTTAAAAAGATTCGAAAAATGGGAAACAGCTTGCTAAAAGTGTGTTCCAGTTTCGTTTCATTCCCTCACCAGATCGTATTAAAAGCTCTAGTTGTGAGACATAACAATTGTGTAACACATATAACCTATAGACATATATAGTTATATCTCTGTAATAATAATTTTTGATTCACGCTTAATTGATAATGTTACTTAAAAAAAAAAAAAACTGCAGTTATTTCATCCATTCGCATATGATTCCCTCCCCTCTTAAGCCAGAAGAGTTAACCGGTAAGGGAATCAAGTTTACCTGACATGATTAATTTAAATGATTGGATTTAAAGCTATTAGCCGTTTTGTTGTTTACATTGTCTTTTATTCCGTTTCTTAATTTTACGTCCAGTGTTGTGTTCTTTAATCAAATGTTATTTATTTATTTTTTTATCAAATTTCGTTTTTTAATGGCGTCTGTACATAAAAATTGAGATATAATTTATACTCCAAACTGTCAATTCAAAAATGCTATTTCTTAATTAATTTATTGAATATATTATACGTAAATTCGTAAAGTGAACATAATACAATTTATGCTCAAGAGGTGTTACTTTCATGTACACATAAACAACCCTTATAAATGCTACGGAAAAAGTCAACAGAAAAGCTTAAAGCTGAGCTGCGATTATAAAATATTTACTATGTTAAATGTAAAAAAGTAACCTGAATGATTTTTTTTTTTAAATGGTAAAGTAATATTTGCAGATTTCATACCCTTTATCAAATTTATAAAAACATGGTTTCACCATTGATTCAATAACATCGAGATGCTATATAAACAGAGGAGTATTATGCTTTCTCTGTAAGTTTACCTTAATTAATACAGTGAAATGTTTTGATTACATCGATGCAATAATTATTTACTCTATATGACTTTATTGGCCTTTCTGTAACGCTGATTTTTTTTTCTTTCAATATTTTTATTCACAACTGTTATTGGAGTAACAATAAGTTAATTTGCTCATTATGTAATAATATAGGCCTTATAGGCGTGTGGGAGAGTAGCACTCAACAGTACCTCCTGCTGGTATGGGTAAAAAAAAAAAGAAGGGATTTATTTGAGCAAATCTCTCGTCCAGCTTCTTTTAAGCCTTCTGAGTGTATTTCCAGGTATGCCAGTCGTGGCTATGTTCATTAACGTATGTTTTATGTCCATGAAGTCTGTCGTGAAATCGTCTATATGGGGTTATGTATATGTTTATTTACTGTGGGTACTTGTAAATCTGATTGAAGTGTGTGATTTGAAATGTACCAAGGTGATTTCGTGATTAGTCTAAGTATTTTTGATTGGAATATTTGTATTTTTTTAAGATGCATTTTTTGCAGTCCCGTATATTTGTTTGTCCATATGGGTTTGAGTAAGTGTATGTATTCAATCGTTGTCGGAGTTTAAATGTCAACCGTGATTCTTCTATCGAATGTAAGTCTTAAGTAATGAATTTCGTTTGTCTGTAGTATTGGTTGATTGTCGATGAAGACAAGTGGACTAGAGTCATGTCCGAGTGTAAAAGTGATATGCTATGATTGAGTGTAATTTAGTTTTATTTCATTTTTTTTTTAACCAGTCAAGTTGTGTTAAAGAGTTATGATGCAATGGTGGGGTCTCTTTGCCTAGTTAATATTTCTTTATCATCAGCAATGTCGCTGTTAACGTATCAAGGCTAAGTGGCATATTGTGAGTGTAAAGAATACATAAAAGTGGAGCTAGTATTGATCATTGTGGTACTCCAGATTTTTGTTAATGAACAGAAGAGATATCTGAGCCTTGTTGGACAGAGAAAAAGATTGAAGGATCAGATGTAAAATGCTACTTTTATTTGTAAAATTACACGATATTACAAACGTTTTCAAAATTTGAATCGTACCAAATATAGTGAGTATATTCTTTCCTATTCTCTTTTGGTATAAAGAAGAGTGCCTTTTTAACCTGATACCCCATACTCCAATTCCATATGACGTCGCCTGATGAATTGTGATGGGATTGGGACTGACGAATGAAATATTAGGACGAGAGATAGCTTTGAGGGAGACACACGCGGGTCCCAAGAGCCTTGGAGTCAGGTAACCTTACCACAGATGCGACCTAAGTCAAAATCGATTTAAGACCTTTCCTCTATTACCAGACTTATACGGTCTTCCCTGAAAAAAAAAAGAAACAAAAAAGCCTCGAACCTTTTGGTTTCCATGCAAATATATTTCAAACCTTCATCAAAGAAATTTCATAAATTGTAAAATTTATATTTTTCTTGGGCCGACTTTGGTAATAAAAGCAAAGATTGTTTATTAAATATTATTCAGTTCAACGCCGAGCGTTTTTGGTCCTATAATTCTAACCCGACATTTTCAAATTTATATTACAGTGCTTCCTACTCTTATATTATACAAAAGTCCAAAAAATCGATATAGCGTAAGAAAAAAATATCAATACTAAAATATCGGATTATCTGTAGAAAAAAAAAATCGATATTTCGATAGATTGTGTATAGATACCTATCCCAACCACCCTGATTACCCAAAGTCATACGACCACAGATATCACATATGGTTTTATTATTTCTACCTGGAAATAATTTAAATAAAATAGATTGGGGACAAGAGGAGAGGGAAGATGGAATTAGTTAACAGCTGGAGATAGCGGAACAAAGGAACAATGCCGGATGAACATTACCCTCAGTAGATAAGGCCAGCGTGTAAAGACAAAGGCTTTCCTCTCTCATCCTCCCCAAGACCAGGAGGCTCAACTCCGGATTAACCGAAACACTTGAGCACATTACTAAACTAACAGAAAATAAATAGATTCATGGGTAGACACGCCCTCTAAGTAACAAGGGTTCTCTTGTAAGCTTGCCCTTCCTCTTCTGCAATCTCTATGGATTTCTCTTGATCAATAATAGAATTTTACCTTTCGCTTAGTATCAACTATATTTTTCTAGCTGGAACCATTTTTTTTTTGGCTTATTTTTTTTTTTATTAGCAATTCCCATCGCTACTTTGTCGGCTTTTATAAGTGAAGAACTTGGAAAGTTCTATTTATTTATCCATAAAAATCTTGGATTATAGAGAACATGTAAAAAATAAAAAAAATAAATTCATATTACATACGAATAAACTACATTTCCAGTTTATGATAATAATTTGATTGTTAGTGTTTCCAGTTGTGGAAAACTCTACATATAATTAACCGTGAGGGAAAAACTGCGTCCAAAGATTAACAAGATTTTTGTAAGTCTGGCCCTTGGGGTTTGTTACTTATAATAACACTTTTAACTTAACTGTAATAACTTTTTTTATTTAATCATTTATGTATATTTATAACTGTTCATTCTAAACAAGTGAATTTGAGGAAATTATTACAATGACGACAATAACATGCAAAGAATGACCCAGGAGCAGCACTCGGAGGATTATCGGGGATTGAGGGTGAAGCCAATTGTGAGACTAATGGATTTAATTGGGTATGGAGTGTACTATGGAAGGACAGGTATCCAGTTTGGGCCAAATCAGCAAACATACGGATCATTAGGATCATTATCGATAAGTTTGTTTATGAGGTAATAAGGATCATTGAGGATTTGACGAAGGATTTTTGATTGTAAGGATTGGATTTGAGAAGAAAATAGTTGGAAGGTTTAGTGGAGGTTCAAAACTCAACTCCTTATATCCAAGTGGGCCTAATTACTTTCATATAAATGAGTCATTTGGAATGAACTGGGAGCATTGTCTAGTAACGCTTGGCTAGTCAATGTTGGAGTAGCCGAAAACGTAGAGCAGTTTCCTGTCTGTTTAGCCATGTAAGAGAATTCCAAGTATGTCGTTTGTCCAGATGGAGTCTTTGGTAGCAGATCTGTTCAACGTGGATTAGTGGAGTATTATCGAAGGATACTGTAGGACAGGAAGTAGTAGGTTTGCGACGAATGGTAAAGATTATTTGATGAGATTTGTTAGGATTTGTTTTATTTCTGAAATTTTGGAACCATTCATGAAGGCTTTTGATTTGAGGTTGGAGTGCAAAAGAAACATTCTTTTTTTCTCCTTAATTTTTTAAATCTACACCTATCACTTATCCTGTGACAACAAGCAGGTGTGATGATTGTACGTGAGATAATCGGCATGTTAGGCATGAGGCAAATTGGAAAATGTAATCGTTAGAATTGAAAGTGTAGATCAGCAGAAACCATTGGGCTTCTTGAAATAAACACAATTCTCCAGCAGCTGTTCCAGTGAGAATCATAGCATCAATGATATTTCCACGAATGATAGCTATAATTTTTAACCTGATACCATTGCACAGATTAGGTGGTTGTAGGTCACGTAAAAGCATAATTGGACATCCAATTTATAATTTTAATGTATGAACTGGTAATCCAGATGTACAGAGAATATTTACAATATTCTTAATGATATATCGGTACATTTCTAAACTCCACATGTCCCCTCACAAATTTATCTTTTTTTAATAAAAATCTGATTAAAAATAAGTAAATTTTATTATCAATTTCAAACACTAGATAACACCGTCTGATTAAACCTCTCTTGCAAAATGGCAGCTCGCAACCTGTCTGTGGATTTTCAAATTTCACTGGAATCAACATATTTATCGCATATTTAATAAAAACAAGTGAATATTGTGTTTGTTAAACCTTCTTTGACCCATGAAGACAATGTAGTTAAAATTTGGTACAGATTGGTTCAGTAGCTTTCGTGGTTAGTGAACACAAACGAAAAATGTTTTGTCCTTTTCTATAGTAGCATGGAAAACATTTTATTTAACTAAACCACTATAAATTTAATAACAAATAAAATATACGAGTATTTTAGTACCAATGATCAGTAAATAACAGGGTGAGGTAAAACGGGTCTTGGTGGTTTTAACAATGGATCTAAAATTACTTTGACGTTATAGGGCTAAGAGTAAGCAATGATGGGTTTTTAAAGCAGGAATAAAAAGAAGTCCCAATACTTAAAAGGCTTTTAACATAAGAATAATAAAAAGAGCAATTTTCCAGTTTTACAGCCGATTTGAAACTGCCTAATAAAAAAAAAGAACCCCCTAAATGTGGCTATAAAAGAGATAATGATTTTTCCAACAGAAGGTTTGATACGTTTAAAACCAATACAGCATGCACTTTTTAAATCTATCATCTATTCAAAACAAATAGAAAAAAAAAATATTACTATTAAAAGTCATAATAAAATATTACCATTTTAAAGGAGATAAACAGTTCTCGGTTATTGAAAAATTATTATAAAAAAGTATTTGCCTAATTGACGGGAAACCAATCTCTGGAATTAGTAATCTCCGGATAGAAACCTGAATTTTCTTTAATAGCGATGGTATGGTTGACAGTAAGATATATTTTATGAAGCTTTTCCTAAATTTGTATGGTTGTTTTAAATTTAATAATTTCACGGATTATCTTTCATCATACATTAGAAGTAAAAAATTAGCATTCATCTTATATTCTTGGTTTAAATGTACAGTAGAATCTCGCTAATTTGCCTCCCGTTAGTCCAACTCTCCGAGTAATCCGACCCTCCATGAGGAGGGAATGGGTAATCTTTTTGCGGAATCCCTAATGGCCCTGTAAAATTTTGCGTTTAAGTGTGCATCTCCAGACTTCATACAAAAGACTTCACGACAAACTCTCCGGACAAATCAACAACTTAATACAAACTATGGCCTCCAGAAGCTTGCCAGAGAATACCCAAGGAAGACTAAAAAGAAGTTGGTTGAGAAATCTACCCTGTTAAAACTGATTCAATACCATGTTCCCTGTTAACAGTAAGTACCGTTATCCAGTATATTGCAATCATCACATCTGCTTGTTGTCACATGATGAGTGACAGGTGTGGATTTAAAAATCAAAGAGAGAAGTGTTCATGAGTTGGGATTGTTTTGATTTACTTATATATTGCTAGTGTTGTGCTTGTGTACTTAAATCCAAGTTTTGGAACTTGAAGCGCAGCAGCTTGCTAATTGTTAGCATCAAAAACATTCGCCCTTTTCATCGTTTCACCTAAATATCGGCTGCTTGTTTTATTCTAAAGAAAACCTATTTATATTCAATAATAAACAAAACAAAATTGTCTGCAATTTGAGCAAAAAACACGATATGTAGCTTAAACTGGATCAAAGATACAACCTTTCAAATTTTCGGTATTCTCTCAAAAAGTGGCGAAAATTATGTTTTTTTTTTTTTCGGTTTTGCTTTATATCTTCATAAAAATGACGTTTAGAGCATACTTCAATATGAACGATTTTAAAAGTTTGGGTTAGTTGGCTCCAATTTAATAAAATATAGCGTTACTACAACCAATGCTTATATGTACAAACAGCTCGCTACAACATATATATGCAAACAAATTATTATACTAGTGTATATAACGCACGTTCCTATTGACAGAGATATGTCTTTGGGCTGGGTGTCTATACATGTTTGGTGTAACGTTTATTTCACAGCAGAAAAAATGTAACATTTGACAAACTCTAGTTGGAGTTGCTTGTATCGTAAATTTGTCGAAAGTTTTCTGATCTTAAATTTAATGGAGACTATTTTTGTTACATTTAAAACATTTGTCACTAGGACCTACCGTTTAGGAGACAAATTGTTTTGAATGAAAAAAGTCACATTTACCTAATTTTTTTAATTTTGGGTATTTTTTGACTCGCTCTAGCTCTGTTGGTGTTGCTGGGATCGAAAAGTTGACGACAGTTCCCTAGTCAGAAATGTTAGGGAGATTATTTTATTATCACATTTTTTTTAAAAATAACATTTGTTGCTTGAACCTACCGTTTAGGGTCTATTATAATTGGTTTGAATGAAAAAAGTCACTTTGCTTTTGAAAAGCTGTTTTTGTTCATCTTTGTTTAATAAAAATAATCATAGATTGTTAATTTAATTAAATTATTAATTAAGTAGTTTGATTCTTTTAATTCTAAAATGAAAAATTGGGAAAAGCATTAGATTATAGATATACATATCCATGATTTACTGTTTTTCCCATCTCCTCATGGAGGAGAAATTGAGTTTTTTACATAGATATGTATTTTGGCTTGGAGTCCATACTTTTTTTATCCTTTACTTTTTAAGAATATCAATATATAACTTTTAATATAATCAGAATACATTTTTAATAATGAAACACATGTTTCATTGAGAACACGGTTAATGTGATGGCCGTTCCACTCTCCTTGGTCCGTTAGGAGTCGGATTAGTGAGGTTTCGCTGAGTAGCTCAGTACGGTAGAGTAATGGGAGGTTGTTTATTTAGCGCAAGAATATAATTATATTGTTTAAAAAAATGTAAAAAATGTTAATAAGTAAAAGTTTTTTTTCCAATTTTTGTTTTGTTTTCATAGTGCTGTATTTTATTAATCTAACAAAAATATGTTAATTTTGTTTATAATGATTTATATTGTATTTACGTTTTCTCTATTCATTGATATCGAATACTTGAAAAATAAAGCCATAAAGGTCAAACTCCTCCCAAAGAATCCTCTGATGGCAAATGCCAAGAGCAGTCATTATTTTATCAATATTACTACTACAAATACATGCATGTATGTATTATAATGTTAAATAAAGACATTATTATTATTATTATTATTATGGTGAGGTCCCACTGTTGTTTTTATTACCGCTTACCGCTAATGCCGGCAACGAAAAAAGAGTTTATTTTATTATAAACGATTTATTTATATTCATTTTAATCATACTTTTACAAAAACAAATATATGTTTTATTTTTTATAGTAAATACAATATTCTTAATTTTTAAATAATTTGTATAGTCATATTTTCCATTAATTTAATAATATTTGTATTTTCCTATTTATTATATTTATAACCTGCCTTCGTTATAATATTTTTTTTTTCGTGTCAAAACCAAGTTTTCTGCAATCTGAACAGAAAATAAGCTCTGTAGCTTAAACCAGAACAAAAATACAATTTTAAATTTTAGGAATTATCTCAAATAGTGGTGGAAATAATGATTCCTTTTTTCCCAGTTTCGCTTTATATTTCCTTAAAAACGACGTTTAGAGCATAGTGTTTGTTTTGCTACAAATCTTGTTGTGCTACTAAAGCAAATGCTTCTATATATAAGTAGCTCGATATATGCAAAAAATTATTACATAAGTGTATATAAGGAACGTTCCTATTCCTTTTATTTATTTTTAAATGTTAAAATATAATTATAAAGTACTTTTAATTAATCCGATGTTTTGGCCATTCCGTTACACCTTGGTCCCTCAGGGGGCGAATTAGTGAGGTTCTACTGTATAGTTATATTTTCTATTACTTTCATATTCTTTGTTTTTTGACTATTTAATATATTTATCACCCTTCTTCATTATAATATTTTTTTATTAGTCATTCATAGCCCTGAAGAAGTCTTGAAAATTGTTTTTTAGCTTGGATGTGGTTTTTATTACTCCTGAATCCTAAACTACCGTCTTCATAAATTCTCTTTTTATTAGGAGTCATGTCAACTTACCAGATTGTAAACACTTGAAAGAGTGGTCAACTTGCAGCCTCTCCCCTTGCAGGCAGGCAGCCCTGTGCAGGCTGCAGTGGTTCTGGTACAGCTTGCCATCTGTGCCGCAGACCGGGCTCCGGTGTTTGGGGCAGTCCTCCACGCACACGCACCTCGCGATCCCAGCACGCACCTTGCATTCTTGTCCTTTGGCGCAGTAGTGCACCAAGCAAGGGTCTGCAACAAGAAAATAAAGTTTTAATATACAGATAAATTCAATGAAAACCTGTTCCGTTGTTATTTGCCCAAGTTAAGAATGGACGTAACTGAAGAAAACTGATGTCAATGCTGCATCATATAATATTATACAAGAATTATACACGAAGGGGATATAAAAAAAAAGTTTTACCATTGTAAATGAGTGTAATATTTTGAAGTTGTTTCAAAATTCAGGATTTAAATTGTATAGATTTATTTAGGAATAGTTTAGGTTTACATGATGGTATAGAAGGATCAATGCAATTTGTAATTGATGAATTATTAAGCACTCATGTTGGTATTTTGGGTCTCATGGTGTCTCAAAGATTATACAAAAAGTGCAACAAAAAAGATAAAAATTTCTTTCAGCTTCTATTTGCTGGCGATCAAGTAATAAGAGCACAGGATGAATCCGATGTTGGATATATGCTCATAAAACTAACAGTACTGTATGAAATATGGCGCCTAAACATCAACTACAAGTAAACAAATAAACGATAAATTTGTTCTTTGCTTTATTTCGAATAAAGATTTTATTTAGTTAAAAATACAGATTTCAAGTAGGTACCTGATCAGTATGGCAAATTAAAACATCATGTTTTTACGCGTTTAAAATTGAATTTGTCCATGAAATCTACACAGAATCATTAATTTAATCATAACATTAGAAAGCTGGTTAAATGTACAAATTTTAGTGATGTTTGCAATTTTTTGGATTCAAAATGGTGAACGTTGAAGTATTATTATAAACTCTAACTTTGCTGAATAAGTCTAAAATACAGATGTTCTTTAGGTCCAATGTTTGTAAAATTCAAGGTTGCATATGCTCTGGCCTTAGAGGAAATTCAATGGCGAATTAAAAAAATGTAAAAAAAAAGAAGAAAAATGCTTGAGCAAAGATTATTTAAATTATCATATATCTGCAACGGATTAGAATATAAAGGTGCAGTTAGTCGGATTTTTCTTCGTTTTTGGTCTAGTATGACTCAATTTTTTTTAAAGAGGGAATCACTCTGTACAGCTCGACAGAGAACGATGAGATGAGTGGCACAGTTTTAATAAAGTTAAGCAGGATCCACTAATTATGCTATATTAGGCTCAATACTAGAAAACGGTGGAAAAGCCAGGGAGGAGGAAAAAAGACAAACTCACGGAAAGCTATTGGTATGCTAAATTCAGTCCTCTGGAATAGAAACATTATTACGAATGTTAAAAAATTAATATATAATATATAGTCATTGGCAGAAATGCATGGTTATGCTCTAGAGCTCTTAAACAAAGCCCCTATACCAATTGCAAGGTAAAAGATTCCTAGCAATGGAGAGAGATTTTTGGAGGAAAATGGAGGCTAGACTCTGAAGGACTCGAATTTGGAATAAGACTATTAGAGAAAGGATGGAAGTTGGAGAGAATATACTAGAGGAAATGTAGGGAAGAAGATTGAGATAGTAAAGACATGTTGAAAGGATGGATAATAATAGCATAAAATTGTAATAGATACAAACAAATTGTACCAATTACAATTTTAGCATTTGCGAAATTCTCCCTCACGTCTTAGTTGTGAAAAAAACGAAAAAATAAATTATAGTGAAGTTAATTTGACTATTGATTAGCTGTTGGAGTAAGTGGAGATGATAATGGTGAGGGCAGATAGGCCCTTAGGGAGGGAATTAGCTGAAGGGATAATTAGGGCTGGGTGTGGCCCTTTCTTATGCCCTTACATCCCCCATCCTCCCTACATGTTAGCTTTGCTCTGTTTTTGTATTTCAACCGATTCCATCAGAGCTGCACCTCTCCTCACTACTTCAGTATTTTTTTTTACCTCTTTCTCTCCTGGAATTGAGTCTTTTAGTCTGTCTTTTTTTCAGCCTACCTTTAAACCAAGTTTATTTAGAGTGTGTGGATCAAGGATGCGATTGATTAAAGGCAATTAATGATCTGTTCGTAAATTGTATTCTTTAATAATCAATCTTTTGTTGAGAAAGTATTAAAATCTGCCTCAAAGTTGGCAATAAATAATATGCACGGCTTAATGGATCCATTCACACAATATGTGCAATAAGTAATTAATAAAAATATGAGAAAAAACAATATATAAATAAATAACTTCATACTATACAATTTATGAAATGAAAAACTGATCAATAAAATAAATTGCATTAAATAAACTCCCCGTCAAAAGTATTGCAACACTTTGAAATATTTGAATATTGTAAAAACGTATTTTTTTTTTTTTTTCAAAATAAAGATAGGTGCTGAAGTCTATAATAAACATTCCAAAACTAGCAAGTGTGAAGAATACTAGGACATTCCTACTAAGATGCAGGGCATGCTTATGAGAACAATATAGTCTCGAAATGTCGCCAAACTTGTTGTTTTTGTATATTGACTGAACCTCAAGAACCTTACTAAACAAATATATATATATATATATATATATATATATATATATATATATATATATATATATATATATATATATATATATATATATATATATACATATACATATATGCATATACATATATACATATACATATATACATATACATATACATTATACATACATATATGTAAAGATTTGATAATTTGCATTTTAAAGAACTAATGATGAATGTTTAATATTTGAAACTTTTTAAAAATAAAATACTTCCAATTGAAGTGGCAATTAATTCATGAATATTGTTTGATATTAGGATAATCCTAAATATATAGCAGTACGATGTCAAAGCGAGATTTTCACCTAAATTCGTTGAAACTAGGTCGGAACGAGACTCGAAGTCCAAAAACCTAAATGGAGTCTTGGATTGTTGGCAGTGAGATAATATTTTATTTCACTTGTAAACATAAGGTGCATTGCTTTTAGAATAGGAAAACACACCTATTTTCCGCATGAAAATAATCGATGTTTCATTTATTTCGCTTAATTTAATGTATTATACGAACTAGCAGAGTAGCCAATGGCGTCTAGCTAAAGCCTAAAAAATATTTAAAAAAGAAGAAAACTAGCAGAAAATAATCAAAAATATTTATTACTTATTTGGCATTTATTTTAATTTTAATTAATAAATAAATAAGTATTAATATAATTAACAATATGACGACATTTTAATATAATTATATTAATAAGGTCATATTATTCATATAATTATAAATTAAAATTAAGTAATTAATTTTAAAAAAAATTTATTATTTATTACTTACTCTGTTCTGTGATGAGAGAGGGGTTCTCGTCATAATCAACAAACGGTGGGGGTGCATTTGCCTCCCTGTATGGCCTCCTCTGAAAGGTGACATGTATTAATTAATAATAATTAAAATTAAACAGCATCAAACATTAGTTACTTTTTATTGATAATATTTGATAAAATTGATAACGTTATGGTAAGATTACTTATTGATTCAGGCTATTTATAATACTGACCCCAAATATACGGTTTATATAGAACGCTATGTTTTGACAAATAAAAATTTTCTATTTAATTATACAAGAAAATAATCATTTTAGATATGAATTTTAAGCTGAAATTAATTTTTATGAAAATTTGTGACTTTTAAATGTAATTTTAGAAATTATAATATAATACACTTTTGAAATAGATGTTGGGTGGGATCCTTCAAAAATATTCAGGCAATTTTAACAAACATATTTTTTATTTTTTTATTTACTTTTTTATTGGCAAATGAAATAAACTTAAAAAAAAAAAAAAATATGCTAGTTGACATTAGCTAAGTATGTTTTGACTGATCCTACCCAACATCTATTTCTACATGTTCACTCACTCAACATAGATCTTCAATTAAATACAATAATATAACAAATTTAAAATAAAAAGGTCATTCGGATTTGTTTGGTCTTCAACTAATGAACAGTCTTGAACAAATGCATCACTAAAAATTATAAATGTGCATTTACATGAGATTACTTTACATATCGTTCACACAAAATATAAAAATAAATAAATAAATAAATAAAGACTATGTTTAATTAAGACATAATTCGAAATACCTACTTTTGAAAAGGCAATAACTGCAGTTGAGAGGCAGGATACAAGCAGAAATCCTTCAAGGACCCTCATCACACCTGTAACAAAGAAACATAAAAATTATAGCATTTCAAAGTCCCAAACTTAATGAATACATCATACTTATAGTAAATATTCAATTGTTTAAATTATATATATATATATATATAGTAACGTACTTGATGTTTAGTCAAAAAAATAACAACTTATTTTGGCAACTTTTTGAGACTGACTATATTGTCCTCATAATTTAAGGGATATGAATTTTCAATTTAAAGAAATGATAACCACAGAAAAATTTAAAAATCGCGCAACAAACAAAAACAAAACAGACGTCCTAAATCTTAACGCATAATATGTATTACAATTTAATACATTCAGACTAATAATAAACATTTATATTAATATTCATTATATAAATCATTTATCCATTTATAACCCAGGAATATGGAAATCTCTTCTACCTTTACCTTGGAAATACTAGTAATTTGGAAATTCCCATCTCTTACCCTTTTTCAGAAATTTCCCCAGTTTATTTGTGTACTATAATTGTTATAACTTACATTAGTAGTAGATACCAATAGCATATCCACCAGTAACATTGCAAGTAGTTCAAACTCCTCCATACTGTAACTAACTTTATGTTTTGAAATAACCTGTGTAATTACACTGTACCACATTGACGCTACTTTTTACAACACCACCATATTTATTTCAACTATAAAATTCGAAAATAAATATTTTTCTAACCAATTATTCAAACATAATTTAAATATGTATTTGCATGTCTCCCAAAAAATAAATATATAAAATCTAACTTGTTATTTCTCAAACAAGTTTTCGGTTTTAAAAGGGGTGCTTGCGTTTTGACGTTTATTCTATTTGAGGAAAACATTTGCGTGTTCGTTTTACATAAATGCGTACATAATAATGAATACATATTCATTTCCATATTTATTCCGTTAAGTTGCTATTACTGCATTCTATTTTATAAACTAAGGACTTTAAAACAAAATCATTTAGACTATTTCAGATCAGAAAAAAAAACAAAAAATTCAAAACATTAGCAGTTTGGTACAAAGATTATGCAAATATTAATTTTAAAAAGTAAGGCAAGGAATCAAACATGTTGATACTTACTTAGGGATTTATAATGGAAGTCTTTCTAAAAGTTATTATGACCTAGGGTAGACTGAGTGTAAAAGAACGAATGGAGGAGTTGATTGATTAGGTAAATGGAAAATCGCTTACGTTTTCCCTTTGACTAGGCGATTTTCCTTTTCCTGCTTGAAAAAAATTTAAAATGCCACTATTGGAAATATTTTTCTGGCCATTAAACAAAAGTCTGGGTTGATTTTAGACGATTTTATTATATTTAATGAATCGTAAATATTCGATTTCTTCGTTGAATTTTAAATGAAAATAACCACAATTTTAACAATAAATAAGTCTTAAATTCCCTCACGAATAACAGAGAGTGTCAAACAACAATATTTGAATAAAAAAAAGTTTTTTTTTATTCACAAACTTTATTCAGCAGACAAACTTAATAAATAGATTAGAACAAATATTGTGAAATATAAAAATAACTTAATGTTCTAAAAATGTTTGTTTTTTTATAAATTTGGACTTCTAACTTTGCACTTGTATGTCTAAAATAATATAAATAGGAAATTCTAAAAGTAATTAACAGAATCAAATGGATGCTTATCTTTGCATTCAATATATTTTTGTCACCTGTGAATATGGTAGTGTGTTAAGTACAGAAATCGTATTTCAGGATAAACAAATTTTTTTCCACAATTATTCACAAATGGATATTCATCTCTGTAAAAGGCAAATAATGTGTCTATTAGGCACAAATAAAGAGAAAAAAATTAGCTTCTCCCATCCAAAATTCAAAAACACTAAGCCCACAAAATGCACTAAACTTTGAAATCAATGCATTTAACTATTTTTTTAAAAAGAATCATTACTCAAATAATGACCCATATATCTATACTATTATATAAAAGGAGAAACCATTTTTCGTTTGTGATCACTAACCGCAAAAACTACTGAATCCATCTGTACCAAATTTTAACTACATCATCTTCATGGTTCAAGGAAGGTTTAGCAATAATAAAATTTAAAGATTTTCAATTACAATGCCATAAAAATGCGATATATATGTGGTGCTCAGTGAAGTTTGTTATACACCGATTGGTGGCGAGCACCATTCGAGAGAGGTTACAAAGATACGGTGTTACACAGAGTTAGAAATTTATGATAAAATTTACTTATTTTCAATTTAATTGTTATTAAAAAAGCTATAAATATGTAGAGGGACATCCCAACGCAATATAAAAATCGACCGATATTTGGCTAGCGCCATTCTGCAACAGAGTTTGCAATGGTAAAACTATTGAATTCAACTGTACCAAATTATAACTACATATTTCGTCTTCATAGTTCTAGGAAGGTTTTCAATAATGAAGGTGGGGGTCACCTGTGGTGTAGTGGTTAGCATAGCAACCTACTAAACCCAAAATCGCGGGTTCGCAGCCGGGCAGATGAACTTAAAAAATCCTTAGCTATGCCGTCCTTCGGAAGGGACGTAAAATGGGGGTTCCGAGCCTGTGTGATGTCAGGTACTCGTTAAAGATCCCTATCCTAATTATACCTGGATAGGCAAAATTTAGGACTCCAACCTTAGCATCGTACTATTCCTAGACCAATTAATTGTAAGGCGAGTTACGCAGGTATTTAATAAACAGTTGAGGATTGAACTCTTTTAAAAATAAAACCGATTCAAACTGCTCTCCTATCAAGTTAGGGCAATGTGACATTTTTAAGTTTGAAATTCTATGTTTGCTCCAGCAAGTTGCAATAACATAAAAAAAAAAAAAAAAAGAGGGAAGTCTTAAAAGTGATAAACTCATTCAGATGGATGCTTATTATTGTATTCATTATACGAACAGTGGAATTGAAAAATAATTCATTTTTTTATTTTTTAAAAAGAGTTATTAACTATGGAAAGATCCTTATACAAGAATTAATATTTATTTATCATATTTTAAACAATCTACTTTGTCACTACCTTGCATTGTGTGATTCATAATCCTCTAATTAATAATAAAAATGTTTTTCGTAATCCGTGTTTAGGATAAGAGCATTAGGGGAGAGAAAAAGATGTCCAGTAATTTCACTTTCTTCAAAAACATTGTTGAATACTTTATGAAGAGCTTCGGGTTGTGACAGATCCCTACGAAATGTTTTTTTTCTTTCCTGCGCCTCCCTCCCCATTTTTGTTGATCTGTTTAGAGTACACTCTCTTTTGTTATTCTTCGGGAAAAAGGGGACCAAGGCAGACAGAGATCGACGAAGAATGAGTTGGATTCTTGGCGAACAGGAAACCTGGGAGGGCAATCACCTTTCGATTGAATTGCTGTCCGTCACCAGTGCCTCCGAAATACGAGATAGCCTCTTTTTCGCCAATATCATTCCCGGCAGTTCACGGCCTTCATGATATTGCTCCAAATGTTTTCACGTTTACCTCTTTTCCGATATTGGAACTCCATCGTTTAATAATTTGGAGATGTAGTGACTCAATATAATTCAAGTTTAAAAGTAATAGAAAAAATAATACAATGAATATCCGAACGATAAAATACTTTATAGAAGACATTAATCTACAAACAACTTCAATGGCTTCATGATAAAATATCTTTTGTTTTAATTTTCACAACGTGCGTCATTTAATTATAAAGTTCATGAAGAAAAGTTGACAGTTTATTAAAAAACACGCATTTTTACCTCAGTGTAATCTTTTATTATCAAATTCCTATAATTTTTTTATTTTCAGAATCAATTTCTTCACAACTAACACCTTATGAAATGATTTTATGAAATATCATATTTTTTTTAGATTAGGCGCAAATATATACACATCCTGTAATTTTGAAATATTTCGCAAACAATTATTCCTCATGGGAAATTAAGATTGCATCACCTAACTAATTACGTAGAATAAAAGAAAAGACAAATAAAATATGACACATTTTTTTTGTAGTTTGTACAAATAAATGTTTAAGTATAATGTTATAGTAATATATATACGTTTATAAATATATTTTTGTATTCCAATATTTATATCAACATTGAATAAATTTGAAGATATTGGTAGTTGGTATATGCAGTCATGGATACACAATTTAAATATAAATTTTATTTTATAATGCGGAAGTTTCGGCCTACAGTGTAAGCTTACTTACAAATAAGTACATATATTTACTGTAAATACGTGTATTTCTACTATGTATTTACTGTAAATCGTGTATTTTTACTATGTATTTACTGTAAATACGTTTATTTACGGTTCCGCACTCGGAATAATCTTTAACCTTTTTCAGGACACAGTGTACTACAGAACACCATAATTCGATAGATTGTTTGGAAGGGCTCCATCATTTTAAAAGATTAAATGAGGTTAAAAAAAAAAAAAAATTGTAATAAATGAAAGTAAATTATATTTCTTTACAGATGTATTCAATATTAGACCAATCAAAAAGAAAAAAAATGGGAATTTAAATATATAAATACATTATTTTTACTCTCAGATCTTCGATGTTGTTTGCCCAACATTAACGTCTGGGAGATTTTTAAGATTAAATTTTGACATCTAATACGGTAAAGCACCGCAAAATTATTCCATCGTTAATGAAAACATCTCTTAATATGTAATGAAATTGCTGCGATGTATCACAGATTTAATTTTTGGTCTTGAGGGAGGAGTCTGAAAATTCTGAAGGGCAAATGAGACCTCTTTGATGTTGAATTTATAAGATGATGAAGTTTCCGAGCGATAGCATTTGAAATATTAAAAAGAATATTTTTAGAAGATCAAAGATTTTCATATATCCATATTAAGCATATTACGTTAGGAGCGGCAGTAGAATATTCCCGTATGTCAAATATGTTTTGATCTGAGATGACTTAAAAAAAAATAAAAAAAATAATAATAGCTGAAATACTTCGTAAAAATATGCGTTGAGTTAAAAATATAAGTTTGAAAAACATCAGTGTTTTCCAAAAATTTTATTAGTAGGTATACTAATCAAAGAATTCTTAAATGAGTTAGAAATATAATTTATAATTTATAAAATATATAATAAGTAATATAATATATAATTCATAAAATGCTCGTTATAACTGAGTAATTAGGGGTAAGGAGCTGGTATCTTCTGCAACATATTAGCGAAGACCATAAGGATAGTCAGGCAGTGGTAGCTGAGAAGAAGTATCTATCTGTCTCATTGGCTCAACAACCCTTAATGTAAGAAGTAGTTACTGAAATTTAAAATATATACTTTTTCGTTTTGAACCTATGGGTAACAGTAATTTTCCCTGCATAAGAGAGAAAAAAGACGGTGAAAAAATCAGTGGCTGATTAAAACTTTGATTTAAGCGGTGGAATCTGGGGAAGCTAATTATTCTAAAAATATTCTATACTTCTATAAATTTTATTCTCTACAGCTTATTTTATTAGTGTCACTAAAACTATTTACTATTGTAGAGAAAACAGTCCGGAATGCAGTTAGGTTGTAAAAACTCAAACATCCGAGTTAAAAAAAAAAATAATAGAGTGCTGACGTTTCAAAACCCTAACCATGTAGGATCCTTTTCAACCAAGTATTATTTTTTCATTTTTTTTTTTATATTTACAAAAATTTACAAATAGAATTTTTAATAATTACTTCAAAATTCCCTACTCATGTTTTTAAAGTAATATTTGAACGAATCATACCATTTTTCATCCACGTGACCTTTCCCGTAATTATGGTTTCCGACTTGGTATGTGTTAATAATGATTTATGTACTTTCTTTATATTTCCTTATTTTAGGTGTATAGTTTGTTTTTATAATTTTGTGCAAATATTATTAAAACATTAAAGGGATTAAAAATGGTACCTATTGTTATAACAATAGAAAACTTAGTGGATGACTCTAGTCCACGCGACTGTTTTTGTAACTGAGCCATACACCTCCACTTAAGGTATAAAAAAATAGATATTAGCTTACTTTTTATTTATTTTTTTAATTTTTTCGTTACAAGCCAGCTTAGAACCACGTTAAATCCACCAAGTTAGCTTTACCCTTTCTTCAATATTCCCTCTATGTCACTTTTCTCTTTCCTCTCTTCTGCCGTCCATTTTCTTCCCTGTATTTTTGGAACTGTTTTGTCTTGGAACCCTTCCCACTCTTTAATTTTGTTACTACAGTTCGTCCCGTTTTCAATTTCGTCTTTATTTAAGCCAATTTCTTTTAAATCTTCATGTACCTTCTGAAGCCAATAGGGTTTGCCTTTAAATCTTTCAAAATGTTGTACAATTTTTCTTGTTAATCTGCTTGGACTCATTCCTTGTATGTGCCCATTGAACATTAGTCTCCTTTTCCTAATTCCGTCTGTTATTTTTTCAACGTAATTGTATACTTCTGTGTTACTTCTTAATTTAGAAGCTTCTCCTAATGTTTTGTTTCCTTATATCTTCCTCACAATCTTTCTTCCCTTTTTCCTGATTTTTTCATTTTCGTTCATTGGTCCTAAAGTTAGTAATTCAGCTGCACATAAACGTTCTGGCAGAATTACAGTCTTGTAATGACGAATTTTTGAGTATCTGGGCAGTGATTTTTTATTTTAAACATCTTTAGTTAAGGGAAATGCTAAGTCCATATTTTGCAATCTCGCTTGGATAACTTCTTTCTCTCTTCCATGATGATGATTTCTCCAAGATACTTAAATTTGTTTGTTCTTCTTTTATTTCCCTACTTCATATTAATAAGATATAAGCCCTACTATATATATTAATATATTAATAATTAAAAGAGACACTATCTGCCAATCTGACGATTTTTTGAGGCTCCTTGGCCACTCATTTAAAAAAAAAAAAAAAAAAAAAAAAAAAAAAAAAAAAGACGGCGGAAGGATATTAATTCGTTGTTAACACATTCTACGGGAGGCTGAAGATAGTTTTTCAACGCTAACGAAGAAGAAGAAATGTAAATGTTTATTAATGATGTCTTAAAAATTAAAAAATCAATATTTCCTAAATTTTACCTAAGGATTGCAGTTTACCGTATAATTATGCCAGCATAACCTTCCATCCAGCTGCAAGGGGATGATAGAAAAAAAAGACATTTAAGATGTTTAAGAATTTTAAAATACCTCCATAATTTTTTAAATCTCTTAGTTTAACATTTTAATAACGGAGAAGTAGGGGAAAACGGGTAATTTAACTGGCTTGTTTTCTTAAGCCACACCTGTTTTGGTATAATCCTCTTTAATAGCAAAATGTACTAAAGAAGATTAGATTTAAATGGAAATGTATGAACCTCCCGGCACTGATTACCTGCACAACTTAAGCCGCTCTTCATTTGGAAGTAAAAGCAGCTTTAGCTCCATCCCAGCGTCATAACCGCTACTCGGCACGCTGATGTTGCTTTTTCATTTCACATATTTATAATAGCAGCATCCGATGGAAATATAGAATTCAACGTTCCAAAGGTATAATGCTTGTAGAATTTTAATTAAAATTTCGAAAGGTATTTCAACGATTTGAGACACAACGCGCACTGTGGAATACGGAAATATTACCTCGTTTCTCCCTTTTTTTATACTACGTTTCATACGTTCGAATAACAGAAAAAACATTTAAATTATTCGATATTTGCAACAAGAATTTTTAATATAAAAATAAAAATAAAAGTTATATTTGGGATAGTTTTAGTCAAATAGAAGTAATGTAAATTTACACCGACATGTAATTAAAGTTACATAAGCAATAAATAATAATTAAAGCAATAAATCAGTGAGTGATTAATTGTTGTGTGGAATATTTTGTTAAAAACAGTGATAAAATTACTGAATTTACTTTACGCTAAGAAAGAATAAGAGAATAAATTGGATACATTACTAAAAGTGAACAGAAAATAAATTAGTATTTGGTGCTTAAGAAGCCATTTTTTATGAAACGGAACCTTTCATTTAAAAATCAGAAAAAAATGCATAAGAACTAGTTATTAAAGTAGAAAAATACACATTTTTAACGTGTTGATCATGGAAA
This sequence comes from Euschistus heros, assembly GCA_003667255.2. Lineage (NCBI taxonomy): Eukaryota > Metazoa > Arthropoda > Insecta > Hemiptera > Pentatomidae > Euschistus > Euschistus heros. Next base: position 895,721 of record RCWM02000329.1, on the reverse strand, counting down.
AAAGTAACGTTCTTCCTTAAAATTTGTTTCGTTTAACAGAATCTTGGTTTATATCGTATATATATATATATATATATATATATATATATATATATATATATATATATATATATATATATATATATATATATATATATATATATATATCGTCAGGTTAAACTGTAATTAAAGGCTTGATTACCTACCTGATATCAGTTTTGGAACAAAATTCAATCATAGCTATTTGACAACTAATTTCCAGGAAGCAATCACCTAATTTAATAATGATTAAAATTTTCATTCAATTAATCATTAGTTCACTAAAAATGACTGAAGGATTAAATCATAATTAAATTAGGCGATTGATCCTAGAATATTAGTTGTCAAATAGCTATCATTAAATTTTGATTAACATTTAGCTATGATTAAATTTTGTCAGCTCTGCATGATACGAACTTATGGTATGTACTTGTTCTGTACCAGTATTTAGGCTTTCATGTTTATTATGACACCATAAGTTACCTACACTACTTCGGTATAAACTGTTCCTATAATTTCATTTATAGAAAAAATATTTTTTATAAATATTGTGAAAAAATTAAAATTTAACTTCTTTACAATGTTAAGAAAGCTTAGTCACCGTAATTCATTATGGAAGTTATTCAAATTAACATATTGTACCTTGTGACAATAGATACATCTTACTGTAATCGAATGTGTTTATATACATAGCTGTGTGTGTGTGTGTGTGTGTGTGTGTGTGTGTGTGTGTGTATTTGTGTGTGCCTCTAATACTTAAGATAATCGTTAATATTTTTATGTTAATTTCTCGATCTCGTCTATTTTTTGTATGAGATTTGTAGGTTGTATAAAAAATCAATCCAAACTAATGTTAAATATACAAAGTGGAAATAGCACCGCAGCAAGTCCCGACTTTTTATGTTATAGAACAAGTATTTAAAATTATTTTAAATTCCAATGTAAATAAGTTATGAAAGCTAATATTTTTTTTATCTTACAAATTTACTACAGTTACTTAAACCTTAGTAGACTGTTTACTCATTCATATTATATTAACAAACTAATAAATAAGTTATATTTCATAAAGAAAAAAATACCTTATATTATAAATAACAAAACTATACAAGCATTAAGAAATCAGAACAACTGATAATTATCACCAATCCCTGTCATGTCAATATATACTTTTAAAAGTTAAAAGTGGATCACAACAGATAATAATATACGTAATTTAAATTAAAATGTGTTTGATTACAACATTAAAATAAAAAAATAAAAAAAAAAATAGAAAAAATTAATGCATTAGTAGAAATATTTATAGCTAAAATAATAGAGAAGAATAAATCATTTTTTGTTTTTATCATATAAGCCATTAAAGTATGCCTGGTTGTTTTAGATTATTTTTTTGTTTTCTATAAAGTATACAATTTTTGACGCTATAATATTTGCATATAGTCAATGATTCGTGACTGATATATTTGTTACAGAAAAATATATACCCGAGATCTGGATGGGTTTGAATAAACAATCGAAGAGGAAAAGAGAGCTTGTATACTTTACTTTGTTGACACCAACTTGGATTCTGTTTACGCTCACTCGATATTACCTTAACAAAAATATTTTCATAACCCCCTTTTTCACATGTTCTTGATTTCAATGACTTTCGCTGGTCGGAATCGATATTTTTTTAAACAGATTTATTCACTAATTTATTTTTATTTGATAAAAATTGGCCAGGGGAATATTGCTTGTAAATATAACTTTATTATTGTTTTAGAGTTTAAAAAAATGTAGCCTTATTATAAAAGAGAAAAAAAAAAAAAAATCTAAGAACAATACTATCAATTCATTCACAGTTAAAATAATTGTGTGTAATAATTATATTTAAAATAAAAAAATTAAAATGTTAAATAGTGAACTGCTCCAGATCTACCAAGACATTAGTATCTCCTCTCACATCAGGATACAGAGGCTAAAATGGTTCAAATTCAGCATGGGTCAGATTTTGACAAAACACTTTTTTGATTTTAGCCCAAAAATCAAAGCACATTTTGTATTTAATGTCATATAAGTAGCTAAAATGCACATAGTGGAATCGGAAATCTCACTGACGATGTTTTCTATCTTTTTTTTTTAGCTTACCTGTGATTCAGTTTTCTGTAGGAGATAAATTTTCAAATTAAATGGCTCAATCCTTCTGACCGTCTATGCCCTTATGCCCTTTATTTTTATTCCGCTTATCAGTATGATTGTATTTTTTTATTTCCAAAGGAGAGTATCTTTTTATACACAGCAGCTTCCTCTCTCGAAAACTCTTTTTAAATCTTCTTCACTGCCTTCTTAATCAGCACCTTCTCATTTGTTTAATCACTATCCATTTTTAGTCAATTTTATAATCTTTTGAAATATATTTTGATTTTTAAATTACATATATTTTGCTACAAATTTAAATAATTATGTATGGAAATATTTTAAATAATTATATTAAGAATGTGTAACAGCATTTGTTATAAAACCGGTTTATCAAAAACATTGAAGTATTTTGACTAAGCCACTGCCTCTTTAAATAATGTTTGAAAAATATAATTAATTTAAAATTAAATGTAAATTTGAATTTCTTAGACAAATAAAGTGCAGTAAGGATTAATGGAAGAGAATCCGATTCGATTGCAATTAAGAAAGGTGTAAACCAAGGAGATAGTTTGTGCCCCCTCTTGTTCATTGTATAGACGGATGAAATTTTGAAGATGTGCAATCAGCTCGTACTGAAATTGAAAACTGGAATATGAGTACTATCCTTGCCCAAGAAATGGTATTCGCGGATGACATTGTCCTTACAGCTGATACCAAAGAGAGCCTACAGCAAGCTGCAATTGAATGGGAAGCCGAGCTAGAGAGGAAAGGAATGACCATTAGTGTCAGGAAAAGTAAAATAATGAGGTACATTTATTTTTGTTTATTTATTTTTTAAATTCTGGAAGCTTTGGTTAGCTCATATCCATTACATGTGATTGTACTGGATGGTAGAATATTCAGCTCACTCTTCACTTTCCTTAATTATAACTTTCCTTTATATTTCTTCAGTTTTCTTCCTTCTATTCTGATCAAATGTCAATCTACGTTTTCTCATTGCATCACTTAATTTTTCAATATTTTGATATATATCCGTATTACGTTTTATTTTAAAACTTTCTTTAGTCCTTCTTGGTCCCAATATTTCCCTTATTTTTTTTTTAACAATTTATTATTATTATTATTTTTTTTTTTTGGTCATTAGAAATATCGAACCTTTCTTAAGAAAATTGATTCCCACCTTCTCTATCTCTTTTCCGTTGGAATTTGGGTTATAGCTTTAATAAAAGCTGGACTAATATTTGGAATCATATTACTTAACATGTGATATTCACAGATTGATCTGACAAACAGTATTTTTCTTCTCTTTCGATGAATTTTTCGTTGGTTCCTATAACTTCGGATAATCAAGAGCAAACTATAAACACTGGTTTTTATTTTTTTTACTTTGATGTAACACTAGATGTACATGAGGTAAGCTATCAACACTGTTTGATAATGGCCATCAAGAAGGAGACAGAAGCCCTCCGATGGAGACGACCGAGATTGAATTTACCCCCGGTGACGGGTGCTTCCAGACGTGAACCAGAGGACACACTTACCGCCAGGTCGTCATTTCCTGCTACAGATTGACCCTCGACCTAGAAAAGTGCCCATTTCCAGGGCAGGAATCCAATTTGCTCCCAGCGCCGCTAATAATCGGATATCGTCAAGAACGGTCAATAAACCTCTCTATGGCCGTTAGTCCCCTCATGCTTTAGCTCGATTTTCCTTTACTTACTTCCTCGGCAGAACCTCTTCGTGAGTGGTTTTCGTTCAGAATTTCGAAAATGTTTGATTAGACGTTCATTTATGATTTAAGAAAGACAGATATAAGTAGTTTTAGGAAACTGTTTAGCTTTATTTTGACTTTGTGATCGAAAAACCCATTGATTTTAATTGCATTTAATTTCAGATCAACAAAATGAATCTAACATTTATGACTAGGACCTACCGTTTAGGAGCTATTCTGGTTTGTATAAAAAAAGTCTCGAAATCACTATTTTCTCCCTACTTCGTTTATTTCAAATAATTATGGATTGTTAATTTAATTTCATTGTTAATTTAGGTAATTTAATTATTTTAATTCTATAACTCAAATTTTAAATCAATACATTATAGATAGAAAAATCCATAATATATTGTATTTCCCGGTCCTGGAGAATTTTTTTATTTTTTTTTATATTGCTTTGTTTCCTGGATTAATTCCCTCGTTCATGTTTTCCCGTTATTTAAGAGCTTAATGAGAGGGGTATCAAAATATTTAAACGATTCAGGAAAACTGCATAAAACGGAATATGAATAATTCAGCATTATTAATTATATATTTTTTTTAGGGGGAACCTGAGCCGGTCCAGGCCGGCGGACATTTACTTTTCATTAAGGCATAATTAGGTCTGTGCTACGCCGGTTCCTGAATAAATGTATGTAAAGTGTGTCTTCTGTTTCAATGCGCTTTTCTCTGAGAGAGCATTTTCATGCTTCTGTCTCAGGCTTTTACTGTTAAATCCTACATTTTAAATGCTGACGCTGATGAATTCCTATTCTGTATGGGATATGTCATTACATGGAAATTTTAAAATATACTAAAATACGTCTTGGACAATTAGTAAATTTGTTATTATTTAAACTTTTTTTTTTCTGAGTTAAGTAACTCAGTAACCGACTTCAAAAATGCTGAGGTTATCATTAACCGACTTCAAAATGGAGGAGTTTCTCAATTCAATTTTTTTTTTTACGCGATTATTCCGATAATTATGAATCGATTTCGATGGTTTAGTAGATTCCCCAAGCCTGCCTTCGTCAAATATGTCTGATTACTGTCATATAAATATGCCTTATGGAATTAATTGGAAATTTAGAACGTTTGTATATTTAATGTTTAATTAAATAGGATCTGTTCAAAAGGAGTTCGCGGAAAATTATTGATGGTCCAGTCAATAAACATATTGTAGAGTGCAAGAATTATGCGACAATTTTTGACTTTATAACTTCGTTAGGAGTAGTTAGAAGGTAAACATACTAAAAGTCCCCGCCCCTGGGGGGTGAGCTTAAGGTGGGGGGAGGGAAGAAGGTCCTATTTTAGGGCTTTCAATTATATCTCGAAAACTGCGAACCCTAGAAAAATATATTTCAAATTAAAATTAAAGCTAAATAAATTTCCTTTAATATGTATCCTATACATATTAGTCGAAATTCCAACGGTTTTCGAGATATACGCTATTGAAAATCGATAATTTTTGAAGAAAAAAAATGTTTACCTCATTTTTTGTCAGAGTGCCTTCCACGAGCGTTTCTCAGAAAAACTGTCAGAATAAATGCTGCAGGGCATTAAATTTACTTTAATTTCATATAAATATTTCTGGCACTTGAAACAAATGTTTGACAAAAAGTTGAGGTCACTAGGCAAGTGAGGTAAAACGAAAAACTTTTTTTTTTTTTTTTCGAAAATTATCAATTTTCAATAATGTATACCTCGGAAACCATAGAAAGTTCGGCAAATATATATATAATCAATTTTATGGTAAATTTAATATTCTTTAATTTTGATTCGTAACATATTTTTTTAGAGTCCACCGTTTTCGAGATACAATCGAATAACTGAAAAATGGGACATTTTCCTCTCTCCTCCACCGTATGCTCATTCCCCCCCCCCCCCCACTAGGGAAGTGGACTTTTAGTATGTTTACCTTCTAACTACTCCAAGCAAAGCTATGAAGTAAAATATCCATGCACTCTACACACCTTATTTCAGCACTCTAATTTTGACAATTATTATTTTTTTTAATTTTGCTTCTTTGAGATAAATTATTTGTTTATTTTAATTTTAAATTAGCGTTTTGCATAAAACTTTCAAAAATTATGTCATTATTGGTAGTCTTTAGATAGCTTCATGTTTTCTGATACTAAAGACTATGTATAATATCGGCAGTGATATAAAACAACACAAACCCTACCTATATACTAGAGCACTGAGCTATCTGTCTGTCACTAATAACTGTCAATACTATTTCTGTCAATACCTGAGGTATAAATTTCTAAATTTCATTTATGTACACAGACTATCGACTTGTTTATTTATCAACAGTTGATTAAATATTAATAAATATGTACATTTTTAAAAAGTTTATTTTTAACTTCAAAGATGTTGTTATCCTTTTGAAATATAAAGTGAATAAGAAATTTAGACTCATTAAAGGCCAGAAAGGCTGGAAAGAATCTCCTTAAAAGGGGCCTCGGTCAAAAGATGAAGAACATTGGATTAAGTAGAAGATACTTTGAAAAAGGTTGATGAATCTGGTTCAACTTTTATTGAAGTGGCCTTAATTTATCTTCTCATCGATGAGCCGAAACACTCATTAGAGCGGAGCACTTCAAACACTTCAACAATTTCGAAAACGTACGAAAATGGCTCGATGAATGGATTTCAAATAAGATGAAGCATTCTTTGGAATGGTTGATCCAACTTTTATTGAAGTGGCCTTAATTTATTCTTTACAAGTGAGCCGAAACACCACTAGAGCTTTGAGCACTTCAAACACCAATGAACCCCGAGATAGAAGGAAGGAAGCGAGGGTCGGGAGGGATTTGGAGTGCCAATTAAGGACTGATGGTTGAGGAGGTCTATTAAACTGAATATTTGTTGTAACGATAAATAAAAGTAATGTATTGTTCTTACCTAGACTCAAAAGTAAAAATAAAAAAATTAATTAAAATTATAAAAATTCAATATTTTATTACATATTCTATTAATTAGTTTTCCCTTAAATAGTGAAAACTTTAATAACATTTTATTCTGTTAAAGAAATGAAAATTTACATTTAGTTTGGAATTCAGGACTTCACTTGGACAAACGTCTAACTTGGAATCCACGCACAAGACTAAAACGCCAGAAAACTGCCCGTCGTTACAGACTATTTCAATATTTACTTGACAAACGTTCAAAGCTCCCAATTAAAAACAAAAGGCTCATGACTATGATTAGACCTATTCGAAGTTGAGCATTGGGGCTTCACTAAACCATCCAATTCATCTCGTATTCAATCCTTACAATCCAAAATCCTCAATGCTCCTTATATTGTCATCAATAAACTTATCCATAAAGATCTTCATGTTCTATATGCTGCTGATTTAGTCCAAACAGATACCTATTCTTTCATTGTGAAATCCATAACCACTCAAATCCACTAGTTTATCAACTTGCTTCCCACTCCATTTTCGATAATCCTCCGAGGCGTCTAAAACGAAGATGGCCTAGAGATCATCTAGTGTTGAATTTGTATACTGATGAGCAGTTCTTTTCAAGTTTTGATATGTTCTTGTAATAGTTATCAACACATTTACTTGATGTATATACTTTGTACAGTTGTAAATTTCAATAAATAGATATAAAAAAAAATCCAACAACTAATATCCGAAATCCTTAATGCTATAATACATTTTTTGAAGTGCAACTAACGAGTACCTCATTACCCTGTCCCTGTCATGCCATTGGAAACATCTTCCACACATTTAATACAAGTGTATATATATATATTTAAATATATTGGTCAGATTTATAAATAATTAAAAAATATTTATATATTCCAATTCTTCTTCTTCTCCTTCCTTTGTTCCTTTCAGTGCGGAATACCTTGGTCCAAGTTAGCCATGCATCCCGGCCTCTAGCCAGTGCATTTATGGCATTTAGACTATTTCCTCTTCTTTGTCCCAGCCTGAATATATGGTCCGTCCATTAGTCTAGGCCTCCCCCGGGGTGTCTTCCAGTTGGCTTAGCTTCGGAGAACTTTCTTGGGTCTGGGTCCTCCTACACTCGGCAAACGTGGCCAAACCATTTCAGCTACCTCTTTTCAACTATTTCTTTTACAAGGAAAGAGAGGAACTCCGAGGCCCCTCGGATTTTCTCATAACTATTATCTCCTAATTAGGCCAGCCCGTCTGCTCATGTAACTCATTATCATTCTCCTCTGCATTGGATCCCTAGATTTACTTCATCTCGGCCAATATGCACCACCTTACACTTACCTGCTCTGAGTGACATGCCCTCTTTATCCAGCTCAGCCTTCCATTTTATGACTGATTGCTGCAGGCTTCCTTTTGAATCTTCTATGAGTACAATGTTATATTCAACTAAATTTTTTTTTATACATTATTTTCGATTGATATTCGTAATTAAAGCATTCATTGTATTGTACAGAAATTCGAGTGTTGGCAATGAACAATTAAAACTTTATAGCATAATGAGGAGTGGACGAGTTAGCAACTTAATGAACTTTAGGCCTGACCAGTCGGTCCTCTGAGAGGGGAGGTGTATTGCACTGGGCAAGCGGACATTGTCTTCAGGGAACCTCCAGCGTTGGGAAAGTTTCAGGTAACTTGCTTCAACTTGCTCGTCCGTGATTTAGCGATGAGCTGCCTCGGGGTGATTGCCTTCGCCTGTCTTTTCAACTAAACACATCCTACAGGCCTAAACTCAACTCTGATCACATCTCAGCCATTCTCTGGATTAGTTGTGATACATTTTAATTCATTATATTTTTCTCTCTTGGATCTACGATCCTTGTAAAGGATGCATATATTTCATTTATTTTCATGAATCTAAATTTATTTTTTAAATTATATTTTTAAAAGGAATATAAAATTTTATTATTTCATGCAATATACCAAAACATTAAAAAATTCAAACAACCAATAACTATATAATAACATTATTCATTAAAATAATCTCCATTACAACTAAATAACTTTATCCCATGGTAAAAAAAATAAACTAAATTCCAATTCTAGGCTTTGCTGGTTATCAAAACAAGTCTCACGGAAACAATTGTCCAGAGTAATAATTTATCCGTAGTAAACTTTGCAGTATGTGGCCTCGTCTCTGATAACTTGTGAGACACCCAACTATCCAGTTTATTTTTCCCATTTGATAAACATGCCTTCAGGCTGTTGCTTGTGAAATATATAGCTACTTATTTATTTTCGCACATGTTTGACTTGGATCCCACTGTGGGACGAATGACTAATCAAGGAGGAAAAAAGTATGACCCACTTAAATAGATATACTAATCTGATTTAAATAAACAATAGAGTTGAAATAAGGTTAAAGAAAACCACTCAAGTTACAACAATGAGGAAAATACTATACAGTAGGCCCCTATTATCCATGGTTCCGTTTTTGTTTTGTTTTTTATAAAAAGGTTTAATATTTCACCATTTATTTTATATCCATCATATTAATTTAATAAAAATGATAAGTAAGATCGTTTCTAACGATTACATAATGGTCAATTATTTATAGTTCTTAAAAAATAATGAATGGAAAAAGCTGGTATCGTATGAATGAGGTGTTTTCGGTGTAATAATCCAATTCATATTATAAAACGGAATGTTTTCAAGTTTTTCATTGATAATCTTACTAGCCTGTTTGCCTACTAAACAAAACTATTTACCCAGCTGTGATTTAGTCTAAATAAGAACTAACGAAATGTCGCGAAAAAAAATAAATAAAAAATAATACATATAAAAATTTGTCATTTTAATGCTTGAATAAAAATAAACCAATACAAACCGAATAGGAAAACGAGAACAGAGGGGCGACTAGCCAATCTTATTTCATATACCTTCTATGTAACCTCTACTATGAATTTCACATTTATAGGTACTTTAGGGTACTTTTTAGTAAAGAAGTTTTTAGTTTAAAAATGTCAATACGATGGTACACAAATATCAATTGACAGAATGTATAGTTTAAACAAAATGTGACCTGCCGAGTAAGATGCTATTTACATCGTTGTTTTTACATTGAAATCCATCTGATAAAAACGAAAGACTCTCTAATAACGACCTATAAACATTTCCCCTATACACCTAACAAAATAGTTTCATTAATTTTGATTATGACTTTTTTCCTCCTAGATTGGCTATTCGTCCCACTGTGGATCCGAATTAATTAATTCTTGAATTTCCCGTTAATTGGCAACTTAAGATCTTCCGGAACGAGCATCATCTTTAGGTGTTTCATCGCTTTGACAAAATTCGTAAAACCAAAATTGAGCTTCACGCTCACAGAGTACCTTCTACGGCATATTTTAAGAGCGGCCTCAGTTGCCTTTAAATTCTTGATTCAGTTGCTTTTATTGCCTTTAAATTCTTGCTTCAGTTGCCTTTAAAAGTTTGAATTCATATAATTAATTTGACCGAATTTGGATTTCAACACTCACCATTTCAATATATTTCTTCAAACGATTAGATTTATTTCCTGTTCTATATCAAATCATATCCTACTACCGCTTGACTTCTTTAGTTATAAAAAATCACAATATGATTCTCAATTTATTATACATATGTGCAGTAAAAAATATAATAATCATTATTGTTTTAATGAAATGTGAAAAATGAAAATCTAGTTTCACTTCAGGTAAAAGCAAAAAAAATCCTCTGGGAATGTTATTTTTTTCTTATTTAGTTCATTCACGAATTCTAGTCACAGATGATATTTTCAAATGCGCTAAGTGGATATATATTTATGATAGTTATTTATTAATCTTTATCTACTTATGTTAAATGTCGATTTAGAAAGAAATATATATATATATATATATATATATATATATATATATATATATATATATATATATATAAATGTATGTACCTCTGAAGTCCCTCATTTAGGGGAAACCACAAATGAGCGGTTGATGGAGCGCGGATCTCGACCCGTGATGACAAGTCATCATGAGCGATGACATCTGTTGCTGCCAGTCTCAGGGCCAAATAAATGGAACCCCAGCTGCAGATATTACCTGTGATTCAGCCCCTTCCAAAATGTATCTTAGTTGTATATATGACTATCTGGATATAGATATTATCATCTATATAATTTATGCTCAACTGATAACTAAATTTATAAATTTTAAACAACGCCACAAAATAAAATCTATACTACAATATAAAAGGACATGCCCTTTTTCGTTTGTGATCACTAACCAGGAAAACTAGTAGAAATAGTCTGTACCAGGTTTTAATTACATCTTCTTCATAGTTCAAGGAAGGTTAGCAATAAAAAAAAAAAAAAAAAAAAAGTTGTTAAAACTACGATAAATATGTGAATTCCGGTGCAGTTTGAAGATCGACTGATAGGTGGCGAGGGCCATTCAAAAATACAGATTAGAATGTTTCGGTTTTATTTAAAGCTTGAAATTGACAATATAAATTACTTATTTTCAATTAATTGCTATTAAAAAAGAGATAAATACTTGGTGCGACATGTGGATTCCTGTGAAGCTTGAAAATTGACCGATACATTTCTAGTAATATATTAAATATTCTCGGTCCATTAGGATTTGGAACTTATTCATTAAAATTAAAAACTGTATTTCTAGTTTGAAGTACTCTCCAACCAGCTAATCAGTGCAATGGTACTAGGTTAAAAATTACTGCTACCCGTGGAAATATCAGTGAGGCTATAATTCTCACTGGAAAAGCGACTGAAGAAGTCGCATTTATTGCTATAATCCAAATAATTCCTAATGATTCAACATTTCAATTTAAATTATAGAAAATTCTATTTGTAGTAAATATATCTACGTTGTAGTAGATCTTCCGGCTGTTTTTTTTCTCTTACAGTAAATTATAATTAGGACTTTCCTGAACTGGAAACAATCAAATCATTCTTATAACATCGAAGATCAAACTAAATTTTTTAATTCTAATGTCTTATGAACATTATCATATTATTTTTTAATACTTTCTTCAATATAAGATTGTTATTGATAAGTAGAATAGTTAAAATTAACTCTGTTCTTTACTTATGAGAGCTGGTGAAGCCGGTACGAGGAATACTAGTAAAAAGAAAAATCATCATCGCATGACATCCCACTGTAAAACATTTACAATCAGAACTAAATAGATATACGAGTGATAAAAAGTATAAATGTTACCTTACAATATATAAAATAAAAAAAAGAAAGAAAAAAATAATTAGAGGTGGCTATAACTCTAGTTTTGCACTAATGTAGTATAACTCTAGTTTTGCCCTATTATAGGTCCCTAATACCTACACAAAAATCGGCATTTAAATCTGTGTCATAAGTCAAAACGTCCCCTTGTTAGTTAATAGCTTCATAGCCATCAGTACATGTAATACAGGTTTTTTATTTTCTTTTTTTTTTTTTTTTTTTTTTTTTTTTTTTTTTTTTTTTTTTTTTTTTTGTAAATACGCCGGGTATGTTACGGAGTGTTTTAATAAAAAGATAAAGAAAAAAATCAACAATTTAGCATGGGTATTTCATAGGATTTAATTAAAATTTCATACATATGATCTGTGGATCGGAAAAATGTTTTTGGAGTTTTAGGGAGAAATGTGTCGAAAAAAAGAGGATTTCACAACAGTACGGGATTCTCAGCGTGCTGGTATGTGTGTTAAACGGGACTTGATAAAAAGTTCATATATTAATTCTGATAGTGAACCAGCTTTCAGATAGAAAAAAAGAAATTTTGGGTTGGACAAATACTTTCGGAGTTATAGCCAAAAGAGTACCAACAACGTGTTTTCGCGAAGTGTTATATATCGCCAATTAGCTAATCTTTGGTGGCGAACCGCTCTAAGACAATTGATCTCAACAAAAAAAATAAATAGAACAATTTTTTTTTTTTTAATTTTTGTTCTTTACAACTTTATTAACGAAAAAGTTCCAGCTATCAAACCAATTAATTTTTTGGAGTTCAAGGTTCGATGCTAATTTCCTTGGCCTAACAGTTCACTAATTTTTACTCATAGGACCAAGATCTGATTTCCGTAAGTAGCTCAGCAAGTTTCTGATATAAAAATGACAGAAAATATTTTTCATAATAATTAGACCACAATGGCTATAGATATTAAGTTCAACCATTATTCACAGTGATTATAAATAATAAAATAAACTCCATAAAATGAAAAGCCTCGACGCCGATAGCTACCGCCTATTATAGAGGCAAGCGGCCATCTAAAGCAGACCTGAATAAGTGCCAGCAAGTACTAAGCCCATGAAGCAGCCCGGACAATCGGGGCGCGGACAAAGCGGTTATTAGCCCTACTGAAGGGCCCTAAACGCAACCCTTTGAAGGTGAAGCGATAATTGCCCAAGCCACGAGACCACTACTCCACTCCACTAGAAAGACCAGTAATTCAGTTTGGCCAGTCCCGAGGCGAGGCCTCTAATGCTCTTCCCATTACAGTCATTGATGGGTCTTCACTAACTTGCTTCTCTTCAAGTTCCAAGTGCCGAATCTGTTCTTCCATTGGACGCATGGTAGCTTGATTTCGGATTTGGAAAAAGTCATTGCGCCATGTTACATTGTTATATTTTGGAAAAAAAAAAAAGGTTATCATACGATAATCATTACAAAAAATAATATAAACCAGCTAAAGAGGTAAACTAGAAACAGTTTTAAATAATATAATGTTGTTATAAAAATACATTTGTAATTAAAATAATATAAACATTTCAATCCAAAAGACCTCTTCCTATATTTCGGCTTCACGCTACATACCCTTCTCTCCCCTCCTTTTTATTATTCAGCTTCTGTATGTCTTTAACGTGATATGCTTAACTTTTTAGAGGTATTCTAGTAACTTTTTCGGCAAAGGATCATCCCGTCCTTATTCAATTAGTTAGGTAGCATGGCACTAATATGTACATCCCTACGCTACTCATAATGGGGTAATCAGACTTAATGAACTTGTCTAAACCACTTTTCCCATAACACCTTTATAAAGGATGCCGCTAACTGTTAAACTTTTAACAGCCTTAAAACGGATTAATTACTTAAGATCTTCTTCTTTGTGTTCCTTTTGTGTCAACTCTGAAAAAAGGCATATACTGCTAAGCATAAGTTTTTTTCATAGATTTTAAGAACTTTTATTGCAAAAATCTATCTGGCATTAATTAACATCTCAGCTACTTATGCATAACCAAACATTCAGCTCGGAATAAGGTGGGAAAGAGAAGAAGGATGAACGAAAATGAAGTGATTAAGTGCCATTGGAAGGGCATTAGAAGGCTGAGGCATAGACCGAATTGGAGCTAGATGGACCCGCTAATTGATGGCCCTATCGGCTCAGCCAGTTCCCAACTAATTAGGGGACAGCCTTCCAGGCTTCCAGTTTCTGCTCCGCGATGTCCAGTTCTCCAGGGGCATTATTATTTCACAATTACTTCATAAATATTTCGTATTATCATTATTTTGTCGCCAAATATAAGATATTCGTTCCTTATTATCTTCTTACTGAAGGTTCATTCCATTTAAAGTAATCCAAAAAAAAAAATCGTTGCTTGGCCATTTCTAAAAACCATGAAACTTTCTTCTATATCCTAACACATACACAACTTTTTTATTTTTTTTAATTTTAATCCTAACAGTTTATTTATGGTGGTCATTTATGTTTTGGTGCTCTCACCCAATCTCACCCAACACAACGATAAAAGTTTACAAGAACAATGATAAATTTAAAAATATTTAACTTAGAAAGATAAAAAAAAAAAAAAAATTATTGATTTCCAAAAAAATGTAAAGGTTTCGTAGTTCATTTATCTACCTTTCTTTATTGTATACGAAAATCTAAGGATAGGTGAATGTATATAATAGGTGGCTATATATGGCTATTCCAATCTAATATATGTTTTATTAGTTAATATATGATAGTAGTATAACCACAAATAATATTAATTGTATTGTGAAAGCCCTGAAATTTTTATATAAATATTTTTTTTTTTTTAAATAATATATTTTGTCTTTCAATAGGTCTGATAGGCCTGGAGATAAAAATCTAAAACTTGCAAAAATTGTACTTCTTATTTATATGTTTTCTGAAAACAACGAAACATCAGTTTAGAGGGCCATTTTCTAACTCTGTTAGGATCGGAAATAAAAATCTGAAACTTACACAAAAATTATTTTGTTTGTTTGTTTATTTCGTTTAACGTCACACGTTTAACGTGCTGCTATGGCTAATCGGACGATGCTACGGTGGGAGTCCTAAATTTTGCCTATCCAGGTATAATTAGGATAGGGATCTTTATCGAGGCTCTGACATCGTACAGGCTCGGAACCTCTATTTTACGTCCCTTTCGAAGGACGGCATAGCTAAGGAATTTTTACTCCCTTTAAAAAATCCTAAGGTCATCTGCTGATCTGCGAACCCGCGATCTTGGGTTAAGTAGGTTGCTATGCTAACCACTACACACAGGTGACCCACACAAAAATTAGTTCTTGTGTATATGTGTATATACTGCTTCTTTTCTCTTTTAATAAATGAGAATATACATACGACCATAATCAGAGAAAAAACCCGCTTTAGATTAATGGACTTAGCAAAGGATACTAGGAGGATTGGGGGAGAGCTTCCAAACGACAAAGAGACTGGAGGGAGTCATTGGAGGATGTCAGGGTTCAATAATGATCTGTTAAGCAACTGGAAAAAGAAGTGGAATGCTAAAGAGGCAAAAAATATTTTTTGTTTAGAAGTAGAATGACAAATATTGACATCCATACTTTCTTTATGCAAGAAAATATGAAAGGGGATTGTAAAGAAAGCAACCCATTGGTTATATTTGATATTTAAGAATCGAAAGAAATATTCAACCAATATAATATCAGATAATAAATAACTACTGAGACAATAGAGCCCGGACATACTAGTAAATCTTTATCCATTCGAGAAACGGAGTCGGTCCATGAGAAGTAGGAAAAAACTGAGAAGTAGAAAAAAAGCTTTAACTTTTCAAGTTATTAAAATTGATTAAATCACAACTAAGCTTAAAGTTAATAAATACACAATTACAGTACAGTAATGGAAGGCTTTAGCATTAAACACAATGTCTGTTAGATAAATTTCAACAAATGAATCCCAGGAATAAAGCCTGGGGGAAACTTTAGCAGGTGCCAGCCATTCCGAATTCAAAACTTTACCAAACTTTGCTGAAAAGCCTGGTTCTCTTTTTTCGTCGGACTATGGGCGGTGGTCATTAGGATTTCAGGCCATCAATCGTACTTTCCGCCCATTCATTATTCCCAGACAAACATTTTTGTTTTAATATTGACTAAAAATTGTTAATGATTAGAAGATATATCAGTTTTATCATCATTTTGCATAAATCTATTGATTTTGATTTATCTGTCTATTGATAATTACATTTTTTTAAATAATCAATCAACTAACAGAAATGCAAATTAAATGATATGTCAATGACTTGTAAAGCAACTATCTATAAGTAGTAATTCAATTTTAAGTTCTACCTCTTCGATTGCTACAGCACTTACTTGAGAAACATTCAAATCTCCCGATTCACTACAAGAAACTGATCTATATGACGATTATCATACCTATTTGGACTTACGGTATAAAGTTATGGGGATCCACCAAACCATCGAATTCTTCCCGCATCCAATCACTCCAATCCAAAATCCTTAATGCTCCTTACTTTGACACAAATGAATTAATCCACAATGACCTTAATATCCCACATGCCGATTTGGCACGAACCAGATACCTATCCTTTCATAATAAACTTAATCCCCATCCAAATCCACTTGTAGCAAAACTTGGTTCCCATTCCATTCCTGGCAATCCTCCGAGACGTCTGAAAAGAAGATGGGCTCGTGATCTTCTTTTGTAATTATTTCATTAGAGTACTACCAAAGGGTAATCCCTCAACAATCTAATCATGTCATTGTTTTGTATTGTATACAGAATATTTACTAAATGGGGTTTTATTAATACAGTTGTAAATTTCAATTAATAAAAGAGTAAAAAAAAAAAAAAAAAGTTCTACCTCAGATCCCAATGCCATCTTCTTTTCAGATCCCTTGAAGGGTTATCGGATATTAATAAGAGTTGAGAGGTTAGTGGGTTATGAATGAGTAGTAATGAAGCTTATGCAGCATTTGTTATCTGTTTTGGGATAAAAGATTAAGATTCGGGAAATTAAAATCATTAAGGATGCCATTTGTGACAAATTAAGAACAATTTTTCGAAAGATTTTAGAATGTGAGGATTGGACACGAGATAAATGGTATTTTAGACTGAAAATAAAGCGGATTCATTTGAAATTTATAGACAGCTTAGAGCGTTCGTATAGTAAATGTCGAAATAGTCCAAAACAAGGAGTGATTTCTTGTCTTTTATGGGGCTTGTGTGTGGATTCCAATTAAAAATTCTAACCTCATAAATTGCTGAATTAAAGTCTGAATCATTCCAACTGGGAGTAATGTAAGATAATAGTATAGTGATATAAGAGGAACAGTTATGTTTACGACGAAGGGTAAAGTTGAGTATTTGCCTGCTTAAGCATAGACTGCCAGTTTTCTCTATTACATGCTGCTAACCTCCTGTTTCTGTTGATATGTAAGCAAAAATCTCGCATTAACAGCCACTCAGTCTTCCTAAGAGAGACCGTGGCCGTCCAACTCGCCATGTGCCATTAAACTTGCTCTGAAAGAATTTTAGATGGTACATGGTTTTGATCCATTCTAGCAACGTGACCAGCCCAGCGAAGTCTAGATATACATTTCATATCTATTTGAAATCGCCTTTCTTCTCCATGTCCCATGCTCATACATTCCTCCGTATTACATCCAAAACTTTTCTTTCAAATTTGAAGAGAGCTTGCTCTTGGGTCCTACTAGTTTCTAACATGATAAAGTTATTAAGAAAGTAAGGATAGAGGAAAATAGCACGATTATCAATAAATCACTGCAACTAATGGCCCATGCGGACGATGTGGTGATATTGGGAAGAAGCAGGCAGGCAATCGAAGACGTATATATTACCTTGAAAAAGAAGGCAGGAGAAGCCGGCCTTGAAATAAATATTGGAAAAACTAAACTGATGATGGTAGAGAGAAAGAGGCAACAACATCCACCTTATTGCAACTTAAATGGAGAAAACTTTATAGTGTCAGCATTCCCGTACCTAAGATCATTAATGACTATTGACAGAGAAAGTCAAAAGAAGGATTCTTGCAGGAAACAGGACTTACCACGCTCTTCGCCACCTAATAAGAACAACTTAATCTCGCGTCAAAATAAGATCAGGATGTACAAAACACTAATCAGGCCGGTTGTTGGTTATGGCGGTGAATGCTGGGTGATGAATAAGATAACATGCAAAAGACTTGACAGGTTATAGAGGAGGGTGCTGTAAGGAATGTTTGACGGGGTGTAGAGGACGGAGCGTGGCGAAGTAGATAAAACAAACAAGTATACGATATCTCCAACAGTCTGTC
This sequence comes from Euschistus heros, assembly GCA_003667255.2. Classification (NCBI taxonomy): domain Eukaryota; kingdom Metazoa; phylum Arthropoda; class Insecta; order Hemiptera; family Pentatomidae; genus Euschistus; species Euschistus heros. Next base: position 877,350 of record RCWM02000329.1, on the reverse strand, counting down.
TTTGTCAAGCTTTATAAGTATTTGCAGGCTGGAAATGGTATGGCCATCTCAAACGAATGAATGAAGAGAGGCAGGTGATAAAGGTTTACAAAGGGAAAATCTTCGCCACCAGAGCAAAGGAGCTCGATGGAAGGAAAAGGTGGAACAGAACATGAGACAGGCGGGCATCCGGTGGTTGGAGGACAAAGCCACGTGGCAACAGATGTTGAAACAGGCCAAGGACCACCTCGGTCTGTATTGCCAGGAGAAGAAGAAGAACTATTCTAACATTCTAAGCCATACTTAAGTATTCGTCGAATGGTTGTTTTGTACAGTATTTTTTTAGAGTCCTGGGACATGGCTTCAAAAATATTTTTGCATAGAAAATAGGTGCCGTTTGGTGAGAGGAGTTTCGGTATTAATGGATTTATGCTTACCGTGGCAACTAGTTTTTTTTCCCCCTTTACAATTACCAAATAACCTTGACTATGAATTATTTGAAAAAGGCCAGTAAAAAATGTAGTATGGAGTCCTGCATTAATTACAAATGAAAGGAACAACATTACTTTCCATGGAGGAGTGTTATGACTATGATACGCAGTAAGAATTTAACGCTTTACAAGGGAAATTTGAGGTGTCATATTTAATACTGTTTCTTAATTTTTGTTTCATTCTAGAGAGTCCATATAAGGAAACCTCTAAAAGATTTTAGAATATTGAGTAAGTATTAAATGTACTGACCACGAAAACTACTAAATCAACCCGTACCAAGTTTTAACCAAATCATCTTAATAATTTAAGGAAGGTTTAGGAATAATAAAATCTACTGATTTTTAATTAGTTTTTTATTAAAAAAACAATAATATCTGGATCCCAGTAAAGTCTGAAAATCGATCGATACGTGATAATCATCATTCTGTAATAGAGTTTACAATGGAAAGATTACTAAACCCATCTGTACTAAATTTTAACTACATCGTTTTCATAGTTTTATTAAGGTATAGCAACCATAAAATTTACAATGATAACAATTTAAACGTACAATGTTGAGTAGCAGAAACGAGGTTTGCCATACTGCTACATAATTTTATGGTTAGGAATTAAAATTAAAATTTCCGAATAAAAATGATTGCCAAATCAAAATGTCGATATTTTGCTTTTTGATGTGTGTAAAAATCTGATTCATGGGCCTTTAATTGTAAGCACTGGTAATGCAATCCATTATCCGCAAGAGTTTCTTGCAAGAGTCCACTACCTACTCATACTTTAAAATTAAAAATTGAATGTCCAATTATGCCTTTAAGTTGGTAATCTTCAAACACCTAATCAGTGCAATTTTACACAGGTTAAAGTTACGGAAATGCGAGAAAATATCATTGAAGGAATAATGCTCGATTGCGTATTCAGATTTTTATTGATAAACAAATAAAACTTCCAATTTTAAAATTATTATTAAAATTATCTTATCATTCCTTTATTTATGAGAGTGAGCAAAGCAACGAGGTTGGATGCTAGTAAATATATATGTTTGTGAACTCAAGCAGTTTGAGGTTACAGCTTCTACAGCCGGCTTTATGCTACCCTGTTCTCCACCAATCTGCTTCTGTTTTACCAGCTTAGGTTCCTCTTACGAGAGGTTTCTTTGTTGTTCAGTTCCCGAGTAATTCTAGGCTTCCTTCGAGGCTGTGTGTCCCGCTACCTTTTCTTAGAAATTTCAATCTCTTAAATGTCAACAGTTTAAGTGGAGGATTTTTTAGATATAATTTTTAAAAACGGTTTAAATACATTTATAAATTAAATCTTAAAAATACATTTATACTTTATTTACAATATATACAAATCCGAGGGATCCCCCAAGGAGGGACCCAAGCCAGGTCCTGAGAGACCTCTCTCAGCTGGGTCACTGGTGTTGATAATACCAATGTAGGCTGAGTGAGAGCACTATAGCACAGTCACTCAAAGCATGAGTGGAGCAGCTGGCCATTGCCAGGACTCCATGTCGAATTTTATAATAGATCTCGAGGCCATTGCCTTTTTAACCTGCGAGGAGGATTATAGGGGTGAGTGGAGCTAGATAGGGATCGTGCTAGTGGATTAGGATGATGGGAAAGTTTTTGATGGAATTTTGAAAAATTGGCAGGTATGGATTGTAGGAGAAAAGGTATATTAAGATCGTTATGTAAGGTTTTGTTGGAGACATAGTAGGGGGCATTGGTTATGGTTCTCAGTAATTTGGACTGGAAGGATTGGATACGTTTGATGTTCGAGTGTTTTGCTGATCCCCAAATTTCTAGTCCGTAGGTCCAGATAGGCTTTAGGATAGTCTTGTAAATTAAAAGCTTGTTGTCTATTGAAAGTTTTGAAGTCTTGCATAGTATAGGGTATAGTTGGCCGAATCTTCTGTTAAGTTCTTGTCTTTTAAGTCTAGTATGTGGGTTCCAAGTGAGTCTTTTGTCTAAGGTGAAACCAAGATATCGCACTGTATTAGATCTGGGTAATGGGAATTGAATAGGACAGTTGGGCAGGAACTACGGCGTAGAGTAAAAGTCATGTGGATGCATTTAGATTCATTAACTTTTATTCTCCATTTGTTGCACCATAGTTCAATTTTTGAGAGGTGATGTTGTAGGTTAGAAGAGGCTATTTTGGGATCATTATGAGATGATGGTATCGCTGTATCGTCAGCGAAGGTTGCCAGGAACGTGTCGGGAGTGGTAGGAATGTCAGCAGTGAAGAGGATGTAAAGGAGTAAAGGACAGGAGCCAAAACGCTGCCTTGAGGAACTTCGGCTCGGATAGGATAGCAGTCAGAAAATTCAGAGCCAAATCGATGAGTTGATTTAATTTGTTAAAATTATTTTCAAAAAGTAATAGCTCTAAAATGGGAGGCGCTTTAGCTCAGTGGGTTAGGCACTTGACTACCAAGCTCTCGGGCCCGGATTCGAGTCCAACTGAAGTCATAAAATTTATTTTCTGTTTCTTCGTCCGTGACTCAATTCGAGTACCCTTAATTGGGAAAAAAAACTGGCGGTTGAGCGAGATATCTGGTCAAATCTTCTTCTTTCATAACCGTTGTCCTAGAAACAGTACATCCTTACCTTTAATACTGAACCCGTGACCCTTCATGGGCTGTAGTGTTACAGTTTTTTTTTTTTTATTTCAATAATAAATGTTTACTGAATTAGTACCGATAGCCAAGTATTTTAACACAAAACCGACATTTCATGAGTACATATTTCTACCCCAATTTATCTATATGAAGCAATTATAAGAGTGAATTTGATACGGAAAAAAATAATTTGGATATATAACCTTTAATGCTGAAGGAGATGTAATTATATTTCATTGGCATAACTTCTCTGTATTTTCTTTATAACGACATATTTCGGAGACATGCTCCATCTTCTCAAAGTCAGTGAATACTTTCACATTGTCAATTCATTACATGTTTCTAGCCATCCTCTGTTTGTCTATTCTGCCATGTTTCGATGGCTAGAAACATGTAATGAATTGACAATGTGATGGTATTCACTGACTTAGAGAAGCCTGAAGATGGAATATGTCTTCGAAACATGCCGTTATGAATAAAATAAAGAGGAGTTATGCCAATGGAGCATATAATATACTTTGGATGTATTTTGCAATAAATGTAGCAATGTAAAAAATCAATGTAATAAAAATTGTTTCCTTGAACTTGTGCAAAACAAGTCCGAGAATACCATTTAATGAGTTCCTGTTAAAAGAGTGATATAAACCATTTATCATTCTCAAAATGTGAAATATTTAATTTATTATAAGCGGAACATGTTTCTATAAAAACAAACCATTAAATGCGAAGGCAATGATGCGGACCAGCTATCGATTGAAGGAGGCTGAGCGACAGGCATATAATGAGGGAGGAGAGGACCTCTCCACCGATCCCATCAATCAGCTCCCGGCTCGCTAATTAGAATAACGCGAGGTGGAGGATGAAGTGGGTACCTGCGCCGTTTAGAGCACCCATTCTCCACTTCCTCCTCATAAATTATGATGGCGTCAAAAGAGATGGAATATAATGGTCTGACCGGAAGCCCATAACTCTACGGCCTTCATACGCCAGTCCCCGAAGAAAGTTGAGAAAGGCGACTTCCTGTCAAAAGTATATAGCTCAGGACCAATATTAATACTCCTAGAGAAGTGATTACCTCGACCTTCTATGGCGGCTCCTTTCTTATTTCTCCTTCCCATTCAATATGGCTAAGTTTCAAAACTTGACTGTAAGAAAGTTTTCAGATGACTGAGCTTTCTTCGACGTGAATATATATTACAATGAAGTACCGAATAGTTTACCAAGTCACTTGTTCAGCTATAATACATTATCTACGGGTATGTATCGTAATTTGTTCACAAAGACACATGTCAGAAAAAAATAGCTGGATTGGTAATCAAAGATTAATACCGAATACTAGATGGGGGTTGTGTGGAGGTTGATTTTAATTACATAAATCAACATATAAATATCTTTCGAAATTTTTAAATACAGTTATAATTACATGATATATCTAATTTCTCAACCAGATTTAGATTATTTAAAAAAATATATAAATTAAATAATAATAACTTAGAAATACTTGCTAACATACAGCGAATGACTTTAGCTTTTGTTTTCTTGAAGCACACTTACCTGAAACAGAAATATTACGTTAGAAAATAGAAATAAAAAATATTCAATTGGTAATATACAGTTTGGTGCAGAACTGAATCAATGTACCTGCAATTTTTTTATTATATCAATATATTACATAAAGGAATATTAATACAACGAACTTGTATCAAAAATATATCTGATAAAGAGATAAGAAAAAATATTTACTTTGATATAATAACAAAAAAATAAAAAAATCGGTACATTGACAAAGTTTTGAACCAAACTGTAAATTTACTTATATGTTTGGTCGTACCACAATGCATGTATAAGGGGTAGTATTTAAAAAAATACGAGTGCCTACAACAAAAGTTTACGTACGGAATAGTTTCAAACTCTGGTTTGAACGTACTGATGATAACTATTCCTTTATTGAGATTGGATTCATAAATTTTACAAAGCATAAAAATTAAAGTTTTCAACGACTGTTAACTGAAAGTCAGAGACTCTGAAATGTTCGATGTGAAACAGAGTGTCTTCCAGTATTCTTACCATAATTTTTTTTTGTTAATTTCTTAATATATTTCTGATTGTATTATTATTTAAAAAAAAAAATAATACAAATATTTCAGAGGTACTCACAAACACACGCCAACTATCCGAATTCCACAATTAAAAATTAAAAACAAGCAGAGCGTATTTAAAGAACAAATTATTTTTAAAAAATGGACTTACACATTTTCCCAAGAGAACTGCTCTGTGATAATAACTTAAGTATAAATTAAGTATTTTTTAAGTATAGCAGGTATAGCTCCATTCCATGCCAAATTCAAAGAATTATACACTGAGAGGAAAAAAAATACCACTTAACTTAGTTGTTTTATTTTCTCCGCTTGAAGTTTTATTATATTTTTTATTATTTGTTTGCCCACATATACATTAAACAGGCCATATTATACGCATTAGGATTATACAAAAATATTAAATAGATAAAATACAAAAGTGTTCAAAAATATTCTTAAGAAATTTTAAATTTATAAAATCTTAAATTAATAAGGTCTATAACCCCTTGTGTTCATTACGTTTTGCATTCGGTCGGGCGTAGTTCTAAAATGATTTTTAATAAATTCTTGATAGAGATTTCCCATCTAATGCAAGACTGTAATAAATCTTATTAATTGAAAATAAGCCGAGGAAATAAAAATACACTTTTTCGCCTGCCAATATATTTAACTCTTTGGTTCACTAATTTTCAATATTTCTGAAAAAGAGACAGAACATCAAGAAATTTTTGAAATTATTAAGACTATGATGAATTCCATATTTCAATTTTTTTGTTTTTTAGTCTCCTTTGAAAGACTCTTTTTTCTTTTTCTTTTTTTTGTATGCAGAAAGCTTTTGTTAGATGGAAAAAATAAATAAAGGCTTTGAAAAAAAAAAAGGCGGGGGCGTCAAGGTTAAAAATACCCTTGGTCAAAAAGCCGGAGCAGTGGTCTTTTAATTTTGAAGGAACACCACCAGCTACCCTAAATCACAATTCAACAATGTATAGCTGATTTTGCCTTAAATGTCTTAAACTTGTTTCTCTGTAATTAAAAATATATTTCTAACACGTAAATATGAAAAAAATTCATATTTATAAATATGTGTTTTAAAGTGTCTATTAAATAAATATTCTTTAAAAGTAATTACGGTAATTTTTTTTTCTTTTATCAATCGAATTGTATAACTATACAACAATATAAATCTAGTGAAGCTGTATTAATAATATAATAGCAAGAAATAAACTTGTAGACAAACTTCTCATTTGTAGAACACAACTGAAACTTCCAAGAAACTAACAGATCTGACTGAAATTATTTATCAATTAAAGCCTAGAGGTAATTAAAAAATCTGCTTATTATATAATTTTTTTCCATTGATTTTTATTCTGGTCATTCTATTTATTTATTTATTTATTATTCATTTATATATATTTAAAACTGCAAATAAAATGTAGTAAATATGTGAGGAAAGAATTAGAGTAACTTGTGGAGAAACTACCTACAAGAGCACTTTAATAAAAGTACTACATAAGAAGATCGCGAAGCCATAAGAATCTATGGATAGCCCTAACCATATGTTACACTAAGGGCAATTTTTAATATATCGGATCAACTCTACTTGGTACAGAATTCCTAACAATTTTCTTTCTAAAAATCAATTTCTCCCTGATTAAGAAAAACAATTTTTTTTTTTTTTTTTTTTTTTTTTTTTTTTTTTTTTTTTTTTTTTTTTTTTTTTTTTTTTTTTTTTTTTTTTTTTTTTTTTTTTTTTTTTTTTTTTTTAACCGATAAAGCTCCTTAACAGCAGGTCCTAGCAACAAATCTTATGAAACAAAAAATATTTTCCATTAAATTTCTGACCAGGTAACTATCGTCAAATTTTTGATCCGAGTAACACCAAAAGGGCTATGTTGTGTCGTAGTGTTACATTTTTTAAAAGTGGAAAACACGTTATACCAAAAAAGTATAAGCAAAAAGCCATATCTATTTCAATAAAAGTTAAACTATAGCAATCTAATATCATACATATTCCTTTTACATTATATGTATATAATATATATATATATTTCTTAGAAACACTATGTATATTATACTAAAAGATCATTAAGTATTTTGATAAAAGTGATACGGCTTGGGAGAGGTTTTTTTGGATTTATTATTATATGAACATTTCGTCACTACAACTGCAAAGTATCGAATGTGAAAAAACATTTTTTGTATTACTTTATCAATTGCTTTAGGACTCATATACATTTCAGCGAATTCTCAAGTCTGTAAAGGGGAGGAAAAAACCTGTCAAAGGATCGATTATGCAAACTATTTGGTTATGCTAAATCAATGTAACGAATCGCTAGAGGTCGAATGGAAAAACCGCGTATTTTCAGATTTGATACTTTCCAGTAGTAAGGAAAATATTATACTTCACAATAGCTTTTGCTCTTTCAAGTGAATATCCTTTTGATTTTTCAGATATCTTTCCCACGTATTTTTTCTAAATACGAGTACATAAGTATGGAAAAATATCAATGACAGATCGTGAAGTTAATCAAATATTTATCATGAAAACTATTAACGTTTATAGAATGCTTCCTTTTTGGTAGTTTATTCAAATGAACTCTTAACTTTGGTGGTTGAGCCTTTATCTATTGAAGGTACTTGTCTTAGGAGTTAGATTGGAAAAGGAGGTATTGCTAATCCGACAGATCCATAACATAAGGTATCTGATATAGAGCTGTCGATACCGTTTAGTAGAGACGATATTTCTGTAGTGATTACTTAAATCTTAACAATATATAAAAAATATCTTACTTTATATTGTAAAATTAATGTACCTGATAATTTATGTATTTTTCATCTTTACAGAAGTAAGAATTTGTAATATGGAGAAGGTATTGCAGAAGCATACCAAAGTGAGGGACTGTATCACAGTCTTTGAATGTCCATCAAAGCATAATCGATATTGTTCGCTTCAAAATTAACAAGAAGTAATCGAACTCGGCATCAGACAGTTCAGAGAATTGTCAGTTAATCGCGACTAAGATATGTTTACATGATTCCAACAAGGACTTAATTGAAACCTGCCGTTCCATGAACTACAAAACAATACACTATTCATGTTTCTGTCCCTTTGTCAGCCATACATGCATGCCACTATCCTCAATCTAAACTAGGAATTCAGTGTTTCGAGGAAATCGTTACATAAAAATGTATTAATTGATTTTTCAACTTACATGCAGCCAATTAAATATTGTTATATACTTGATTCGCAGTGGACTATAAACTGTGCCAATAGTGATACAAACGATATAAACATCGAAAACAGCAATAAAAATTGGACATATATGTACATGCGCCTACGATATTGTGTTATAACAGACTGAACAGCGAGAGGAAGTTGTCGGACTGTCAATGTTGGCTCAACAATGGGAAAATACTCATTGTTGTCCAGTATTAATTATGAGACCCTGAGAGAAGATGCTTTTATTTTCAAGTACATTGTTGTTTTACATTTTTTTTTTTTTAAATAGCAAATTAAATTTTTTTAAAAAAACATGTACTGCCCGCTAATGCTTTGTTTAGGAGATGGAAACAAGATTCCACAACAACTGAGAAGGAACTTGTGGTTTCGATGAGATGGTTGTCCTGCACATTACGGATTAGGCCCATAACGTCTGAATTTTAACGATCTCCAGAACTGACCCCACTGAATTTTTTTATTTGAGATGACATTAATCAAAAAATGTATGCAGGTCTGGTCAACGGCCTTAATTCGACATGTTCGGCGAAGAAGGATAATTGGATCTTGTGAAACAATAACACATATCTGCCATTATATATCTAGCCGTTCTTCCACTGCTGATGTTGAAGAAAGATGCCGACCCTGTCTTAATGCTCAAGGAAATAAATTTTAACAACATTTAATATTAATATTAATATTTACATTTAAAGAATAAAGTAGTTGAAACAAATTAAATAAGTTTTATTTATTTACTTTGCCTAAGTAATTCATTGCATTGAAAATTATTAGGCAGGTCCAGACGCTACGTTTTGCACAACCTTTTTTCTGTGCAGTTTTAAGACGGAATGAAAACATTGCAATTTCTAGTGCGTCAACATGGTGCAGAGATATCTGTCTATTTCGCTCAGTTTTGTGTGATAATTTGATTAAACTAATTAAATTTAATTAATTTAACTATCTAGTATTGTTTATTTTGTTGTGTAGGTTTTTTTTTTAGTTTTTCCTACTGTTTAATTTTCGTTTGCATTCTTCATTTGTTTATAGATTCCTCCTTTATTACTCATTGTTTTATGTGAGATAGATGTGTATCCAAACATGTACCTATGTTTTATTAGTCAAGTTTGGATTTATGTAATTTATTTTTATATAAATAAATAAATAAAGTTAAAATATATATATATATATATATATATATATATATATATATATATATATATATATATATATATATATTCTTTTCTTCACACTCAATATTCTAAACATTGCGGATCCCTTTAAATAAAGTTGAAATGAAAAAAATGGTGACTCGATGGAACAAAACAGGGTAGAAAACTTGGAAGGGGCAGGATAAAGCTGTGAAATTTTGGAAAATGTCATGTTCCTCGCGTAATTATATCTTCAAGAAATGAAGTAGATGAAAAAAATAGAGGAAATAATATTGGCAAGTTATACCTCCGCAATCAGTAAGTCAAGAAATTGTAATCGCTAACAAGTACTGAAACGTCTTTATGAATCTTTTTTTTTTTTTTTTGTAAATTATAATTTCTATGTTCTTGAATAGTAATTTTAAAACCTGAGTAATTTTTCAATGGAGAAATAACAAGCATTCTCCACTTAAAGCTGATGTTTTCTCATTATTCCAGCCAATGAGTGCTGGAATGAGGGGGGGGGGGGGCAAGAGTGCATGAAATATGCGATAATTTTTGACTTCATAGCTTCGTTAGAAATAGTAGAAGGGAAACATACTAAAAGTTCCCACCCCGGGGGGGGAGGGGGAGGGGGTAAGCTAACGGTGGAGAGAAGGGAGAAGTTAATTTTTTTTTAGTTTTTCAATTATATCTCAAAAACGGTTAACTCTAAAATAATAAGTTTCAAATAAAAATTGAAGCTATTTAAATTACTTATAAAATTAATTCTATATAAATTTATCGAAATTCTAACGGTTTTCAAGGATGTACGCTATTAAAAATCGGTGATCTCGGTGATGAAATCGGGAATTTCGGGATAAAACAAATGTTAAGTCACTTTCGTCAAACTTTTGCTTCTAGTACATTCCACGACCGTTTCTCTGAAAAAATGTTAGAATCAAAATTGTAGAGTATTAAATTTACTTTAATTCCATATATACGTTTTTGTCATTTAACAAAAAAATGTTAAACAAGTGAGGTAAACATTTTTTTTAATTTATAAAATTATCGATTTTTATCAACGTACATCTCGAAAACCGTTAGAATTTCGGCAAATATGTATAGAATTAATTTTATAGGAAATTTAATTAACTTTAATTTTTATTTGTAACAGATTTTTCTAGAGTCAACCATTTTTAGATATAATCGAAAAACCCAAAAATGGGACCTTCTTCCCTCCCTCCAATGTTAGCTCACCCCCCCCCCCCCCCCCCCAGGGGCGGGGGACTTTTAGTAACTACATCTAAAGAAGCTATGAAGCCAAAAATTATCGCATATTAAATTTGTTTTGATATTTCTAATACAAGTATGCGAATTGTTTAAATTTAATAATTTCATTAATTAATAAATACATTTTTTATTTACATCTAACCCATATGTTATCTATTATTTCGAAATTAACATTGCTCTTTTACTAGCCAAGTATTTTTTTTTTTTTACCGAGGTTAGGTTAGGTTGAAATTCTTATGGACACTCAACTTCGAGGGTCTTTAGTGTCCTTCAATCTATGTTTTTCTTCTATGTCTTCTTTTTAAATTTTATTGAAAAAATTATATTTTTTAAGAAACTTAATTGTTATTTCGATATTCTGGTTATTATCACCGAGCATAGTAGGGAGGTTTCTTTGTAGTTCTTCTTCTTGAAAATAATTATACCATTTAGGGCATTCTACTAGAATGTGATGAACTGTTAGTTGTATATTGCATGATGTGCACTTTGGTGGATTGTCCTTTGTTATTAGATGTCCGTGAGTGAGGCGTGTATGTCCGATCCTAAGTCTAGTTATAACAGCTTCTTCTTTTCTATTGTTGCGGTAAGAGCTTTTCCACATTTTTGTTTCTTTTTTAATTGATTTCAGTTTGTTTAGTTCTTCTGTGTTTTCCCACAGCTGTGCCCAGTCCATTTTTACTTGGTATTTTAATCTATTGCGAATGTCAGATGTTGTGTAAATGTTGGTGATGTCTATTGATGATTTTGCTGCTTCCTTCGCTGCTCGATCCGCTTCTTCATTTCCTTTGATTCCCACGTGAGACGGAGTCCAAACCAGTAGTACATTTTTTTTCATATTGTTTATCATTGTTGTATAGACTTGGGCTTTCATTACTAAACGGTCTTTAGTGTACAAGTTTTTTAATGCCATTAGAGCAGATAGAGAATCTGTACATATTACGAAGTTTTCTTCTTCACATTGCATAATATAATACAGCGCCTCACAAATCGCATAACATTCTGCAGTGAAGGTACTGGTTAGAGAGGGAAGTTTGTATTTGATAATGCTGGAGTCTGATACAAAGGAACATCCAACATTATTCTCTAATTTGGAACCATCTGTGTATATATAATTTCTATCACTATATTTTTCTTTAATTTTTTGGAATTCTGCTGATAGGTAAATCCTGTAGTGTTATTTTTAGCGAATTTTTGGAGTTTTAAGTTTATTGCAGGTAATTTTAGAGTCCATGGTGGGTAATGAAATTCATCGGTTGTAAGTTGCAGGGAGCTGATTTCTTCTATATATCTGCTAGCTCTAATACCCAACGGAGCAGGTAGTCTTTGGTTTTCTATAAATCGTCTTCTCTTTGGTTGGAAAATGGGTTTCCACGCGGGGTTATTGGGGTTGAGTTTTAGTCTCCCAATGTATTCGCAGGCAAGTTGACGTCTTCTCAAAGCGAGAGGAGCTATGCCAGCTTCAACACATAAACTATTTACTGGACTGGTTCTGAAGGCTCCAGTAACAAGACGAATACCTGCATGGTGTACTGAATCTAGAGCTGAAAGAAGATTTTGATTGGCTGATGATTAAACAAAGCTGCCATAGTCTAGTTTTACTCTTATCAGACTGGTATATACCTTAAACATACTTGACCTATCTGCTCCCCACGAGCGTCCAGCCAGAACTTTAAGAATATTCAGTCTGTTGAGCGCTTCTTCTTTTAGACATGTGATATGTTCTTTCCAGTTAAGTTTACAGTCCAAAACTAGTCCTAGAAATTTAACTTTTGTATCGAAACGTAAGGTCGTGTTTCTATAGAACAATTCTGGAAAAGGAGTAGGTGTCCTGCGTTTTGAAAAAAGTAGGCATTTAGTTTTTTCTGTGGAGAAATTTAAACCAGATTGCCTACACCATACTTCCAAATTTGTTAGGCAATTTTGTAATAATATCTGCATTCTATTTTCATTTTTGAATGTTTATAACAAAGCTAAATCATCTACAAATAAAAAAGTTTTAATTTGCTTCGGAATAATTTCTGTAATTTTGTTAATGGCTATAGCAAAAAGAGCACAGCTCAGTACACTTCCTTGTGGAATACCGTTAGTCATTTCTTTTATCGAAGACAGATGACTACCTATTCTAACTTTAAATGTTCGATTTCTCAGAAAGTTACCAATCAGGATGAGAAGGCGACCTCTAATACCCCATTCCCGTAGCTGTTGTAGGACGAGAGATGTTTTTAAGTTGTCATAGGCTTTTTCAACGTCGAAGTATATGCCTATGCATTCTTTTTTTTTCAGCAAAGCTATTCAGAATTTCATACTCCATTGTTATGAGATGATCTACTGTAGAGCGCCCTGTTCTGAAACCACTTTGTGCGTTTGATAGTAAGTTATTTTTTTCTAGTATCCAACTAAGCCTTTTCAAAACCATCTTTTCTAGCAACTTGCATACGCAGCTTGTTAGTGAGATGGGCCGATAACTCGAGGGAAACAACTTATTTTTTCCAGTTTTTAAAATTGGTATTATAATTGATCTCCTCCATATCTCAGGAAAGTCCCCTGTGCTCCACACCTGGTTATAGAGTGCAAGAAGTGCATCCATTGACTGCCTTGGTAGATTTTTCAACATTTCATTATGTACCTCATCTGCTCCTGGTGAGGATGGTTTCAATTCTTTTAAACAGGAAAGTAATTCTTCTTTAGTGAATGGTAGATTATAAGTTATTTCATTTTGATCGTTAATGCTGTCTGCTTCGGTTTCTATTGTCAGCTGTGCTTGAGATGAGTAAATATTTGAGTATTATTCAGCAAAATGCTCTGCTAATATACCGGGGTTTTGTTCTACTAGTCCGTTGACTAGCAGGGTTGGGTGGTAGTCTTCATGTCTTCCCATAATATTCTTTATCTTTTTCCAAAAAATCCTGGGTGGGGTATTTGAAGAAATGCTGCTCAAAAAATGTTGCCATGATTCCTTTTTTTTTTTCTTTGATTAATCTTCGAGATAACGAACGGATTTTCTTATAATTTATCAGATTTTGTTAAGTAGGTTCCTTTTGGAAAACTTTAAGGGCCTTTCTTCTATTTTTAATTGATAGTTTGCATTCATTGTCATACCACGGAACATTTTTCGATTTAACATTTATAGAGCTTTTTGGAATTGAAAGTTCCGCCGCTGCTAGAATAGATGAAGTAATTTTGTAATTAATTTCATCACATTTATTAATGGTAGTTATATCGGAGGCCGTAATAACTAAATTATTTTGAAATTTTGTCCAGTCGGATTTTTCTGTAATCCATCTAGCTTGTTTGTTATCCGGGTACTAATGTTTGGGAAACTGATTAATATTGGGAAATGATCGCTAGAATATTGGTCCTGGGAAACCTGCCAGTCTAAATGAGTAAATAAACTAGGTGAGCACCAAGTTAGGTCAATACAAGTGAAGGAATTATATGCTGGACTCAAATATGTGGGTTGTCCTGAATTTAAAACTATGGAGTCTGTGCTGTCTATTATTCGTTTAATAGTATTTCCGCGGGTTGAGCAATACGAAGAACCCCACGAAATATGATGAGCGTTAACGTCACTCACAACAATATAGGGAGAAGGGGTATTATTCAGGAGATTAACAAATTCTACTTCATCAAAATTTTCAGGAGGAAGATAAATATTATTGATAAAAATAGGTATATGAAGGAAGACCTTGACTATCACTGCTTGCAGAGAGGTATGAATCTGAACCAACTCAGAAACGACCTTTTTATGGACGGCAGTTAAAACCCCACCACATGCTCTATTGCGATATTCAAAATCGTTCCGGTAAATGTTATAATCTTTTAGGTTAAATATTCTATTGGTGTGTAACTTAGTCTCTTTTAAACATATAACTAATGGTTGATATTTATTAATTACAAGTTTTAATTCCTCAAATTTTCCCGTTATACCGTTACAATTCCATTGAATTATATTGGTTAGAGAAGTCATGTTTAATGAACAAATGTTAAAAGTTCAGAATTCAATTAAAACAGATGTTATAATTAATAAAAGTGAATTTAGTATACAAAAATTAAGTGAAATATTACTCATTAATTAGTTTCCATTATTTCATTACTTAGTACACACTTAGGAGAATTTTTCCTTGTTTTACTTCTAGTTCTTCTCCCCTCAACTTTTGTCCACTCTGTCTGTTGACCATAGGGACAGCTGTGAGGGTTATTTTCTTCGTTAGAAGTTGTCTGTGCCGAAGTTAAAATCTTCGGTTCAGAGGCGACTTCACAGGGGGTGGGGTGGTCTTCCGAATTTTTTTCGGATATCCCACCGTAGGATTGTGAATTTTGGATTGAAGGGTTTTTAGGTAAGGCAGATGAAGCAGAAGGGTTAGTAGGGGTAGGAGGGGTGGGTGTGGGGACGGGAGTGGGAGAATCGCTATTTCTATTAGCGCTCAAGCAACTAACTGGCGTGACTGTTTTAGTAGACACAGCTGTTACTGGGTTTCTAAAAATAACTTGATTTTCGATCATTTGTTCCGTTTGTACACTAACTGATTTTTTCGTCTTTACAATATTAGCAAAAGAAATTTGGGTAGATATGGGGTGCAAAAGATCGTATTTTTTCTTTGCAGCCATATATGTTATTTTATCCGCCTCTTGAATTCGCTTTATTTCTTTTCCTTTAATGAAAACTGGGCGATTTTTAGAGAATGCATCGTGGTCACCTAAGCAGTTAGTACACATTTTCGGATTATTACACTCAGAGCCCTCATGCTTTGTTTTCCCACAAAACTTGCATAAAGCTTCTTTGGTGCAATTTTTTTTAGTATGGCCAAATTTAAGACAAACGTAGCAACGAATGGGGTTTGAAATAAATTGCTTTACTGCAACATTATGAAAGCCTAATTTAATTTCGGAGGGAAGAGAGGGATTGTCAAAAGTTAATAAGTAATTATGGCTGTTATGTTTTTCATTATTTCTAAAATACGTCAACCTTTTAACATCGACAACATTTTGGGTTTTTAGCTCCTCTTTTATTTCTTCTATATCGACAAAATTTAGATCAGGTCACCACACTATACCTTTACTCAGATTTAACCTAGCATGGGGCTCTATTTTAACTGGAAAATTATTGCATAAATTGTGACACTTTAACAGTTTTTCTGATTGAGAATCGGAAAATACCTCTACCAAAAGAGTTCCATCTTTCAATTTTTTAATCAATTTAGCATCTCCTATTAATGATTTTAAACTTTTATGGATTAAAAAAGGTGATACTCTTTTAAAATCTGATAAATTATCTTCATTATCCGTTTCAATTCTTTTAATTATTAAAAACTTGGGATAGTTTTTTCTTTGTTCGGTATTCCCTACAGCAGTACATTTAAATCTCCCTTTCTTTCTTTTTAAAGGTGGGGATTCTGCCATTTCTTTGCTATTAAATATAGAGTTAAAGAGCTAGGCCCACACACCACAGAACCTAACCTCAAATTCTAGTGATTATAAATTATTCAAAAAAAGAAAGAAAAAAGTTCAAGTTCTTATCTGAGTAGTTCTTGGAGTAGATCATCAGCAGTTCCACATCATAAAATTTCACTTTACTGACACAATATATACTAAAAATCAATTCTTTTTGAGACACAAAAAAGTTAAGCTTTCTAGTATGGTTATCACCCTTTTTTTACCGATATTTATTGTAACAAAAATAAAAAAAAATAATTCCAATTTTATTTTGTAAATAAATAATTGTAACGATGCTTGGCAATGCACTAAATGTTCATTTCGGTCCCCTGGCAAAACTTATTTTACGCCAGAAACAACTGGGACCTCTAATGTAGGATGCTATTAGAATCAACAAAATGAAAATTGTAATTATCTAGTGAAAACAAATGAAATTTTATCGTTGGAATCGAACGATAAAATCAACCACAGCCAGCGTAGCGAGAAACTGAGAATAAATTACTGGAAGCAGATGCTGACCACACTGACCACACTAAGCCAGCTGCGAGTTGGGCCTCATCTGTCTGTGCCCGGCGCTAATCAGCTTGATAGTAAATAAATCTTATTCTTTATAGCTTAATGAATATATATTTTGCATAAATCTAAGTTTGATAATTAGCAGATATTAATTATTGATATTCACAGATGGATAGTTGAGGGGCCTTTCAAAACAGAACATGTCTACTTCATAAAATTGCTAAAAAAAAGAGCAAAAAACCTACACCAGTCCTCCCTCAGGTTTTAAATAAAAAATTATTTTATTATTCAAATGCCTGATAGAAGTCAACTGACGAAAAGAAATTATAATAGTGTGTGCAACTCGCAAGGTTTTATCAGAAGAAAAAAGAATTAATTTTGACCGAAAGTTGACATGTTCCTGTTTTATAAATTGATGAAAAATTAAAATAAAAAAAAAAATTGATAATATTCTCTTATTTAGGTGAACCTGCCTCATTAAATATCAAGACATAAACATATGCTACTTTAAGCTATTTTCTGAATAAATTATTTAATTTATCTTGATAAATAAAAAAAAAAACCAAATCGTCTTAGCTTTTTTCCCCTTATTTTTTATTTTATTTTTTAAAAGTTTATTTGTCAGAATCATGATTTAATACCAAGGTACAAAAGATTAATTTTTCATTTCAAAGACAACATAATTATAAGCTAATAAAAAAATAAATAAAAATAAGGCTTTTGTTGTACCTGTGGACACTTCAAGGGAGATGAATAAGATTAAAAAAAAAAAAAAAAATTGTCACCGCCAAAACTCCCGAAAAAACATTTTTCTGTTCTAAGATAAGAAGGGAAAACCATAGTTATAAAGAAATCAACTAAAACAAATTCAATTCTTATGAAGTTCATTCAAACGCTCCGTTATTTTATATTTATTATTTAAAATAATAATTTAATAGATCCGGCAGTATTTAAAAAATATTTCCTAGCAAATTTAAATTTATAAAATTTTTGAATTAATTATAGTTTATATCCGCCACTCGAGTTCATCACGGCTTGCATTCAATGGGGCTTAGGTCCGATGTAATTTCTAATAACTTCTTGTGAGATGTGCCCAATCTATGTAATGTAAAACTTTAATAAATTATATTAATTTATTATCTCGCTTGCTTTTATATAATTATTATTTTTGATAGTCCTAATAAGCTACATGTGCCCTGGTTAAAGTATATGGGGATGTAAACACCTAATAAAACTACGTAAGCATCTAAAACTGTTAGCCAAAATAATAAAATAATCAATTAGGGATTTTTCACCTATTAAAAAACAATAAAATGTTTATTTACCAAATTTCATTAAACTATTTTAAGTCCACAAGAACAATAATTATAACACCACATTTTGAATTTTCAAAAAAATTTCATCAAAATTCTAAATTAATTTTAATTACCGTTCTAGATGGATGCTACCCAACAGCTAAGAAAAATAAATTAAAAGTTAAAATATTAATTTAGTTCATAGATATTAGGATTTAAATGAGCTCAAAAGTAAAAGCTGCTTTAGAAATCGTTTTTTAAATTGTTAATTAAGAGAATAAGTTTATAAGTAAATACAGAAGAGAAGGAATATTTATGTTTTAGAAATATTTTAGGTAATAATTTTCACGCTAAGTGAGCGGATTTTATAATATAGATCCCCTAAATTATTGCATTTCATTTAATTTATAGGACTTTATTTTTCTGTTTTATTTTATTTAATTTATTTTAAAATGTATATATTTAAATTATCGACTTTGTATTTTTTTAGCTGTTATGCTACAAAATTAGTTTGTGCCATACAAAACTACTTATTTAAGCTTTTACTTCTTTGATTGTTCTAAATTTTACTCGTTTCCAGACATATACATTTATTTAAATTATTTTCGTTTAAAATTTTAACGAATCTCCACTAAGTGTTATTCTTCTATCATGACTATCAGCCACATTTTGTTGATGTTATTTACGCCAGGTCAATTGGCTGGTTGTGCTCATTGGCAAAGGCGTAGGTTAACAAAAAACAAAGAGAAAAACATTTTAAACAAATTTAATTATTTTTCTTTCGAATACTTATTACATTTTTCCGATAAAAAAAATATTGTTTTATAAAATTCGAGGCAATCAAACTCAAATATATTCCGCCTCGTTTAAAATTCAAAACTGATACAATAATTGAAAAAGATGTCATTTCTAAAGTCCGGACTTGACCTTATCTAAAGTTGTGGACTACTTTGCAGTAACTACTAAAGTTTCAAGCACTGAACGAGTCACTATGAATACGCTTTCATAAGAGGAGTAAAGGAATAATTTTATAACTACTTCGCTAATGAGAAATCTTCAACGACTAAGAAAAATGGTTCAGTTCCCCCACACATAGCGGGGCAAATCATCGAGCGTGGAATCCAAGATCAAACAGAATTCCATATAATTGTAGTTTCCTATAACTACGATAAGGTACAGATTGTTATACCCAATGCAGATTTATAATGATTTTTTATTATAATTAGAAATTTACTCTTTTTCGATATTTTTGAAGCTGAAACATAATGTTATATTGATATTTTTTCTGCAGTTTTTTTATTAATACTAATAATAGTTATTGTTGTAAGTAAAGAACAAATAATTTCATTCTATTCATTGCTTTAAAATATCTTCTGTTACATTTAAAATACATCTGCCTCTGGGATTTTTTATTTCTTGTAAAAATAGTACAAGCTGGTTAGTATTGAACAGCAATGCCAAATTGGATTGACCTACAGTTTTTCCAGAATGCTTGAGGAAATCATTCAATAAGGGAGCACAGAAAGTCAAAACAGTTCAGAAGAGTCGAGGAAATAAAAGCTGTTATTCTGGTTTCATGGGAGGAATTAACTCAAGAAACATTTTAAAAAATATATAAATGATTCGTTAGAAAATAGAATAGCTGAATTAATAAAATTTGGTGAAAAACCCACAAAATATTAAAATGTAGATAATTTTTTTGGCCTGGGAAATTTGTCTAAGCTATTCACAAAATTGATCACGAATTGAAAAAGTATAATTTTCTTTCAATATTTGAGGAAAAGATGTAAAAACGGGCAGAGGTGTAAACATGGGCACCACTCCCTACTTGGCTATGGGAGTTACTGAAAACTGGTGGAGTGGACTGTCGAGCCATTTGCAAATATAAGATAGTAGCGTGGATATTGAATCATTGTGCAAATTGATGTTTATTCTGAACTGCAAACATTTGGGAAGTATGTGAAATTATGAAGATTTGATGAGTTTTATAGTAATGTACTTAAGTTTAGTTCAAAATAATTTCACAGTGATATCCGGAAAACAGAGATCTTAAGCTACTTTTTGAAGCACACCTTCAGTCACGCATGCTTTTAGGTTACATTTGATAGTGAATATCTTTCTAAGGTGGGGTTGGTGTAAATATGGCCTCTCATTTCCCCGGGAAATTCAAATGCAATTCCTTCGTTCGATATATCTCTTATTCCCAACATTAAGAAAAGAACCACTACTCGCGGACATGAAGCAGCATGGTCCAGTCTCATCATCCAATCACCAAATAAGGTTCAGTTGACCATGTCGCTTAACAAAAGTGCTCTCAAGAAGACAGCTTTGGGTTTTCTTGAGGGATGGGAAGAGGAAAGGCCTTCTAAGAAAAAGAAAATTCGACAAACGCAACGATACGATTTATCATCGGACATATCAGACTACAATAACCCACCCTGTGTGAACAGGGATGATATATCAATCTATATATCAACAGAGGGGATAAACCAGACTCAGGCGATGCAACATTACATTTTTAGAAATGGAACGTTCTCTGAAGACACTCGTCGAGAGGTGTGGGTGACATGTGTTATGTGCCAAATGTGAGAAAACTGTGCCGGGGCTGAAAGACCCAGTTAGGTTTGCGATTCCTGTAAATGTTATTATTCATGCAATAAATAAATTTACTACCACTCTGCATTGTTTTACCCTGCTTTTAAACTATTTTTATTAACTTTTTCGAACAGGGCCCATATTTACACTTCATTTACTCTAGTGCTTATTCAAAAGTTTTTTGTTAATCATAGTTTTTTAAATGAAATAATTGATGTTATTCATTAACATCTAAACTCATTGTTAATGAAAGACAAAATTTAGAATTTTTCAAATTAAAAGTTACATAAAATAAAAGGGGGTGCCCATATTTACTACTTTTCCTCTATATATAAAAGCAATTCGGTAATTACCATCAGGAGAGTGGCAGTTTAATTTAATATTGTTTTAGAGTTAATTTAGTTAAACGGTGAAAATAATTGGTCCTTAAGTTGTCTAAATTATAGGATTTTTTGGTTGTTTTTTTAATCGAATGAAATCGAGAGAAACAGCCAAGGGTTTTCCACTGGGACCGGAATTCCTGAACGAAGTTGTGTCTATCACCCGACAAGTAAAAAGGGGATTGATTCCTAGCTTTTTCCTTCTATTTATTTGTCTTTCCTATCCCGAACACCATCCCTTTTTTTCTTAGATAGAGAAGGCACAGCAAGGCCAGGGACTCCGAAATCGGAGGGTAAGTTGGATTTTTATTGTTGAATTATTAATTCAATAAATATCATTATAATCTGTTGATATGTTTTTTTTTCGTTTTCACTATTTTTAACAGAAATATAAGAATTTTATTAAAGTTCACTGTTTCCTTCTTTATCCGTGAAATCGTTGGAATTTTATTTTAGTTTGCAATCGTTGTTCCAGTAATATTCGGTAATTTGAACAACTGATCATGGTTCCATTACACCTTAGCCGATCTAAATCATATTTGGATGATCTGTAAATGGTCATAGTCCACGGAATTTTCGTTAAGTGAGGTGCTCTTATAAGTACGTATCTAAGTAAATATCAAATAAAAAATCCATGGAACAATAAAAAAGGTATGAATATTTACAAATCGGAAAGTTTCATTCATAAAAAATACAAGAATGTTGTTCCATCGGCAAAGTGTTTTTGAATATATAATGGAGCCCTAAACAGTAGCAGACCCTGCCGTTTGGAGATCGCAATGCCTTCTTCGAACTACGTGATCCCTCGAGAGGTTTATGAAATATTCATCAAAATCGGAGAGTAATTTCCATCCAGGAAGCGCAAAAGACACACTTTATTTTACTTTATACCACTTCTCTCTCAGTGTTTGAGTCTCCTATACTAATACTATTTACTTCTATGAGGTGCGATAAGCATTGAAAACTTTAAATTTTCAATGGAAATTTGGGAAAAAAATTCGTGTGTAGAAAATAAAATAAAATATTCATATTCAGAAAAAGATCAATTCTTTGTTCTAATTTTTTTTTTTAATTATATTTTGTTTCTGAAACTTTTGAAATAATAATATGGTAGCTATTAAAGTATAAGGTATTGATGATGTATCGCTTCCGTTGCTTGCCTTTTATCACGAGTTTCACATTTAATAGTAACACTAAAGTTCTTTATTTATTCTGGAATCTTATGTCCCTTAAGAATAAAAAGTGATGTACAACCAAGGGCCTTTAGAACCTTAAAATTAAATAATATTTTACAACAAAATAACAGATAATAATAATAAAATAAAAATAAAAATATATAATAAAAAAGTAACTGAAAACTTAAAATCAACTTTTTACAAAAACAATAAAATTTCATGAATATAAATTATTCATATTTTTTACTATTAAAAAGTGGATATTGACGTTTAACGGTTTATCTGGGTGGATAGTAGGTGGTTATAGAATTATCGTGAATCGAGTGTGAGGCAAGATGATTCGAGTGGGTATGGAGCTAACTATGAAAGGTTAGGTATCTGGTTTGGGCCAAATCGGCAACATATGGAACATTAAGATCTTTAGGGATAAGTTTGCTTGTGACCTAATCAGAATCATTGAGGATTTTAAGAAGGTTTTCAATTGTAAGGATTGGGTACGAGAAGAATTGGAAGGATTAATGGCGCCTGAAAGATCGTTTCTGTATATTACAGCGGGTCTAATTACTGTCATTTAAAATTGGACTTAATTACTACTCTAATTTATTAGGAACTTTAAGTGCTAATCTAATAAATGTAGGTTTAGTCGGAAACGACGAGCAGTTTCTTGTCCTTTAGATCTGGTAAGTAATTTATTCTATTTAATGAATTTTCTCAAAATTAAAAAGGCTTACATCTGACTTACTGAACTTCTTCCTATAGTTGGTTGAAGAAACAAAACAAAAGCGCACAATAAAAATTACCACTTAGAAACAAATGCCTATAATCACTTAGATGGATACAGTCTATATTTCTGCCATGTCTCTAATTGAATTTAACGCAGTCTTCAGTTGTTTTATTATAATGACGTAGGGTATTACTTCTTTAAATCAATATAGTTACAATAAAAATCATATTATCCAAAATAAACAATGACATTACCAACTGTTAATTGAAACTACACTGCACCATCACTGTTAATTCACGCCCCTTAAACGGACTTCGAGTGAACTAGAAGAGAAGCGAACACTAACAGTCACGAACTCACCCCGACACTAACCTCCCCCTGGGACTATCAACTCCCCGTGACTCAGCGAGCTGTGACGTCAGAGCGTGACTCACACGGATGGGGATAGCGTTATCGGGGTGGGGATCGGCAATGATTTGATTGGCGGGATATTGGATATTAACGCCCCCCCTGGAGTGGTGACAGTAACTGTAATGGTCACATCACTTAGCACTGGTTTAGGGTGAAACATGGATTTGTGTTTCCCGCCCCAGATAAGGTATTTCCAGCCATCAAGGGATACCTCGCTCCAGTCACGGGATATTACGATGCCTCTAATTAAACTGCCACTTGAAGGCTCAGGGAATAGGGGCGGGGTTGGACGTAAGCCATTATCATAATTTTTAATCTACCCTTCTAAAAAAATAATTAAAATTTACAAGGGGAGTAATGCACTTCGGAGAGAAGGCTGTTAACCCTTCATATACATTAGGCCAGAACAAAAATTCTTATTTATTTTATTTTTTTATAATGGAAGTTTAAGATTTGAACAACGGGAGGGTTTAGTGAATGAAATATGCTGAAATATGAAATATGAAATATGAAATATCCTTCACATTTAAAAAAATAAAAATACAATATAGTTCATTGAACGAAGAATTTGTGTGTATAAGTGTTAGGTAGCGAAATGTGAATATTTTAAAACAAACAGATAAATAGATATGAAGAAAATATGTAACAAATTTCTACTGAACGAAAATGTAAAAAGATTTTTGATCTCATCAAACAGTCTTTTAATTCTCTAATACCTTGATGAAAAGCGTTCAAAGCACCCAAATAATAACAAAAGACTCATTTACATAACAGTAATCAGTACTGTTTGGACGTATGGAGTTGAACGTTGGTACATAACTAAACCTTCCCATTCTTCTCGAATCCAATCCTCGCAATCTCAAATCCTTCGTAAATTCCACAATTATCCTTATTGTATCACAAATAAACTTATCCGTTACTATCTAAAAGTTCCAAAGGTTGCAAATTTGGTCCAAATAAGGTTCCTTTCCTTCCATATGAAGCTACAAACCCACTTGAACCCACTAGACTCCCAACTTTTCACTCCCTTCCAGATAACCAGGTATCTGATATGAAGGTGGCGAAGAGACTATATACATATATATGGCAAATAGTTCTACCTTATATATGTAGAACTATTGAATTGCTACTAGAGTGTAGTTATTTACATGTCATTGACATGTGATCGCAATCATGTTCCTCATATTTCCTCTAATGAAGAACATTTATTGGAGTGCTACTTAAAGACAGTTCTTTAAGTAGATGAGAAATGAGTTTGAATGATTAAGGAGTTTGCTATGAAAGGATAGATATCTGGTTTGAGCTAAGTCAGAAACGTAAGGTATGTTAAGAACTTTGTGGATAAGTTTGTTTGTGACGAAGTAAGGAGCATTTAGGATTTTTCTAAGGATTTCGGATTGTTATGATTGGATACGAGATGAATTGGATTGTTTAGTGGAGCCCAAAAGCTCAACTCCGTACGTCCAGATAGGTCTAATCACAGTCATGTAAATGAGTCTTTTGTAGTAAAGCGGTAGGTTTGAGCGTTTATCTAGTACATGTTGAAGAAGTAGAAAACGACGGGGAGTTTCTTGTCGTTTTAGTCTTGTGTGTGGATTCCAAGTAAGACGTTTGTCCAGATGGAGTCTTAGGTAGCGGATCTGTTCAAAAGGGATTAATGGGACATCATTAAAGGAGACTGAAGGACAGGAAGTCATAGGTTTACGACGAAGGGTAGAGGTTATTTGATGGGATTTATTTTGATTCTCTATTTTCGACACCATTCTTGAAGGTTTAAGATATGGGATTGGAGTGTCTGGGAGACAATAAATGGATCATTGTTTACTGATAACACACAAGTGTCATCAGCATACGTGGTGAGGATGGTGCTAGGGTGCGTAGGGATGTCAGCTGTATACACCGTGTAGAGGATTGGACCTAGGATACTTCCTTGAGGAACACCTGCTGATTGGTTAAAGAGAGATGAATAGGAAAAGTTATGATTAACTTTAAAAGTTCTATCACTGAGATAGGAGCGGATACTAAGGAAATATGTAGAAGGGAAGAATTTACGGAGTTTGTAAAGCAGTCCTGGGTGCCAGACTCGGTCAAATGCTTGTTCTACATCGAGAAAGGCTCCCAGACAGTAATAGTGTGATTAAAAAATAAATGAGAAATGATCAATATTCTTCATTTTTGTAGAGATACGTCAGATGTTATATTAAAAGATGAATTGTCCGCAGAAACTTTTTGCTTAAATCTCCTAAACATAAATAAATTATGTCACTACTTAATTATTAACAACTGAATGAATACAAAAAAATTATTATTTTATAAAATATTTATTATACATAATTATTATTAAAAAAATATTTAAAAAATGAATGCTTCAAACAATGGTGAATGGAGATCACTAAGTAATAACTTAAATTATCCGCAGTGCCTTGTTGGTTATTTACCTAATTTATTGAAATTATCTCACTGGTAAAATATAATAATATTATTTACATTCTTGTGTTTTGAATTTTGAATTATCAAATCAACATAAAATTAGATTAATTTCGTCCTAGGTAATCATAGTTGGTAGTCGGTCCGATTTTTTTTAAAGTTACGTTATTTCACTCGTTAGGGCCCCATAATTCCAAAAGAGTGCTTCGAAAATTGCATTAAGAGTTTCCAAAGAGTAAGTCTGAAACATTCCAAGATTACTTAATTAATTTTGTTAAAAAAATCAACAGCGTGTAGCTCTAATGTAGTGCAGAATCAAAAGAAAAAAATCTTTTATGGAGTTGATATTGTAGTCGAAGTATACAGTATTTGACTGTAAATTTCTTTTTAATTTTGCTAAAAATAAATAAATAATTTTAAAAACAATATAATATCTAATTATTAGATAAAAATTTTGAGGTTTTGTTAAAATAATTTTTTTTTCTTAAATACAAAACAGCTTTATAGGTTAACAGAAGTGTTTTATGTAAGAGTATTTGATATCCTATGATAAACTACTGAAAAGAAGAAATAGATTCAATGAACTTTTAAAAAAATTTCCGAGGAAATAACTAATAAACTAGAATGTTTAAATTATAACAAATGAAACAGAAAATACCTTACCTAATAACCAGATTTATAATCTTACAGTCTTATATGATAGTATATTTTCGTACAGTTTAAGATAAGCAAAAAACAAAAATTATGGTAAAAGGATGTATCGTACAGTAAGTTAGAATAATAATAACGTATTTAGGACAAAATTAGCTTCTTCAGCTAAGTTCATTATTGCTATACAAATTTAGATACAGGTTCAATGTAAATAAATTGAAAAAAAAATTGTATCATGAATGGATGAGTTGAACAAATTTAATAATCCAGTGAAAATAAATAATAATAAAAAAAAAATATATATTTATTTTTTTTTTTTTTGCACTGATTAGTTAAGCTCCTTTTTCTTAGTTCCGAAGTTATATACGTGAACAAAAGAACTCTGGAGAAATTTTTTTTTTTATCAGCCGAGACACCCTTACTTTTGTAGAACGGTTCAGCAAGTCCCTTGTTCTTCTCCTAAGGCACACCTTTCCACATTTGTGCCACGACGCATAGAGGTAGACCTCAGAATGCCTTATTAAGACATAAAACCCTAACTCAAAAGCAAGGTGGGTATTGTTGAACTAATACTCTCCTACCAACGTATCCTCTAACAAAATATTAAATCCAATTGAAAAATAGAGTTCATTTAAAGTTCAATTTTCAAAACTACGGTGTATTAAGAAATAACAGCAAAAGTTTCATAATTATTTATGGCTATTTTCCAAATTGAAAGACTGTTTCAGAAAAATATAAAACGAATGTTCAAAGGTAAAAATTTCTTTATGCCCTAAAAAACAGAAAGACGATTGGGTTAAGTAGGCTCTCGAAATTTCGAAAACTCGAAATAATACCCTACAATGAACAAAACAGTTTACTACGATAATAAAACTTTCCAGATAATTTAAAAAATAAAGTTAACAATAATCCAAATATATAAAATACATACGTTAGAATATCTAACTGTATGTAATTCAAGAATATGAAGGAGTACGAATCTACTAACAGTGTTACTGATGATATTTCATACATAAATCACATAGATGTATAGAGACTAAACTGACAAACTATAAGTGTAGTGTACAAATATTAAGTATGGAATTGTAAAATGGGAAATAAGTGTGGGTTTAGGAATGGTACAGGTTACTAGGTTTTTCCTAGACCGATGGTATTCCCGGGGTTATGGAGGTAGACAGAATTTTTGTTTGATGTGAAATTATATATATATAAATGTATATTGTTAATGTGAGTGTATTGAATTGGAAGGTGTAACATTGTAAATAGAATCATTGTACTTCATATACTAACTTATGAATTTTATATATTAATATTGTTGTTGACTTTATTCTTTAAATTACCAGTAAATTAATATAATTGCATTTGTATGCCATGATTATAAGAACGTCTTGAAACTAATATAGTTAGTTATAACTAACTAATATGGTTGTTACTTTACAGACTGAACCTCGAGAACCTTATTAAACATTTAATATCAAAAGTCAATAAAAAAAATATTTCAATATATATATATATATATATATATATATATATATATATATATATATATATATATATAATCATTATATGAGAAGAAGTATAGTTAAAGTTGGTATTTTAGAGAATATGATATATTTGTTTGTAACTATTTAATTATTTCTTATTTTTGTTTAGCTATTTATTGAAAATTAAATTTGAATTTAACGCATTTTAATTTATTACTAAATACAATACAAATTAAATACAAGTAAATGTGATGATAATGCTAAAAATTGACATTGTAACCTTTAAACATGCGAATGAAAACCGATGAAAGAGTACAACAAAGTCAATCAAACAGTCTGGTTTCATTTTTTTTCACCACCCTTCAGGTTTTATTCGGGTTAAACTAAAACATAAAATTTATATTTTTTAAAAACAGAGCAGTTGTATTTCCACAAATAACAGGTAGGTATTATAAAATAAATAAAAAAAAAACTTTAATCCGTTGTATATTTTTCATATGTAGAATTGTTTTTTTGCTTTTTAATCATTGGATTGAAGCACGTCACGTCACACAAATCCATTCCTCTCTTAAAATAATTCATATGCCTGAATATTATAAATAAAATAAAAATTATTAAATTTTAAAATTAAATTATATACATGTTTGTGTATGTGTTTCATTACTCTGTACATTTAAGTTCAATTGTGGTATTTTAATTTAAATTTGTATTTACACACTATGACGATATTCTATTAACGTTAGTGAATAATTTATTCAATTACAGCTCATTTTTTTTTTTTAACTTCTGTACTTCTGTTTCAAACTATAATTTAGAAAAAAATAATAATAATTAGTCAATAGCTTGTAACTATATTTGGTCAGCAACTTGTTTTTTTTTTTTTTAAGTGGATAAATGCATATATATTTTCAATTTATTATTTAATCTATATCATTGTTACTTTTGGTACAACTAGCTTACATTTGAATTATACATACCCACACACACACACACACACACACACACACACACACACACACACACACACACACATACACACACACACACATATAAAAGATTATTACGGGTGGGATGAGGGCTGTCGCAGGTCATCCAGAACCAAACCGTGACCTCTGACATTACTTGCTTATTGGGTCGTTGGGGGTGGGAATGACCTAACAACCCCTGGACACCTATTACTCAACATTTTTACTGATATTGTTAACTATTTGTTACCTACAAGTTATGAACAATACTGCAAGATTTTATGACGTTTTAATAAAATATTGTTTTTATAATTTAAAAAAAATAAAATAAAATACATATAATATTATATAATGAATGATAATGTTTTCCATAAAAGAAAGTTACAATATTTCATAAAATATTACAGAAATAGTAACTCAGTGGGTAAGGCGCTTGACTAACAAGCCTGAGTTCGAGTCTGACTGAAGCAAGAAAAATTATCTTCTGTTAATTTGGCCGTGGCTCGACTTCTAGGTTGGGAGACCCTCCTGGGGCACACTCAGCCTCTGTAAAGGAGATACTCCTAATTTGGTAATAAAACCTGGTGGTTGAGGGTGATTTCGGCCAAAGCTTCTTTCACAACCGTTGGCCCAGTAACAGTAAATCCTTACTAAGTACTGAACCCTTTATGGTTTGTAGCTTTAAAGGTTTTTTTTATTTATTTATTTTTTTTATTAAAAAAATTAGTATTATTGATGAATCAGGCGTATTATTTAGTAATAATCCATAAATCCAAGAAAAAGGCAAGGTAGGGGGGGGGGTGGAAAAAAAAAAGTAAACGCTGAAAGAAGTAGGTATATTTTCATTTTAAAAATGTAAAAACAGAATTTTTAAAAACTTTAAAACTTTTACTTGCACCTGTAAAAGTATATTGTAATCAGAAAATGTAATGTAAATTATACAATGATAGATTTATATATTACGTATATATTATATGAAGGGTGTTAGGCTAGAAGGGGGTATTCCCCTATATCTGATAACAATAGTTCTGAATAAAAAGCGAAGGAAAATTTCAAACTCTATATTCTTCCTCATTAGGAACGGGTTTTCAAACGAAAAAGTCCTCTTTCTATCCTAAATGAGCCCATCTTAAGTGATAGTAGATTGGACAGATAGGGATGAATTCGATTTTTTTGGATATTCCCCTTCTGGCCTAACAACCTTTATGAATGCATATTTATTATAGATTTACATAGAAAAAATTTAGATATTGTCATAATAAGACTGAAAAGCATAAATTACTCCGTGGAACGGATTTTTCTAAAAGTATTACAATGGAAAAGACTGCTACAGGTGCATTTTTTGATGTATTAAAGTATATCATATTTTCAATGTATTTATCTTATTTTCCATTTATTCTGTGATATAATTCTCTCAGACAGAATGACTGCTATCACTCAATGAAATCCGGGGTTTCCCAAGCGTTAATACTCGCCTGCTCTTCTACTGTATATAATGTACACGCATAGCATGACACTAAGCCTTATAATACCATGCATACTGCAAACTATGCAATTATTACTAGACATAAAGGCCCCAGCTAAGCTGTTTGTTTTCCTTGTTTGCCGCTTCGGCAACATAGGATTTTCCTGGTTATGGAATCGAATGCCTGACACAATTAAGAATACTCTTTCGTGGCCCTAGATTCAAACTGATACACGTAAACCATGGCCAAGAAATACAATCGAAAGGATGAAAAAAATTTGGATAAAGAGTCTGCACAAATAATTTTTTTTTTTCTGTTTTGCTTTGATCCATGCCAGAATGAAGTACTATTGAATACTAAATACATTTTCAGCTAATTTACCTATTGCAGTGTTTGTGATTGGTGTTGGGGTGGGGGATTTTCGCTATCAAAAAACATTTTTCGTCCTAGGTGAACAATAGTTAAATTGTTAGCCGTACGATGAAAAGAAATTAAAAAAAAAATACAAATAATATGCATGGAAATTGGAAAAATAGACAATTATCAAAAGAGAACACTGCTAATAAAAAATGTGATTCAAAAGTTTATATTTTATTCAAAATATACATTATGGAATTTGGTAAAAAAAGAGAGGAAAAAAATTTAACTAGAAAAAAAAAAGAAAGAAGTTAAATATATAAATAAACAGAAGGTACCTACTTCTCCAATAGTGAATGCGTTAAATAATATCATAAAATAAAATTAAAATTAAAACCTTTCAACTAATTGAAGTGAAAATAAATGTAACGCATGAAAAAAAGAAAACAATTATATCTGCAATTATTAACCCGTAACCTATGATACAAACCGGGAGCATTTGTTTATTCTGTAATTCCCATAGGCGCTTCTATTAGGAGCTGTAATTCAGCGTTGAGGCAGTGCCTGAACTACTGTGGGATTAACAAGCTATCGGAAGTGGGTTATTTACGGAAAGTGATTTATGAATTTTATTTACTATTAGACGAGGGTGGGGTCCGTGTGACCCCACCATACTGATAGTGAAACTTTTATAATATATGATATTATTTTAGTCAAAAATGGTATATTACAACAGGAGTCGATGGATGTTAATGATCCCAATTTTCTGGAATGGCTATCTGGCGATGCAACTGCCTGAATCAGTGGAGGGTAACCTACTTAGAAAATAGATTGCTTGGTTGGTAAATTACCAAATCCCAAAGCCCTCAAATGTACCTGGGGAAAGAATAAGGTGTAGAAAGTGCCCAAGAAGCAGAGATATAAAAACGAAGGATTACTGTGCTCATTGCAGTACACCAATATGCACGGATTGTGCCAATAGTATCTGTGAAGACTGCCTCTAAAGGGGCCTATACACGGTCAATATTACTGATAGGATTAGAAAATACTGTCAGTAATACTGATAGTGTAATGGCAATACTGTCATACTGAAGAAGGGTATTGAGGAGCGATGGTCAATTCCATCAGTATTTTCTTCATTCCTGTACTGCCAGTAATATTGACCGTGTATGGGCCTCTTAATAGTGTTTGTGATTTGTATATTTTTTATGTTTCTTTTATAGTTATTAATAGAAATAAATCACCAGTTTTTAGAATTTTTTATGTACTCATGTCTTAAATTACAATTTTAATATTTTTTAATTTTCATTTTTACAGTTGTTTTTTTTTTAAATACACTTTTTTTTTTCGTAAAATAACAATAAACATTCATTTTTTTCAATCCCATTTAGATACCTTTAGATATGATGTGTGGTTGTAAAAAAAAAAAAAAAATTAACCGCGAACATTTTGAATTAACATATATTGCGGTCTGGGTGACCCCACCATACCGGTTATGGGACAATTTATGTATGGACCATACTAGTTGCGGGTTAAGTCCTGGTTCAAGTTACGTAAGCAAATAAAGATATAGTGTCGATACTACTTGAAAAATTACGTCTTCTACTGCTATTGAAGGCGGAGGTAAAAGAAAAAAAAAGACAACCGCAAGATCTGGCTCAGACTGCCTTCGTTATTGTGGCTAATGACATTCATGTTTTTTTTTTGTTTTTTTATTATTATTTATTTAGTTTTATTTTATTTTTTTAATTTAAAAAAGAAAGAAAAAATAACGAACTAAACAACTATTTTAAACATTTGGCTAACTTAAATAAGCTCCAAAAGGTTAAAATGAAGTAGAAGCTTATTTACTGAATTTAAATAACAGATAGTGAGGAAATAAAAGGAGAGAAATGGGAAGGAGGGAGAATGGTTACTGTAGGCCATTTAAGTTGGCCGGGAGCTCTTAGTGGCGGGCATAAATCAGGGGGGGGTTTTGAAAAATCGGCTTTTTAGGAAATAATTAAGGCCGGGAAGGGGGGAGGGGGGAAGAGGAAGCTGCTTATTGGCCCCGTCTCATTATATCTCACTTCATTTAGTGTCTTCTTGTCTAGTATCTTCGAGGGGTTTTGAGCCTCTCAGTGTAACCGCAAAAATGTCTATTCATTATTAAACGGCTTTTATTGGTAAGGAATTTAAAATCAACTTCCCCTTTTCGCTATTATTTTAGGAGCACGACTCTTGCAGGTTACTGAATCTTTAACGAATCACCTATAGTCCATATTTAATAGGAAGGTATCAATACTTAACAACCATTGAAAAACAAAATAAGTAACAATATTCTCTGTTAAACAGATTCCCTACCTAAGACACCACCTGGACAAACGTCTTACTTGGAATCCACATCCGAGATATAAACGAAAAGAAACAGCTCGTCGTTTTCGACTACTCCAATATTTACTACGCAAGCGTTCAAGGCTACCTATAAATTACAAAAGTCTTGTTCACATGACAGTAATTACACTGATTTGGACATACCGAGTTGAGCCTTGGGGGTTCCACTGAACCTCCCAATTATTCTTGTATCGTTAAAAACCATAATCCTCAATGCTCTTAATCATGTCACAAATAAACTTATCCATAACGATCTAAATTTCACATAGATAGATATGGCCCAAAAAAGATATCTATCCTTCCATAACAAGTTACATACCTATTCGAGACCACAAGCCATTCAACTTCTTCTTACTCGATTCTCGATAAATTTTCGAGGTGTTTAGAAATAAAATGGTATACAGTTGTAATAAAGTATAAAAAAATAAAATACCATACAATATGAACATTAAAAAAATAGGAATAGTGTTATTTTTTTTTCAATTTATCCAGTAAAAGCCGGAGTACCACAGGGGTCAATACTAGCTCCACTGTTATATATTCTTTACACTCACGATATGCCACTTAGCCCTCAACCATTGACAGCAACATACGCTGATGATACAGCAATATTAACTAGACATAAAGACCCCACCATTACATCATTAACTCTTCAACACCACTTAACAATACTACAAGAATTGTTCAAAGAACGGAAAATAAAACTAAACTACACCAAATCACAGCACATTACCTTTACACTCAGACAAGACTCTTGTCCACCTGTCTTCATCGACAATCAACCCATACCACAAACAAACGAAATTCATTACTTAGGACTTACATTTGATAGAAGAATGACCTGGGGCCCACACGTAAAACAAAAACGTCTCAGTCTAACCAAGAGATTAAAACTTCTGTATCCAATGCTTCCTAAACGGTCGACATTAAAACTCCGACAACGACTGAATACATACACTTACTTACTTACCCCTTACTTAATACACCTTAATACAATTACTTACTTACTTACTAACCCATATGGACATACGCCACACAAATATACGGGACTGCAAAAAATACACACCTTAAAAAAATACGAATATTCAAATCAAAATTACTCAGACTAATCACGAAATCACCTTGGTACGTTTCAAACCACACACTTCACACTGATTTAGAAATACCCACAATAAAGGAACATATACATGACCTTTATAGACGATTTCATGACAGACTTCATGGACATAACAACATACTCATTAATGACATGGCCACGACTGACATACCTGGAATTACTCTCAGAAGGCTTAAAAGAAGCTGGATGAGAGATTTGCTCAAATAAATCTCTTTAATCCATGCCAGGAGGAGGTACTATTGAGTACTAGTCTCCCACACGCATACAAGGCCTGTAGCATTCAATTTCATCACATTCACTGATTGTTACTCTAATAACAGGTGTGAATCAAAATCTGAAAGAGAAAAAAAAAAAAAAAAAAAAAAAAAAAAAAAAAAAACTTCCTGTATTTATCATAATACCAAGAAATTAAGGAAAAATAAATTAATAAACACTCAATTTCTCCTTCACTAGATAATAATATACTGGATATGTTTATCCATAAATCTATTAAAAATATATAGATTTAGTATTGGGGCTTTTTGACACTCTCTATCTCTGTTGGTGTAACTCGGATTGAATATTTTATGACAGCTTCTTTATCAGAAATTTAAAATAAAATATTTTTTGTTATATAACGTTTGTCTCTAGAACCTAACTGCCTGCGAACTATACATCTTTGGATGAAAAAAAAAAAAATGTTTGCCTTCATTTTTTAAGTGTTTCTCTTTTTTAATACACTAGCTCTGTTGGCGTCCCTCAGATCGAATATTTGACTACAGTTTCCTCATCAGAAGCAGTAGATATAAAAACAGTAACTAATAGATAGACATATCCATGATCTATTATTTTTCCAAGTCAGGGAGAAAATGAGTTTTTATTACTATATTTTCCTCTTACTATGTGTGTTTTTTTTGTTACCCTACTATGTACTTTTTTTTTTTTTATATATATTTCGCAAAATAAGTATATAGTGATATTTCTCGTGAATTTTTAGAGTATCAGATCTTTTGCAATTAGTTTTAAAGTCCAGGGTGGGATTTTAAATTGTTATGTTTGATTTAAATATATATTATATTAGATATATATTTCTTTACGATGTGCATTTTTTCGTCATTAAGTATATTTATAGGACAGGTTTAAGCTAACAAGTATATGAATTTATTCGTAATCAAAGTTTTAAGAGCAATTAAAAAATTAACAGAGAAAGTTTTGAAAGTAAAGGAAACAATTGGGGATTACGTTGAAAGCTTCCTTGTTCGTTTATCAGGCATTAAATGATGTTCTTTTCCTCAAGTAACTTCCGACTTAGAATCCTTTCCCCTTCTGTAATATTATTTTCAGCAAATATAAATGAGAGGTGGATATATTTCAGGGGATAACCATGAGCGGATTGTGTGAGATTTGAAGAAGATGAGGAAGCTTTCGCTAAATCTTCGCGTGGGTATTCAATTTCTTATTTTTCAATCCAATACACCCAATAATTTGATGCTAAACCTCAATAATATCTCTCTTCTTTCAAAAAAAATATTTTCCTTTAATTTACAACCTAACAGATCTATTTGTAATAAAAAAAAAAAATTGAAATTGATTAAAATTGTAAAATCTATTTATTCTATAAAAATAATTAAAATATATTGTTTTAATTTTTTTGGTAACGATCGAAAACTTGGAGCATGAGCTAAATAAATAAATTTTTGGGCATGAGTAAAATGTAAATGTTTATTCTGCAGTTTAAATCCTGGCATTTTTATTAATTTTACGCATAATTCAATATAGTTTATCACTTATTAGATAAAACATATGACTTATAAGTTTCGTTTATTGGATTGCAGTCTGTATAGGACCTTGACCTCCTTCAGCAACTAGTTCCATTCGGCTCTGTCTATATCATCTCGTCTCCAGTGATGTACGGCTATTGCCTTCAGATCTGCTTCAACATCTTCTAATCATCGCAGTCAAGGCCTCACGCGTCTTAGTACACCGCCTAGCTTTCCGTAATTTTTCATATTTTCTTGGGTGTTCTAGTTGGTTTCATCCTCTCCAGGGGTCCCAATCGTCTTAATCACCCCATCCGGATATAGAAGACAATATGTTTCTCCCCAAACAGCTTCTGGAATTTCTTATTTTTCCTTATTCGCCAGGCATCTCCAAGTTTTACAGCACCGAATATTGGATGGAGAACCTTTTTCTACGCTTAATCCTTCGTGTAATTTAATTAATAATTGGTTCGTATAATTTTAATTATTTATAGTTTATAGTCTCTTATTAAGATCGTTATATGTCTAGTTTTATGCAAATTGAATTTATTAGTAAAGTATCATTCCATTTTATTTAGAGTGTCCTTTCTTTTCATTAAGAATATTATATATTATTATTGCATATTTTTTACAGTTTTTTTAAGGGTTTTTTTAAAATATTGTTATTTGTGCAAACTGTTGTTATTGCTCTCTGTTTGTTTGTTAATACTTTCTGTTTTGTGCAGGCAACGTTTTTTTGTCTATTGTGTACTAGAAGTAGATGAACGCTTAATTCTTCATGTAATTTAATTATCATGGTCTGTATAATTTTAATTAGTTGTAGTGTTTTTTTCCCTAATAAGATTATTACCTATTATGTATTGTTGGTTTTTTACAGTTTTTTAAAGGGTTTTAGAAATATTGCCATTTGTAACTGTTGTCTGTAACTCGCATTTCAAACTTCCAGAACTCTTTCGTTTTCTGCTGTTGAAGTTCACGATTCATCTTGAACTTAAGCGCCATTTCCGAACCCCATAAGCAGCGGTTCCCAGGAGCAACAGTAACTTTCATGTCGGGTATTATCGATGTTTATCAGGCTTCCAAGGTACCTGAATTCTTGACAGCATTGTATTTTAAACGTTTTGAGCTGAATGCATGGATCTTCACCGTTCCTTCTTCCAGTCTTCATAAATACTGTCTTTTAGAGATTTATTTCAAGCCCGAGTTCCTTAGCTCCTGCCAAGAACTTCTACAGAGTACCAAATAAGGCTTGAAGCACTCTTTCTGATGCTGAGTAAGACGGTGAAAATGATACCACCGGTATTTGTCCTTTGACAGGGGAAGGGGTGTCACCCATTCGTAAACCTTTCCCTATTTTGAATTCATCGGAGGATGTACGTCCGATCTTGAATCTACAGGATATCTTGTCGAGGATCATGCTAATGTGCCTAATCAGTGTTTTTCATAATCCCTAAAGAATGCAGACATTTGTAAATTTCCTCTCTGTCAATAGCATCATATGGCTACCTTGAATGCAATATAATTAATACATCGTGGAGAGTTACACTATACTCATTTGATATCTCCAGCATTTGTCTTACCGAAAATATATGGTCAGTGGTTGAACGACCTGGTCTAAAGAAACATTAATATTCTCCAACTACATTAAAAAAAGAAAATAATAATAATTTAGTGACAATTCCAGAGTGGTAACCAGTGATTAAGTTATTTTCTTTTCTTCGAGTTACGTCAGTACAGTACCCGATCTGCTTGTGAAATCTATGTTAACAATATCTCAGTAACTTGTAGGATAATTTTTATAAATAATAAAATAATATTAAACAAATGAATGTATTTTAGTCAAATTAAATTTAAAAGAAACCCAGGTTCAAATAAATTTGATAAAAAATATACCAGGTTTCTTATGTAAATAAAAATAATAAAATTAATTGTTAAGCTTAGCCGGGTAAAGCTTCGTGTGAAATTCACACCGCAAGATTGCTGCATTGCGGGAAAAATATATCCAAAATTTCCAGCCCTAATATTACTAGTTTCTCATCCTTCCCATTATTATCTTACGTTTCTTTATTTAATGATCAAACAAACAAGAATAATTAGGATTAATTATAATATACATGAGTGTATAGTTTCTGGGCGGGTATATTGAGCAGGGAGAGAGGTTTTTGCCGGGCATTGTGCCCTTCGGCCTAAGAGCTTCCTCGCTCCAACCAAATCCTCTTATTTATAAGCCTAACTCTGCCTCAGAAAATCGGTACTCAATCTTAGCCTTTCCCGAGTACATCGGATTTTACTCCTGGTAGGAACCCTTGTTTTTAGGACTGCTTCCAGAACAAATATTCAATATGGGACAGGCATAGAAAGTCCTTTAACATAAAGATTTCTATATTTCAAAAAGTAGCTAATTTAAATATATCTCAACAAAAGGCAGGGATGCAGTCAACGCCTTTAAGTTATCCATATCTAAAAAGAGTCACAGATAAGTTAATTATATCGCATAAAGTCTATGTGAGAAAATATGATCACAAAAACATGTAAATAACTTGAATGAAACTACTTATTCGTATCACTCTAAAAAAAAAAACAATATTTTAGATACCTACAATTATAATTTTAAGGAAATAAACATTTTATTCAACATACTGTATAATCAAACATCATTTTGTCTGTTTAAAGCAACTTTGTTTTTGATTACATTGTTATGTAATTAATATTATGTATTACTGTTATTTATATCTTCATGAAGTTTATGCATTTAGTTAAGTGTGTAAACATTAAAATGACACAATTAATAGTAAACATTCATTGCCACCTTTTCAATAAAAGTTTTCAGAAGATCCCTATAGGCCATTCCATTACGGAGTATATAATTGGGAGCAAGTTGAGAGACAAGTGGATTTGAGTGGTTTTGAAGTTTACTGTAGGTTTGTTACAAAGAAACTGTTCTGATGTAATAATTTTTTTTTTTTTTTTTTTTTTACATTTTATGTGGTTTTAGAGAAATTGTTAGGAAGCTTAAGGTGTTTTGTTTTTAGATAAAAATTAATTTTTTTAAAACATATCTATTAAAACTGTATACATAATCCAAACACACTAAGTAAATATAAAGATAATTTCCATAATAACATCTCAATTGCTTAAAAAGCAACTATATATTGGTAACACTTCAACAAAAGTCCTGTATTATAATGGGTTGCAAGTTGTGAGACTAGTGGATCTGAGTAGTTATGGAATTTACTGTAGATATCTGATTTGGGCTGAATCAACAAAAAAATATTAAGTTCTTTATGGAAAAGTGTATTTGTGACAAAGTAAGGAACATTGAAAAATTTTCGCAACAAGTTGAATGCATAGGATTCGATTCAAGGTTGGAAGGTTTAG
Organism: Euschistus heros; assembly: GCA_003667255.2. NCBI lineage: Eukaryota > Metazoa > Arthropoda > Insecta > Hemiptera > Pentatomidae > Euschistus > Euschistus heros. The sequence continues at coordinate 838,062 of RCWM02000329.1, read as the reverse complement.
TGGAGCCCCGACAGTCATGAAAATGAGTCTTTTGTAATTAATTCTTCTTGTCAGAGGCCTTGGAGGTTCATCGGTAATGGTGTGGGAAGCACATTGGGAGAAGAGTGAGTTAAGTGGGTATGAGGCTTATCATGGAATGATGGATATCTCCGTTGGGCCAATTCTGCAACCTAAGGGAAATTTAGACCAGTAATCAATAAGTTTATTTGTGACATAATAAGAAAACTTAGAACGTTCGTCTAGTAAATGCTGAAGTAGTCGAAAATATTAAGCAGTTTCATCCCGCTTTGATCTTTTATGTAAATTCTAAGTAATGGACGTGCGTCTATATAGAATCCTTGGTAGTGGATCTGCTTAACATATATCAGTGAATCGGTCATATAATAAAAAACGAACCATATATTTATAGAGAAAGTCAGGTAAAATATTTTTAAAAAACAAAAAATAAAATATTAGAGAACCTTCAAATAAGATGTAAAAAATGATAAGGGCTATAAGTTTTCTTCCACTCACAAAATTTCATTATTCATCACAGGAATGAAAGTGAATTTGTTTAAAGAGAAAATAAAAATGTAAATTATTAAATACTTGTTTATATTTGTATGTCTCAATTGCGACCCACGCCGACAACACGGCTATGATCGCGAGAAACGCCGGCCTTGAACAAGCCAATTTAATATAACCACACAACATGAACAATGTACACGTCCGGTGTAAACTATGTAAATTGAAAACAAACTAACACGATAGCTGTCACTCTTTGTACACAGACAACTATCCAATATCATTAACATACATAATAATTGAAACTTCTTTTTGAAGTTCCAAGGCTGATATTGGGGCCAATTGTTAGTAAAAAATGTTAAACGTTTACCTGTTAAGTAATAAGTATATTATATAATGAAAAGACGTTCTTAATCGATCCTTCGATAGAAAAGTAACGTATGCAGTTACTTACTTAAAACGATTTGGACTTGCTAAATTTACGAACCTCCCAATAAGACATATTTGAAAAAAAAAAACACAGAAATTCCACACCAGATTCTAAAAATTGTATATATATCTATATATAAGAATACTTGTCGTGAGACGCTCTTTACAGCCCTTGACAAGAAATCTAAGAACCTAACCCTTCTACCTAGGAACTAGGTTGGGCCGTATACAAAGGATAGTTTTATATACCTATATACCAAGAGCTGTTGTGTGAGAGTTGTGTTGTTGTTAGACCTGGTGGTGGAGACAAGTAATTAAAATTAATAAATTATAAAGTAATTTGTAATTAAAATGGCCAAAAAAAACATTCTAGGCATCTTGTTGCTTCTTGTCCTAGAAATACTTATCCCGACTATCACAAAGCTCATTCAACTAGAAACGATTTTATAACCAATTAGGATATGCTAACGTACATACAATATAGCGTCAGCAGGAATCTATAGTGCCAAATTATAAACTGAGGAACAGACATCGTGTCGTAATGTAAAAGTTATATGTTACTTGCAGTTAATTTTCATTTACACAGTTGATACCAGTCGTGTACGTTGTTTAGGTTGTGGCATAATGTTATGTTGCCTTGAATAGGTTCTGTCCTAGCGGTGACGTCGGCTTTAGTATACTATTGTCTTCTGTAAGTCGTACGTAGAAATACAAATATGAAAAATAATTTAATAAATCGAATTTTTGTTCTTTCTTTGAAAATTCTCACTTCGATTCTTCTGATGCATAAAGAAATACGATAGCAGTTGAGGTACGCACGATGGTATAGAAGGATCAATACAATTAGGATTGAAGAATTAATTTCCACTTCTATTGGAATTATTTTATTTGAAACACACACACAGATTAGATGTAGTTATACACAACAATGCCATGAGACCACTAGCAAATAAACTCGCAGCCTTTAATATACCGTTAAATGAACAAAATTATAACAAAGAAATCCATACAATATACACTATAGCTAGCAATAACGGATACAGTAAAACCACAATCGATAATATTAAAAAAAAAAAAAAACTATGAATAATATATACATAACACCCCCAGAGGATAAAACTACCCCGAAGAAATATATTTTGATACCATATTACGGCCCAATATCCACTAAAGTCGGGAAAGAATTAAAAAAATGATATTTAAAACCAGCATTTAAAATAGATAAACCATTGTCATTACAACTAAAATGTATTGACTGTGAAGCAAAATACACGGGATAAACTGGACGATCGGTAAATCAAAGAGAAAAAGAGCATGCAATAACAATACCCAAAACTCCAATTTCACTATCCATCTAAATGAAAATAACCACAAATTTAATAAAGACTCGGGAGTAAAAATACTACATAAAGTAGAAAATAGCCTAAAATTAAATATTTGTGAATTATTAGAAATAATAAAATCGTTTAAAACCGATCCAGAGTTTTGTTTAAATGGTCAGATAAACATATAGCCCCATTTAAAATTTGTTTCCCATAGGAACGAAAAAATCCAATGAGTCATAAGGGAAATCCCATAATTAATCACAAAAATTTAACCTACCTGCCCCCTTCCACTTCTCACGAGTTCAGGTAGAAGTCTATTTCTATTTCAGTTACCTCTTAGACACCATAAGGTAAGTGAGAACTGATGTTTGATTTCTTGTCATAAATTTTTTTAAAAACTTTTAAGTGTATATAATCTATGGAACATAGTACTGATGTGTTGGAAAATTTTGTATGCTTTAGAACTGAGGATGAATGTTCAACATTCGAAACTAGTTTTCTAATGAAATAATCCCAATAGAAGTGGCAGTTAATTCATCAATCCTAAATACAACAGTAGTTGCAGAATACTCAGAACAATTATTGCCATTTGTAACATGAGAAAATTTTGTTACACATTTTGTCATGAGCATTTGGATAACTTTCTACAGTAACTAATAATACTAAAAACTAATACGGCTCCAGGAGGGCTCTTCGCTTCCTTCATTTTTAACCTATTTTAAGGATTTTTTCTACCATTTGTTTCGTTTGTGACACCTCTCTGAAAGTAAGTCATCGGCACACATATTTCATTATTTTCCTTCGCCTCTCAATACTCTCGATTTCTTCATTTATTATCCATCTATTAAATCATCATGCCTCCATTTTGATCATTCCTATATTGATATGTGCTATCTAATTGCTATTTATTTATTTATCAAATATATTGTTAATCTGCCTAGACTTACTTAAAACGTTGTAACGTATCTTCGGACTCACTGTATCAAACACGGTTAATATCATCTAGGGCTTTCCAGAACTAGAAGCACTAACAATGAAATCATTCTCGTAACATTGAAGGATAAAAAAAGAAATGTTGTTTATTCGGATGTTTTAAGAATTTATTATTTTTCTTATTTGCATGATTTTTACTATAAAATATTTTTATAGATGAATAACTTCAATCTCTAGTTAAAATTATCTAAGTTCTTTACTTATGAGAGCTACAGGAAATGCTAGTATCTTATATAATTCACATTATTATATATATTTTTATTAGATTATCAAAACTATAAAAGTTCAACCATCACTATTAATGTTCAAAACTGTTTACTGACCTCCCATCAATCAAAAACATGTAACAAACCTGATTAGCAGCCATCCTGAAGCACGAAGTTGTTGGACAACTAAGGCGCTTGGGGATACCTCGCCTGCATGACAGTAATGTCTGCACTAACAGCCTGTCAGTGGAATCGAAGCGGCGAATACAAATCGGGGCTTAAACAGAACTTATTTGTGGTCTCGGTAAATAGTTTCTATAATCATTTACAGAAACATTAATGAACTAATTATTTATAGTTTAGTTTGGGCTACCGGATCAAACATTAATTTTTTCTTAAGATCCAACTAACTGTAAATTTATTTTAGCAATACAATTACAAAGATTCTGCTACAATATCTGACAAATAAAAATTCAATCTTGTCTAATAATACAATCTTCTTTAAAATAAAAATTATAAATAAAGCTATTTCGGCTTGAAAAAACAGATTTTGTATTATGAGCTAAATAAAATGTAAAATAAAAAAATAAATAAATCGGTTACAGATTCTGAACCTACGGAAATGGAAAAACAGGTTTAAAAACTTATTTCCCCTCAGCGAAACCGTGTATGCACACTCCCTGGAAAAAAATGGCCATTAATGATAGATTTCACATCGCTATTGTAAATTTATTCTATTAAAAGTTTCCAAATGGTTTAGCCGAATTTGGGATCATTTTTCTTGAAAATAATTTCCTTTCAGATATAAATTATAAAAATAGGTGGTTCTATTTAAAAACAAAGTTGGCATCGCCACGAAAGGAAAAAATATAAAAAATGAATTTCGAACGATGGGAAAAATTCATAGGGTCATTAATTCTTAAGTTCAGTTATACGAGAAAAAAGTGGGGTGGCCATGTTTGCTTAGACATTCTATATATTCTACCCTAAAAGGTTTGCTAAATTGTATCCAAATTGATTATTTAATTTATTTATTAATATGAATAATTTAAATTACCCGCAATAATTAGCATTTTCGCAATTAATTCAATAACATTCACTACTTCACCATCAATTAATATGCTTTTTGCTGTCCCTAATGAAATATTTCAGTGATAAATTAAATTGACTTAAGTTAAACTCTAAATGGACTCTTGATTACCTTTTACATTGTCTATTTACACATGTTTCAAGCCATACCACTATATATACTAGTATGGCTTGAAACATGTGTAAATAGACATTGTGAAGGTAATCACAGATTAGGAGAGACCTGGTAATGGAGCATTTACTCCGAAACATGTAGTTACAAATGGAAATAAATAGGAGTTATGCCTAAGGAATATTTAATAAACAGGTTAAAAAAAGTAAATTTTTATCTCAAAACTAAACCCCCTAAGCTTCTTAAAAACTTCTCTAAAACCACATCAAATGTACACAAAAAATTAAAGCATCAGATTATTTCTCAATAAATATAGGAACTAATATTATAGTGAGAAACATTCTTCCAATGGTGTTTGAAATATTTCGTTTTCTAGTTGAAATCAAAAAGCTGTAAATAGTCAAGTTAAGCAGTTGACCAATTGCAAACACTAACTGAATTTGTAGTTAAAATTTAAAAGTATAGTTCTTTCAACTATGTATTGTTTATTTCGTTTTATGTCACTTTATGCTGCTATGGCTAATCGGACGATGCTACGGTGGGAGTCCTAAATTTTGCCTATCCAGGTATAATTAGGATAGGGATCTTTAACGAGTACCTGACATCGCACAGGCTCGGGACCCCCATTTTACGTCCCTTCCGAAGGACGGCATAGCTGAGGATTTTTTACTTCCTTTAAAAAATCCTAAGGTCATCTGCCGGGCTGCGAACCCGCGATCTTGGGTTTAGTAGGTTGCTATGCTAACCACTACACCACAGGTGACCCCAACCATGTATTAATAGTTAGAAAAACTGTCTTCTTTATGACTAATTGCAATGCAGTTACTAGTTATAACTAAAATTAAATTAAAGTAACTATTGTTCGTAGTTCGTTATTATAAATAGATTTTTCACAACTCCGACTATTACTTACTAGATATAGTGATATAGAGATAGTAATAGTGATTTGTGAAGGTTTCCTCGGCGGGTACAGCCCGCGGCTGGTACACAACTTTAAGATATGTCGTGCCTCAAGCAATATTTCTCATGCCGTGTTATAGACCAATAAGATCTAACCCAGTTCTGACCGGGCACGCGGTTCTTATTTTGTATTCTCTCCAGACGTAAATCTTTTTCTTTTTTTTTTTTTTCTGAAATTGATTTATTTTAATCAAAAATTAGAATGGGAAAATTAATTATTAAATCTTTTTTTTTGCGAATCTCGTCTACATAACTTATTTTTTTCTTTAGGGAATTGTTTGTGATGTATAAAATCTTGATTTTTTTTTTCCATATATATTAAACTTATTTAAATGCTTAAAAAAACGCATTTTTTTAATTTATTTTTTATTCGGCTCTTTTTTATTTTTTTAAAAACATGTATGCAGAACAGATACTACTAGCGAATGAGGTTTGCTACCATGCAATTGGCAAACCACACGCAGCGGTACATTCTAACCTTCAGTCAATTGATATTAGCAGAGCAGGTCTCTCATACTACTATTTTTCAGCAGTTGATTAGAAACCTAGAGTTAATTATCAGTTTTAATAATTGCAAATGAAATATTTGTATTTTGTTTTTTAAATATGCATTTTTTAGTGTGGTCCATACATAATTAAATAATTAAATAATTATTAAATAATAAATTCTTTTACCTTTTTTTTTATATAACGATCTTGGAATTCATAAATAAACATTAAAACATTTAATTATATCAATTTATACGAAATAAATTTCAACCCACCTAGGAGAGATTCGAACCCACGATCTTCTGTACCGAGCGCACTGAAACCATTTCCCAATGGCGTTCGGCCATCGAGTCCCCAATAGTAATGTGGTTAAACAATTGCTACATAAAATATAATTAAAATAAATAAATTAACAAACAAACAAACAAGAGTATTTATTTTTACTTATAATAAATTGTTAAAATAAAAGTTCCTAATTATCGTTTTTGATTGGATTCGGTTCATTTCGTAAGAAAATTATTGAAGAGAAGATAAATAATTACTACAAAAGATAAATAAATCGTGCTTTCCCTATTTATTTATTGTTTTAGTTTAGTCAGCCAGTTATCAGACCTATTTGGACTTCCGGAGTTGAGCTCTGGGGCTCAAATAACCCTTGTAATTCTTCTCGTATCCAATCCTTACAATCTAAAATCCTTCGAAAAATACTTAATGCTCCTTACTTCGTTACAAGTAAACTTATCCATAAAGATCTTAATGTCCCATATGTTGCTGAATTAGCCCAAACCAAATCAAAAGCATTTTAACGATTTTGTGAAAAAATGTTTATTATTTTCTGTCCCAATCGTTTTAGAGAAACATGAATATGAAAAATCACTTCTCTATATGAACCTTCTAGTTTTTTTTCAATAATAATGTCCATGTCGAACCGAGTTCTGAAAGGCAACATGTGGATATTTATTGCAACTCGTGTAGCTCATATCATCCACGTGTCAGTAACTAGACAGAAACATGGACGTTATAAATTTAATTGAGTTCCACTATTAAATCTGACACCAATACATATCTGAAATTTCAAACAAACCCAATATTCCTATCGTTCGAAAACATTCCTGGCAAACATTATTTTTTTAATTTATTATTTAGTGTATTGCTCTTTTCATTAATTATTTTCACTTAAGTTAAAAAATTACTTATCTTAATGTTCATGATGCTAAATATATATTCATCATTTTGATAATACGCAAGACTCCAAATTGGCCCCAAACTTAAAAAAAATTCATTTACAAACATTGTAAAAATGTGGTGTTATTTCGGAATTCGTATATCGGAAATAATTTAATGCCAGGAACTGAAAAAAGATGGGAAAGAATTTGAATTGACCCAAAACACTGATGTTAACCATAACCGCCTGGAGACAATGATGTTTTTCTTTGATGCTTTAGAGGGGTGCAAGCAATGAAAGGTAATGTTTAAGGAATATTAGAGAACAAAAATGATACATTGAGAAGTGCAAATAAACCTTAATTAATCTCAGAATATTACATTCAATTTTTAACCAGACAACTGTTTACCAGTTTCTATTGAATCTAAATTACTTTATTGGATGGGTAATTTATAATATTTAATTTTTAATTTTTGTTTACATTATGGTCCAGGACTATTAAGGGTCAAAACTTAATTGTCTTACCTATATACTACAGCTTTTCATTATTGAAATAACATAAGAAATCTTTATATATATATATATATATATATATATATATATAAATATATTGAAATTTACAACTATACAAAATATATACATCAAGTAAATGTGTTGATAGTGAATATAATGGCATTTTTATAACTTGTGAAGAGCTACTCACTAGTAGCACTTCAATAAATTTTACACTATAAGGTCTCTAGGCCATCTTCTTTTCAGACGCCTCGGAGGGTTATCAGGAATGGAGTGCGAAGCAAGTTGGAAGACTAATGGATTAGAGTAGATACTATGGAAGGATAGGTATCTGGTTTGGGCTAAATCAGTAACATATGGGACATTAAGATCTTTATGGATAAGGATTTAACTGCCATGTAAATGAGTCTTTTGTAGTAAAGCAGGAGGTTTGAGCGTTTGTCTAGTACATGTTGAAGAAGTCGAAAACGACGAGCAGTTTCCTGCCCTTTTAGTCTTGTATGTGCATTCCAAGTTAAACTTTTGTCCAAACGGAGTCCTAGGTAGCGGATCTGTTCAACAGAGATTAGTGGAATATCATTAAAGAATACTGTAGGACAGGAGGTCGTAGGTTTACGACGAAGGGTAAAGGTTATTTGGTGAGATTTAATAGGATTTATTTTGATTCCCCCTTTCTTGAACCATTCTTGAAGGTTAAGGATATGCGATTGGAGTGTTTGAGAGGCAATGAAGGGGCATTGTTTACTCATAACACACATGTGTCATCAGCGTAAGAGGTGAGGACAGTGGTAGGATGAGTTGGGATGTCAGTTGTATACACTGTGCAGAGGATGGAGCCTAGGATACTAAGAAATCTTTAAAAAATAAAATTCACTCATGCTAAGAACTTCCAAACTAAATGCAAAGCTAATATACTTAAATGAGTTATACTCAAAAACAAAAATGACTGTTTCTAAAATTGCCTAATAATGTCTTATTTAATTATTTAAATTAGATAATGAAACTTATAGCAACTTATGAAATAATAGCATGAACTAATTATACATGGATTGTAAGCAGTCAAGTCTAAAATATGATTTATAAATATTTTATGTTCGGAAGGTCCGTATATGGTGAGAAAACAGAAGAAAAATATTCAGTGAAAAGATTAGGTTATCCATTGTCCAATGCAGCCCATGAACCATCCTCTTTCCGTAAGGGTCTTGGCACCTCACGGTGTTTGAGTAAGTTTTTGGTATGCATTCATAAGCTTCCTTAAAATTTCCCTGTCCTCTTAAAATTTTATATTATTTTTTTTTTTTAATTCATTATTAAGTCGATTATATGTCTGTTTGTCTGCTGGTAGCTGTTTATCTTCCACAGCTTACGTTCTCTTCTCTGTGTTCTGATGAGATTCCTTATGTATTGTGGATACTTTGGTTCATTGTTTCTTTTGCTCATGAAATCAATAAATTGAAGTTTCTCAAATGCCACTGCTTCTTTTTTTATTACTTACTACCATTCCCTGTCGCGGCTTCCCTCGCACTCAAATGTAGAAAACTTAGATAATTTTAAGTATTAATTAAAGTTTTATTTATCTATCGATAAAAATATTCTATAGAAGTATGAAATTGAGCATTGTTTCTTGAATGACATTTCCACGAGTAGCAGTAATTTTTAACCTAGTATCCTTGCACAAATAAGGTTGTTGAAATTCATGTAAAAATATAATTGGACACCCAATTTTTAAATTTAACATGTGAATTGCTAATTCAGATGGGCAGAAACTATTGAAAAACTCTTGCAGATAATAAATTACATTATTGTAGCTTATAACTAAAGACCTATGAATCATATTTTTCTACACAGTATACAGAAACAAATGATCGAAATTTTGATTTTGTAATTTTTTTTTTTTTTTTGTAGAAATAATTTTATTGTTTTCGTCTGATTGAATTTTAATTTCTAAGCATGAAAGTATATGACGTTGTGGCAAACCTCGTTTCTGCCTCTCAACATTGTACATTTAAATTTTTATTATTGTAAATTGTACCATTGTTAAGCTTTCCTAGAACTATGAAGATGATAAGTAAATTTTTTTTATAAATTTTTAGTTCTGTATAACCATATAACTTTTGTAAACTTTCATGCAGAATACCGCCTATTGGTCAATTTCTAAACTTCACTGTTATTCACATATTATCGCTTTTTCAATAACAAAATTAATTAAGAATCACTGATTTTATTATTGCTAAATCTTCCTCGAACTCTAATGATGATCTAGTAAAAATTTGGTACGGATTGGTTAAGTAGTTTTCGTGGTTAGTGATCACAAACGAAAAATGGATTGTCCTTATATATAATAGTATTAATTGGTTAAAAATATACACTATAATAACATATGTTTCGAAAAAATTAGAAAGGGTCTGACTTGTACTAAGTTTAAATCAACAATTAATTATTACTAAAATGAAGCGAATATTCATCTTTCGTAGTACCTATTAATCTTTTTTCTTAATTACCTTTTAATTATAATTATAGTGAATCCAATAAAAACTGGGTAATTTTAGCTCTTAGGGACTAGGGAAGTTTCTAGTTCAAATAATTTATTAAAAGTAAAAATAAAGAATTGTTTTTAATTAAATTATATTTTAAAAATTTATTTGTTTAACCTTATAACTAATTAATTAATAGATGGCCGGTTGTGCAGAGGCGAGGGCCCCAGCTTGCCCAGAATATCAGGTAGTGGTTTCGAATCCCACCTGGATGTTATTTGTTTTGAATAAATTAGAACAGATCGGAATAACATTAAATGAATATGCTTATATGAACAATTAATTATTATTATAACGAAACGAATATTAGCGGCAAAGTGAAAATGATAGGTAGTGTATTGGTAGGCTACTGGAATGCAGTTACACGGTCGAGGGAGTAGCCCCGTTGAGGATTAGGGGGGACTGCACTGATTAAATCTTACCCCTTCGGTTCCAATTACAGGGCCCTACCACCAATCGGGTAAAAATCCTGTTCTTGGGTCGGTTTCAATTATCAACGAATATTAGATTATCGTTGCCAATTTACTTATTCCACATCACTTCGAATATTATAGTATATTATGCAATGTATTTATTTATACCAAATTATTAAATAAAAATAATGATTATTATCTATTGAATGCTTTAAAGAGAGCACTACTATCTCTACTATTAGCGTTGAAAGCTTGATTGTGAATGGCGCCACATGAGCTGATATTTGAAAGGATATCCAAGTATGGTATACAAGGATGCATGATTTACCGTAGTCCGTTGCCACCAATACCTTGGGAAAAAATTATCTTACAAAGCAGTAACAAAATCAAAAGGAAAAATAAAAAAATCTAAAACTCTATTTTAGATAGACCAAGGAAATTAGATAAGGCCTAACCCAGGAAACCGAGGAAACCTGGAGGTCTTTTGGAGGTGCTCAGAGAGAATGGAAGATGAGAGACCAGGTAAAGACGGACATTGCGACGCCGACTTAGGCTTTAGCACTAAAGATAAGTACTCTATATTTCAAATAGCCGAGCATGAGTTTAATAATGTTAATTGCGTGCAGGCCCATGAGGGAATGAAGTTTAATATTATATTAAGTTTCAGACTATTAAAATATAATGCACTTTTATGAGAAAATACATTTTTATATTCATTATTTCTTTTTATTTATTTACTTATTAGATTTTTTATAAAGGACACTCTCTCTTTTATTTTAGTCTTTTGGATTTTCGTTCTTTTGGTAATTTTCAAACAAAGTAAAGTACCTTCTTACTGGTGAGGTTGATATTACGTGCAAATACCAAATGAATACAACAACGTGTTTAACAGGATTTTTTGTTATTAATATGTCGCACTGGATTAATATTAATAACAATAATAATATTTAATTATTAATAATAATATTAATATTATTTAACATTAACATTGATTATACCAAATAGAGGAAGGGTGTATGTTACTATTTAAATAAAATTATAAAATGTCCAAATTTAATGTACCGTTATTTACCTAAGTGAGCTTGGAAATATTAAAATGGTAGAAGATGCAAAGACACACTATTCAGGGAATGAATAACCTACTCAACTCAACACCGCCATTACTGGAAAATAATAATTCGGGCAATTAAAATTCCAATGAAAGCGGAGAAAACATTTAATGGGAGCACTTGAGTGGAACTTGAGGCTATATAATCAACAAACCGGGAGTGAATATGAGAGATAGTTGCCGAGGATGGTTAATTGAAAAGTTAATTGAGCCGCTAGTAGTCGCCGCGGGATGTTAGCTCCTAATGAAGCCCGGGTAATTGCCGGGCCCGGATTTATCATGGACCCTCATCTCCTCTCGTAAAATTTCCTTCCTCTTTAGCAGCTAAATATGAAATCATCCTGGTATCAAAGGTTGCTTTAATATTTGAGGAAAATCATTTTTCAATTACTGCTTTGTCCGATAATCGACAAAAAACAATAAGGTAAAACGTGAAACTAATTTCTACGCTCAAAGTGGAATAAAGGATCAGTTAATTGCACTAAAGTACATTATCAAAGAGTTTAATGGATTATATATTTTTGAAATACTTATTTAAAGTATAATGTAATTCCTCTTTGATAGTTTAATAAAGAAATGCTTGTAATAAATGGTGATAACACTTCCACCGGTCGCGACGATGTATTGGGTTGGCAAATAAGTAATTTTGGGTTTTTTGTTTAGTTAAGTCGACAATTTAGATTCTTCCAACATTTGAATGGACACAGTCTAAATATATATGTTTTTTTTTTCTCTTTTTATTAACAGAAATTTACAACTGTAATACAAAACACATCTTGCAAATATGCGGTATATATGAGATATAATGATATAAATACAACTTGTAGAGGAACTAGCCATTGGTAGTTCTCTAATGAATATTTACAAAAGAACATCACGAGGCCATCTTCTTTTCCGACGCCTCGGAGGATTGCCAGGAATGGAATGGGAAGCAAGTAGTGCAACAAGTGGATTTGGATGAGCAGTGAGTTTATTATGAAAGGAGAGGTATCTGGTTCTTGCCAAATCAGCAACATATGGGATATTAAGGTCATTGTGGATAAGTTCATTCGTGAAAAAGTAAGGAGCATCTAGGATTTTTCGAAGGATTTTGGATTGGAGTGATTGGATGCGGGAAGAATTCGATGGTTTGGTGGATCCCCATAACTCTATTCCGTATGTCTAAATAGGTCTGATAATCGTCATATATATGAGTTTTTTGTAGTGAATTGGGAGATTTGAACGCTTGTCAAGTAGGTGTTGTAGTAGTAGAAATCGACGTGCAGCTTCTTGTCTTTTCAGTCTTGTATGAGGGTTCTAGGTAAGTTTCTTGTCCAGATAAAATCCAAGGTATTTTATCTGTTCTACATTATTTAATGGTATTCCATTAAAAAATACAGGAGGACAGGATGAGGTAGGTTTTCGACGTAGGGTAAAGGTTATTTACTGGGATTTATCTTAACTCTCCAGTTATGACACCATTCTTCTAGGGAAATATGTGACTGGAATGTCTGGGATGCAGCAAATGGATCTTGACTGATAACACGCTTGTGTCATCTGCATAGGTTGTGAGGATAGTATTAGGATGAGTTGGGATAGCAGCTGTAAATACGGTATAAAGGATGGGACCGAGGATACTACCTTGAGGAAAATCTGCAGCAGTCTGAGGAAAGGTGGGTGAGTATGTAGAATTATGGTTAATTTTAAATACTCTATCAGAAAGATAAGATCGGAGGATGAGGAAATATGTAGAAGGAAGGAATTGGCGAAGTTTATAAAGCAGACCTGGGTGCCATATTTGGTCAAAAGTCTAAATATTAAAAATGATTTTATACTAGTTTATAAATTAGGAAAAATGCAGTCCTCAATGGGATAAGATCAATTGGTTTTATGAAATTGGTTCTATGTGATTTTCAGGCTAAATTTGGTTTTTAATATAGGACTAAAAAGTAAAAATTATAACAGAAAATAATCAGAGGGATTTCTGCAGACCTAACATTGTTGGGGAAAGTAGTGTTAGACAATTGCCTTGCTAGAAAACTTTGTTGGACTAATTAACAACTTGGGATCTGCTTACTTCAACATGTTTAAGAAACTTAGGGGCCTTTTACTTTAATCCTATGCAAAGCAAGTCTTTCTTCCTTTTCTCAAAACTAATATTAAGTGAAAACTTTGCACTCAATTTAAATTTTTCCAAGTCCTTGGAACTTTGGCCAGTAAATGCATTTAGAAACAAGGTACTAAATAATAAAAAGAAAAATCTAAATTACATCAGGCGAGGAAGAAGTTTAATATGCAGTTTTGCTAATTTGCAAAATTATATTGGTGAATTTTTTGAAGTCAACAGCACCATTCTACTTTCAAATCATGACGTTCATCAAATCCATCTAATGATTTTTAACAATGGATAAAGCGTCCTAGAATGAGTTCTTTTAAAATCCAACGAATTGCGTAGTGGAATATGAATTGATAAAATTTGTCTCTATTTGTTTTATTAAATTATAATGTTTAGTAAAGAAATATTTTATTATATTATATATTATTATATAAGAAGGCATATCAAACAGATGAAGGAAGAAACTGAAAGAAGAAAATAACAGATCAAGACGTTTCGATAGGGATAACTACAGGAAAAGACTAAAATAAATTAAGGTCCTTGTGGGAAAGTGAGGGAAAGGAATAGCGTGGACTGAGGAAAGAAGGAAAGAGCAATTGGAAAGAATGAGGAAAAGGTGAGAAGACAGAAGGAAGGAGAGAAGGGGTAGGAGAAGAAGTGAAAATAATGATATTCACGTGGTATCTAAGGCCGTTCCGTAAAAATAATAAATAAATAAATAAATCCTTTTAGACGAGTGATTTTAAAAAACAAATTTTTTAGTATAACTTTTTATTTTTTGTTGATACTTACAACTGTATACAATAATATATCCAAAAAATATGTTGATAATGATAGCAATGTCAAGTCAATAACTTACAAAACACTATTCATTAGTTTCTCATTATTAAATGTTTTACCTAAGAAGGTATCTAGGCCATCTTCTTTTCAGACGACTCAGAGGATCATCGGGAATTTCGGGACCCTATTGGGTATGGAGTTTACTATGAAAGGATAGTTATGTGCTGTGGGTTAAATCAGCAACACATGGAACATTAAGATCTTTGTGGATAAGTTTATTTGTGACAAAGTATTCAGGGTTTTGGATTTTAAGAATCGGGTACAAAATGATTAATATAGGTAATAGAAGAATCATAATTTTTATTGTTGCTGTTGTTTTTATTATATTTAGTTCATTCATCCTAAAAAGGTGTTATTTTTTATTATATTTGTATGTTATTATTAAAATAATATAAAATTGATGTACTTTATTTACTGGCACGACATACCCACTTATCCTAACACAGTAAAAGTAACATAGGCAGATGACAATGCAATTCTGATAAGACATTTAGACCTTCATGAACAACATTTCTTACAACTGGTACAAGACTGGTTCAAAAAATGGAAAATTAAACTCAGCAACGACAGGATATCACTTCCACGCTTCAACCTGATACCTGTCTTTCAGTTTACATTAAAGATATTCCAATTAAGATTAAGGAATAATTTTAGACTGAAGGATGACTTGAGGTACATATGAGAAACTGAAGCCGCTGACTTACTAAAAGAAACTTATATCCACTTCGCATCAACGATCAGCATTGAAAATTATACAAAGACTACATTGTTGTTGTACTTACTAAAACCACTATGGATGTACTCATCACAAATTCACGGTATAACTAAAAAGATACACATTAAAAAAATAAAGAATTTGAAAGTCAGAAACGTTCTCAATCACCCTGGTACATCGACAACAAATACCTATGGTACAGGATCACATCCAGACTATGTAGGAAAGATTTGATGACAAACTTTACGGAAGTAATAAAATCTAATACATATCATGGTCTCAAAAAACATGCCAGAAATTAGTTGATAATTAAAAAAAAAAAGCTAAAAGTAGTTGTTCATGCCTACCCAGATAAAAATAATTAAATATCAAATTAGGAGTAAGCACAGTTGGGTGCTGACCTCCTTGTCCGATATACCAGCTATTTTTTATATTATATTCGCATCTTATTGTTGTCACGCAACGATATAAGGCGTGGATTTAACAAAATAAAGACAAAAAAATTTATTATGTTCTAATAATATAGAAAAATCACTTGCTTGATATAGAATTCCTTTCCGGTGTGGAAGTTTGTAGCTCTCCGCAGCACTCTGCCACAACCAGTCACCTGAAACGAAAATAGAATTTTATTTATTCTTTTATAGATAAAGTAATTATTTATTTGTATTACAATATTGATGATCGAATTTCGTTAAAACTGTTTGTGTACATATTGAGTTCATAAATTGATTCCAAACTTTGGTCCATCAAACTCAAAACTACACACATGGCTGACAGACAACAGAACCAATATTTTGATTTGAAAGATCATTTTGACTGACAAGTTTAACAAAATTTTGTATGACTTCTCACTTTTTAAATAAGACAGACTTCAATTGATCAAGACTGTAATACCACGAGAAGAATTCCACTTTCAGATAAAAATCTTCTGAGAAACTACATTTTATAAATAAAGATGCATCACAAGGTCAGAACAAGAACAGATCTGTACTAATTCACATTGACTTCTGTAGTATAATTTTATTTTATTTTATTTTGTTTGCGTATTTTTTTTTTCAGATCACATCATTTTCTAATTTTGTTTCTCACTATTTTGTGATTGCCTTTTAATTCTAAAGTATTCACAATTTTGTAATTAGCGAAGCACCTAATGCGCATGTATTCTCTTTGTTGTGCTCTTTATTCTCGATAAACTTCTTTTTCTTAGCCCTATGGGAAGAGAAAATAAGTGTGCGCATATATGCATATATATTGTATATAGATACAACACTAGGGCCCAGTGCTGGTTAGTACTTAATGGGGTAATCGAAAGACTTACCGGTCTGGAGTTTTGGGGCGCTAAAAATATATATTTTTAGAAGAGCATCATTTTGTATAAAAAAAATTAAAAACACGTAATAAATATTTATTTTAAAAATATATACTTACCTAATCAGACCTAATGCCGACTATAGTATAAACAATATGAATTCTTGTAGAGGTCAACTTAACAATTATTGTAGAAATATTGTCTTTGTATATACTGTAATGTTGGTGATACTATTTCTCTAAGAAATAGATTCGAGAAGAAAAATTAAATGTACCTTTATTACACAATCTACGCACTCAATAGCCAGTGTTAAAATTAGGGTATTTTTCTTTTTTTTTTTTTTTTTCCTTTTATCTCAATATCAACACCTGTTATAATTACAATATGTGAATTTTGTAACATATACGTGTACGTACAGTACCTAGCCTTATAGACATTGAGGAGCGTAGCGCTTAACAGTACTTCCTCCAAGCAAGGATCGAAATATATATATAAAAAAAAAAATGAGCAGATTTCTCATCCAGCTTCTTTTCAGCCTTCTGGGAGTATTTCTGGACATGTCAGCTGTGGCCATGTCATTAATGATTAGTTTATTATATCAATGGAATCTGTCATGAAATCGCTTATAACGGCTGTTTATGGGTGATTATCAAATTATGGGCAATTTTCTTAAAACACTTTTAAAATTTTTCAATGTGGGTTAAAAAAAAATTAATACTAGGACTCAACCACAACAAATCTAGCATAATAGCAGCTCATGATCGTCGCTTGAAATTTATAATTTTCTATCTAAAATTTTATTGCCACTACAATCACTTCTTGTTTAATTATTTTTTTTAAACTGCCTTAATTGTGTCAATTATTATTTAATTAATATTGCTAATAATATTTATAGAATATAACCAAACATGTTTTAAATAATATGCCATTTATTAAAAACAGTAAAAAAAAAAAAGAAGACACATCGAATAATTTAATTTACAGTAATTTTCAAACTAACTTATAATTATCAATTTCAATTCCTGGTGTTACTAAATGCTCAAAATGAAATCCTAGATCGTATAAGAAGCAGCTCAAAGAATTAAACTGTTATTTCCTCGGTGCTTCTGATCATCAAAATTCAAGATTACTTTAGTGTTATATGTTCACAATATAGTAATAATGATTGGCCTAATCTGATGTATTTTCATCGTAAATTTTACAGGCTTAGTGATAGTTGCATCTTTCTCTATAAGCTCAGTATATTTCAAGAAATTTTGGGAAATAATTGAATACTATCAACCAAAGCATCTAGTTTGAAAGAAAATCGTCATTGGTGATAACCCTGGAAATGACAAATTGACCACAAAAACACAAAACTTTGTAATAGTTCTCATTTTACAAGTAACAGGTCACTTCACAAAAAAGTTTTATATCCAAAAAAAGAGGCCACAAGGCCAAGTTTTTCACTGAATAGGCAGTGACATGAAATTTCCGATAATTTGAGAATCAACCAAATATGTTCTTTTACTGTGAGTGCATTACTACCTCTAGTTACTTGACTATAAAGGTTAATTTATAGCTAGGTATGCTTTATTAACATTTTTTTTACTGAATAGCTTTATAACTATAAAATAAATATCAACTTTATCGAAGACCACTTTGTGTTCTTGTATTGTATTGTACCACACTACTTGTGTCTATAAGAATTTCCACCAAATAATTCATTAATTTAAGCTTAGTTTAAAGATATGAATCAAACTTTGCATGGTTATTTAGTTATTACTTAAAGAATAATAATAACCATTGTGAATGCTAAATGACATGAATTTATGTGGGAGACAGGCTGAAGTGCAGCGGGTGTGTAGCGCCGAGTGGCAGGGGCAACCGTGCGTACTAGCTATCAAAGGCAGGAGATATTGGCTTTTATATAAACATTAGCCTCTTCGAGCAGGAGTTCTTAGCTTAATATAGCCTCCTCAGGACTGAAAATCCAACAATATAGTAGCTTCAAACATTTGGTTACATTCTGAAAAAAAATAAACAGTAATAACCATTAACTTGGCAGTCTAAAAATAAAATCCCAATTTTACCCTGACTGGAAAAAACAATAGATCATGGTTACGTTTATCTATAATCTACTACCTTTTCCAATTTACATTTTTGAATGAAAACTTCAATTAATAATAAAATTTAATTAACAACTAATCATTATTACAAAAAAAATTAGAGAAAGTACGGGCTTCAAACGTGACTTTTTTCATTCAAACTAATATGGTATGACCCCTCAACGGTATGTCCTAGTGACAAATGTTATATGACAAAAAATATTTTCCATTAAATTACGGTTCAGGAAACCACCATTAATTTTTTTATCTGACCAGCAACAGAGCAAAATATTATATAAGAGCGTGTCAAAATATTATATTTTGATTGTGAAAAAAAAACGTTACATTAAAATATATATAGACCCCATGCCAAACGACATATCCATGAAAAAAAAAAGTTTAATAATTAGAAAGCCAGTCAGTAACTAGCCAGTCCGGCTAGAAAGAAATATTTATGAATTATTTTTTTCTCAACTCCTTTAAATGTTTTGTAGAAAGGTAAATTAGAATTTTAATATTGTCGTTTGAAAAATGTGGAGTGGTATGAAAAGCAAAAATGTTTTATCAGTGTTTAGCTTCAACATGATAAAAAAATACATTTTTTTTATAACTACATATTAATTCAGAGCGAAAATAAATTACGTTATATAAATTCTGCAGGTAATTTCAATCAATTTATATATTTCAATTTAAGGTTTTACAAGCGATTATATGTACCGCTTTTAAGTTGAACGCACTAACAAGTGAAGTACCTACTTAAAAATAATCTATAAGAAATAAATTGATGGATATATAACGAACTTCATTTCCATATAGAATCGTTATTTAACTTTATACGTAAACAAAAATGTTAAATATATGGTTTAACACAAAATAAATATATTACTACATAATTGTAGAAAACATAAAGCAGTACATTTAAAATATTGTTTTTTTTACCAAAGAGGGATTTATCATTGAAAAATAAATTAAAGAAAAAGTTAAAATTTCTAAAGTTGTTTTCAACACTTTTTTTTTTAAACCCCCTTTCTTTGAATATAAGTGTCTCTTTAAATTCGCAAGTGTAAACTGTACATTAAATTGCTGTTGTTTTGAGTTTTTGTATGTGTTGTAGAACTAAAAATAAATTTTTGACATTCGAAACTAATGTTTGAATAAATATAATAACAATATAAGTGGCACATGATTACTGGTTGTACTATTATTCTTTTATATAATAAATGAACAAAGAATTGAATTCACAGCGTTTACACATGACTTCATTTGACGGTGATGTAATAGTATACATTTAGCAATAATGTGAAAAGAATTTTTAACCAAATAAAATATTTCTTCGAAAATAAAATACCTAAACAGCTGTACTCACTGTTCCACTAAATTTCAGGTTAAATCGACCATCATCATCCTGAAAACCCAACAAAGAGAAAACTCGTGGTAAGTGCATGAAAGGCCTCCGGTGAATCGGAAACCCCACGTGCTCTTCTACTTCCGGCTACTCTACTCCAAATAATACTTTAATCGAGAAGAAATAATCTCACATAAGTTAGATATAACAACTAAATAGCCTTCTGCATAACAATTTAATACTATTAAGTAAGCAACCATTATTATTTATTTTTTATGGGATTCACAGTACAGCATAAGATGTCAAATAAACAATGGTGGACTATAACCTGTTGTCTGGAAATTAATGCAGGATTTCATGTTTAAACCAAAACCTGATATTATTATTAAAGAGATTATTTATCAGGTTTTGGTTGTGTTGAAGAGATAACATACAAAATTAAAATTTTACGTGAAAAAAAAAATTTCTGCATCTTGACTGAGAGTTGAGAAAGAAATTTATAAATTTTATATTATATTTTTTTTCTCGGCTCCCAATAGGTCCCTACTACCCTCACAAAAATCGGCATTTAAATCTGTGAGTTACAAGTCAGAACGTCTTCTTGTAATATTAAACCAAGATATCACACTGTGTCAGAACTGGTTAATGGAATCATATTAAAATTGTACTTTCGGGCCAAAACTACGACGTAGAGTAAAAGTAATGTTTCAGGTTTTGGTTTTAGTAAAGAGATAAATAATCTCTTTATTAATAATATCAGGTTTTGGTTTAAACATGAAATCTTGCATGAATTTCCGGACACCCAGTAGTATCTTTAAGGACGAAAACTACTGAAATCGTTAAATTCTAGAAAATAAAAACGTATCCTTAAGGACAAAAACTAATGTGTTAGGAAGGAGTGTGGCCACGGATGTCCTTCGGCCGACAGATCGTGCCATCCTGAAACCTGTATCTTTTGCATGCGATTTAATTTTTTAAACAACTAATAAATAACAAACAAGTTATCTTTTTTATTTAGAGCTTCAAAATTTTTATAAATCTCAAAACATAATTAAAAAAAAAGAACTCATGATAACTTAATATTCAGTTGATAACTTGATATTCGCTGCTCTTGACTCATATCAGTAGGAATGACTTGTACTAAGAATGGATACTAGTCGCATATTAGTTTAATTCAATGAGGGACAAAAAAACAATGAAAAATATTGCTGTGATATTTTGAATAACTACCTCTTTGAATTTAGCACCTCTCCAACAGACAGTTCTATACACAAATCAAAACATTCTCCTCTTGAGTACTTACTCTTCCTGCTGATCTTCCACGAGTTTCCTGCCTTTCTCCAACACTTATCAAACTTTTCCTATCTGGCCTACCAGGCATGCAAACAAGCCTGACTGACTCACAAAAAAGCATATCAATCTAAACGTTCAACAGATCAATAACATTCACAGAACAAATAAACATTAAAATAGACAAACCGAAAAAAATCGTATATGAATGTTTCCTTAATTAAATAATCCGAATTAAGTCCTAAAAACAAACCTACATTGTAGAGAACAGTATTCGAGCTCAGATTATGTACGCCTCACCTTTGTGGGGCTCAACTTCTGCAATTAGTTACAGTAAACTATTTACGAAAGATAGATAGATTAATAGAAAATAAATTTTATTCTGGGACAAAGTCCCTTAGGAATAACAACAAATTAATTATAAAAAGTAAATCACACGTAAGGTGTGGGTATCTTAAGAAGAATAACAATATTCCATATCGAAGATTTTTGAGCTCTGAATATCGACAACTCAATAAAAATTCAGCACTTACATATCGCTATCAGAGATTGTAGGAAAAGTAGCAATTCCAATTTTTTCTACTTAATTTATTTCTTGTAGGTGAGATGGTTTCGCCCTTCTCAAAAAATAGGAACTGCTCTGTTGGTACTGAAGTAGAAATTGGAATAAAAAGTACATAAATTGGACAAGTTGTACTAAAAAGATTAACATTAAAACTTTTTCTAATTTAAACCAATTTTAGAAGGTTTTGTTACTTTGTTATTTAGTATATTTAGTTTTATGTTGAGTTTTAATACTCGTAATATAGAGAAAACGATATATCGTTAGGTACGTATCGATGTATCAAAATATTAAAAAAATCTATGTTATTTAATTCATTTTAAAAAGCATTTACTCCTCTTTAAACAATTATCATTAAGTTACACGTTTCGGGATCTTCCGTCCCATCTTCAGACTGAAACAATGTTTACATTATCCATTCACTTTCATTTAAAAAGTGCTACTAAATGAATCACTTAACTAACAATCTATTAACAATAATATAATTCACTTATCTGTTCTTCTGGTGTTATCCACCAAGTCTATTTCAGTTACATATAAAATACCTCAACCCATTAGGGTTCGAGGGTCCATTCCTTATTCTGCTTATTGTTTATTATTGAAGAAATTAATATCAGAATATTGAAAGAAAAATTTCGTCTACATCAATTTCTCATTTGCTTCAATTATTATTAGTTTGTCCATGGGCCATCCTTATTAAAGAATAGACAGGAAAATCGACTAAATCGCTAAGCGCAATTAGTTGCTGAATAGTGGAAACCCTCTTTGAGATATTAAAACCTTGATTCCTTAATTATATAAAACATCAAACAACTTTTTTGTCATTATTTCTTATAGTTGGATGTTGTGCATTATGTTTTAACATGCAGCAAGGCACTTACGAAATAATTATAATTAATGAGCTACGATAAAAGGTTGAAAACAAGGCAGAATACGGATATTAGTGGTGTAAGGAGATAAAATAGATTAAAGTTAATTGAATTCTGTTGAAGAGGGTTTGCCTGCTAACTTAATGATAAAACAAGATGGGCGAGGGGGGAGGGGAGGTGGTGTTTGAAGAGGAGAGAGCTTTTGTAAAGACAACCAACTGGCAGCTGGTGAATAGTTTAAGGCTTCTTGGTTCCACCAGTCACCTCCAACCTCTTTCCGTCGGCCTTATCACGTTAAAACTGCATTATCCTATATCATTCGTCACTGAAAATAACCTTAGTTGGTTTTTCGGATATAAGGTTGAGGATTATAAAAATTTACATGTTTACAATTAATGCGAAAATATGAGAACAAAAAAAAAAAAATATTATTTGAAGGGTGAGAAAACAAGACATGGGTATTTTTAATACGCTTTTGTTAACTACACCTGTGTGTAACGGAATCTTACATAGCAATTTTCACTGATTTTCAGCAATCTGATTACCTTAAAAATTTGCACATTCTTCAAGGACCAATGACAATACAATAATTGCACAACTTTGTTCTAATATACTTACATAGTTTAGTTAAGTTACCACCAAAATGGGTGTCTGCCTTGCAAAAGGTGGAGTAGTAGGTTTTATGTTTTATATGGACTAGATGGGCTCTGAGAATAAAATATCCGAAATGAAACTTAATTTGATAAGGGGAAAGTGTTTGGGGGGGGGGGGGGGGGGAGAACCCGAACTGTTTAAACTTTTTTTCAGATTTAAAAAAAATACAAATAGGTAAATACATTCAATCAAAAATGCTATATTTACAAAACCAAAGTTTATTGAATTGTACGTCTAAAGACATCCCTTAAGCTGAATTTGATTTAGGCGTTTTGTCACAATCGATTGTCAAACATCGACTAACTTCGCACACTTTCAAAAAAGGTTAGTTTTGGTCATGTTTAAGAATCCATAACACCACAACAGTAAATGTTATATCCTAAAAGTTGTAGATCATTACATTTTGTGCAAGATGGGGTTTCTAAAGCAAAACTTTGCCCATTTCTACTCCAGAGATATGTCAAAAAACCAAAAACTGTTGGTTGATTTTGCATAAACTGTGTTGAAATTGCAGACAAATCACGAATAGTACACGGAAAATTAACTTCGAACCTTGAACTATAAAAATTAAAAGGCCTGACTGCTACATATTGTTCACCACACTTAGCTATTTGGTTAGGTTTGCTATAAAAGTGCGTTTTTCTAGTTTTGTATTTACTTTAGCCCCCCGTTGTAAATTGAAATAAATAACATATGTTTTTTTTTTTTTTTTTTTTTTTTTTATCAAATAATCACTGACTTGTTACTAATAGTTCCTAAATGTTCATAAACATATCCTAAAAACGGGATAAGAATATAAGTAAACAGAACATATCTTTATTTTCCATTTAGAACAATATAAATAGTTGGCACCTTTGAGCCTGTCGGCTAAAGAAAAAATAACATGGAACATGTTTTAGGGTTGGCTCCCTTGTCCGTCAATTGTAGATATAGCGTCGGTGAGATTGACAAGTCAGTTGTTTGCATTTTTTTGCAGGGGTTCACCTGTGGTGTAGTGGTTAGCATAGCAACCTACTAAACCCAAGATCGCGGGTTTGCAGCCCGCCAGTTGAAAGAGATTAAAAAATTCAAAGCTATGCCGTCCTTCGTAAGGGACGTAAAATGGGGGTCCCGAGCCTGTGCGATTTCAGGTACTCGTTAAAGATCTCTATCCTAATTATACCTGGATAGGCAAAATTTGGGATTACCATCGTAGCATCGTCCGATTAGCCATAGCAGCATAAAGTGACGTTAAACGAAACAAACAAACCTACTCTGAGATATGTCAAAAAACCAATGATTGTTGGTTGATTTTGCATAAACTGTGTTAAAATTGCAAACAAAACACGAATAGTACACGGAAATTAGCTTCGAACCTTGAACTCTAAAAATAAAAGGTCTGACTGCTGCAAATTGTTCACCACACTTAGCTTTTTAGTTTGGTTTTCTATAAACTGTTTTTCTAGTTTTTTTAAACTATATATATATTTTATATTTTGTAAATAGTTAAATGGAAATAAATCAATTGGAATTCAAATCTCCCTCGCTTCTTGAGGAAAATACCTGAGAATTATAGTTGCGTGTTCTCGCAATTTTGAGGTTATTTTGCAGCGTATCGAGATTTGGAATTAGTATAACTTTTGCTACGATCTTCGTTTAAGTTTTAACCATCAACTTTTATCAAAATCTATCGATTGTATATAAAACATTAGTTTAAAGTGGTGACAGTGAGGTGTTAGAATAAAAAAAATATTATCGAAAATATATAGTCGGCCTATACGCATCAAAAAGCCAAAACCAAATACAAAGATCGTAAACGGTTGGAAAGGACTTCTTAAGAAAGATCGAAGGGTAATAATAAAACATCAGATGACAGAGTAAAGCAGTGCGGCGAACGTTCCTGAAGTTCCAGATCAGCATTGTTTTATACTTATTACCTCCAATAATGCGAAAAGCTTGGTCGCGCATTCAGAAGACATCTCTACCGATACAATCATCAACCGATCTAATCAGCGAAACTTGGATGGAAAATTCCATTTCAGTGAATGTGCTAAGCTTTGATATGAGATCGTATTGTAATACCACTAAGAATAGACAAATTGCAACTACATCATCGGTAGTAGTACCATCATCATCAAGTCGCAAAGCCGGTAGAGTCACCATAAACCGCAACATAACTGGTTGTTATAGAATTAAAATTGACAATTCGGAAATTTATTTGGAAATGAGAAACGCAAAACCTGGTGATGTCTGTCCAGTAAACGTAAAGGCCAATGTAATCTTAAAATTCGTACTCGAGTGTGTGTATATTCACCCGAGTAAAGCTTTAGTTAAACTTTTTATGTTACGATCGTTGTTAAAATATTCCAAAAATATCGCTAAAGTTATACCCGATTTCGAGCCTGATCTTACTACACCAGTTATGATAGTTGGAGACTTTAATTTTTCATGTCTCACAAAACCGCTCTTTGCCCGATTTCATGTTCAGCGAGTTCAATTTGTCTTATATTGAAACTTCTCAGAGAAAATAATAAATGTATTGATCTATTGTTTACTAGAAATCTCGATGTATCTTGTGTGCCACTTGTCTCATACTTTTCGTATCGCAGACCTATAATTAATATACTCATATTGTAACACAATAATTATTTGTTTCCTAAATACAAAAATAAAAATATTTTATTTAAAATATATAACCCGTTACATAAACGTATTCAAGTACAACGCACGGCCGTGTCCATGACACAGCCACACCCCTTTTTTTTATTTAGTTTTTGTAGAAGACAAATTTTCTGATTAAATACCTTAATATTGCTCGTCTATGCCCTCATTTTTTTAGTTCTTAATTTTTTCCGTTTACCTATATGATTAAAGTGTTTATTTCCAAAGAAGAGAGTAATTTTTGCACATAACAGACGAGAGGGATCGAACTTCAATCCAGTTAAAAATTTTAATTTCGTATTAGGAGTAACTGAGTTAACAGGAAATCATTCATTAGTGTAATTTGATAAAACAAAAGTTGGGCTCTTAGCTGTTTCTATTGGGTTGTTTCACATGAAATGTCCGTTTTCAAGGTAAAGGGATTTTAGTAAAAATACAATATGAAAACAATATAATTTTATTCGAAGTATTTACCTTCTTTTTCTACACATTTTTCCCAACGTGACAACAACTTTTTTATCCCGGATTTGAAAAACTCTGAGCTTTGAAGTGAAACAAAATCTGAAAACGCACTTTTGATTTCAGCATCATTTGCAAAAAAATTTCCTCTGCAGAAGTTGTCTAAATTCCTGAAAAGGTGATAATCTGTTGGAGACAAGTCGGGAGAATATGGTGGGTGCGGAAGAACTTCGTACCCCAGCTCTTTCAATTTATGCATGGTAAGTTTTGAAACGTGGGGTCTACGTTGTCGTGTAGGAGTATAGGGCCCTTCCGATTTACCAATCCAGGTTGTTTTTTTCAATAATTTTTCATGCATTTGGCCAATTTCATTGCAGTAGGTTGTAGAGGTAATGGTCTCACCTCTAGGCAAAAAGGAATAATGTATGATTCCAGCCATGGACCACCATACTGTAACCATCAATTTTTTCGGGTGCAAATTTGGTTTTGGCATTTGTCCTGGGCTTTCGTTGATGTCTAACCACTGCCCTGACCGACGCTGATTGTCATAAAAAAACTAAAAAATGTTTAAACTCATAAAAAAATATTACACGAAAATCGCGTGTTTCCATGTTCATATTTGAAGGTATACTAAACAGTGTGTAATTGATTGGGAAGCTAATGTTTATAAAAGAAAAGTAGAGGATTAGTAACTGCTTGATTATGATATGTGAACTTTGGAAGTAAACAACAGAGACACGCAAAATCCTCTATGTATTTCAAATATTATAAAATCGGACATTTCATGTGAAACAACCCAATATTCCCTAATATCAAACTATCAAACTACGCGTAACGCCTTGGTGTTCCCCAAAAACGTATTGCTTTTGACAAATTAGGTCACTGGTAAAACATGTTCCATGTTAATAATGTTATTATATTATTAGGAGCCTTTTTTCCTAATATTTGTTTGTTAAAATAACATAAAAAAGATTTTCCTTTTTCTCCAAATAAACTCACAAAGGTTTGAGTCAATCATCTTCTTTCTAGTTCTTCTTTTTATTCTTCCAATATTCTCCCAATCTGTAACTGTCCTGGAGCTTATCCGCATCTCTTCCTTGCAAAATTTTTATACTTGTATATTCATAAGACCAAGCATAGATAAATAATAACGATTTTCTTAAAGATTATTTTGTATTTTCCAACCATGTTCCTTCATTCCTGCAACCGAGAATATTTATTGCACCTCCATCGGGGTAATTTATTACACCTATAATATAATTTCATCCAATGTCCTTTAATGCATTTCTTCTTTTTCTTTATAATATAAAATTTTGATAAAATATTAAAACACTCGTCACTTTTAATAACTCTAGATGGATCAGCAAGATTCATTATAACCTATTACTAATAACAGTTATAGCAATAATAACTGTAGATACCATTAAAATCATGTGTATTTATATAAAATAAATAATAGACAAGGTAGGCGATTATTTTGAGATAGAACGAGGAGTGAAACAAGGGTGCCCTCTATCACCAATCTGTTCAATTGTGTCCTAAATAAATTGTTTAAAGAATTAAATTGGGAGAATCTAGGACTATCAACCAATGGGAAAATGTTAAATAACTTAAGATTTGCTGATGATATATGTTTCCTATCACCGAACACCAATGGTCTAAGGAGAATGATAGGAGTCATAGTAGAAACCAGCAAAAAGTATGGACTGGTCATAAACACAGCAAAAACAAAAATAATGACCAATTCCATTGAAATTCCAATTAATTCAAATAATAACCAGATAGAGTATATACAAGAATAATATATTTAGGACAAACAATTACATTCCAGGAAAAAATGAATAAAGAAATAGATAGAAGAATAAAGCTCGGTTGGTGTAAATATTGGTCACTCAAAAATAGTTTGAAAAGCAACCTAGCAATAGCACTTTAACCTACGTTAACCTTAAAACCAAGGTCCTTACAACATGTGTATACCCTACGGTTCTCTACGGGCCCCAAACTTGGACATTAACCAAAAAACATGAACGTAGATTAAATTCCATGCAAATGAAGCTTTTAAGGAGCCTAATGGCAATTACGAAGAAAGATAAAGATAAAAATGCATGTATTCTTCGCAAAGCTAATGCTAAAAGCTTAACGGTCGAAGCTCACCGGCTGAAATGGAATTGGGCAGGACATTTGGCAAGGAAGAAGGACGAAAGATGGTCCAAGGCATGCACCGAGTGTATCCCGAGAGAAGACAGCAGGAAAAGGATTCGCCCGCTTTTTAGATGGAAGGACGAAATTACACAGTATGTAGGCGACAACTGGTGGCGTGTGGCGAGGGACAGAATCAGGTGGAAGAAAGTTATCAACAATATTTAGTTTCTTGTTTTGTTTTGTAAGGTTTTTGTCTATTTGATTTTTTTTATTTTTTTTTTATTTGTATATATAATTTTCTGTTCTGTTGGCTCTTGTAGCCGACTTCTAAGTTCCTCCTATGGGAGAGGCTTTTTTTTAAACAGATGCCAATCAAGCTTAATATTATATCATTATGATTATTACAATAAAATAAAATGCGGGGCAAAAGTTAAAAAAACCCCAAGACATATCTGTAAAAAAAATAAATATTTATTGGGAGTACAGGAAAAAGTTGTTATCTGTTGCTACGCAAAATGCCGCGTCAGTTTTTTCCCTGTAGCCTTCAATTATACCTGATTTAAAAAGTAATAAATAATTAAAAGCCAATGCTTGATCATATTTAATTTTGATTAACACGGTGGAGTAGATGGTGATAGGTTCTTGTATTGATGCTCATAAAACTCATTAGTAGGCATTAAGTTCCCAAATTCTTCATACATCATATTTTCAAATGCCTTGAAACGTTATTGAGAATCGATATAAGATCACGTTGGGAGACTAGTGGATCCTAATGGGTTTAATGAAAATTATGTTGTAAGTACCAATTCTGCAACACATTTAGATCGTTAGGGATCAGTTTATTTGTGAAGTAATAAGGAGAGTTAAGGGATTTAAGAATGAATTTGGATTGCAAAGATTAGATACGAGAAAAATCGTTTTTCATTAAGATTTTCTTGACTGTAACGATATTAATAAGCTTCATAGCTAGGAAATGCCGAAGTTCTAATCACCGATATTCTTTGTTTGTGTTTTGTCATTTCATTCCCGCTCCCCCCAAATGTTAAATGTGAACATGTAAATTTCACTGGACAAAATACATAATTGGTATAACAATGGAAATTAAAAATGAACTAAGACATGACACATGTTACATTCAAATTATGACGTGATACCTGTCCCCCAGTTTATATAGACAACCACCCAATACCACAAAAACAGTGACCTACCCAGGACGTTTTGACAGGGAGCTAGTGGTCACATGTCAGTACAAAGTGTAAATTGCTTTCGACAGATACAATTATATTCGATACTACAATGACGTTCTAAATTACCGCTCTGACAGAAACACAACGTTTACACGTATTTACTTAAGCCCATTTGGACTTACGTTGGAAAAATTTACGGACCCGCCAAAAAGACACATTCGCAAAATTTTGAATCAAAATTGTTAAGACTAACGGAATCCCCTCTATACGTTCCTAACGAAATATAACGCTTCTTTACATACAGACTTGCGTATCCCGCCTGCCCCGAATAACATTTAAAAGCATTACTAACGGTTTTAAGATGGTGGGAAACGGACTTGTACAAAATATGGCGGGCTCAGTCGATTTTCCTGTGTATTCTTTAATATTGGAAATATCAGAAGGATGGACCATCGAAAAACTAATAATAATTAAAGAAAAAGAAAAATTGACGCTTTTAATTCTAGCAATGGTTTGTAATGTTTTCATTTGGTAAATATAAAGAAAAACGGGCTATTTAAAAGATAATTACGATATTCGTAAATAACTCCAGAGGTAGAAGATCGTAATGACCTCCCTATTGGGATAACCCCTCCTTTGCCCTCACCGAATATAGGCCATTAAAAGAAGCCTTCAAAGACTGGACGAAATTAAGCGAGACGAGACGAGAAGGACTACATAAAGGAGCCCTTGAGCCAGAAATTACCGCTCTAGCCCCCCCCCCCCCCCACAAGGAAACCCTTATCGCAATACTGCCCTCAAACAGAATCTGAGGAGGCTCCTAGTTGACCTTTGAGGGCCTTCTCAGGATGGCCGTAGCCCTTCCAGGATATTGTACGCCCTGTCTGTCCTTAGGGGCCCCAATATCGCTTCTTGCGATATTATTAAATTCTTGTTGATGTTATACTGTTTTTTTTATTGTATTTAAATTTAAAATTAACAACAATTGATTGAAGACTACAATCTTTATGAAGCAAAGTCAAACGAGGAATATTGGGGAGAAAACTTATAAAAAATAATTAGAATCAGTTGTTGCCTCTTTCTGAATTGAAGTTATAAAAAAAAAAAAAAAAAATAAATAAATAAAATAAGGACAAGGGAATTAGTGAGGGAAATGCACTGTATATAAGATGCACAGTATATATAAGCATAGTAACATAAGAAAAGGTAAGCGAGAAAATAAAGATAGGTACAGCAACAAACATCATGAGAGGTTGTTGGAAATAAAAATTTAGTAAATAAAATAGATCAAATTGCTGAACAAACCAGTCAAGAGATGATAAGATTGATGAATGTTATCAACAAAGGGAAAAAGGAGTGGGAAAAATGAAATTTTTTTTTTATATATATACATTTATTGAAATTTACAACTGTACAAAATATATACATCAAGTAAATGTATTGACTACGATTATAATAACATGTTAAAACTTGAAAAGAACTACTCATCAGTAGCACCTTATTAAAAATTCTACACTAACAGGTCTCTAGGCCATCTTCGTTTCAGACGCATCGGATAGGAATGGAGTGGGAAGCAAGTTGAGAAACTAACGGATTTGAGTGGTTATTGAGCTTACTATGAAAGGATAGGTATCTGCTGTAGGCTAAATCAGCAACTTATGGAACATTAAGATCTTTATGGATAAGTTTATTGGTGACAAAGTAAGGAGCATTGAGGATTTTTCGAAGGATTTTGGATTGTAAGGATTGAATACGAGATAAATTGGATGATTTAGTGGAGCTCTAAAGCTCAACTCCGTACGCCCAGATAGGTCTAATCACAGTAATGTATATAAGTCTTTTGTAATTAATTGGGAGCTTCGAACGTTTGTCTAGTAACTGTTGAAGTAGTCTGTAACGACGGGCAGTTTCTTGTCGTTTTAGTATTGGAAATATTAATTTAAAAATGAAACCTTGATTAAATAAAAGAAGGGGATAAAGTAAAAAATAAACTGATGTAACCATACAATAAAAAATAAATACAATTGAATACCAGAATATAATGCACACTAGATCATCTTCTTCTGATGAAAAAATAATAAGTTACTAATCACAAATGCTTTTGATAATTCACCACTATTAAAAGTAATAGTTTATAGCCAGTCAATTTACGATAATAACAAATGATCTCTGGGAAATTCCTTCATAAACATACATTGCGTGATTCGTAGAAGCAGCTAATACCTTTTCCCCTTTCCTATAATTTCCTATTACCCGGAACCAACTCCATTTCTCATTGAAGCGTGACGTACTGCAGGCACGAACTCCGAACCACTAAAATGGTATTTGTCTTCCATCATATTTTATTAAATGACCCGTCAACATACCGAATCGTTTTTACTTTCTTTCAATCTTCCTGTTAAAACCTTATGTACTCCAACTAGGGAAGAAAGGATTCATTTCGTCACATAAGTTTAAGAACCAGTTTCCAATGTTAAAAAATAAACATCGTAATTTACATTTTCGATTTTTTGAGAACATGATAACATGACTTTCCCCCTTCTACCCTAACACTCTTTATAAATATGTATTTGTTAAAAATAAAAGAAAAAAACCTTGTAAAATTAGTTTAAATAATGAAAAGTTATACAAAAGTTTTTATTAACAAAAGTGTTCAAAGTATTATTACTGACATAGCTACGGCTGTCTGTCAGGACCGCTTTTAATTTGAAAATGATTATAAATATTTTTAAATATGTAAATATTTATTAATTTATTAACTAATTTATTCATAAACAATACAATACTATCTAATAACATATTATATAATCTATTATTATTCACTAATTATGTCTTAAGTAATAATATCATAACTACCATATATCCTATAATAATATCTTAATTATATCTCAAATAATAAAATATACTTATATCCACCCATTATTAGACTATTTAATCATATCTAACTAATATAATTTTTATCTGTTTATAACATATATTATTAATCAATAATGTCCATTTGTTACATTTATTAGGTTATTAATAATTAAAATTTAGAATAAGAGAGGAACGGTAGATATAGACTTCTTTCAAGTAAATCACTAGAGCTGCCCAGTCTTCACTATTTAGGTATTTGGTCATATCAATTTCAGTTATAGTACACGCACCAATATATTTTTTTCCTCATTCCCTCCAAGACTTTACAACGTCCTAAATAATGAAATACATCTTTATTTTCTCCAACATTACACATTCTGTCCCTGAATGAATGGTCTGTAGTTCAAGTTGAGATGCTCGCTTCTAATTTTAATTATGACGCCTATACCAGATTTGAAATTAATATAATCAATATGATAGTAAATTTGAATTAATATAATCAATATCAAAAGATAATTAATGTAAAGTTATATTAAGGGCAAAAAACAGTTGATGAGACTGGTATTGGTGTCATCTCCACTTGATGCAAATTTCAGTCTGTATATGGTATGTACCTACTGCCTACTGTTTAATTTATAATAAACTACTTTTAGATTTTAAACACTTGAAATAATTTCTTATTCGTTTTTTTTATTTTTTTTATTTATAGTCCTTATAGCTTATAGTCCTTATGTATTCCAACTGGAGCAGGAAGAACGGGTTATCCTACAGGCTACCAACATGACCTAACCTGGGTGGGAAGTTCAAGATTCATTTCCTGGGTCATTTTTCTTATTCAGGTTGTAAAATATTGACCTTTGGTGCTCCAATAAATCATCAAATTCATCTTGTATCCAATCCTTGCAATCCGAGATCCTTCGAAAATTCGTTGATGCTTCTTCATTTGTCACCAATAAACTTATTCAAAAAGGCTTTAATGTTCCATATGTTGCTGATTTAGCCCAAACCTGATCCCTATCATTTCATAGTAAACTCCATAACCACACAAATCCACTAGTTTCTCAATTGGCTTCCCATTCTATTCCTGATAACCCTCCGAGGCGTCTGAAAAGAAGATGGCCTAGAGACCTTCTAGTGTAAAATTTTTTTTTTGAGGGCTACTGATAAGTAGTTCTTTTCAAGTTTTGCATGTTATTGTAATCATAATCAACTCATTTACTAGATGCATATATTTTCAATAAATGAATATTAAAAAAAAAATATTAAATTTAATTGCTATTTCGTTAAAAAAAAAAAATATTAAATTTAATTGCTATTTCGTTAAAAAAAAACAAAACAAAAAACCATTCAAGATATATCGATTTAAGAGCTCAAAAAATATTGATATGGATTATCAATTGTAGCATTTCTTACAATACTACCCTATACAACTATGTACCTTACATATTGAGCTAGCATGATATTTAGGTGACTTACATATATAGCCATCATAAATGTTAGAATCAATGGAGGCTGTGAGCAGGTCAGGTGCGGTTATTCAGATTTTGAGTAGTAACTGAATATTTTAAGGACTTTAACTCATATAATTAATTTTGATTTCAGGTTTTTTTTAATGTCTTATTTAATGTAATTCCACAGAGTTATTACTAGAAAATCCCATCGGCCATTGTACCTCGCAGAAATACATTAGAATAGAAAACATATTTAATTAAATATTAGTAATTATTAAGAAAAAATAAAAGTAATTGATGTTATGGAACATTTAAAGTACCATAGCCTAGATAAAATATCTTTTATCTAATAGTAACAAAGTTATATCGATCATGATACTTAAAGATAAAAGAAAGCATTTGGCAGAAATGTACCGAGTCAAGGTAATTCAGTTGGACCCACGAAACTTCTCGATTACCCCATCGAGGAAGGCAAGTGACAAATAAAACAGGTGCTCAGACAAAGACTGTTGGATTAGGTACCCACCTTGACAACACCCATCTCCAAAAATAAAACCGACTCAGTGGCGTTAATACGGCTTTCAGCGGAAGACCGGGATATTTGGGCAAGCTCTTTATTGCTCTTCCTCGGTCTACATGCCTTGTCATTATCGTTGTTTATGGCGAGTTCGGTGGAATGTTTTCTACCTCCGCTTTCTCCCCCAGTGCATCACAGTGTATTATACCGCTTATGCCCTAGTGTTATGTAACCAATGACTGAACAATTTCCTTTTTCTTACCCACCCATAACTTTGTATTACTGTTTCTAAACATAAAAATATGTACTGTACACAATTCTGGGTTTGGATATCAAACCACCAGTTCTTAAGTGTATCAAGATTCATGCTCTAAACCAATTGGACGTTATTAAATTCTATGTTTGTTAGAAAATTCTGTGTTTGTTAGAATTATTTATTAACAAATTATTTATTAACAATGAGGGGTTATTTGTCGACTGAAATGCGGTCGAGAACAGAACCGTTAACTTAAATTTTAATTTTGAATGCCGACGTTTCGACTTGCATTGCAAGTCTTCATCAAGGCTAGAATAAAAGAAATAAACAAAAAGATATGACGGCAGTAATTTAAAGGCTGTATATGAATACTATGTAGTATATTTCTATTTGTTCATTTAAGTTTTCTTTTTCCAATATTGTTTTTGATTCAATAGTCCTTATGTATTGTCTTTATATTCTTTATATTATTGCCTTTATATTACTGTCTATGAATTTTCTTGATTCTCATACAGTTATTCTTTCCATACCTTTTTTATACTACCTGAAATATTATCATATATTTTTGTTTGTTTTCTTTTATTTTAGGCCTGATGAAGACTTGCATTGCAAGTCAATATGTCGGCAAAAAAATTAATTTTAACTGCTTTGTTCTCGACTGCATACCCCAAATTACAACCTACATCTTATTTATTAACTTTACGTCTTTTTACACCACTCCAAAATTTACCAGACAAACGATCAATGTTGTCTAAACATCACAAAAGTTTCATTTACACGACAGTAACAAAACCTATTTCGACGTATGGAATTGAGCTTTAGGGCTCCAAGTATTGTAAAATCCCTGAAGTTCCGATTTATTTATGCCACAAATAAACTTATTCAAAATGATCTAAATATCCCATTTGGACCGAACCAGATTTCTATCTCACATGATATATCATCATTCCCACTCAAATTCCTTTGGTCTCCCAACTCGCTTCCCACTCCATTACGGATAACCTTTTGGGGTGTCTGAAAAGAAGATGGCCTACAGACCTTCTAATATAAATTTTATTAAAGTACCTTGTTATATAAGTTATTGTAATAATTTTTCAAAAAATTACTTTATGCGGATATTGTATGCAGTTTTAAATATCAATAAATATTTTTTTAAAATATCACATCAGTTCGATCTCTCATTCAAAGTGCTTGTGTAATGGGAACAGGCAAATGAAACTGCATGTAAACAATACTTTTTCTGCCTTTTTACCAATTACCATGACTGATTGTTTGATTCATTTTTTTTTTTTTTTTTTTTTTTTTTTTTTTTTTATTCCTTTCTTACTTAAAACGATATGTATGGTACTGGTTTTCATTGATTTGAGCTAATTTGACGAATCCCTATAAATTTGCAGAAACTATAATTTCAATATATTGCTATGATATGAAATACTATTTGTAGAAAAAGGTCCCTGGAGACTACATGGTTTTCATTAACGCGTGTGTTTATCATCACCGTTAATCAAAGAGGATTGAATGTGCCATTACCACCAAATCAATTTCAACAATTGGAATTTGTAGTCAGAAAATGTGAATTGAGCTCTGTCTTACGCTTCAAATACTTCAAAAAGGCGCAATAAACCCTTAAAAATATTTGGATTTTTTTTTTTTTTAAGTTCACTTTCTGGTAACTCGGGTTCTAGAAATTGAGCTTTTTTTTTAGAATCACCCATATAATTGTGCAGGGTAACATTAAAACTATATTTTAAAATGAATTAATGAAATATATAATTATAGCGAGGAGCGGGAGTGTTCGAAGCCTGCTCTCACTATCGACCACACTCCCTACCCTCAGGGCAGTAATTAAAAAAGCCTGCTATGATATACTGCTATGATTCAATTAATTTTTATTCAGAGATCGGGTAATCCACGAGCTCTCTCAAATTGGTGCACATTTTAAATCCAATTAGGGCTGCAGATGTTTTATAAAAAAAACATTATGAAAAGTTTTAGAACAGCCGACTGTACTTTCATAATTATTATTTTTTTATTTAGGAAACAGTGAAATTCCATTTCAAAACGGTTTTCCCCGCAGTATGAAAAAAAAAGATAGTAAGGAAAATGCCATAAACAATATTTTTTCTAATCTTCTTACTCTTAACTTATTTTATTTCACAGCTTTCACATAGCGCGTTCAGAATTATATTACACATAAAGATTAGCTTTTTTTTTTTATTTTTTTTTTTTTTTTTTTTTTTTTTTTTTATTTTTTTTTTTTTTTTTTTTTTTTTTTTTTTTTTTTTTTTTTTTTTTTTTTTAACAACGCATTAGATATTGAGTTAATGATGTTATTTTTCTTTGTCTTAACACTTGGTTCTTCGGACTCAATGGACGAGCGAGATGGGGCAAGGATTTCAGTGCGCTCAGTACTGAAGTTCGGGGGTTCGTTCCCCTCTGCTGTTTCAAAGTTACAGCTTTTAAAGCAACAAAAAGAATATTTGCTAGGATATCTGATAGGTCAATTTCTCACAGCCCTCAAAAACCTTTCGACAGACAGACTTTATACTAAGGAAAGTTTTTTTTTTTGTACCATCCCCTTACTTATAATATTCTAGGTAAACATTTCAACCAAATAGAAACGTATGATTCCTAAGTTTACTTCCAAGTTCTAACTACTAAGCAGGGCGACTGATGGGAGGGGGGGTAGGGAGGTCCAAAAATGAGGTGAAATATTAGGCAATATTTATTTCGGGACCCGCTTTGGTTCTCAGCGGTCCTGCTACAAAGAAATCAGAAGGCGTGTTGGTTAGGATTTTTAGGGTACGGACATGGTAAAAAGGGCCGTAAAAATATTCTATGGGTCCTGTCTTCTTGTCCGTCATGTCTGCTGGCCTATCTAACGGTCCCAATACAGGTTGTCACATGAAGTACGCATGATGGTATAAAAGGATCAATGCAATCAGGATAGATGAATCATTTGCCACTTCTGTTGGAATTACTTTATTAGAAAACTAGTTTTGAATGCTATAAAATTATCTTCAGTTCTAAAACATACCAAATTATCGAAACATTAACACTTTTTTACATGGATTATTTGTATATACAAAAGTTTTCAAAAATTTAGACTAGAAATCTAATATTGGTACTCACCTGAGGAGATCTAACAGATATCTGAAGAGTATCTATAGTAAGGTAGGGGAAGGGCCAAGTAGTTTAAACTGCTTTTAGAATGGGATTCTCCCAATGACTAATTGGATTTTTCGATCCTATTGGAAACAAATTTAAAATGAGGCTATTGGAAATGTTTTAAATGATGAGATAAACATTTCCAATAGCCCCTTTTTATCAGTCCCAATCAGAAACTAGTTTTCTAATAAAGTGATTCTAATAATACGGGTTAGGTTCATAGTGCGCTACTCTATCAAAATCTAAACCTAATTTAGGCAACGATTTATCATTCCTTCGTCATGGTTAATCCAATGCTTTTTTATAACATCGAAGGTCTGACAAATCCCGATGTCAATGGTCTCCAACATGGAAAACATATTTATATGCTAACTCATCCTGTTATGAGGTACACCGTTTTCGTTATAAAAATAACAATATGATTCAGTTACTACCAATTTTCTTTGAGCTTAGAATCCTTCCAGTGGAATGGTCAGGACTCTGCTTCCTTCCTTCGTTGATCCAATAAAAGTCTCCCCTCCATAATCCAATCCGCCACCAGGGATCAACTACCAGCTGAGCGAGGTAAGGGATAAAAATAATAGAAAGGGGACGAAGGAGCAGGAGGAAGAAATAAATACAAGGGATGAAGGAGAGGGGACAGGGACAGAGGGAGGCGAACGCGGCGTCAGCTTCATTCATCAAGCGAACAGAACATTAATCTTGGGCGGGGAGGGAGCCGAATTAGCTCCTCATCCTATATCGCCTTCCTCCGGCCTTTTTTACCAATCCTTTGTCCCTCGCTTCAATGGCTTGATTGAATTATAGCGTCCTCTTGTTCAATGTCTACTTCAAACCTCAGCAAAAAAAAAAGTGTACCAACAGATTGGAATTAGTTGTATTTCTACATTGTAGTGTATAGGGAACTTGGAATTTCATTCCGCTTGTCCTGTTTCTGTATGTATAGACCTTCGTGGAATGGTTTGTTTTGTACAGTATAGGCCAATCTTTTATTGAGTATGTTTTGTCCTGTTCATAGAAACAAGTATTGATAAATATTATTTGTAATATTACTTGTCACTAAGACCTACCGTTAAGAAGCTATATTGGTTTGAATGAAAAATGTCACGTTTAAACCCCTTCTTTTTCTCAAATTTGTTAATTTCGTATGAAAATTAATTTTTAATTTAATTTAAGTAATTAAGAATCAGGTAAGCGGAAAAAAAATAAAGAACATAAGAGAAGACTGCCGGCAATATTAAGCAATTTATTTTTTTAATTTATCTCCTACAGGTAAATCAATCCCCCAGGTAAGCAAAAAAAAAAAAAAAAAAAAGCATGTTCCATGTTATTCTTTCTGTAGCCGACAGCCTCAATTTTTTTTTTTTTTTTTTTTTTTTTTTTTTTTTTTTTTTTTTTTTTTTTTTATAAAGTTTTAATTATGTAAATATTACAATTACCCTCACTTGAGGGCAATAAGTTATATTTATGGTTATGGATCCATTCTTATAATATGTATGTACAATAAAAAAAAAAAAAAATGAAAACAAACTAAAAGCTCTATCTACACAATATAAAAAATTAGGAGTTCCAGAACCAAACCTGACCCTTCACTTTTTGATAAAGTCAGAGATATCCCAGCGTTGTTCTCTTAGCTGCGTCCCTGGTGTCTAAACCCAGTGTTGGCTGAGTGAGAGAGCTATAGCTTAGTCGCGTTGTTTAGTCGAGAAGCCAGAACTTCAACACAAATACAAATTCAAAATGTCTCGGACCCACTGCTATTTTAATCTTGGAGGGGCTTAATCACCTGTGTGGAACTGGGTAATGATTGGGCCAAAGGTCGGGACAGATAAAATTTCAAAAATTACAAAAGGTATGAATACAAAAACATAAAGTATATTGTGTAGAGTTTTCTTAGAGACATAATACAGAACATTCCCTATAGTTCCAAAGATTTTGGATCGGAAGGATAGAATGTGTTTGATATTCGATTTGTTTTACTCTCACCAAAGTACAAATCCATAGGTCTGAATAGACCTTTACGATTTTTGAATAAACCTAAAGAGATAATATTAACTTATTTTATACTCTAATATTCTATAATATTATAATCATGTCTAGATTATCTAACCTCCTCTTCAAAATGACTACTTGTAGTTTATAATATTATTATGAAGGTAAAAATATTTTCTTGCTCCTTATCATTACTTACCATCACCTCAATATTATAATACTCATGTCATATTGTTTTAATTAATATAATGGTAAATAATTTAGAATTAGTATCTTACTTTAATCTGTTGATTTCCGTTGGTAAGGTTATAAGAAAGACTTAAGGATGGATATTAAATTAAAAGTGAAGAAACGTAATCGATATATGGATGTTGTGCGGGTTTGAAAATTTCAGTGCTTTGATATCGTTACCATTTTATCCAATAATCTTTTTCAATAAAATCCATCTAAAAATTTTTAATGTAAAAACGGACTAATATGCAGATATTACGGTTCTTCACATGTTTCCACCCACGGTCCCTCGGAGAGGAAATAACTTTTCAAACAAATTTCCTGTTTATTTTCTGATGTCCTGTAAATTGGATATCTTTTTTTTATTATGGTTTGAACTTTATCTAATTTAAATACCTCTTTTTCTATTTTAA
This sequence comes from Euschistus heros, assembly GCA_003667255.2. NCBI lineage: Eukaryota > Metazoa > Arthropoda > Insecta > Hemiptera > Pentatomidae > Euschistus > Euschistus heros. The sequence goes on along the minus strand of RCWM02000329.1, from coordinate 797,144 downwards.
TAGTGAAATGAATAGTAACAATTTAGTCACAAAAAATTTGATTTATTTACAGTTTACATAAAGCCGCTGGATAGGAATTTAATTCTACTTTAAATTTTGTAGTTAATTATAGTGAAAACAAATCATTAATTTAATTCAAGAGATTTTCCTACAATCTATAATAGAAAAAAATATCTAAAATTTAAATAAACAAAGTTGACATCATCGTGATGTATTAAAAAAAAAAAAAATCTGTATCACAACTGGTCTTAAATTCAGGACCATTGTAATGTTTCTTGACCAACAGTTCTGAAAAAATGTTATTTGTACGGAACCACACTTAACCGGCAAGTATCGTAAGGGTAACCACTTTTTAACGGCCGTGTGTGCCCTTGGAGGGCTTCCTGATCGTGAAGTCAGAGGTCAGTTTTTGACTGGACATTCTTGATTCCTTACTTACTTAGCTACCCTGCACTAAAAAAAAAAAAAAAAAAAAGTGACTAGAGAAATTGCATCTATTTCGAAAATCCTAATGTTTCCTACTGATTTCAATTTAGTATTTTTTTTTTTTTCCTTTTTTGAAATCTTTTTACAACAGAAAAATTGTTATCTGTTAAGTATATGACATTTAAATTATCATTAAAATAAATGAAGTATATGACATATTTATATAATTTTTTAATGATAAATAATAAGAGTAAAAACTCTCAAAATATTCTGCGTTATATACAGAATTGAAAATGTAAGATTAGGAGCAGCTACAGTGCTGATAAAATTTTTGCAAATAAAATATCGGAAATACTATTTTAAATAAATAATATTAGAAACATAGTTGTATAATTTGGTAGAATGTTCAAAGTGAATAATAATAATTTCAACTTATCTAAAAATTAAAAAAAAAAATTATTATTTTTTTTTTTAATAACTAACTTTAAAAAGATTTCTTATTAAAGAGCAGAGGTTCCATATGAAGCGGTAGGTACTGTCAAACGTTGATCTGTCTTGGCGTCAGAATATCTCAACAATTACATTAGACACTCATGTCGACATGACATATGACCTAACCCAATCCTAACGTTAATTATAACCGATATAATTCGACTTGAGTGGCAGTGCTCAAGTGACAGCTTGGAAAGCTACACGGATTCCATATCCAAGCTTCATGAAGCTCCTTTAATCTTGAATCACCAATTCCGAAGGTTAGCAGCTGTCAATATTTCCCTTTAAATAATTAACTTATTTTTATTCTTAAAAAATAAAATGCTTTTCAGAAGAAGAAGAATAAAATTGTTTTAATTAAACATAGCTTTAAATACATTTATTTTTTAATTGATTGACACTAATCCGTCTGTCAGCAGTCTGTTTAATAAATAAAGAGGAGGAGATATTAACATTAACATAACATAAACAGTAACAGCACTATGAATATGAATCAACACAATAAATAAATAACAGAGTTAAAAACTAATGCATTAAAAATTATTATGGTAATTAATAATTTAATTATTTTATTTTAGTAGTGTCGGTGACATTTTACAATTCCCAATACAAACACCGAAACTAGCGAATTGATTCTCGAATTAAAAAAAAAATGCAATAAAGAAACAATGCTTATGAAATCAAAAACAAGTTGTAAAAATTAGGAGAGACTAATTAATTGCCATTTCTATTTAAATTATTTTATTTGAAAACTATTTTTGAATGTTGCAAAGTGCAACAAAAAATTTAAAATGGGGCTATTGAAAATTGACCAGATAAAAATTTCCAATAGTCCCATTTTAAATTTGTTTCGAGTGAGGAACATGGCCGCTACTGCTATGCAGCCAGCTAAAACAGCTCCGTGTTTACTCTCTTGATTCTTGTGGTATTAGCTCACGTATCAGCTCGAGACTTTGTGTATATTGTGTATCTACAAACTATAACAATTTGTGAAGTTTTCCGGCTAGGTGAGTTCCTAGAAACTAATATATGAAGGTGGTCTGTTAGTGTTAGACTAGATAGTTGGGCGCAGCGTGGCGAGGCAGTCTCGACCTGCTCACGTCTGAAGCTAGGCTATTACTTACATTGGCCTACCTCTTACTATCATCACTGGTGGCGTAGTAAGCTAGGCGCCTGACCGCTATTCTTACGAAGCCCAGTTCGTAGCTCATAGAAGTGGGACTTTTTTTTTTTTTTTTTTTTTTTTTTTTTTTTTTTTTAATTAATTAATTTACGTATATATAAATATTTATATATGTATTTTTTTTTCTCTCTTTCTCTATTTTATTTCCTATAATTGTTAAAAATAATTAAAAAAAATTAATTTCATCATGGAATTTGAAAAATCGTCGTGTTTTGATTCTGATGAGGAAATGCCATGTTCTGACTTCAGTGAATCGGACTCCAAGTTTCTCAAGGCTAGAACTTTGTCTAAAAGACAAAGAAATACTGCTCTTGAGCCTACTGGGAACTCCCCCGACAAAAAAAAAAAAAAAAAAAAAAAAAAACAAAAAAGATAAGAAGCCGAATGTATCCACCACACCACCACAAACCCGCAGTAAGACTATAGTCTCTGCAGTCACACCCATAGAAACAAACAATAGATTCCAACCACTAACAAATATGCCAACTGACAGCTCAGCACCTCAACAACTAAAACCTCCCATGGATTTCAAACCACCTCCAATCTACGTCACCGGCGTAGAAAATTACTTACAATTTTGTCAAAATATATCTGAGTTAATCGGTCAAACCAATTTCCAATGCTTCTCCAGATATGAAGACATCAAAATAAATACAGAAACAAAAGAAACTTACAAATTATTGATAGCGCATCTGAAAAATAATAATATAGAATTTCATTGTTATCAGTTAAAAGAAGAGAAGGCCTACAGAGTAGTACTGCGTGGACTACATCAATCTGTTCCTCCCAACGCCATCAAAAGAGACCTAGAGGAGTTAGGTCATTCTGTCAGGCACGTCGCCAATGTTCTCCACCGTATTGACAAGCACAAACTCCCATTGTTCTTCGTGGATCTGGAGCCGGCAGAGAACAATACTGAGATTTTTAATATCAAAAGATTGGTATATTCCGTCGTCAAATTTGAAGTTCCTCGACTCAAAAAAGAAATTGTTCAGTGTACCAGATGCCAAAACCTGGGCCACACAAAGACCTATTGTAATCGGCAACCAAGGTGTGTTAAATGTGCAGGACCACATTTAACTGAATCATGCTTAAAAACACGCGAAACACCTGCCTTGTGTGTCCTCTGTGGTGAGAGCCATCCCGCTAATTATAAAGGTTGCCAGGTATACAAACTTAGGCAAAAGCAAAGAAGCACCAACTCAACAACAAATAGAAATTCAGTTCCTCATACATCCGTAACTGTAGGATCATCCTCCCAGAATCAAAGCATCCCAGTCATCAATAGCTCTCACAAAGACTTCCCTTCACTTCCTTCAACATCCAAAGCACAACAGCCTCAATGTCAACAACCCAGCCATTCAGCCGTTCAACTCGCAGAACCTCAGCCATCAATCTCAGCAGCAGGGTCATCTCAGACTCTACCAACTAATGAATTCACGACGGTCGAACGAAGAAATCGACGGTCACAAAATCAGGCGCCTCAAACATCCTTTCCATCTCGACTTCCCAAAATAGTCAATCCTTCCCCATCAACTAGTCAACAGACACCACAACAAGTGAACCAACAGATCAAACCTCCGGTACAAACACATGGGCAAACCATATCTCCTCAACAATATCCAAGCCAAATCCCATTCCAGGCACCGTCTTCAAGACAGTGTAATCATCCGTTTCAAATATCAGAACCCTATCCTACTTCCTCTCAAAGTCTTGGTGATATCTCATCGATTCTTTCATCCTTCCTCCGTGAACTCCAAGAAACTATCAGACCCTTAGTTACCCTTCTCACAAGAGCCCTGTCAGAAATCACGTCCATTGTTCCTCGATGATCCAAAGCTCCTTGGCAGTTCTTTTATGGAACGCAAATGGTTTGCTCAATCACAGAAATGAACTAGACGTATTCTTACACGACAATAACATTCACATTGCCCTAATTACCGAGACCCACCTGACGCCTACCTCTTATTTCCACATCAAAGACTATATCACTTACAGAACTGACCACCCCGACAAAACAGCCCACGGTGGTACTTCCATTCTTATCCATAGATCACTAACCCACACCTTGATTCCTTCCTCTCCAACTGACACCATTCAGTCTACTTCACTAATCCTATCCACCCTTCCATTTAACCTTACTATTTCAGCTGTATATTGTCCTCCAGGAAATAGCCTTTCCCAAAATATTCTGCAATCCTTATTCCAATCCTTTGGGCGGCGCTTCATTGCAGGTGGGGATTACAACGCTAAACACCAGCGATGGGGCTGTAGAACATCCAATTCCCGAGGTAGTATACTTTCCCGTGTATCATCCTTAAACAATTACCCCATCCTTTCACCTAACAGTCCTACCTACTGGCCTACATCCCTAAGAAAACGCCCAGATATTCTCGACATATTTGTCACCTCTCAAATTCCTACTTCCCAAACTACAGTAGATTCCTTAGATGACCTTTCCTCAGATCATAGCCCAGTTTTGCTTACATTACATTCTACTCCTATTATTAAACCTTCTCCTCCATCCTTAATAACTGGACGAGTAGACTGGGACAAATTCCGTTCGGCTGTAGAAAACCAAATTGACTTAAAAACTCCACTAAAAACATGTAAACAAATAGATAATGCAATAGAACATCTTACAAATTCAATACAAACCTGCATAACAGAAAACACTACACAAAATAAATTTAAAACTTCAAAAAGTACCTTACCACAGAATATTCGCATTTTATTAGTAGAGAAACGTCGCGCTAGGGCCAAATGGCATAGAACTCGATATCCAACTGACAAAACATATTATAATAAATTGACTAACAGACTTAAATTAGAACTTAAAAAACTAAAATATGAAAATTTACAAAAACAAACTGAACAACTAACTGTTTCCGATAAATCATTATGGAACACTACCAAAAGACTGTTAAAATTCAAAACCTTCAATCATCCTCTCCTTACTCCAGCTCAAACCTGGACCAAATCTGATTTAGAGAAATCGCAGGTATTTGGTGAACACTTACAGAATATTTTTAAACCTCATCCAGATATCCTAAATCCTAACCATGTAGAATTTATTGAAGCAGAACTGGCCATTCCTCTCCAAATGACCATTCCTCCTAAAGCCTTCCACCCTTCAGAAATAATAGCCATCATTCGTAAATTGCCCTCCAACAAAGCTCCTGGACACGACCTTATCACTTCAAGAATCCTCAATACCTTCCAAGGAAAGCAATATTATTCCTAACTTACATTTATAATGCTGTCCTCCGTACAACATATTTTCCCGATTCCTGGAAATCATCAATAATAAAAATGATCCCAAAACCTAAAAAACCGCCCGAAAATCCTTCCTCGTACCGACCTATTTCTCTCCTACCTATCATGGGCAAAATCCTTGAAAAGCTCCTTTTGAAACGCCTTTATCCCATCCTTGATTCCAATCACATTATTCCTGATCACCAGTTTGGATTTCGCCAGTCTCATTCCACTATCCAACAATGCCATCGTGTGGTGGACGTTATCTCATCTGCACTGGAGCGCAAGATGTACTGCACGGGTGTCTTTCTTGACGTTGAACAGGCTTTTGACCGAGTATGGCACCCAGGTCTGCTTTATAAACTTCGCCAATTCCTTCCTTCTACATATTTCCTCATCCTCCGATCCTATCTTTCTGATAGAGTATTTAAAATTAACCACAATTCTACATACTCACCCACCTTTCCCCAGACCGCTGGTATTCCTCAAGGTAGTATCCTGGGTCCCATCCTTTATACAGTGTATACAGCTGATATCCCAACCCATCCTGATACTATTCTCACAACCTATGCTGATGACACAAGCGTGTTATCAGTCAATGATGATCCATTTGCTGCATCCCAGACACTCCAGTCACATATTACTTCCCTTGAAGAATGGTGTCATAACTGGAGAGTTAAGATAAATCCCAGCAAATCCCAGCAAATAACCTTTACCCTACGTCGAAAACCTACCTCATCCTGTCCTCCTGTATCCTTTTATGGAGTACCATTAAATATTGTAGAACAGATAAGATACCTTGGATTTTATCTGGACAAGAGACTTACCTGGAACCCTCATACAAGATTGAAAAGACAAGAAGCTGCACGTCGATTTCGACTACTACAACACCTACTTGACAAACGTTCAAATCTCCCGATACACTACAAAAAACTCATCTATATGACGATTATCAGACCTATTTGGACTTACGGTATAGAGTTATGGGGATCCACCAAACCATCGAATTCTTCCCGCATCCAATCACTCCAATCCAAAATCCTTCGAAAAATCCTAGATGCTCCTTACTTTGTCACAAATGAATTGATCCACAACGATCTTAATATCCCACATGTTGCTGAATTGGCACGAACCAGATACCTTTCCTTTCATAATAAACTCACTGCTCATCCAAATCCACTTGTTGCACAACTTGCTTCCCATTCCATTCCTGGCAATCCTCCGAGGCGTCTGAAAAGAAGATGGCCTCGTGATCTTCTTTTGTAAATATTCATTAGAGTACTACCAATGGGTAGTTCCTCTACAAGTTTAATTCATGTCATTATGTCTCATATATACCGCATATTTACTTGATGTGTTTTTTTTTAATACAGTTGTAAATTTCTATTAATAAAAGAATAAAAAAAAAAAAAAAAAAAAATTGTTTCGCATAGGAACGCATAGGAACGAGTCATAAGGAAAATCCTAAAGTAAATCACAAAAATTTAACCTACCTGCTCCCTTCCACTCCTCAGGATGGGTATATTTCAGTTATCTCTTAACCTCCTGAGGTGAGTACCGATGTTCGATTTCTTGTCTTACATTTTTTAAAACTTTTGTGTATATAATCCATGTAACATAGTACTGATGTGTTGAAAAAAAAAATTTGTATGTTTTAGAACTGAAGATGAATGTTTAGCATTCGAAACTAGTTTTCTAATAACATAATTCCAATAGAAGTGGCAATTTATTCATCAATCCTAATGGTTTATAAAATGTAAGACAAGAAATCTAATATATATTGGTACTCGTATAAGGAGAAGAAACGGACTTCTAAAAGATATCAGGAATGGTTTTTCCCGTGTATTTAGCATTATAATAAACAATGGAATAGGGAAAAACTCGACGATCCTTAAATCAAAGACTAAAAGAGAATATTAAATCATTAGAAATAATAAACCGCTCAAAACCAATACAAATTGTTGTTAAAATGGCGTAACAAATATTTCCAAAAGTCTTATTTTAATTTTTTTTCCCAATAGAAATGGAAAAACCACCTAATGATAGGAAAAATACAAGGATTTATCCTGCCTGGACTTTTCTACCATCCCTTCTATTCTTGATGTCTTTCAGAAGTCCGTTTTGCCTCCTTACGTGTGTACAAATAGATTTAATTTCTTGTCTTATATTATTAAAAACATATATGTATATAAAATATATGTAATCCATGAAGCTAAGCCCTAATATTTTGAAAATTTTGTATGTTTTAAAACCGACGACAAATGTTTAGCATTCCAAACTAGTTTTCTAATAAAATAATTCCAATAGAAGCGGAAATTAATTCATCAGTCCTGATTGTATTGATTCTTGTATACTACCATGCATACCTAAAGTAAAAGTAAATTTATTATTTTGAATGCATGATATATATAAAAATTTATGATTAAGTATTGTCAAAATAAAAATAATGTTTAACATCTCCAATTAAGGAATATCACACTCCAATTATAGAAATATCACACTTATTTTGGCATCACTCCTCTTTATTATTCCTCAATTAAGTTACATGTTTTGGGAACTTTGTCCCATCCTCAGACTGAAAACAGTATTTCTTATACCTGGTATGCAAGTTTAAAATGTCGTTTATTTCTTAAAATATACACAGTAATTTAAAAAAAAGTATAATATATTTTATTCAAAGTACTGACCCTCGCTTTCTACACATTTTGTCCATCTCTCGGGCAATATATGGATACCATTCCAAAAGAATGCTTCATCTTTATTTGAAATCCATTCATCGAGCCATTTTCGTACGTTTTCGAAATTGTTGAAGTGTTGCTCCGCCAATGAGTGTCCCATCGATGAGAAGAGGTGATAATCAGAAGGCGCCAGGTCAGGTGAATACGGCGGGTGGGGTAGGAGTTCCCAACCAAGCGAAGAAATCGTTTCCTTAGTCAATCTGGCTGAATGTGCAGGAGCGTTATCATGCTGAAGAATGACTTTGGCGTGCCTGTGAGCCCATTCTGGGCGTTTTTCGATCAATGCGTGACTCAAATTGATCATTTGTTGTCGGTAGCGCTCGGTATTGACTGTTTCGCCGGGTTTGAGAAGCTCGTAGTAGACTACTCCCTTCTGATCCCACCACACACACAGCATTGTCTTCTTCCCAAAACGATCCGGTCTTGCACTCGATGTGGATGGTTGTCCTGGCGTTACCCATGATTTTTTTTCGTTTGGGATTCTGAAAATAAATCCATTTTTCATCGCCAGTTACAACTCGATGCAAAAAACCCTTTCTTTTTCGTGGCGTAAAAGCAGCATTTCGCACACAGTTTTTCGTTTTTCCATCTGTCGTTCGTCCAATTCATGTGGAACCCATTTTCCAACCTTTTGAATCTTTCCCATAGCTCTCAGGCGATCGGAAATGGCTTGCCTAGTGACATTCAACTGTTCTGCCATCATTTGTTGGGTTTGGGTATTGTCTTCGTCTAATTAAGATTGCAATTCGAAGTCCTCAAACTTTTTTGGTCGATTTTCTCGTTTTTGATCAGTAACATCAAAATCACCACGTTTGAAACTTTGAAACCAACGTTCACATGTCCTGACGGTTGGAGCAACATCGCCATAAGTCTCAACAAGAATTCGATGACATTCAGATGCCTTTTTCTTTTGATTAAATAAGAAAATCATGACATGCCGCAAATGCTCTTTATTTGGCTTAAAATTAGACATTTTTAACACCAAAGAAAGGTATGATACGTCCACGTAAACGACTTAAAAACAACTGACTTTTGTAAACAAATGACTAACAAACAAAATAGCGTTTAGAGATAAGCAAATCCTTCAATAGGCTAAGAGCACATTCTATTGGAATTAAAACGACATTTTAAACTTGCATACCTGGTAATTACACTACTATTCTATTAATAACATCAATCAATACAACTCCTAGATTAATTAGCCCATAACATATCATTATAATTTTACCTTTAACAGTTATTTCTTCATGGTGTTATCACACCGTGTCTGTTCCTTTCACATATCTAAAATAACAATACTTCTACCTAATGGGTACAAGGGTCAATCTCAAACTATTGTTTATAGTCCATAGTTGGTCAATCTATAATGTTAATTTATTAATTATTCCTGCATACACTGCTCCTATTTTATCTGTGTCTGTTTTGTAGTTAACAGTATTATTAATTGTTTTATTGATGTAAATTGACTGTTTAGATTGTAATAAACACTATATAGGGGAAACGAAGCAAAATCTATATAAAAGAATAAATCAACATAAATATGACACGAAAAAAATAAGTAAATCTAACAATAATAAAACAGCCTTATCAGAACATGCACAAAAACTAAACCACAGATTTAATTTTGAAAAAGTAAAATACTTCAACATGAAAGCAATACACATAGTAGAAAAAAAAAAGAGGCAATTTACATCAATAAAACAATTAATAATACTAATTATGTTAATTTATTAATTATTCCTGCATACACTGCTCCTATTTTATCTGTGTCTGTTTTGTAGTTAGCAGTATTATTAATTGTTTTATTGATGTAAATTGCCTCTTTTATTTTTCTACTATGTGTATTGCTTTCATGTTGAAGTATTTTTACTTTTTCAAAATTAAATCTGTGGTTTAGTTTTTGTGCATGTTCTGATAAGGCTGTTTTATTATTGTTAGATTTACTTATTTTTTTCGTGTCATATTTATGTTGATTTATTCTTTTATATAGATTTTGCTTCGTTTCCCCTATATAGTGTTTATTACAATCTAAACAGTCAATTTACATCAATAAAACAATTAATAATACTGTTAACTACAAAACAGACACAGATAAAATAGGAGCAGTGTATGCAGGAATAATTAATAAATTAACATTATAGATTGACCAACTATGGACTATAAACAATAGTTTGAGATTGACCCTTGTACCCATTAGGTAGAAGTATTGTTATTTTAGATATGTGAAAGGAACAGACAAGGTGTGATAACACCATGAAGAAATAACTGTTAAAGGTAAAATTATAATGATATGTTATGGGCTAATTAATCTAGGAGTTGTATTGATTGATGTTATTAATAGAATAGTAGTGTAATTATAAGAAATACTGTTTTCAGTCTGAGGATGGGACAAAGTTCCCGAAACATGTAACTTAATTGAGGAATAATTAAGAGGAGTGATGCCAAAATAAGTTCTACATAATACTAATTATGTTAATTTATTAATTATTCCTGCATACACTGCTCCTATTTTATCTGTGTCTGTTTTGTAGTTAGCAGTATTATTAATTGTTTTATTGATGTAAATTGCCTCTTTTATTTTTCTACTATGTGTATTGCTTTCATGTTGAAGTATTTTTTACTTTTTCAAAATTAAATCTGTGGTTTAGTTTTTGTGCATGTTCTGATAAGGCTGTTTTATTATTGTTAGATTTACTTATTTTTTTTCGTGTCATATTTATGTTGATTTATTCTTTTGTATAGATTCTGCTTCGTTTCCCCTATATAGTGTTTATTACAATCTAAAGAGGCAATTTACATCATTAAAACAATTAATAATACTGTTAACTACAAAACAGACACAGATAAAATAGGAGCAGTGTATGCAGGAATAATTAATAAATTAACATTATAGATTGACCAACTATGGACTATAAACAATAGTTTGAGATTGACCCTTGTACCCATTAGGTAGAAGTATTGTTATTTTAGATATGTGAAAGGAACAGACACGGTGTGATAAAACCATGAAGAAATAACTGTTAAAGGTAAAATTATAATGATATGTTATGGGCTAATTAATCTAGGAGTTGTATTGATTGATGTTATTAATAGAATAGTAGTGTAATTATAAGAAATACTGTTTTCAGTCTGAGGATGGGACAAAGTTCCCGAAACATGTAACTTAATTGAGGAATAATTAAGAGGAGTGATGCCAAAATAAGTTTGATATTTCTATAATGTTTAACAATTATTTACGAGGAGATAGAAATTTGTTTAACAATTATTTACGAGGAGAAAGAAATTCTCAGGCTTCATGGTTTTTTTTTTTTTTTTTTTTTTTTTTTTTTTTTTTTTTTTTTTTTTTTTTTTTTTTTTAAAGGTTTTAATGCAACTTGTTTCAACTATTATTTATCATTTAGTTTGAGTACTAGTTAAAAAAAATGTAGAATTTTTCTTCAAGACTTGTATGTACCAGTAACAAAATTATCCTACGTCCATATTATCTACCAATCTTGAAATAACATCATCAAACTCGATACTTAGTAAGCAACTTCAAGCTATCGATTCTCGATAGCGATATTGTTCCCAAGAATCGATTAAATTGAGAAATTACTTTTGGAATCGATATAACTCTAATTATAAACTTAGTACTGAGTGATAATGAACTAAACCTACGCTTCAATACATGGTACACAATTTTAAATTTTGGTTAAATTAAAAAAAAAATAATCGTACTTGCACTGAATTAACTATATATAATTTAATTCACTAACCTAAAATTGTGAATATTTTAAGGTACATTTAATAAAAAAATGTATGTACATAGTATGAGCCAGTCGGCCTCGTATAATAGTATGATCTCTTTTTCTATCTCACTTCTTTCAAAAAATCTGTTGTATTTTTCACTACTCTATGAACCGTATTTTCTTATTTATTTAAATTGTACTTAAATAACTTATAAATAAAAATGCTTATTATTTGTTCAACGAATTCAATATATATTTTTTATTATACAGCCAAAGTTCGAGAGATGAAATCTTAAGTCTTAAACAGTTAGAGGAATACGGTTTAGTTGGTTTAGCAGTAGAAAGTCTTGGTTTGCACCTGTGACACGATTTTCCCGGAACTTTGGAGGAAATCGCATTTGACCTTTCACGACTTTACGCCAGTTTTCATTACATGAACTACTGCACTGTACTACTTCGTATAACACGTGCCTCATTCTAGTTTGCACTAGTTTAAACTACTTTGTTTTTAAATGAAAAAAATATATGATACGATATACCGATTAATGGCAATAAAGAAATGATACATCCGATGCATTTCAACTAATTTTTTTTTTACATCATATTAAATTAACTAATAAATTATTATCAACAGAAAATCGCTGAATACCAAATTCAAATATATGTAATTCAATGCATTTTGGTATTAATACTTAAATTAATATGTATTGTAATTGAATTTTGCTTTTATTGTGTTTTTATATCTTAGTCAAGCTGTCTTCAAGTAGAAGTGCTAATTTTAAGTATAATTGGTGTTTACAAATAAAACATTTACTGGATAAAATCGGAGAAGGGGGAATAGTTTTCGAATCAAATATAGTTAAACTCAAAGAAAAAAGTCAAACTGTATTAGAAAAATACAAAATCTATTTATTTAATTCGGATCTATCCTCTAGCCAGCAGTCGAATTTTAGCACATTCTACAATAGCATTAATCCAACCGGTTCAATCCCTGTTTACATTAATATACGGATAAATATTATTTTCACTAGAATTATTGCACAGTTAAGAACTACAGGAAAACATATAATAAAAATAACCACTCCAGATAAAATCACACAAATTAATCCTCAAGAAATCTGTATGGTTTGTAATATGAAAACGAATGAACCTTGGACATATTCTTTACACTTGCCCAATTTATAATGGCCTGCGTAACACTTATTACCCTAGCATTGATTCAAATGACAGTTTTCAAATACTTAATCCACAAAATGAAATAGAAGCAAAAAAACTGGCATATTTTATTTTAAATATAATTAAAATCAGAAATTTTTTTACTGAGATATAGTAGATTTAACTGTAAAATATCAGTATCATGTATATACCTATTTGCCTGAGATATGACATATATTTATATATACTTGAAAGTAGTAGTTTAATATGATCTTTGATAAAGTTTAAAGGTTTATAAAGGACATAAAAAAAAGTGTTAATTATTTTATTAGGTATTTTTTATTATTTAGATGGAAAAATATTTATTTAATTTTTATTAGTTGTATTTAATTCTTAGTTTATTCAAAGTGCTTTGTTATATTATTTGAATTATCATTAGATGAGTATGATAATGTGCATAATATTTGTAGTTGTATTAATGTTTGTATCTTATTTCATTGTACACAATATACAGGGTGAGTATCTCTTAGCGTAAAAAAAAAAATTGGGTGAAACTAGATCAAAAGTGTAGCCAAATGCCGCAGACCTCACCTTTCTATTCCAATCCGTTGCAGATATATGGTAAATAAACGATTTTTTGGAGGAAAGCATGTTTTTTTACGATAAAAGCTGTAATATCTCCATTTTGTTTAAATATTTTTCAAATATTGATCACATTTTCGGATTTAGCAATAAATTTCCTATAAGATCGGAGTAATTTAACCTTGAATTTTACAAACTTGGGACCTAAAAAATATCTTTATCTTCACCTAATTTAGGGAAGTTACAATTTCTTATAATACTTCAGCGCTCACTGCTTTTCATAAAAACAATCCACAAAACTGCAAAGCTCTCAAAAACTTGCAAATTTAATAAGCTTTCAAATGATATGTTAAACGTAATGATTTTGTTTTAATTTCATGGAGAAATTTACTTTTGAAACCGAAAAAAACATGGTGTTCTCATTTAGCATACAACAAATCAGGTACTTTGGTAAATAAGACATTATGATAATCGCTTGATGAAAATCTGTATTTTAAATAAAAGAAACACTTCATTAGAATAAAAAGCAAAGAAAAAATATAATTTATTGACATAAATTTTAGGCCAGTTCAGGTATTCATAATAACAACAGCGACTTTGACCTCTCTCAGTACTAAGCACATTATCGCTATTTCATAGTTATTTTCCTGTTTATTTTGAAATGGGAGGGGATTATTGTTTATTATTTTATTTTTATTTTGATATAATGATTGAAAGTTTGATTTGGAAATTAAGAAGCTACAGAGATAAAAGTGTCACTATCATTAGAAAGACCCTTGCTAATATTGCTTATCCTTAGCTTGAGGGCCCATTTTATTTATTGGGATTATTTTTTTCTGTTTGGCAATACACCTGCGAAGATGGCAACGTTCACAAATGGTGAGTACGCTGACATACATTTTTGTATGGTTTTTGTAATGGAAACGCGAGTGCAGCGCGGCGGGAGTACCAACTTAGGTTTCCAGATAGGCGCCTCCCCTCTACGATAGTGTTTTCACGAACTCATCAACGTTTATCTGAAACAGGTTCCGTTCATAAGTTACGTCAAGAATTGGGACAAGTTCCTCATGATGTTGAACTCGAAGAGGAAATTATTGATATAGTAAATGAAAATCCCAGTGTTTCATCAAGAGACTTGGCCCGTGAAATTGGTATCTCCCAAAGGTCAGTTATCAACATTTTGCACCGAGAACATTTTCACCCATATCATTTCACACAAGTACAAGGGCTAGAACCTAATGATCATGTACATAGAATACAATTTTGCCGCTGGCTTTTAAATAGAGACATTCAAGAACACCAGTTTCTGAGGAAAATTTTATGGACAGATGAGTCTCTTTTTACAAGGGAAGGAATTTTTAACGTCCACAACCGGCACTACTGGGCAGCTGAAAACCCACATATGGTTCAAGAAGCATCTTTCCAGCATCGTTTTACAGTGAATGTGTGGGCTGGGATAATAGGGGACCGACTCATTGGGCCACATTTTTTGCCCAGCAGATTGAATGGAGAAAGTTATTTGGATTTTTTACAAAATATTCTACTACAACTTATTCACGACATTCCACTTGATGTTCAGCAAAACATAATATTCCAACACGATGGTGCTCCTCCACATCATTCGGCAGCAGTACGGGAATGGCTGAACCAACGTTTTGCTATCACATGTATCAAAGAAATGAAATTTCATTAAAATAATTATTTTTTTTTTAATGATTTGCATGGAACTGTTGTTTATTTATTCATAATAAAAAAAAACAGTATTCTTAATTACATTCTATATAACGGTTTTTTTCGATATCGGTATTCGATGAATTAATTAAGTATCGAAAGCAGGGAATTAATAATTATTACTTCGGTAATACAAAGCAATGAATTGAACAATCAGAGAACAGAAAAAAATAATGAAATCATCGTATACTTGCTCAGAAATGCCTGTAACTCTAGTTACAGTGGTGGAAACTTTAAAATAAACCATTAATTTTCCTATTTTCCCGTCTTAACCTTATACGCCTTTTTTCCTCAAGGTAGTATCCTAGGTCCTATCCTCTATACGGTGTATACAACTGAGTAATTCTACAGCCGTTATATTCTATATAAAACATTCCAATCTCATATTACAAACATTCATGAGTGGTGTAAAAATAAATTCTGACAAATCTCATCATGTAAATTTACCATAAGCCTAGGACTTCCTCTTCTACAGCATATTGAGGTACTATTCCTCTAATTCCTGTTAAACAAATCTGCTAGATAAGGACTCTACCTAGACAAACGTTTTTCTCGGTGTCTACTTACAAAACTAAAATAAGAAACCGCTACTGGATCAACTAGACAAACGTTTAAAGCTCCCAATTAGTCGCAATAGACACTTTAACCGTAATTAGATTTATTTGAACATATGAAATAGGACCTTCGAGCCCAACTAAACCATCCAATACCACTCGTATCTAATCCTTACAATCCATAGTCGTTAGAAAAATCCTAAATTCTGCTTACTATGTCACAATTAAACTTATCCATAATGGTCTTAATTTTCCTTAAATTTTTTTATTAGTCCCAAACCAGATACCTATCCTTCCATGATAAGCTCCTTAAGCAATCGAATCTACTTCCAAATTGAATCCCGATTAATCTTTGAGGCGTCTGAAAAGGACATGGCTAAGAGAACTTCAAATATAAAACTCTTACCGAAGTAGTTGCTTTCCAAGTCATTGACATGCCATTTATCCACAGATCCACAAATGTATTTAATGTGCTATTTTACAGTTATAAATACCAATAAAAAATACGAGATATGATATATTAATTAATAAAACAAAGTTACATATGATAATTTTAAAGTTATATAATAAGTTAAATTAATTAATAAATATTACGGGAAAAAAAATTATTGTTGATAAAAAAAAATCGTGATTTACTTCTCTTGCAAATTTCGGAGTATACCACTAAGCAAAAATAATAGTTTTCTTCCATTTTATCGATTTACTTAGAGCTATGATTATTTATTCATAACAAGGAAACAATATTTAAAATTACAACCTTTCAAGCTGTTTTTAATTCTTCTGAATTTACAATACACTGGAAACGAATGTGTTTATATTATATATATTTAAAAAGATTGAATTAATTTAGCAATTTAGTTAAATAAAATAAAATATTTAGATGGCTCTGGAATAATGATATTACTATATACTATACTATTATTAGAGCCCTGAAAAACTTAGAGTACTGTACATTTACTTAGTTTGGTATATCGAAACTAAACTATACTCTAAGCCAACTGCTAATGGTTTGTATAAACTACAAGTTAACGTAGATTTTCAACAAACTTTTCGTGTAAAATAAAAACTGAAAATGTCAAACATGTATTACTTTATTTTCCCCTAGCTCTCTACCATTGAAAGGTTAATCTTCTTATTGGCACCTCTTGTGACAAAGCTTTTAGCTCAAATCTCCAGCGTCGAAGAGTACTATCCGGCTTATTTACAGGAAACTGCTTCAACTACTGGAAATATAAATTGCATTTATTGATTTAAAAGATAAATAAATTGGAATATTACAATAACAGATCAAATTACGTTAATTTAATTTTAACATTTATTTAAATATTTTTACATACACCATACTTCTAGCGTATCTCATGTTTTATTTTTGGGTAGGGTAAATTTGCTTGGAGAATAATGAATTCATGATTTTTAAAAGCTCAATCAATTAAATGACGTTGGGTGAGTAATGTTTTTATAAATAATGATATGGGATCGAATTTTTATTTACTTGATCACTTGAGGTACGCATAATGTTACAGAAGGATTCATAAAGACTTTCAACTGCTGTCATTAAATTCAATTATCTACTTACTATTTGAAATTCGTAGGATTATAAATTATTAGATACATCATAAAGATGAGAGAAAAAAACTAATTCATTTGAATTTTAAAAAAGTATTTACAATTTACATAGTTACAATAATAACGGACAAATCAAATCTTCAGAAAAGAAAAATAACGAAATAGTTAATTTCAAGAATCAAGTGTGCTCCTTGAGCAACATTTAGAACTGAAGATGAATGTTTAATATTGGAAATTAGTTTGCTAATATAATAATTCCAATAGAAGTGGCAATTAATTCATCGATCCTAATTTAATTCTTACTTATTAAACAATAAATAAATAATATATTTCTAGTATAACAAAAATAAACTCCCTGTCAAAAGTATCGCAACACTTTGAAATATTTGAATTTTATTGAAACAGTTTTCTTTTCATAATAATTAAAGGTTCTGAGGTCTATAATAAACATTCCTAAACTAGACACAAACAATTATTATTAAAATAAATTACAATGTTTCTTCCAATAAACAAAAAAGTTAGTAAACTTACTTTTTAAAATTTTCATTTTTTTACAATTTTAACTTTTCAATATTACATTTATATTTAACAAGGCATATTGCACTCTCTGCCTTGAATGACTGCTTCCACTAGCCTTGGCATACTTGTAAACAACGAAACGAATGATAAACATGGACTGAAGGAAATTTGAAAAACATAATCTAAAATTCCATCGTTTGTCATTAACAGGGGAAAACATTGATGTGTCTAATCCTTAATTCCTCACAATTAATAAATAATATTAATACAAATAAAAACCAAGTATGGATTAAGGTAAAATCCAGGAAAATTTCGAGAATTATGGTTGTTGTAATACATTTTACGGGGAGTTTATATCGTCTAAATTACACAGACGTTCTAAGCATCCTTTCATTTAAATTAACCCAATTAATCATCGAATTCTTCTCTAATCCAATCCTTGAAATCCAAAATCCTTCGTAAACTACTGAATGCCTTTGATATTTCACATATAAACTTATCCATAATAATTTTACTCGAATAAAAGTCAAATTCTAACATAAAAATAAGTTAAAATGTGTAATATAAAGGGAAAATCATCACCGAAGTAACTTATTTCGACCGTAGTGTTCTAAAAGAAGGAGCCTTTGTTACAAGAAACGGATTGGATGCTTCATAAAAAAAAATCGACCAGTTTTTTTTTCTCTTCAAATTAAATTCCAACTTTTTTCTGTCTTTCAGGAGACAACGCGCTTGTAAAACAGAGGGTTTGGAGGAAATTAAATCAGATAAAGAGTCCAATTTGTGTAATGGCATAGTTTTTGCCAGGTTACCTGTTGCCTCAGGACATTCTATGCTATATTCAATATGGATTTTCTACTAGTCGTTTTCAATAAATATTTTTCGCTGTCTATTGATAGAAATATATTGCTATGCATATCATCTAGTTTATAATACAAATGTATGCGTGCGTGTGTGTGTAAATAAATTAAATATAATCGTTTCGAAAGGATCACTTAGAGGTTTTACTTTTAATTTATTAACTGCAAAATATGCTATATCAGGAATAGGAATAGGAAGCAAGTTGAGAAAAAAAAGTATCTTGTTTGGGCTAAATAAGCAACATATGTAACATTAAGATCCTTATGGGTAAATTTATTTCTTTCAAAGTAATGAGCATTTAAGATTTTGGATTATAAGGGTTGGATACGAGATGAATAGGAAGGTTTAGTTAAGCCCTAAATCACAACTCCGCATGACCAAATAAGTTTAATTACTATCTTGTAAATAAGTCTCTTGTAATAAGTCGGTAGGTTTGAGGAATTGTTTTCGAAAAAGTCTTGGCAGTTTCTTCTCGTTTTAGTCCGGCATGTTGTGAAATGTTAAAAATTTTAAGTTATTGAATATTATCTGGATTTCAATTTAAACATTCTTTCTGAACATAAAAATAATAACATAAAAACATCTACAACATAGAAACTCCAGTAAGGGCTAGATGCTAGAAAGGCTTTAAATTAATGATTAATTCATTTTGATGATGATCAATGATTGTTTTTGATTTTTACTGAGAGTAAATTTCAAATAAATGCAAAGTTTCGGTGATTAATATCATTATATGATTTTTCTAATTTACATGTTAGTGGTTGTAAATAAGTCTTTTGGTATTAATTGTAATTAATTATTTTTGCGTTTTTGAAATGTCCCTTGCTCTTTAATGAACCAATGAACCAGAAAATGAGGAAGTTGATGATTCCTTGCTATATGTCCTTATATTTTAAATTATGTATGATTATTTCAGGTAGGTCTTTAATCAATTTATATGTTACCGGCAAAAACCTGAATTAGTTTTTTAGATAGAACTGGAAAAACCTTTCGAAATTAACATTTTTTCGAGGCCGACACTTTAGATAGAAGATAGATTTTTTCATAATTGTTGTAGCTCATAAAAACTGTCTTGCAACTTCGTTTTACGTGAGTCACGTGACGTGCTACAAGGCCCAGAGACGTCAGTGTGTGCCACAAGACAGAAGAGTACGAAATAAGTATTAACTGGCCAATACTAGAATTATCCATGTTTGTTCGATAACGTCTGTTAACCATAGTTAGGCCTATTTTGAACATTTTGTTATGTAGTAAAAAAAAGAAAAATCGAAATATATTTTTTATATTCTCATTATAGTTGTAAGATTTACTGTTTTTAAAATAAGAAAGGGAGGCCAGTTTAAATTTTGTTAATAAATTTTCAGTATTTATATACCTTTTAAACTACCAGAATTAGAAAAACCCTTGTATTAACTAGTAGGATATCACTAGTTTTATTTCAGTTCATAAAAAAACTTTTATCTTGTTGAAACCCAGCCACTGTACAAATATGTGTGGGAAGAGATGAGAATTTTATAGCTCTAGCTAGTAAACACCGGTTATATAGGATCTTTCAGTGAATAATAGAAAGAGATTTAATCGAGATTTTTTTTTGTCATGTAAAATTTTTTGTTAGAACCTACAGTTTAGGAGCTCTATTCATTGGTATAAAAAAAAAAAGTTGTA
Organism: Euschistus heros; assembly: GCA_003667255.2. Classification (NCBI taxonomy): domain Eukaryota; kingdom Metazoa; phylum Arthropoda; class Insecta; order Hemiptera; family Pentatomidae; genus Euschistus; species Euschistus heros. The sequence goes on along the minus strand of RCWM02000329.1, from coordinate 776,689 downwards.
AGGTTTTTTTAACTGTCAAAAATGTAACACTGTTGGTGTTGGTTTCATTGAAAATTTAACAAAAGCTATCTTGTCAGAAATTGAATGGAATATACTTTTTGACATATAATATTTCTCGCTAGGACCTACCGTTTAGGATCTATATTGGTTTGAATAAAAACAAGTTATGTTTTTCCAACATTTTTTTAGTGTTGGGGCTTTTTTGATACGCTCTAGCTCAGTTGATGTTGCTCAAATCGAAATTTTGACGACAGTTTCCTTATCAGAATCAGTGAATTATAGATAGACGCTGTTTTCCGAGTCATTGTTAAAGGTAAAAAAAAAAAAAAAAAAAAAAAAAAAAAAAAAAAAAAAAAAAAAAAAAAAAAAAAAAAAAAAAAAAAAAAAAAAAAAAAAAAAAAAAAAAATTAGCTATTAAAGCATACGAGAGTACAACAAATATGAGAAGAAATAAAGAACCTTAAAATTTCAGAGATGCCGAATGTCTGGATAGAGACATATATAGGAAGATACTGAAAAATCTCACCAGTATTAGAAGATAAAAAAAGAGAGGTCAAAGTGGTCCGTAGAAAGAAAAGAAATGCAGTCGAAAATCATGAAACTGCGATGAGAAGAAATAAAATAATGATTCCATAAGAAGCCTAACCAATGATATTCATGTTAGTGGCCGTTACATTAAAATAAAAAAAATAAAAAAATCCCTAGTCCTGTTTAATTTAGACTTGAACACTTATTACTGGCTACATACGTAAACGAACTGATGTGGTAATTATCAGGGCTAATTAAATAAATATAATTGTTCGCGCCAATTGGCGCTTTTGTGAAGGGGGGAAAGGAGAAAAGTGAAGTATTTGTACATAGACAGTTTTACCATAGCTACCCAGAGGGCAGTTGACTTTAACTCTCGGAAACTAAAAGATGTGAGCTCTTATCGCATCTGCACTAATCCCTACAGGAAAAGCTCTGTCACTTTTATGCTGTCTGCTCTCCCGTACGCACACATTACCTTCGTCCAAGACCTTATGGTCTTCCTGCCTTTTTCAAGGTTAGACTTCCAAAAACCCTTTTTTTTTTTTCAGAGTGTTTTTTTTTCGTGTTGTTAAAAAAAGACTTAGTATCCCCAACTAATGAGTGTTGATTTGAGAGGAGGATATCCTGACCAAGTGTTTCAGCCTGCGGGAATCATTCGTCCGCCCGCGATTCTTTTGGAGGCCTCCGAGAAGACGCGGAAGAACGTCGGCGGCTATATCCAGGTGAGTGATTTTTTTCTGTGATATTTGTTTCGGTTTTCTTCTGAATAAGATTTCCCCAAGATTGATAGCACTCGTTCTTATCCTTTTAAATACAGTCCATTTGCTAAAGGCCGATGCGAGTTTTGAGGAGTCGCATCGAAAAATATCATTATCTTTCATTAAACAATTATTATTATCTTTGTTTTAATTTTAAAGCGACGAATAATTTTCCATTATTGATGATAGTGTAAGACACAGAAAAAAAATAATGAACGCTGGACCTATGAGCAAGGGAATGGCTTGGCTGGACATTATATATTTAAATACCATCCTGTAAAAATCATTGTAATTAACCAACCATCATCTAATCAACATTAACATATTGACAGGACTATTAACCATCACCCATATTGCAATAACCAGAACTGACAATGTACTCATGTAATATACGGTAGATTGGATCCCCTATGCCGGCTGTAATTATGGAGGCACATCTGAAGGGGTCTGCGGCCTGCCCTGAAGGATGGTTCGCTATGCCTCCCCTCCACATTGCCAAGATTGGTTTCTGAAAATGACGCCCTGGTCAACTTCCTCCCGGCATTCAATTAAATAAACCAATTACAGGAACGGAATTCGAGTAATTAGATTTATTAATAAAGTTTTCAATTAGAATCCTAATTGAGTCCATACGGAAGCGGTTTGGGAAGTTACAAATCCCAGGGTAACCTTCAATCAAGGAAAATAAATTGGATACGAGGCAAAGGCAACCATTCGAAACGGGCCATTGTCTGCCTTTTAAACGCTATCTATTAGCATTCATTTGTTCTCTGTTTTTAAATTTTATTCTTATTTATTTAGAATAAACAAGAAAACTTAATTTAATAGAAATTGAGACATAATTTTTCGAAATGGATATGTCTTTTATAGCAAGGGCCTTTACTTTTTTGGTGTAACGTTTTTAACACGGTATATCTCTGTTGATAGTGCTCTGAACGAAAATTTGCCTAGTTTTCGTATTAGAAATTTAATGGGATTTTTTTTTAGTTATATAAAAATTTTCGCTAGGACCTACTGTTTAAAATCAATATTAGTTTGAATAGAAAAAGTCACGTTGTAACGGTTTTCTTAATCAGAAATTGAATGAAGAATATTTTTAATATATGACATTTGTCATTAGAACCAACCATTTAGAAGCTATATTTGATTGAATGATAAAAATCACGGTTCACTTGCAATTTAATAAGTGTTAGGGCTTTTTCCACGCTGTAGCTCTTTTTGTGTTGCTTGGATCGAAAATATACCAGCAGTTTTCTATTCCGAAATTCAATTGAAAATGTTTATATAACATTTGTCACGAGAACCTACCGTTTAGAAGGTTTTTTGGTTTGAACGAAAAAAAGTAACACTGTAACTTTGGTATTTATACACCATCAATCGTTTAACGTTTTTTATTCAAAATTAATTTTGGCACGCTCTAGCTCTTATTGTGTTGCTTGGATCAAAAATTTGACTACATGTCCCTTGTTGAAATTTATTAGAGAATATTTATTTTTTTATTTAGAGATTTATATAATGTATATTAATATAAATGTATATTATTAGTGAGAATGTATTAAATTGGAATAATATGTGTTGAGATTGATGACGTCTGATGTTTTGTTTATTGCCTGATGCGCGATTATTAAATCATTTCTATTGTTATAATATCTTTAATATTTCGTTTAAAATAATTTTGTCCGTGGTTTATAATTTACTATTAAACAACTAATAGTAATAATATATATATACATATTAGGTAGTTCTCATTTATTTTCTATTTTATTATAGGTTAATATATGTCATTTATTATGGCAAAATAATTGGTTTACTGACTTAGTTCTTTGTATACTATATTGGATACGAGTTACGCTTGAGCCCAACTTAACAAACGACACTGTAAAAGCTTCGGTGAAAACCAATTTGTGTGTGAATGAGACCCGAAGCCTAAAAAGACAAACATTAACAGCCACTGCAAGTTTACATTCTAATTCAACTCCACCTACGGGAGGGGAGGGGGATAATAAAACCTCCCACGGGCCTCGGCTATAAACAGCCAGTCCACAGTCAATTTCGGAAAACAAACTGACAGTTGAGGGTGAGGCAGGGTATAACGACTTAATGACCAATTACTGCTATAAAAAGCAACTGAGGGCCATTTTCAGTTGATAGGACGTTTTGAGTGAGTTCTCTCGTTTAATAATGCAGGTAAATGTGTCCGTTATATGTGGAAAACATCCCTTATTTTAAAAATTCATATTTCCTTATATTTATGTTTTCAGCTGCATACAGTATATACATAGGTAACTTTCAAAACGTGTTTTGTCACTGTAATCCCACTTTTCAGGAATAAAAAAAACCTATATTATGAGGAGTAATTACTTTTCAGAAACAAAAAAGTCCAAATTAAACTTGTAGCATCTAAAAAAACACATTACAACAATGATCATAAATATTCTTTAATCCTAAAATTAACATTTTTAATTTTAAATATGGACAAAACACATTTTGAAGGAACACAGTGGCCAAAACACTGTTTGGAGTGCCTATGTTTTATTTGACAGAAGTCACTGTTTGCTCAAAAGTATACAAAATAAAAATTATAATTACATAATAATGTATGCTAATGACACTCGTTAACTCAATACTTTTCGGGGAATATTTTCATTTTCTTAACAGTCACTAGTTTATAACATGCAGTTCACATCTTTCAGTTTCTAAACAGTTAGAAGTTTCATCCTCTTCCACAACATTTTTAACACTTGGAGAGTCAAAAAGTACAACCTTGTACCAGTGGAAGCGATTATTGTCATTATTGTCAATAATGCAGCGTTCCCATTGGCTTAGTGGACAAATCATGGTTTGAACTAAAACAGGCTATGGAGAAAACACTCTTTGGTTGAAACCCTGATAATTGTTACTAATTTTGAATGGGAAAAAGCTTGTTTTGATGGCTAATACCCATCACATATTGTAGGGTTCTGAAAAAACAAATCTAGTGATACCAAAAACTCAAAAAAACATTTTTTGTGACAATTTTTTTTCCCTTCAATTTTTACTAATTAATTAAAAGATTATAAATGGCTGTATGGAACTATCCAATGCCAATAAATTAAAATAAAAAAATATAAAAAAAAGCGAATATAACTGCTATATATTTACATTAGATAATGTACATTATATAACTATCTGAGAAATTTTTAATCAGCATATTCCAGTTTAAATATTGAAACAAAAAAAAAAAAAAAATTGACTTTGTTACTTAATGACCTTTTTTACCTCAATGCAGAAGAAATATTTCTTTCCGTGAATCGCGGAGCATGTAACGGAAACGATGTAACGAAATTTCATTCATTTTTTATTTTCTGTCTCTTAACATCAATAGAGCTCTTAATTCCAATACTAACTAATTCTACAGAACTCCTAGTTGTCTGGATTTTTCTCCTGAAGAGTACCTAACTTTTAATACTTGGATCCATAAAACACGAGTTGTCAGCCGTTTAAGAATTTTAAACCCACACGCTATGAATATAAATCTAAAAACTACATCCACTACAAGATGAAGAAATCTGCAGTGCCTGTAAGCAATATATATCTAATAGCCTACATCATCTTCTCCTGTGCCCGTCATCCAATGTATATAGAGAGAGATAGCTGCAGCAATATATACCTCATTCACCTTCTTATGTAAATAAAGAGAACAAGAAAAAGAAAATCATATTTACTTATTTTTACTATCACTAGCTAAGATATACACAGTTTTCGAAATTATACCATCCCATACTAATGGACTGGTTACTTGATCTGTTATTATTATTGGAATATTAATTTGATTTATGATATGCGTTATCATTATTCGTGTTTATTTTATTTCTATGTTATTTATGTGTATATATATATATGTATTAATTATTAATTTTGAATTAAGCAAAATTATGCATTTAGAAACAGATTTTAGTGTAGTAATATATAGTGGGGTAATATTTTGCATTTTAAACATTAATAAGATGTGCGGTCAACACTCATAAGAAGTATGTGCATAAATTGTTTATATTGATGAGGTATAGTTGACTGTTAAGTATTAGGAGAAATCAGATTGTTGGGGTATGCAGCCATAACGATACACAGCAATTAAAAAGTAAGTTTTTTAATTTGTAATGCCAACGTTTCAACTTGCATTGCAAGCCTTCCACAGGGTTTCAGACAGATGTAAACAGAAACTGTGCATGGTAGAAGTAACCTGAGATGAGTGATTGGAGTTTCTACTAGAAAGGTTAAGAATTCTGGTGCTACGACCGTTGGGTAGAGAAGTCATATCTGATTGTTGCTTCTTAGGTTGAGTGCACTGAGTATTACTATTCATATTGATGAGGCATAGTTGACTGTTAAGTATTAGAAGTAGATTCTGTTTACATCTGTCTGAAACCCTGATGAAGGCTTGCAGTGCAAGTTGAAACGTTGGCATCACAAATCAAAAAAACTTATTTCTTAATTGCTACGTATCTTTATGACTGCATACCCCAACAATCTACTTCTCCATAAACTGTTTATATTTTGAAACATTAGTACAAGAACATGATCTTTAATAAATAAAGTGATTATTATTCTGTAACTAAAAATCAAACTAAAAAGCTTTGCCAGATGGATTCAATCTGGGTTAAAAGGTTAAATATGCTATTAAAAATTTAAAGTAATGTTAAATACTAAACATGAATCGAGTTCTGTATATATGGATTGCCCAAAGTGTGAACATAATAAACGAAAACAAGATGATACACCAACTAATCAGTAAGTACTTTTCCTATATTGTCATGAACTTTATGATATGAAATCAACAGGCAATGAGCGTGTGCAATATTTTTTAGTATGTGCTTCCAAAAAATAAATAAATAAAATAAAACCCTGCAAACACAATTCTGCCCTAAACACTTTATGTATGTATTTTTCATTTAAAAAAAGAGTTTGAAGATTTTTCATTCTTTTTTAGTGAATTTTACTCTATACAGTTTTTACTAAATTTTACTTATAGGGAAAACAATTATCAAGTATAATTTTAATAAATTAAATACTGTGCTTTGTAAATTGTAAGGAATGCATGTATTTCATTGAATATTTTTGATGGAAAAGTAAATTGATATAGTAGAATGCCGCTTAAAGTTTTAGTTTCAGTTCTTTGGATGCTTCGCTTCAACCGGCGCGCCATTGACCAGTAAATTATTTTTTTACAACTGTAAAACAACATCCCCTCTGTTAAAAACCTAGGTTTAAAAATCGAACAAACCCTTTCCTGGAAACCCCACATTGCTCAAATCTCCCGACCATCGATTGGCATCCTAAAATTATTTCACCGTTCCCGACACCTACTTCCTCCATCCACACGTAAACTCCTAGTATCCTCCCTCATATTCCCCTATTTGACTATGGATGTGTGATTTATGGTGGAATCTCGATGGTTCTTGAAGATAGACTAAAGTGTATCATGAACTGTTTCATAAGATTTGTTTTTGGAACCTCGAGACGCTCTCATGTGTCCCATTTTTACACCAAGTTAAATTGGCTTTCGCCTTCCTTCCGTAGAGATTACTTCCTTGGTTCATTCCTCTTCCAAGTTATTAACACACATAACCCTCCGTCTATTCACAGTATCCTACATTTCAAGTCCTCAATCCAATCATTGCATACAAGGTCCCGTCTCTCCGATCTCAACACATCCTACAGAACTACTGCTTTCCAACGTTCCTTTCTTGCCCGCTATTCTTTGGAATTCTCTTCCTCCTTCTAATCGTAATGCATCCTCCCTGGGAACTTTCAAAACACTCCTCTTCCATCACCTTTCCTCCCTCCAGTCGGATGCTATCTAATTATATAGTTGCTTTAATAAATTTCACCCAAGGATATCAGATATAAAAGTTTAGCCTGTTTAAACAATCTTCATATGATAATGTTTTGTCTATCATTGAAATAATTTTCATTTTTATTGTTTTTTCATCATTTTATTTTCTTCATCTTTTACTAGATTCAACTTCAGAAATATATTGTTTAATCAATTTCTTATATAACATTTTTTCTTTTACTGATTGTAAATATATTTTATGTATGTATGTAGCGTGTATGTGTTTATATATGCGTATAGATTTTTGTTTCATTTTATTACTTATTTTATTGTAAAATTGTATTTACTTTTAATTATTTTATTTTATTATCTAATTTATAATCTCTAGGCCAGATATAACTTAAGTTCTGTCATGTAACTATTATTCTTAAGGAACTTTGTCCCAGAATAAAATTTGTTTTTCTATTCTATTCTATTCTATTCTAAAGCAAATATGATGTATTATGAATATAATAAAACAACAAAAAATCGTAGAAAACTATCCGTTGGTAGCACTTCAATAAAAGCTCTCTATCTGAATGTCTCATGGCCATCTTCTTTTCAGAGGCCTTGGAGAGTTATCAAGAGATAGAATGTTATAAAGGCTAAACTACTTTGAGTGGTTATGGAGTTTAATATTGATGGATAGGTATCTTGATCATACTGAATCAGAAACATATGGAACTTCAAGATCTTTACGGATGTTTATCCGTGACGAAGTTATATTTAAAATTCTAGTATTCTAGGATAGTATAAATTGGATACTAGCAGGATTGAAAGTTTTTATTAGTTTTAGCATAACTTCGTATCTTCAAAGAGGTCTAATTACTGATGTTGATTATTTTTGATTAAATTGATGTTTAGAACGTTCGTTTAGTAAATGTTGGAGTAGTCATTAAAGACGATCGATTTTTTTGTTCTTTAAGTCTTTTATGCGGATTTCAAATAACACTTTCGTTAAGATAGATCCCTAAGCGGATCTGTTCAGAGATTAGTAGGATATTTTCATAAATATTTAAATCCGCAGAAAATAAATAGTTAACTAATTTTATTGCTTTATACCATATAATAATAAAAAATAGTAGCCTCTAGTTTATGAAAAGAAATAAACAATTTTATGTCTATATTTAAGAACATTACTTTATGGATAGGTTATTAAATTCGGTTTCGAGTATTATAGCGTTTGAGCAGTAAAATATTTATTAATCTAAGGCAGGTTTTTATGTGCTAGAGATTCAATTTTGTCTCATACACACAAATGAACCTAATTTCATTAGTCCACTAAAGTATAACCACTAAGGATTTCAAGACATCATTTAGTTTATGTTACTATTGAAACTAATTTACCATTAGATTCAAAATAGGAAGATTATATTTACAGGTCTGAATATAAACAACTGGAAATTTATTTTATCCATCATTACGGACAACAGCTGAGAAAAGTCTCATCAGTGGACATTACTGAACTCTGGCGGATAGTTTCCGAAACATAACAGAGCCCAGACTTATATGGAGATATAAAATTTCAAAACTAAACAAAAATTATCTGAACTATGTTTGTGTAATTGGGAATAAAACTACACCGAGTCATATGCATACAATGGATGCTAAGTAGTCAGCCTATGAATATTGAAAAAAGATATCTAGAAGTATGTGTGTCACGTACAACTTAGAATTTAATCTTAGGTAGGCAAGAGAAAAATAGTTTAGTATTAAAAACTATTATTCCAAATAAGGTCATTTATTGTTGTAACAAAGAGACCCAACAATGTACTCAGGACTTTTGTTTACACAACATTATTTTTCTCTAACAGTATTAACCAGCAGGCAAGAATGTAAAAATGACCCAATAAAAGGAACCAATAAATGTTTTTCCAGTTAAGCTTTTTGCTTGATGTCAAACTTATACAGTACATAATTTAAGCTAAACGTCTAAATAATTTATTTTTTTAAGTAAATGTTTTGTAGTTGTTATTTTGATAAAATAACGTGACTAAACAACGATAAAATTATACATTATATAATAAAATATATTTAATAAATATATAAAATATATTTATATATATAAAATAACTTTATTACGTATGTGTATGCATACCTACATATAATGAAATTTATATCTAATGATATTAATAATTAATTATATATATTTATCAATTATTTTGTGTAATTAATTAAATATTTTTAATCCCATCGAAATACTATATAAAAATAATTGACCATTATTTTAAAACAAATTTTGTATTATGTTTACTATGTACGTAACATTTTTTAAATAACTTTTTTTTTTAATTTTTATTTATAAAAATTAAAAGTATAAAAAATCACTGGTTAGTATTCATATGCTATTTCACTATAGAAATTTTCATTTATACCTACGGTTTTGTTTATTAATATAGTTATTAGTTTTAACTATGAACTAATTCCAGGATATTAAAACATAGTATTGTACTATCCAAATGTTGTTGATAGTTGTAGATAGGTAGTTGCTAAATAAAGTTAATATTAATTTTACTATCCATAAAATTATTTTTTCCATATCATTTTTTAATTTGTATGTATATAAACAAACAAAAGTTGCTAAGCAATACTATAGTTACTTAAATTTATACCCTTGAATCTATTGATTATTATATAAAATAATAACCTATTTTCATGACCATATGATTTTATTTGATCTAAAATGTACTAAAACGTATTGTCAGCTAAATTTCAGTTATCTTTATCATTTAAATATATACATTAATTTCTACGTATATAAAAACAAAACTAACTAAACAATTTTTTTTTTTTTAATACATTTTAATGCATGTAAATATATGTAGTAAAATAACTTTATTTTATTGTGTTTTAGTTAACATGTAAAATATTTTCTCTCTTTGGCTGATGAAATCATTACAGCCTTAAAATATCCCAGTAAAAAGATATTCTGTTGTTTACTTTCTAAAAATATTCTTACAATTATTATAGATTTGCTTGCTTCTAATATATTTTATTGAAATAAGTGTACAATCTGCCTCAGTAAAGGGCAATAGGTGCAGAGATAAATGTATTCATTCATACCGTATTTACAAATGCACACACACACACAACTAATAATAATAAAAAATAATATCTTCATAAAATAAAACTAATAATTATTTACAATAATCAAAAATAAAACAAAATTGAATTAAAATTAAAATACACAAATTATTATTCATTCATACTTTATATACAATACAAACACACTCAGCTCGGGGAACCCCGAATCGAACCTATTTCCCACTTATTGGGAGTCAAGGCTAGACGCGTAGAGATCCCAGCGCTGCTCTCTCGGCTGCATCACTGGTAATATCCAGTGGAGAACTTATAGATTAATAATTATAAAAATAATTCGTATAAACTTTTTCAATCTTCCTGTTGAGCCTGGACAGATTTCGGAAACTATCCGCCATAGTTCAGAGTTGTTAAATGAAAGTTGTTCAGCTGACGAGGGTTCAGCGGCCTATGCTGTTTCTGAGTTAGGATAGATTTTTTAAGTAAAGTAGAAATCAAAGAGATAAAAACAACCATTAGTGCAGATTTTACCATATGTAATTTCTGACAGACATCGAGTTCCTATTTTTGGTCCAAAATTTCAATATGAATTAAATATTAAAATTATGTTTTTACTGGTTAAGTGGCTATCAAATGAAGGATGTTTTTAATAACATCCATAAACCATTAGATTGTTGTCTAGTAAATGTTGGAGTATTCTAGAAGTTTCTTGTTGTTTTAGTCAAGTATGTAAATTCTTGTTAGTCTAAATGGTGTCCTAGGTATGGATCCTAGGATCTGTTTAAGACGGATTATTGGAATATTTTTAAAAGAAACTGTAAGACAGGACTGTAAGTTTACGACAAGGGACAAATGTTATTTGATAAGATTTGTTTTGATTTATTTTACAAGTATTTAAGGAGTTTGTAACACAATCCCTGGAGGCACTCTTGGTCAAACTTGTCATTCAGGAAAGCAAACAAAATAACAATAAATAAATTCAGTCAACTACTGAATTTGAGGAATTGAGGGAAAGGCAACCTCAGATAAATTTATAGAGCTTTATTATATCAATTAAACTAATCCTCGATAACTTATTTATAAGCTGATATCCTTAAATTTATTCCATATTTTTCTGCATCAAAGGAGCATCGTTGCTTGAAAAAAAATACTTGTAGCAGCTAACAGCAATGAAAATGCTATTAAGTTTAATTGTTCTTTTATAGATTGTTTTTGTTTGTTTGTTTATTTCGTTTAACGTCACTTTATGCTGCTATGGCTAATCGGACAATGCTACGGTGGGAGTCCTAAACTTTGCCTATCCAGGTATATTTAGGATAGGGATCTTTAACGAGTACCTGATATCGCACAGGCTTGGGACCCCCATTTTATGTCCCTTCCGAAGGACGGCATAGCTAAGGATTTTTTACTCCCTTTAAAAAATCCTAAGACTTTTTTTTTTTTTTTTTTTGAATAATTAAATGTATAATAATCTAATTTTATTTTAATCTTTCAATTTTCCATGCAAATGAAAATTTTATAGCAAGCCCTAACACTATCTAAACATTATTCATAATCAGATTATGGCCTTAAGACTATTACGCAATTAAAAGCTTAAGACTGAACTTGTTTTTAAACGTGGGCGTTGAAGGTAACAAAAACCATGTTATCAAAGCAGAGAAATGTTTAGAAACACTTGTTATTATAAACAGTAAGGAGGAGGGGAGAGAAACAATGTTCTGTGTCGAACACAAATGTACAATCTCGGAAATAAATCTTTTAGTGGAAAACGTTCCTTTGTTGTTTATGCAACGGTTGAGCAAAACTTTCCTGTTGACACTTCAGTAAAAAAAAAGTTTGAACAAAGAAAATATACTTTGACGTTTAACTTTTTTTTGTGCGACGATTGTAGGTGTTATAGTATAAGTATACAATAGGTAGAAATATTTAAAAAAAAAAAAAAAAGCTTTTATATCAGTTTATAATTGTTTTTTATTTAATTTTTTTTTTTTTTTTTTTTTTTACTGCTAAAGTTTCAGTTTTAGTTGAAAAACTACCTATTTAAAAAATAAAAATTGCTCGATGCCACGCTGATACCATTCCTTGGGATGGCTGTCAAATAACTCTTGGACAGCATTTTCAACTTCCGCAAAATTATCAAATTTTTTCCCTTGAATAAAATGGGCCATGGATCGAAACAAGTAGTAATCCGAAGGTTCGTGGTTGGTGGATGAGGCAGGAGTTCAAACCCATGAAGTTCTGTAAACTTTTCTTTGGTTCGACTGCTGATTGTTGAGGAGTAAGTTCGTGAGGGACCAGTCTACAGTATACTAACAGTATCTTCTGACAAACTATACTCCCTGGCAAGTTCGCGAGCACTTGTGGACGGATTTAACTCAAGAGCTTCCTTCAGAACCTCATCAATATCCATTAATGGCCGCCCGAAGCCCTTCTTTCTTTTCAACGTCGTATCTCCACTTCTGAATTTGTCAAACCAACGCCGCGCAGTGCGCTCTTCAAGGACACCTTCCTCTTTATATTTAATACTTTCACGAGTTGCTTCAGCGTCTTTGAAATTTTTTTTCCTGTGATGTCTTAAAATGGCGAGAATTTTATAGGGCACTGTCATGTTTCTACTTTGAAATAAATAACTAAACTGAGGCTTTTTTTTTAAGAAGTCCAGTGTTAGTAAACGAGCTTAGAGAATGCTCTGAAGGTAAATAATAAATAGCATTAAGATATTTACAGACTTTCAAACTCTGGAATTTGATAAAACGGTCATTTTTTTTTTTATTTTTTTATTTTTTTATACGCCCTATTATTTTATTTGCCAACTAATTAAATGACCCAAAAATAATGGATAACTAGAAGTTGTTTGTTTGGGTGGCAATTTTCCGTACATGTTTTTGCTTTATTATATTTTTTCAATTAAAAAAGTTTCTTATATTTTTAACAGTTTGTTAAATCTATCCTGGTGGTGCCTAAAAAAATAGATATTATATATGCCCTTAAGCATGAAAATTTTTCATAGCCTCTTCATCTTCTTCCTATCCCTTTTTCTATTTGTTTAGAAATATTCAGAATTTGATTGAAATTATTGAATTGAAAAAAAAACAAAAAAAATGTGGCGTAACCCATTCATCCACCAAACCCTTTAAATGTTAAATAATACGGGGTTATGCCTCAAAACTGGAATCACGCATATTCATACGCAACGAGTGCCAGTCCTGTTGTGCCGCTCTGAAGACAATGCGAGCCCTCGGGCCGAGTGCCTACTCTCTGCCTAAATGAAAAGGCGGTTTAATTAAAGGGTTATTGTTGAGGAGGTCCTGCTGTTTACAGGTTCCTGCTGAGCAGGCCGTCACCGAGGTCCCGCTGTGTACCTTATCGATTCCCACTCTGAATGATTTATCTCTTGGCTGTATCCTCTCGCCCCTCAGGCTGCGACTCTTCCCCCACCCTCACCCCTCGTGCTGTCCATACGGAAAATATGGTGGGATTCTATGGAATAAATTATAATATTGATTTATTGCGTTTCACATTACTGGATTCAGTCCTTCTCTGTGAGTTGGGTTCGGTTCCTTTCCTTTCTCACTATATAATGCAGAATGCCTTTGAGTTCAGCGAAAATCTAATAATCAAGGATGCAAATAAGAATTCATTAAATTTGTTAATTACTATTGATTAATAAAATAAAAGTAATAAAATAAGTACATATTTTCCAAGTACATTAATTTATATAATTACCCTATTTAGTTTTACAATATTTTATTTACCTCATTGCTGTGGTTGTTTGCACATCGTCTCAACATATTACAGGTTCATACTAACAGCCTATTCACTAAACAATATTCAACATTTGTTTATTTGATGGTTTACTCTTATCAACGAAAATTACTATAATTACTTTTTTTTTGCATTGTTAATAATATTAATTTTTATTTATTTTTTAAAATTTTCTTTTCTTTTATATATCTATTTTTTTTAAATGATTGCTTTAATTAATTTATTATATTTGCGGAATTGGTACCTATTTTATCTATATGTGTTTCATAATTGACAGGTTTATATTGCCTCTAATGATTTTCTATTATATGTTTTATTTTCATGATTTAAAATTGTTGGTTTTTCGAAATCATATTCATGTTTTAATTTTTGAGCATGTTCACATAGTGCTGTTTTTTTAATTATTATACTTTTTATTAATTCTATTACAGTCATATTTATGTTGATTGATTCTTTTTATTAAGATTTGTTTTGTTTCTTGGTCTATGTTTATATGCTTTTTCAAAAAGAAATAAAAACTTTTTTTTTTAATATTTATAACTGCATACATAAATACAATAAGTAAATTTTAAGAAATTATTACAATGAATTGCCAGTAACATATAAAGTACCTCTCAACAGTAGCAATTAAAAATAAAACTCTAAATAAGAAGAGACCTTCATCTTCTTTTCAGACACCTTGGAGGATTTCAGGTATTGAGAGTGAAGTAAGTTGGGAGACTAGTGGATTCGAGTGGGTATGAAGTTTAGTATTAAAAGATAGGTATCTTGTTTTGGAAAAATCAATATCGAATAGAATAGAAAAATAATTTTATTTTATTTTAGAAACAGAATGAATAAATAAAATAAAGTAGAAATAATAATATAATAATGATAATGTATAGATAGATACTAATTAAATATATAAACAGGCAAACAAGAAAACAATCTAAAAATGTAGTAATAAACAGATTCTTTTGATACAATGCTTATTATATACAATATATGGACCTAAATTTTATTTATATGGGACATTTAGATAGTTATGATTAAGTTTATGGATAAGGATAATGTGCTGAAACAGTAACTATAAACCAATATTGTCAATTAAAAAAAAAATTGATTGTTAAATTATTTTCTTAATTTTATAGCCAGTATGCCAGGATGTTACTGACCAAAAAATAATTACCAAATCTTTATGAGACCACCTTACTTTTTTTTGTAAATTTACTATCATTAAAAGACAAAGGAACTTTAATTAGAAAAACTTACATAGGAGGTGGGCTAATTATAAAATAAATGTATATACAAAAAAAGTTGTTAAACTTTAGTTGGTCCCTCAGTTACAAAGCAGCAACTTCGTGACCTTATTCAAAGTTCCTGGGGTCCCGTTGGATACTTCAGAATCCTGGAGAAAGGGGGCTCGTATTTAGAGCAAAAAGGACCCAATAGTTGTAAACATTCTAGAGCAATTTGGGTTCTGAGATTAAAAAAAAAAAATATTTTTTCAAATTTTATTTAATTTAAAAATCGTTGATTTAGTTATAGGTTTCGATACCTTTTATAGTAATACGATCGTTATTTATATGATTTAAAAGAGGAAAATCTCCCTTTTCCAACCAGCCAAGAAACTATGTCTACTATGAATATTTATGATTTTTGAAATTTAGAAATATATTATTACTGTTAATTTTATAAATCTGAAGTTATAAATAGACATGCTGTTATAGCTGTAGATATTAAATATGAAGAGGGATAACTGCTTGAATAAGATAAGCTTCCTTATTTGTGAAGCTTAGACAATTTCAGATCAAAAATATTTTTTTTAATAGCGATATCACATATTTTTAACCGACTTAATAAAGGAGGAGGTTCTCAAGCGATTATATATATATATATATATATATATATATATATATATATATATATATATATATATATATATATATATATATATATATATGTATATGTGTGTGTCTATATATTCAATATTAAAACCTACATGTACAAAATTGAACTAAGTAAACTAAAAAGTAACAAAAAAAAAGTAAACTTATACAAAATACACTGACTTAACAATAAAAATTGAATAGTAAAGTTACTTTTTAGAAAAAACAAAGACATAATTCAAGGTTAAACCTACATGTAGAAATTAAAACTAAAATGTAAAAAAACAACATTTAATTACCTATTCACAATTATGATCAGATATTTTTTGAAGTCGGTGCCAACAAAAACAAACAGAAATCGAAAGAAAGCTGCAATTATAAAGAAGTGCAAAAAAGATTGTTGCAAAGGCAGGATTATACTGCCCTTCTTGGCTGGCACCTACTCAAAAAATAACTGATCATAAATTGTGAATAGGTATATAAGTATCGATGATTTCCTTGATTGTCCTTTGATGCTCTTTGTTTTAAGGTAATTAAATTATTATTTGTTCACTGTTTATTTGATGTATGTACATGTAAGTTTAATCTTGAAGTCGGTTTTTTTTTCTTCTAAAATTTAACTATTATTACATCTATAAATCATAGACTTTCATGAATGTACTAGCATCACAGGTCGCGGCTTCGCCCACTCTCATGTGCAAAGAACTTAGGTAATTTTGACTAATAATTGGAGTTTTATTTGTTTATCCACTAAAATCTTGAATGGTAGCACGCATTAGATAAGCATCATTTCCTCAATAATATTTTCAATTGTCTGATAAGGCGCTTGAAGGTTATGTAAAAACATAATTATCCAATATTTATTTTTAATTAAAATTAATTTAATTTTAATCCAGAGGAAAAGAGACTATCAATAAACTTTTGCAGATAAGGACTGCGTTATCAGTGATTACAACAAAAGACCCACGAATGATATTTTTATATACAACATTAAAAAGCAAAGGATCTACATTTTAATTCGGTAATAATTTTTATTCGGCAGAAATAAATTATTTATTAAGCAGAAATTCTATTGATTTCATCCGGTTTGATTTTAATTTCTAGCCAAAAAGTATATGATACATAGTGGGGTAAACCCCGTTTCTGGCAGGCAACGCTGTACATTTAAACTATTATTATTGTAATATTTATCAAAATGCGTTGCAGATTGGCACCACATAGACGTCGATTTTTAAGCTTCAGTGGGATCACTTCATATCACAGACTAAGGAACTAAGGAAGATTATTTTAACTAATAATTGAATTTCATTTGTTTACCGATAAAAATGAAGTATGGAATTTAGCATTATTTGTTTAATATTATTTTCGCGCATGGAAGTAAATTGTAATCTGGTTAAAATTGCATTGATTGGGTGTTTGAAGAGTCCGTAAAAGAATAATTAGACATCCAATTCCACTGAAATAATTTTATCGATCCATCTGGTTAGATTTTAATTTCTAACCATAAAATTATATGACTGTTTGGTAAACCTCGTTTCTGGCACTCAAGACTAGGCATTATAATTATTATTATAGCAAAATGTATTATTGTAAACCTTCCTAGAACTATGAAGATATTGTACGTAAAATTTGGTACAGCTGAGTTTATAGTTTTACTATTGCAAATGCTGTTGCAGAATGGCCACATATCGGTTGATTTTTAAACTGCACTGTAATTCACATGTTGCTTCATATTTTTACAAACTTTTTAATGACAATTGTATTGAAAATAAATAAATATTATAATACGTTTCTAGCTCTTTCTTCTTTCTTTCAATTCTGGATCATAACCTCTCTTGAATGGCGCTCTCCAGCTATCGGTCAATGTTAAAACATTACTGCACACCACATATTTATCGCTTTTTAAACAGTAATTTAATAGAAAATACGTAAATTTCATTATTGCTAAATCTTCCTTGAACTAAGAAGATAATGTAGGTAAAATTTGTTACAGATTGGTTCAGTTGTTTTCGCGGCTAGTGATCACGAACGGAAATGGCTTGTCCTTTTATATATAACTTAGCATTCTTCCGTCGAGGATTCGCCCTCTCTCATAAGTGAAGATCTTAGATAATTTTAACTAATAATTGACATTTTTTATGTGTATAAAAGTGAACAATTGAAAATTATATTTTTGGTGATATTTTCACGAATAGCAGTCATTATTAACTTGGTTAAATTTAGATTTATTAGGTGTTTGAAGATAACGTAAGGCATAATTAGACATCCAATTTTCAATTTTAATATATGAGTTGGTAATCCAGATGGACATAGACTATTAAGAAACTGTTGCATTATCGGTGCTTACAACTAAAGGTCCAAAATTCATAATTATAGACACAATATCATACATCTGAGGATTGGCATTTTGGTTTGTAATAATTTCATTCGACAGAAATATTTTTATTGATTTGGTCTGGTTGGATTTTAATTTCTAACCATAAAAGTAGGTGATAGTGTAGCAAAACCCGTTTCTGTACATTTAAATTTTTACAGTTGCTAAATCTAGAACTGACAAATAATATTGCGGCTATAAATCAAGATAAAAGCTATCCTGTCTTTCAAGTTGGATCAAACTGCACATGGTGTGCAAATTTGATTAAAATGTGTTAAGCAGTTTAGTAGTCCAGATGGTAAAAGAACGGGACATATTTATAGTATAGACAGCAACAGTGAGATTCTTATTTAGAATATAAAGTAAGGATTATAATATAATTTTTCTTGTTAAATAATCCTGTTCATTAAGAAACAGTTCATTAAGTTCATTAAGAGTTTATCGCTCGCCTGTGGACACGTCGGCGAGTACACGTGCTCCCTTTAAAGTCCCAATAAATAAGGTGATAAGAGTACCTTAGGGACCCATCTAGTGACCCTCACTGAAATCAACTTGATTGGAGAGTAAACAATTCCCCTTGGGTTATGCTTGTCTACAGAATACTGGGGGAGCTATATAAATTATCATGAACCTTTCTACGAGTGTCCTAGATATATAATAGGAAAAAAGGGACTTAAGTAACTGCCTTCATTGCCATCAAACAAAAGAAAGTTAAAGGTTCTATCTAAGAGCATTTCAGCTTCGTATTCATGCCTCCTTGTATTCTTTTATAGACTTTTTGAAATATTTATAAAAATATAATAATTTTTTAATGCTACAACTATTACCCCTCACCACTAATACCGACAACGAAAAAGAGTATTTTTAATAAAATATATGTATTATTTTTCATTTTTCGTTTCTTTTCCACTAAGGAATTTTATTCACTACATTTTGATAGTTTTAGATTGTATAAATGATTTATAAAATTATAATATTTCATAAAACCTGTGTTACAGGTAACTAAAAATCATTGAGTAATATCAATTTGGCTGCTCGATTTTATCTTAAACTTTTAAGGAACATCGTTTTTTTGATTTCCCGAGGTTAAACAAGTAGCAAACTAACTGTCTAAAAATTTGATAATGTTCGGCTATACTATGCTACGTCGCTATTTTCTTATTTTCTCTTTATTTGGAAGGTAGAATAGAAGAAGTTCGAAGAATAGAATAATACAACGCAAACTTCAAAAGATAAAATACACCGATTGAGAATCCAAACAGAAATATATCCTTCGATAAAATATATTTTCGTATTTCATAACACGAAATTCCACCTAAATCTTATTGAAGTTGTAGTGATGTGTTGTTGTTTCCTAAGCCATCAACCTTCCTATAGGCACCCGTATCTTTCAGTTACGACGCGGAAATTAGGTATTCAATTTTCTTTGATCCTATGCCATCATGGGATTTCAAGTATTTTCTAACCTTTCCTTTTGACCCAATCCTAGAAAAGTCTTTACCGAAGATTCCTACGTAAACAGGCAAACAGTAATGTAGAAAAACACGTTTTGCATCTCAGGAATACATCAGCGCACATCCACGTAAGTTTTTTAAATATTTTATTTTAAATCATTCATTTTAAATTTGTAATTCATTTGTAATTTAAATTAGTGTAAAAATTTAATTTACACTTGATTCAAACTAAACGCTGAAATTTAACGGCATTTTACGTGTATCGCTTTTATCTATTAATTTTTTTATTCCTTATATATACACATATATATATATATATATATATATATATATATATATATATATATATATATACTTTATTTTAGACCCTATAGGTCATGTTTATAATCGAAAAACGAGAATAATCCGCTTCAGTTGTGAGATGTATAGGCAGTTTATTTTTTTGCAGCATTCAAAAAATGTTTACAATGATTTTATTTTATCTTAGAACTAATTGTGCGATTTTCATAGAACTAGATTTAAGTGTAATTTTGTATAGCTTATCGTTTATTTGATGTGATTTTTTTTGTTTTTTTGAGTTCCTTCTGAAACTGTGAAAAAAAAACCCCTGTGTAATAAAATAAAACATCTTTGTATTTAAATAAATTGTTTTTAATATATTTTTTTTATGAAACTATGAGCTATACCAGTTAAACTATATCAATTATCATATCTGCATTTTTAAGTATCTACAAAATATAGATATGGTGATTGTAAAGACAGATATGATTATTACATACAAGTAGTATTTGTGGAATACGCGCGCATACTTCTTGGTCTAGCGCGTCTACCGTAAGGTTAAATTAACAATCACCATCATTTAACAATTATAAATATCATTAAATAGAACTTAAAAAAGTGGAAGTTTAATTAATCCATCCATTGGAATAATCCACTAGTAGTATTTCCTTCACCCATCACATTCCCTCCATCCATAACGTGGATCACAAAACACAACTTCTGTATCCAGTATCAAACCCAAGACCCTTCATGTTTTCCACCACTTTTCTTTTTCATCCGGAGATAACTAAAACCCCAGAAGAACCGCATGGTCCTTTGTTAGCGGCTGATAAGGTTCGGTAAAAATTGCCTCGGCCCGACAGGAGTTGAGTGAAGATAATGAAGCAGCTGTAAGTTGATTAGGAGTTGGCCAACTGTGAAGGAGGGCTGGCCCTCGAAGGACAAATGTTGGCACAAGGATCACCTTCCATTATTAAGGCCCTAGAAAGTTTCCCTTGTCCGTCTCACTGCCCATCTGGGCGGTTCCTGCTCCGTTGTGTCAGCCTGCTAGATGGGAATAGTTAGAGCGCCGATGTAGAATCCAAAGAGGTTCTAAATCATAAAGGTACTGAAAACATAACTAGTGAAGGAAAACAATTATGTGGGAGGGGGATAATAATGACACACGGATCGAAACGGATATGATTTTTGGGATTTGATTAACACAAAATAATGCACACCGACGTGATATGAGCTTCGACATCGTCTTCTATCGTCATATTAAATGCTGGATATTTTTCCCAAAAAATTACTTTAAGTTTTTGAAGACTTATTTTTAATGTCTTCAAAAATTCGCTTAATTTTGAAATAATCGATCGTACATGACTTTGTATTAATATACAGAAACTCATTTGTATCATATTATATTAAAAAGAAATAGCACGATCAAATGAGGCTTTACAGCCATCTTATTTAACCGTACACCTTGGTTTTTAGGTCGAAAATTCAGTTATTTAATATGAACTCTTCCACTTTCATGAAAATTGTTTAAATATTTTTCCCGTTAATCGGACGACTTTAAAAACATATTTCTGCAATAAAATAATTTTGGCTACCGAAATGGATTTTTTGCCCACAGTACGAGGCTCAAAACTGATTACTTTTTTCGGAATTCGATCATTACTAAACCCAACGACTTTACATGCCCATTTTAAGCGTCGCGCTGCTGTTACTTCAACTATATTTACCGGATATAACTCGCGCAGTTCCGCATTGTGAAGCCTTCTTAATTCTCCCGTTTCTTCATCCTTTATTTGGGCCAAATATTATACGCAGTACTTTGTTTTTGAAAACTTTAAGGCATTGTTCCTCCATTAACGTAAGCGGCCATGTTTCGCACCCGTAAATAACTGTTGGTAGTATAACAGTTTTGTAAATCCTAATTTTTAACTTTCCGGAGAGTAAGCGCGCACTGAGTTATTTTGCGACCGAGAAATAACAAGCATTACCGGCTTTTAACATATCCCTTAGTTACTCTTGAATTTCATTTTTCAATTATATAATATATAATTAATATAATTCATTAATATAGACCCTAGATATTTGAATTGCTCGACGTGTTCAAACATTATCCCGGAAATATCTAAATCACTAAAATGTTCACCGTACATTTTTCAAAATCTTTTTGTTGTTTGTTTATTTATTGTAGCTTAACGTCCCTATGTGCTCCAACCAGAACAGGAAGTCCTTCCCCCTAACCAGTCCGGGTTACCCTACAGGTTACCAACCTATTCTATCTAGAATTGGAAGATCATGATTTATTCGCGAGTTTGCTATGAAATAATTTTTAACCCGCCCAGGTTGGATTCGAACCTTCGGTTCCACGAGCTTTACCGCCGAGACCCACGCCCCAACTCACTCGGCCATCTAGCCTCCAACTGTTTGATGATTTGGTGAATACACGGTCTTACTTCAAAGATGTGGCTATTTTTTGTAAAAATAATAGTTCCAAAACTCTTTTCGGGAAATTGGGGCTAACGAGGAATCACATCGCTATTGACTTTTGTTTCTGTTTTCTCAAATCGCTATGCACTCTTCTATTTTCCTAACGAGTTGTCATATTCGTAAATAGGCTTTTAAAAAATCATTAACAGGCCAGAACTAAAATTGCTTCGGCTAGATTTTTAGTACAAATCCAGCTTTAAGGAGCCGAAAAGGTTAGTTTTTGATTAAGGGCGGTGTTTATGAAGTTGCATTAGCTTTTGTGGTATTTTAGCGGGTTGAAGGCAGTAAAAGGCCTCATTAAGGTGATGCTGCTCGCACATACTTGAGCCTCTACTGGCAGTAGCAACCTCTAATGGCCTCCTTCCTCTACTAATTGATAAAATTAATTATTACAGCTACCCTTCGTCTCAGCCCAAAGCTTTCAAAACGTATTTTCTTATTTCTTGCTAAACATCCCATTGCCTAAGAATAAACTAATCGCAAATTAAATAATTTATCTTAAAACTAATGTCGTGAAAAATAAAACATTTTTATAATATACAATAGAACCTCAAGGGACCAAGGGGTAAAGCGGAATGACTAAAACATCGAAGAAATATCGAATCTCTATAGCAATACTTTCCTTAAGAATCCATGGAATCCAGAACAGGCTTTTGGAATCAACAAAAAACTTTATCTTGGTGACGGCGAAGTAAATTCTTATCCATTATAAATGATTAATCATAAATTTATTTTTTAAAAGGCGTATCTTGTTTAGATACCTCTGAGAAATTTTGACACCCCAAAAAAAAACAAAAAAAAAACGGTTTTTAACCGGTCAACTGGAATCTCTATCATATTTAGTTTTTGTTAAAACTAAAACATTTTTTCCCAATTTAACTGGAGCCTAATGTATCAACTTATTTATATTTATATCCATACTTCAATATTAAATAATACCAAAAGTAATTTCTTTCATTTCAACCTTATGAAAGTAGTAGTAAAGCGGAATGACTAAAACATCGGAGAAAAATCGAATCTCTATAGCAATACTTTCCTTAAGAATCCATGGAATCCAGAACAGGCTTTTGGAATCAACAAAAAACATTATCTTGGTGGCGGCAAAGTAAATTCTTATCCATTATAAATGATTAATCATAAATTTATTTTTTAAAAGGCGTATCTTGTTTAGATACCTCTGAGAAATTTTTATACCAAAAAAAAAAAGAAAAACGGTTTTTAACCGGTCACCTGGAATCTCTATCATATTAAGTTTTTGTTGAAACTGAAACATTTTTTCCCAATTTAACTGGAGCCTAATGTATCAACTTATTTGTATTTATATTCATACTTCAATATTAAATAATACCAAAGGTAATTTCTTTCATTTCAACCTTAACTAAATTTATAAAAACACAGTTTTGCGCCTGAGATCGGTTAAAATACGAGTATACTTCAAAAGCTAAAAAAAATGTATAATTGCCTTTTGAGAGGATAATTATCCTCTAATTAATAGAGGTAACTTTCCAACTGAACAAACATCATCAAAAGCAGAAATCAAATTATAAATAATACCAATTTACTCATTTGACTCACCCCTGATATAACAATAGCGGGGAGGAAAATACCCACTCGCGCCTCATGTTTTGGAATGCAAACATCATCCCCGATCGTGGAAGGGGGCGGCCATGTTTGTTTATTAACTCTCACCCTGCCCTAATGAAATAATATACATCGATACTTGAACAAAAAATTTTTTTTTTCATTTATTGATATTTACAACTGTACAAAATAATATACAACAAGTAAATGTGTTGACAGTGAATACAATGGCATGTAAATAACTTGTAAAGAACTACTCACTAGTAGCACTTCAATAAAATCTACACTAAAAGGTCTCTAGGCCATCTTCTTTTCAAACGCCTCGGAGGATTATCAGGGATGGAGGAGGAAGCAAATTGGGAGACTAGCGGATTGGAGTGGTTATGGAGCTTACTATGGAAGGATAGGTATCTGGTTTGGGCTAAATCAGAAACATATGGAACATTAAGATTTTTATGGATAAGTTTGTTGGTCACATAGTAAAGAGCATTGAGGATTTTTCGAAGGATTTTGGATTGTAAGGATTGGATACGAGATGAATTGGATGGTTTAGTAGAGCCCCAAAGCTCAACTCCGTACGTCCAAATAGGTCTAATCATAGTCATGTAAATGAGTCTTTTGTAATTCATTGGGAGCTTTGAACGTTTGTATAGTAAATGTTGAAGCAGTCTGTAACGACGGGCAGTTTCTTGTCGTTTTAGTCTTGTATGTGGATTCCAAGTTAGACGTTTGTCCAAGTGGAGCCCTAGGTAGCGGATCTGTTCAACAGGGATTAGTGGAATATCATTAAAAGATACAGTAGGTTTACGACGTAGAGTAAATGTTATTTGGTGTGATATGTTTGGATTTATTTTGATTCTCCATTTTTGACACCATTCTTGAAGGTTTAGGATATGGGATTGGAGAACAAAAATATAAATTGAGGAAAGTACAATAATATTAAACAGTCTGTTGTTCTTTTATGATACTGGTCAAATTCAAATATTCGATAAGATGACATCTTTAAAATCGTTTCAACTATAAATATATATATATATATATATATAGATATATATATATATATATATATATATATATATATATATAAAATATATATATATATATATAAAGTTAAGTTGACGAAGAGAAAGAACTAAAAAAAAGAAATAAAAGGGTGACTACACAGTAGTCTGTTAGAATAAATAAACTGATATTTATTGTCTGAGGCAGTCTTTATATACAGTTTACAGTATTTTGGTATGTCTGGCGATAAGATTAAGGTTAATACTAGCCTGCTTCCCTCTTCCCCCCTCCAACCATCTTTCATAAACTAACTTTGATCCTTATACCAATACGGTATATATATATATATATATAATCCTATAGTTCTATAACTAACTCTATATATACACTATATGATACAATGTATACCTTATAATAACAAAAGAAAACCGTACTGCATAATTCCTAGTCTACAAACGTTAAAACTTTATTTACATTACGAAACAATACTTAGACCTAACTTAACTAAACATTCATCCAAAAAAACAAATGAACCCTTTTTACAATAAAACACCACGCACACTCACACCCATACTAAAAAAAAAAATAATAATACTCTCTTTTCCTTCTTTACACCTTCACATTACTTCTACTTTATATACATCGCTACACTTGACAAAACAAAAAAAAAATTAATAAAATTAGTTTTTCACAACCCAAATTTCCTAAAAATAAAAAAAACATTTTGCCTTCAAAAGAATTACAAAAACAAAATTCTTCCGCTGCTGGCAACGGAACACTCAGATTAGGGTATCATCTGTTTCTATTGGAATTTTCAATTGCTCGACGTGAAACATTTCTCCGCTTGCGCGGCTCTTTGACGCTCTCCAGCGTCACCACATTATGTTCTCTAATACAAATTACCCGAATGGCCCTTCATCCTACAAATTTCTTTACCTCGGTTGGTACTCTTTTTCCTATAAACTACACCATCCGATTTGATTTTCCCCGTTATATCCCGTACCCTGACGTTTTCCCTCTCAACCGTTGTCTCTTTTCTATGACGATGCGCTCACGCGTCTTGTCCCACAACTTCCCCCAAACGCCCATGTCGGTGGTGATGAAATTTACCATTTCTTCCCCACTACGGTGTTGCGGACGTCTCGGCGTCGCTCCCGGAGCCCAAATATTTCCGAATAATTTCCATCGGCGAATATCCTGTCGAGCTGTGATGGAACCGTTATATGCCGCCACCGCCTTTTTTCCATCGCGATGTCCGGCTCTAGTCCCTTCTCTACTTGATATATTCTCAGGTGGTCACTAAGGGTTCCATGAAGCCTCTCGATCCCCCCTCTGCCCTTGGGATGCCCTGGAGTATTAATGTGCCATTTAATATCCAACTCTTTGGCCTCCGCCTTGACCAACGCGTTGTCAAATTCGAGACCCCCGTCCGACGCGATGCGATCCGGATCCCGTACAACCTAAACCAGGCTCTTAACGGAGAGGGATACCAATTTACTAAATACATCGAAGATGGTAACCCACTGGTATCCCCGCCACTTAAAGGTATCCACTTGGAGGTCCGATAAGGGGAACGCTACCGTAGGTGTCTCTTCCTGTACCCACCCCGGGGATGTCGGTCGTCGTATTTCGTGGTTACCTCGCACGACCCAATGACTTCTTGGATTTCCGCTTCATGCCCCACCAAATACCTCCGTTTTAATGCTTGGAGAGTCTCATGCGTCCCACGGTGGTTCGTCTTTCCCTGGTGGTATGACAGGGTCACCTCCTTCTGCCGCTCGACGTCCTGCACCACCTCTACTGGCATCTAATAAAAGTTTGTCAACCCCAATCTTCTCCTCCTTCCACAGTCTTAACTCTGTCCCATATAGTGGCGTTCCCTACAAGAGGTGGTAAGTCTTTCGCGCCTTTGTTACCCCGCGCAAACCTCACTACAGACATTCCGTCCAAATAGTGACGACGTTACTCTTCCCATATTCGAAAAGTCCGCCTTTGGGAGACCCTCAGTCTGGTCTTCCAGATGATCTGGTTTCTCTTATCATTTACTATTTCATCTACTTCTTCCATGTCTGAGGGCCTCTCATCAGCGGAACTCTCGTCTTCTTGGGGGTCCTCCATACCGCTGCGCGTCTCCTCTTCGCGCGACAGCCAATCCGCAACCACATTCTCTTTCCCAGGTTTGTACACTATCTCGAGATTGTACTGGCTGAGGAAACTCCTTCCATCGCGTAACTCTTGCGGAAGACTCCTTTAATTTCCCAATCCACTGCAATGGTCTATGGTCCGCGTGGACCCTAAATCTTCTTCCAAAGATATACGACGGAAGTGATCCACAGCCCATACAATCCCGAGTAGTTCCCTCTCCAACGCGCTATACCTCGTCTCCGCGTCCGTTAACCTCCTACTCGCATACGCTACCGGCCCTCTCCCCATTCTCGTTTTCCTGCGATAATACCGCCCCCAGTGCATACTCGCTCGCATCCGTAGTTACGGTGAACACCTTATTGAAGTCCGGGAAGGCTATACTGGCTGTCTCTGCAGCTCCTCCATGGTCAAATTCAATATATTCGATAAGATGACATCTTTAAAATCGTTTCAATAAATGACTATTCCTCCAAATATATAGGCCTATATATATATATATATAAATATATATATATATATATATATATATATATATATATGAGAGAGAGAGAGAGAGAGAGAGAGAGAGAGAGAGAGAGTTGGAGAGGGATACAATGACATACAAACATTCCTCCCTATTGATATTTTCATTTTCTTGGCTATAAGTTTCATTTTTTTTCAGGTTCTTAAAAAAACAGAAACAAGACATTTAAAAATAAAATAAAACTCAATTTTTCTCTGAGTTGATAAGATAGATCAAATTTTCTGATAAGGAAAATGCCGTCAAATTTGTGATCCGAGCAACAGTAACAAAGCCAGAGCCTGTCAAAAAGTTCCAACACTTAAAAAATGGAATTCAAAAACGTGACTTATATAATGTAAAATATTCTTCATTTTTCTTCTTACCAGGAAATCATCGTCAAATATTTCATACGAGCAACACCAATAGAGCTAAAATGTGTCAAAATGTTACATTTTTAAGTGTGAAAAAAAGATACATTTTGTGGGTGAAAAAAAGTTAAACAAGAAATCTATAGAACAAGGACACAGAAGGGTTATTCATTAATTATATATAATGTGCACTTAGATGAATATTGTTTCACATTATCAATACTTAATTCGCATTTGTCGTACATGTATGTTTTTGCATGTTTTAGGGCTTGAAAATCATGAAAATCATGTTTATATTAAATGTTTTTTAAATAAATAATGATGGGAGATTAAATTGCTTTTGTAAAACACCTTATTCTAAATTAAATTTCTCATCAAGAAATGTTTGGAAAATTTGCGATCGGAGCCACACCCACAGAGCTAGCTAATAGGAAAGAGCAGTAGATTATATATAGACATATCCATTGGTCTATTAACAATTTGATTGTTTGTTTGGGGGGGGGGGAAGGAAAGGCCGATATTTGGCAGTCAAAATCGTTGGATCCCAGTCAGGGAGAAATTGAGTTTTTTTTTTAAGACACTCTCTCTCTCACTCTATCTCTTTCTTTCTATCTCTCACTCTCCCTCTTTTTCGGTTCGAAAATTTGACATTTTTCTCATCTGAAATTTAATGGAAATTTTTTTTTTTTTCCAAAAAAAAAATTCACGTTTTGCCTAAATTTCTTGTATAAGGGATTTTTTGAAACGCTCAAGCTCTATCGCTGTTGCTCGAATCTAAAGTGTGACGACAGTTTTCATAACAGAAGCAGTAGATTATAGATCGATCGTTTTTTCCACATACCAATATTAAAAGTCAAGAAACTGCTGCTCGCTCCCTACCACTCCAACATTTACTGGATGAGCGTTCTAAGCTCCTAATAAATTACGAGAAAGACTTGCTTACATGACAGTAATTAGACCCATTTGAACATACGGAGATGATCTTTGGGGCCCCACTGAACCTTCCAACTCTTCTCGTATCCAATCATCACATTCCAAAATCTTTCGTGAAATGCTCCTTATAATGCCACAAATAACCTTATACAAAAAGATCTTAATGTTCCATATGTTGCAGATTTGGCTCGAACCAGATACCTATACTTTCATAGCAAACTCTTTACCCACTCTAATCCACTAGTCTCCCAACTTGCCTCACACTCCATTACGGATAATCATTTAAGGCGTCTGAAAACAAGAGACCTTGTAATGTAGAACTGTTCAAGTTATATTATTTCTTCCTCTTATTTAATACTAAATTCCTTTAACTTTTATAATATATACAAGGAAAATTCATCATACGATATAAATGATAAAATAAAACTCAAACTATGACTAACACCACGGTCTTGCCGATGAAATGGCAAAGCCTACCTCACCGCAGATATTAAGAGTCCTCCATATAACCCGGAGGAAACAGACACCTGGATGTGTCCTATTGGGAACGCTACCCCTTGTAAAGCCCTATGAGGGCAATGACAAATGGACCCAAAGACCAGTTTTTAGCCAGCCATAAATCAAAATATAAAAAAGGGAGCTGTCCTAGGTTACACCCTCGAGGAAATATAGCCCCCTCTTTGCCTCACCTTAGCAAGCCTCGTTTTTGTTTTCAACTCCATTTTACCTAAAAATGGGAAAGGCCAGGAGCGACTGTAATGTGAGGGATGCTTCACACTGGATCAGAGTTTCGGGGCTTTTAATGCCCTTCGTCAGTGGAAGCTCCGAAGATATATTAAAACTTATTAATCCGAAAGGCTTAACCGCTTAAAATGACGATTAACTCGACTATTTGATTTCTAAAAACAGTAGGTAGGTATATAAACATTTATTTGAAGTTATAAATAAAATGTCATTAACGAATTCCTCATCCAACCAATTTATATTAGGTAACATTTTAAATATGTGGTCCGATTTTTTTGGGTTGTCCGGAAATTAAAGCTGGATTTCATGTTTAAACCAAAATCTGATATTATCATTAAAGAGATTATTTATCAGGTTTTGGTTGTGGTAAAGAGATAGCGTACAAAACTAAACGTAAGAATTTCTCTATCTTGACTGAGAGATTTTTTTTTTTTTCTTGGCTCCCAATACTCTTTGGCGGCTATATCTCTAGTTTTGCACCCCTACTGCCTACACGAAAATCGACATTTAAATCCGTGAGTTACAAGTCAAATCGTCTCCTTGTAAGATGAAACCAAGATATCACAGTATATCAGAACTGGATAATGGGATCTTATTTAATAAAACTTTACCGCAAAAACTACGACGGAGAGTAAAAGTAATGTATCAGGTTTTGGTTTTGGTAAATAAATAAATAATCTCTTAAATAATAATATCAGGCTTTGTTTTAAACATAAAATCCTGCACTGATTTCAGGACAACCCAATAGATTATTTTATTTACTAGACTTATTATTTTATTTATGTTAAAATAATAACTAGGTCCCACCATTTATCATTCAGTACACTGTTAGCATCTAAATAAACATAAAAATATCCATTTCCTTTTTAAATAAATTTTTGTTGCCGTGTTTGGTGTTTTAACTACACTAGCTTTTACTAAACAGGCGTTCAAAACCCAACTAATCAAAAAAGGCTTATTTACATAAGAGTGATTAAACCCATTTGGACATACGGTGTTGAGCTTTGGGGCTCCGTTGAACCTTCCAATTCTTCGCGTATCCAACCCTTAAAATCCAAAATCCTTCATAAAATCCTTAAAGCTCCTTATGTCACATAAACTTATTCAGAACGATAAAAATGTCCCAAATGTTGCAGATTTTGTCCTAACATAGGATTATGAAAAGAAGATGGCCTTGGGACAGTCTTTCTCATATAGAGCATTTTACTGTACATTTTATTTTATAATTACTTACATATATTGTATTCAGTTGTAAATATCAATAAAGTAAAAATTAAAAAAAAAAAATCATATCAATGAAGTCAAACGAATTTTTCCTAATATATAAAAACTTCATTGAGCATGACACTCTTCATTCATAATTTATATTATTTCTACGACTCTACTTGTTTCCGGAACATCCTTCCTATCTATCAGGCTAGAACCTAAAATAGTACATTCATTTATTTATTTTTTTTTTATATCCTTTTATTGAAATTTACAACTGTAAAAAATAAATGCATTAAGTAAATGTGTTTATAACAATTACAATAATATGTCAAAAATTAAAAAGAACTACTCATCAGCAGCACTTTAATAAAAATTTTACACTAGAAGATCTCTAGGTCATCTTCTTTTCAGGCGCATCGGAGGGTTATCGGGAATGGAGTGGGAAGTAAGTTGAGAAACTAGTGGTTTTGAGCTTACTATGAAAGGATAGGTATCTGGTTTGGGCTAAATCAGATACACATGAAACATTATGGATAAGTTTATTGCTGACAAAGTAATGAGCATTGAGGATTTTTCGAAGGATTTTTTGGTTCTGAAATATTATTAAGCAGGACAATGTCAAGTTTCTTTTAAAGATAAAATTATTTTTTAAGCTGTTGTTACCAATATTTTTATCTTTTATTATTATTTTTAATAATACAAGTTTTTTTTAATACAAGTAATTTTATAATTTAATACTACATAATGCTTGGAAGTATAAAGAGGAAAATGTGCTAAATTCTGCATTAGGTTGACATCTGATGGAACGAGGTGTTATGAAAAATTATCATTATATATTTTATCATTATTCAAAAGTAAGTGTTATTCCAAAAATAAATATGGCAGATAAACAAGGTAAAATGGTCAATAAAATATCAGAGAGAGTGGAAATGAAGTTCTGAGTGTGAGTGAGGTAATGAGGGGCAATGTAAACACAGTCCCCCCCCCCCTCTCCGACGGTAGTCTCAGCAACTGTCTTAATGATCTCCTCAGTTCGCTTTCCTCTAAACGCAATAATGCTATTCCTATCTTTCTCAGGCAGGGCTATATAAATTTACAGGTCCAGCTGTATTAAAAATATGTTGACAAATAATTAAAATATAAAAAAAAAATAAATTGAATATAATATTATTTTCACTGATCATAATGTTTTTTTTTTCAATATATTTACACAAAAACCAACACATGAGAATTCGTTTCCTTAGTAATAAAAATTGAGGAATTCTTAAACAAAACCTATTGACAATAATAATGTTAAACAAAATAATAAGCGACTCCAAGAAGTGAAAAAGAAATAAAAAGTGTAATGAAGAAGTAGGTACGTCTATCCCTTCGGTTGTTAATAAGTCTCGTTATTATACTATAGTTGGGATATAAAATTAAAAGTTATAAACAGAGTACAACATAGGGTAAACAGCTAGCCATGGTCAAAGTTAAGGGAACTAGTCTATTTGTTAAGGAATTTCATTGATACATTGTGAAAGATGATGTTTGTTACATATTTAGATTCTCGAAAGTATATTCCATTGAATGTAAAATTGACAAATATGCTAAAACTTCCTTTGAAATAAATTTTGATAATTTAAAAAAAAAGAAGGTAAAAATACCAGGTATGGGCATGTTAGACTAGTGATAGTCATAGCCAAAACTAGTTATGGTCATGTGACAGAAAAACCTCTTAACAAATGGTTTTATTAATTTGAAATGACTTTTATTTCATACAAAGTGGTTTAACAAAAAAGTAAACTATATGTTTAGAAACACAATCACTCAATACACTCCTTCGCAAATTTTAGTTAATTAATCTAATAACTAAATTTTAGAAAACTGTCATGAAATGGTTATTGAAAATTCTTTGAAACAACTGTTTATCAGAGAGTTATTTATAACCGCACCTCTTGTTGGTTTTTCTACATAAGAAGTAATCAGATCCCACTAAAAAGTAAATAATTATTGTGAAAATTTTTTAAGCCTGTCCATAACTGTTAAGGTTATAAATACCATGAATAGTGATTTACCCTAAATAAGTTCAAATCCTGAAAAAAATCAAATTCAAAATGTGAATATGGGAAAGTTAAATTTTTTCACATTGTCGAGTCAGGACTGTGATGTTAAATTTATTTGCTCTTGAGGGAAGGGGAGTTTGTTATAACAATCTGGCAGGTGTCTCTGTAGCTAGAAGTAACTTAGTTTCACGCATAAAGTTAGTAATGAGAATAGTAACAAATAATGTAACATTATACAGGATATTTTGTTACACTGTTGATGCAAACATTTTTGGCTTATTTACTATTGTTTTATATATATTACAGAAAGCAGTATCGAGAAACTGGTGGGCTATAGAAACTTCATTCTCGTTTAAGCACAAGTGTTTATAAATGCTGATGGTGTTTTAGAAAAAAACTGGAGATATAAACGAATGGTTCAAGAATCTTCAGTCGAGAGGCATAAATATTAAGGCCGATAAAAGGAAAGTTATGCTGGTTGGAGGGGATGAAAATGTGGGTCTAGCTACATGCAATAGTGTATCTCTCCAATATGTATATCTAAAAGTACTCGGGTACAATATTGAGTATACAAGGACGGAAAGTACACTAGGAAACATGGTGAAGAAAGTAGATGCAGTCGACTTTCAAATATGCTTCACGGTTAAAAAAAGCAAGGCAATAAGCCTTACAAAGCTGATTTTATATAAAACGATATATTTACAAGTGTTACTCAACTATGTAGAAAGCTAGACAGTCCTAGACAAGCATTCAAGACAGCTGCGGAAATGAGGTTTCTCAGAAGGATTCAGGGCAAAACTCGAAGGGAACGAATACGCAATGAAAATATGGAGAGACGATTGAGCAGCATCAACTAAAGTGGTTTAGACATGTAACAAGCCAGACCAAGACATGGTTGTTAGAAGCCAGACCAGAAGGAAAGAGCCTACCTGGACGACCAAGGATATATGAATTGCATCGAAAATATTGTGGTAAAGAGAGGCAGCTCTCACCGTCGTTTTTTTGCTACTTTTTAAACATTTTACGAAGTTGACATGCTTGGTTTAGAAAAATAACTGTACATATAATATATAACCATATATGTCACATTGCCACTAACTGTAGATTGAAGGATTAATGAATGAGAAGTCGCAAATAGGAATCAAATATACGTTTTTTTTAAAATAAGAAATAATAAGTTTTGAAGCCGACCATGACCACGGTAGACTACGGTACTCCATCAATTAGTTACAGGCACCAGCGTTATATTCTACTGAAAGTCGTGCCCATTAAAAGTTTTGCTTTCTCTTGAGAAATGTTCTGGTTTCATAACAGATAGCTAAAGTTGTATACAAAACAAGTTGTTTGTAACTCTGTTCGTTATTAGTATAAATATTTTCGTAAAGGAAAAATGTTTATGAAAAGAAGTGTTTTTTAAAGTAATTCACTATCCAAACCACCGGGGTAAAAATAAAAGTAAATTTTATAGAAATGAAAAAGGAGCTCATATAAATGTAGAAATGAAACAGAAATTTTATTCTCTTTTATGCGAAATTCAGAAGACATAAATTGAACATATATTGCACATGTGTTTCAAAAGTACACAACACAAAATCTATATTTTTTATTTATCATCATGTTGTATCGAGCTGTTTGTAATTTAATGTTTTAGGCATCTATTAATGAATGTCTTTTTATGAATTAATAAGTGTTAAAAGTGAGTTTTAGTACTTGCATAAAAAGTTAAGATTGGATAGCCACAGCAAAGGTTAATTACTGTCATGTTATAATATTTCATTTTAAAAAGTATCTATAAATATTATTTGTGAGTTGATCATATTTTAGTAACGCCTGTAACCGTTTACTTAATCCCATTCAAAGGAAGCAAACAACCAAATAACTTATTGATCCCAAAATAAGCCCTAATCCCAAAAGGAAAAAGGGCTACTATTTGTTGGTATGTCATGGAAAGCATTCCTTACAATTGAGACCACATTCCTTCGGAGGAGGAAAAAGGGCCTATGGCCAATATCAGTGTCTCGAGGGTCGAAGGGGAAAATGGGCCATTTTTCCGAGGCCATTTGGCCATTTCTGCAAAACGATCATATCAGCAATATACGTGATAGCTTGGAAACTCACTCACGATAAACTACCAAGGCTTTTCTCCTGTATCTATATAAGACCTATATATAAATATCTGATATATCAAATTAAGATAATACAATTCAATGGTATGCGTAAACAATCTTAAAAATTAAATAAAACTACCTAAATAATATATCAAGTATAAAATAGCCTAAAATTAAATATTTATAAATTCTTAAAAATAATAAAATCGTTCAAAACCGGTTCAATTTATTGTTTAAATAATCAGATAAACATTTCAAATAGACCCATTTTAATCTTTTTACAATAAGAACGGAAAAATTCAATGAGCCATTCGGGAAATCCAAAGTTACAAACCCCAAACAATTTAACCTACCTGGCTGGCCTCTTTCCCCCTCCACGATGTAAATATTTCATTTCTTGTCTAACATTTTGGAAAAATTTTAGTATATATAATCTGTGTAACATAGTTCTGATGTGTTGAAAATGTATATTTTAAAACTGAAGATGAATGTTTAGCATTCAATGAAACTACTTTTCCAATAAAATCATTCCAATAGAAGTGGCAATTAATTCATCAATCAAAACTGTATTGATCCTTCTATACCACCATGCGTACCTCAAATGAATCTTAAAAATAACTAATTGAAATTATTACTTGCAACATATTGTAGTTAATGAAACTTAAATTAAGTTTGTGTATTTTTTTTGCAATAGAGGAATGTTTAAAATTGCAATGGTATTTATTTCCTAAACATTAAACCACTAGTTGGGTATTGGCCTCATTAAGAATTGATAAGCATTATTTTCTATTTAGAAAAAAAAAATATAGATTGAGTCGTTCAGGATCAAAACTTATTATTTCCACCTTTTTTTTTAATATATATATTTTTTTAGTCTAAGTTTAAAAGCGTCTTTACCTAGGGCTTAATAGCAATAGATCAAAAACCACTAGATCCCAACAAAAATCGTTTTTTGCAATCTGTTTACAAACTGTTAAGGTTATATACACACTCGCAGTTTACAGTGAATTGTATTATGTGAGGTCTTTATATTTATCACTTGAGGTACGTATGATTGTTTAGAAGGATCAATACAATTTGGATTGATAAACTAATTATCACTTCTATTGGGATTATTTTTATTTGAAAACTAGTTTCGAATGATTAACGTCCATCATCAGTTCTAAAAGCATTCATAAGTTTCAGAACACTCGCACCTCCTAGGTCCTAGTTCGACACCTCCATTCACCACCTGAATACAAGATCCCAACCTTCCAACCTATATACCCCCTCACATTTTTGAACATAGAATTCCTACCTACCATATATAAAATCTAATATAGAATATATATATATATATTAAATCTATTTATGTATTTTTTTTTTTTTTTCTTTTTTTTAAAAAACTTATTTAACTAATCTCAGCCAGACAATTTTACCTTTTATTGTAAATTATTTTTAACAGTCTGTCCCAGAATAAAGTTTATTTTTCATTTCATAAACGCCCACTTTAAAAGCATTCATAAGTTTCAAAGCATGTCCAACATAAAATAAAAAAAAAATTTGTTTATGCATGCACGCTTTGAAATTAAAAATTTATGAGTTTAAGACCACAAAATTGAAGTTATAAAGTGTGATCAAATTTTTCGTCTGTCTAAACATTAGTATTTTATAATGTTTGTCCTCCTGTAATATTTTGAAAAATAGACATAAGGGGTTTTTGATTCTGGACGACTCAGTTATTTAAATTATTCATTATTATAAAAAATTTATGTTTATTCTCTTGTTATCTTTATTTTAGGCATTTATAACTTATATAATTTCTTACTAATATCATAATAGCAATGCAAGTTGATAGCTCCATTTTTTATTTAGGATATTTCCTATAGATGCAAAAAAAGAAACTCCAAAAAATCGTTAGCTCTTACATCGTTATATTAAACTGGTGAATTTTGTAAACTCATTAAAAATAATTATAAATGGTAAACATTATTAAAAAATATTTTTATTTGATCCTCTTTTCGGTTTTTCTTGCTCACTGGTGTAAGTGGAGGCTGAGTGAGAGCGCCATAGTACATTTACTCAAGGCATGAGTTGAGAAGCTGGCCATTGCCAGAACTCCAAAATAAATAAATTTTACATTAATCTCGGGGCTACTACCGTTTTGGTCTGTGAGGAAGATTATCAGGATGTGTGGGAGTGGATAAAGATTGACGTCGAAGATTAGGATAATGCCACCCGATTTCAGAATACCGGTGAGATATGTTGGGACCTCTGAATTTATTACAGTTACATGTGACTTATAATTTATACACTGGATTATTTTACGGTTTTAATACTAAAACAATAATGTTTATACTGGGTGGTAACATGTAGATACCCCATCCCGGCAGGATTGATTACTAGAACAGTAATATAATAACGTCAATAAGATAAATCCTGCAGTGACATCAGTCCTGCAATAATGACATCATTATTTTAACATTAATAAATAAAATAAAATAAATAAAATAGTTGGGAAGAAAAACACACGCGGTTAACAATATAAATTACAGAAAAATAATGCTTTAATCCCCTAAACAAGCAAGCTGAAAGGAATAAAATTCCAAAGCAAACATGAGCAGTAGCCGAATCAAATCGAATTCAGCTGAAAAGCAATCGAGATATTCTATCGATTCTCTAATCAGAGAGTCTAATCGTTGCTGCCTCTTCCAGCACCAATATATCTTCCAGAGTTTATGCTCTTTCGAAACTCTTCCGCCTGGAAAATTGCCTCTCCATCGGGAAATGCAACATTAATTTTTCTTCCCACTGACCCAGCCCGGGCTAATAAGTATTCCCGGGGGATAATTTATTTTAGTTGTATGAGTTCTGTAATTGACCGTAATTCATGTCAAGGGCTGAGATTTGAGAGACTTCTGGAAATGGAAATTATTTTCTGAATCCATTAAACTTCAACTTGAAATGGGAGTTTCTCAAACTTCTGAATATAAATAAATAATGGAACTTAAATTTTTCATCGCTTATTTTCTAAAAAGAAAACTAAAGTGATCATAAGTCCAGGGCTAAGATTCAACAGTGATCAATATATTGGCTATCATTACATTCCTAATCTGACTTTACAAAAATAAAGTGCAGATGAACTTTATTCGTTGATTCACCATAATCATACTTGACATAGATAAATTATAAAAAATATAAGAATAAACAAAAATCGTTATTAGCACGTAATAATTATATTAGAGTAAAAAAAAAGTAAATAAATAAATAAACAAAAAAATACTACCACTGGTCCTATATTTTTCATTAATTATTGGAAGTAAAAATTTAAATTGTATAATAATTTTTTGTACACTTAAGTAAGCCTAATAAATTAAAATAACTATAAAATACTACTTTTAAAACTCACAATAAAAGGTGGAGGTCGTATTCTAATATCTGACAACGATTCTTTCCCTCACCTGAAAAGAAAGGAATATTAGAAACTTTATCAATTAAAAAAAATGTCATAATTAAGATATTAATAATTATGAATAACAAAATTAGTTAGCTATATATGATCGTAAAAAAAACCTTTATCATATGTCAATATACAAAACATTTCAATATCTAAATTTTTAAAAAAATGAGATGATAATATCATTTAGTTTTAGATTTTAAGTATGTACCATTTATCTGGAAGTGGCACCTTGTTTTTTAAAAATTTTTATCTCCATATTTCTGTGTAACGACCCACTAAAAAAAAAATTCTGTACAGCCGTATTTTAAAAAAAAAAAAAAAAAAAAATTAAATAAACAAATAAAAAAAACTTTACAGTTTGATTACTTTCATTTTTAAGTAACAGTTTTTTTGCCTGTAAGTATAGTGAAACTCCGATTATCCGGATGCCCAAAAATCCGGATAACCTGATTTACAATTGAATTAGGGTATAGAAATAAAAAATACAGACGTATATAAAGTTTTAACAATGAATTTAATTGAATAATTATAAATGTTGCTGTTTGTGAAATTTTATCTGTGTAACAACAAAGTTTAGTTAACATGCCGGAAATCGTGGATGTCCCGACACAAAACTCATCCGTCAATTTTTTCTCAGATTTGCACTTCCTAAGACATTCTACAATGATTTGTTTTTGAACACAGTTAATAAATAAAACGTTGTCTTTAAGGTGCTATAACTCCTGAAGTTTATAAAGAGATCACTCGCGACGGCAATATGGCCCGTAAGATGGATGTACTATGTAGTCCTTCTTCTAGTAATTCACTAATTGTAAGTTCCTTTACTCAGGACCTGACTGTTGTGAGGTGTGTGGGCTCAGCCCCTAATTCTGAGAAGCAGTTCAGGTAGCTGCCGCTTGGTCTATTTAGTTTTATATATTTTATTGTTTCATGAAAACAAATAAGACGAGACCTATCGTATTTTACGTGAACTCCGAACACGGCCTACAATGTCTGTTAATAAACTATTATAAAAAAATTTGTCTGCAAAATATATATATATTCTTAAAGTCTATCCGGATAATCAGATATCCGGATAAATAGAGTTTCACATATAATAGTTTTACGATATTTGGTATTATGGATTCACCTTTCACAACGAACCTGCCACCCACTGAAGCTGGTTCAAAGTAATTTAAGTTTAGTTATATTTATTATATATTATCTGCATATTAAAAATATAAAAATTATAGTAAACAATAACTAGATTGACATATCGATGTTATGACCGATATGTATGCCTTAATTTGAAGATATATTGATGGAAGTTGTCTGCTTGATTTAATAATAAGTCCTGTACAGAAAATAAGTACAATGGACGTTTAAATTACAGAAATGTATACAAAAAAAGAAAAAAAAAAGTTTGATAACCTTTAATGACATCATTTCAATCGCACTTGAATATATTGTCGTTTTCAAAATGTACCGGTTTCATCATATTTTATGTTTTAATTCACATAGAATAGTGACATAAACCTAAATATAAAAAAACATATATAGGACAAATCACTAGTTATGGTCACCTCACCAGTTATGGGCAGACTAATACAATTATCGGAATAATAGGGGTTTAATCCATTTATTTGTTATATCACCAGGAGAAATATTTCTGAAAAGGATTTAAGAATCATTTACTAATAAATACCTCCCTTCTATCCCTTTCCAGTAACCATTTAAAAATATTTCTCAAAAATAGTGTCCTGAAATACTTTTTTCTTTTTTTTTTTTAGATCGTTTTGAAAAGTGAGGATTCTTAAGGAATTATTTTCAAATTGCTTCATTAATTTTTAGTTTTTAAGCTATCTAACTTTTCATTAGAATTTAGGCTTCCATACAAGCACCATTATGTTGGACTATGTTATTTTAGTTAACAATAATTTTGAGCAGACCATAACCGGTGTACAAAAATACCGGATATGTGTTATGGTCACCCCTATCCGTTTCAATTTTCTTAAGTGATACAAGCGTTCTTTATGCTAATATAAACAAAATGAGTTTTCTTCATTTGATTATGTCATTTTAAAACTTATATACTACATCCCTTCCTAGTAGTTGACATGTTGAGGCTTACGTCTTTTAAGTGAACATTACTAGTTAATATAGTTTGTTATATATTGCTTATCACTGATGGCTACTGCTGGACATATTGAAAGTAGATAATTTACAAAAAATATATTTAGATTTCTTTTAATTCATTGATTTTTTAGTGGGGATGATCACCATATTGTATGTCGTTACTGCTTATGTAGAAAAATCAACAAGAAGTGCGGTTATAAAATATACACTGATAAATAGTTGTTTTAATTCATTTTCAACTATCATTTCATGATGGTTTTCTAAATCGATAAGTAACTACAGAGTTTGTGAATGAGTGCATCAAGTGATGGTGATTTTAAATATTTATTTTACTTTTTTGTTAGAAAGCGTTTTATCAGTATTTAGATTATTTCTATAGGTCTAGTTTTTCATTATAAAACTTTATTTGAAAGGAAGCTTTAGTGTATTCGTCAATTTTACATTCAATAAAATAAACTTTTGAGAATCTAAATATATAACCAAAGATGTCATATTACAAACTGTATCAACGAAATTCCCTTATAAATCGAAAAGTTCTCTTAACTATGACCATAACTAGTGATTTACCCTATCTATTTATAAAAGATATAAAATGACTGTAATAATTGCAATACATCTCATGACATTTATTTTATTTTTTATATTAATCATTATTTAATTAATAAAGAAAAAAAATACGAGCTATAATATAGATTTTAGATTACAAATTGATGTATAGCCAAACAAGTACAGAATATCAATCATCGAAGTCGTTTAATCGCCATTTCGACAGCATCGTTAAGGCCAAGTAATGATCTCTTCTTGTTTATGATCCAAGGCAAGAGTTTATAAAATTAAATAACTTTTGTCATATTTTACATTTTGTCTGCATTACTTATTCAACATAGATAGTGAAACTATATCATTGGCGGATTTTTTAAAAATCTGTTTCTGATTAATTTTTGAGATACGAGTCATACTACCCAAATTTTATTAATTTATTTTTCTTATTCACTTTTTGTTTTATGCCTTAACTAATCCTTCTAATTATTCCCGTATCCAATCCTTACAATCCAAAACCCTTCGAATTATCCTTCGTGTTCCTTACTTTGTTACAAATAAACTTATCCATAAAGATCTTAATGTCCCATATGTAGCTGATTCGGCCCAAACCAGATACCTATCCTTTCACAGTAAGCTCCATAACCACTCAAATCCCCTTATTTCACAACTTGCTTCCCACACCATTCCCGATAATCCTCCAAGGTGTCTGAAAAGAAGATGGCGACGGGACATACCAATATAGAACTTTTATTGAAGTGCTACAGAAAGCAGTTTCTTCACAAGTTATTAAAATCATCTTTCCACACACTTACTAGGCGTTTATATTTTATGCAGTTGTAAATATCGATTGATAAATATATAAAATTATATTTGCTTGCTGATTACCTAATGTTACATAAACGTACTTTTTTTTTTTTTTTAAATATAAAAAATAACAATTTAGGATTATTTGAAGATTAAATACAACAACAGAAAAATGACATTTCATAATGTGCGTGCTACTCATTAGCCCAGACAATATCACGTTCTGATTGGAATTAGTGGATTTATTTAGTTAAGCTTTGTAAATAATTATAATCCTACTGTTTGCAAAGGTCATAAGAAGTTGTCCTCTCATTTCATGACTGCATCAATTGCCATTAACTCTTCTTCAGCCATGGACTTCACTATAAGTGAGTACGCAGATATCATTTTCGTCTACGGGTTCTGCAATGCAAGCAAGAATTTGTGTCATCCCCCCCCCCCTAACTTCCTATAAATAAGATTTTCTTTTGAGGGGGAGGGGGAGGGAGCACTTGCAACCTTCACAAGTCTCATGCATATGGACAAGAGATAAAACAACTAATACATTTATTAAATCTAGTAGGTACGTTAAGCAATCAAGTATTTATTATCTAGCGTGTTTTTCATCAGAAAATTTTCTGTTAGACTCAAAAAGTGAAGTGGAATTGTATTATGAGTTACACCAATAAAAAGCTAACTAAATTCTGCAGTTTTGGGGAAATTTGACGGCTTCTAGAGTGCTCCAGTGGGGAGTGAGAAATTTTCAAAAAATATGAAAAATTTAAGCTTTAATAAATGTTTTGTGTTTTGCACGTTAAAAAGCCCTCTAAAAGTTAATTTAATTTAATAATTTAACTAGACCTATGTCATATTTTAGAAAATGTAATGCTGATTAAGAAAATATCATCGCTTTTGTTTCTACGATAAACCAAAGTATAGAAAACTGCCATTTTTTAGAAAAAATAAAAACAAAAAAAATTCTATTTCCTCAACAGATTGAGATATGAAACTAGTTTTTGCACCATTCTACCCCGTTTAGTATACAGCATTATCCAATTTTTTTTTACACTATATCTGGGACACCCTGTATAATACCAACTAGTTTATTGATCTTTACTTATCCAATAATGTTGAAAACTTAAAGCTGCGTTACTTTTATATAGCACTAAATACATAGAAAAAGAAACCTTTCCTCAATACGGTAATTAATGATAAATCTTTTAGAGTCTATTTTCTATCCAGTTCAAGGAAATAGCGAATCCCTGTATATAGATTTATCAGCCAAAAGGAAAGTCTATTACAAGCTGTACATCTAGGCTGATACAGTAAGCCGTGATATAGTGCCTGATAAATCGATTAGTGGGATCCATCGATAGCAACTACATCATCGATGACAGAGGCTCACTAAATTACGTACGGTTATTAGAACCCGGAGCCCCGAGCAAGGGGTGGAGATATTTATCCCCGCGCCACGTGTGAGGGTGTTCGACCTTTCCTCTCCTGCCACCGCTGTTTTCACGGGGCTGTTTTTTTCCTCCGAAGGGGTTCTCTGTTCAGGAAAATATTGACATTTTAAATGTTTATCTAACCCCTACAGAGGTCATATTTATCCTAAGGGGTAAACGAAACCGAATTTCAGAACTACTCGAACCTAGTAAAAAAAATTGGTGGCAGTGATATTTGTTGTTATAAAGAAAGATAATACAAAAAGAAAAGTAGGGGTTCTTACAAATAGGAAAAACCAATTGTCATCCTCTTCAACATCCATTAATTCAGAATCGGTTTTAGGTTATCGATATAATTTTCAGGAACTTACAGGTAAGTTTTTATTGTTACTTGGAATCCACACACAAGTCTAAAACGACAAGAAACTGCACATCGTTACAGACTACTTCAACATTTACTTGACAAACGTTCAAAGCTCCCAATTAATTACAAAATACTCATTTACATGACTGTGATCAGACCTATTTGGACGTACGGAGTTGAGCTTTGGGGGTCTACTAAACCATCTAATTCATCTCGTATCCAATCCTTACAATCCAAAATCCTTCGAAAAATCCTCAATGCTCCTTACTTAGTCA
This sequence comes from Euschistus heros, assembly GCA_003667255.2. Classification (NCBI taxonomy): domain Eukaryota; kingdom Metazoa; phylum Arthropoda; class Insecta; order Hemiptera; family Pentatomidae; genus Euschistus; species Euschistus heros. The sequence continues at coordinate 732,685 of RCWM02000329.1, read as the reverse complement.
CCAATAAACTTATCCATAAAGATCTTAATGTTCCATATGTTGCTGATTTAGCCCAAACCAGATACCAATTCTTTCATAGTAAGCTACATAACCATACAAATTCCATAGTTTCTCAACTTGCTTCCCACTCAATTCCCGATAATCCTCCGAGGCGTCTGAAAAGAAGATGGCCTAGAGATCTTCTTTTGTAGTTTTTTTTTACTGAAGTGCTACTGATGAGTAGTTCTTTTTAAGTTTTGGCATGTTATTGTAAACGTTTTTAACACATTTACTTGATGTGTATTTGTACAGTTGTAAATTTCAATAAATTGATTATTAAAAAAAAAAAAAAAGTTTTTATTGAAATTTTTTTTTTGTTTTAATATCATTTAACAAATTATTTATAAAACGAATAAAGTTTAAGATGATATAACTACTTATTTATGCCAAATTAAAATTATTACCAAATCAAAATGTCGATCCTTGGCTTCTTGAAATCGTAAGTAAAAATATGATTCATAGGCTTGTAGTTGTAAGCACTGATAATGCAGACCGTTATCCACAAGAGTTTTTCAACAGTCTCTGGATTACCAATTCAATTTTTGAAGAAATGTGATATGATAAACTCAAAGGGATGTTTTAAATTGAACGAAATCTTTAAAAACCTTTTCAGTGCAAATTTAACCAGGTTAAAAATGACTGCTATGACTGAAAATTTCGTGAAGAAATAATGCTCAAATAAGTACTTTGACACTTATATTTGATACTTATATCGATATTTGTTTCGATTATGAAATAAAACTTCAATTATTGTTTTAAATTAACTAAATTCTTTATATATGAGAGGGAAAAATGTCGCAAAAGAAGATGTTAGTTTAACTTAAATTTGTTATTTAAATTATTGTACAAACGCGTTCATTTAGTCAGAAATGGGGATGAAATTATGATTTCTGAATATATAAATATATTGTGATGCTTGTATTGTTGACTGTGAGTTGTAATTAAGGAGATGAAATGGTCAGGGGTGAAGTCAGGATGAATAAACACGTCAAGTTTTTAAATGAAAAACTTATATTTTGGCGTGCCGACGTTTCGACCTGCCTTGCAGGTCTTCATCAGGGCTAAAATAACAAAAATTTGATGTGACCAAGATGACACAAAGATTAAAAATAAATAAATAAATAATAAAAATAATTTAAAAATGAAAAAGAAACAAGAAAAAATATCTGTAGTTAATTAGATAATTGTATACAAAATAGTAGCAAAGTCTAGTCAAAGATACAGTTGTAATAAATAATTAAATGATTTAAATTGAATAATACACATTTTAAATTGTGTAAACTAATACAATGTAACAATTTTATTAACAGATGCTTTTAATAGGAATTTAAAAATAAGTATAAGGAGTATATATGAAAAAAAAAATGGTAAGATAGAAAGGTAAGAAAAATAATAAAGTTGGCATAACAATAAACGAAGGAAAAGGTTAGGGAAATGTAAGAAATTAAAATAAATGGACTTACTGATTGTTGTCTAGATGAAGGCTTGACTAACAATGACTGTTAAAAAATAAAATTAGGGGAAGGGGGGGATAATGACTTGCAGAAAGTAATTAAGGGTGGCAGTGGCTAATATAACATATGAAAGGGGGCGTATGGTGGATAAAAACCGAACTATTTATTTTTTATTTTTTTATTTATTTTTTTTTTATTAAAAAGGCGTGGAAGATGTTAAATATGAATTTAAAATTTTTGTAAAAATGTATAAATATATTGCTATAGAGTAGGTAGCTTTGACAATAATGTCAAACAGGAATATACAGGCGGTACATCCGACTCAAGCATATGAATATTTATTGGTATGGTTGGTATACAAATATCACCAGAATAAAATAATGTTTTAAAATATACTAGGAGCGCCATCAAAAAAAAAAAAAAAAAAAAAAATTGGCAAAATAAAAGAAAATAAATATTTCATTGATATAAGAAGAGGAAATGAAGAACCCGCCGTAGTCAATAGCAGCTCAATTATACAGCAGTTAGAGGATATCAATGCCTTAAACAAGCCGGCCATACAAATCAAACCCTATTATATAAAACTCAATAGGCCATCGGGGAGAGGAGGCGGGGTAAGAATAATGGTCTATCCGAACGGAAGGAAAGAAAATGGAATCGGTGATATTGGGATCGTCACCGGATTCCGGGACATTGCCTCTGCTTATTGTCCTTATTTCCTTGAGGGCACTGTCCCATCGCCTTCTATATCGGTGCCACTGGTTCCTTGATCTCTTACTACGTTCAAAGTATATTAACTATTTGAAAGTTATATAAATAATTCAATTATATTAAAACCCCTTTCAGTTTATCATAATTATAATTAAATTCAAATGTTATTTTGAATATAATTTCAAAATATTGCTGAAAAAAGAAATACAGTAACATTTAAGGAAGTATTTATTTTTCTGCTGCAAGGTTTCTTCGTCAAAAAAGTAAGATTTTCACAGGCTCAAGCTATTCTGGTGTTGCTCGTACCGAATATTTGCCAACAGTTTCCTTTTCAGAAGCAGTATATATAAATGCTATAGAGCATATAGCATATATAAATTCTATAGATAGATATATTTATGATCTATTGCTTTCCCCAGTCAGGGAGATTATTATTATTTTTTTTTTTTTCTCATTTATAGATATTTACAACTGTACAATAGCATATACATCAAGTAAATGTGTTGATAGTGAATACAATAGCATGTAAATAACTTGTGAAGAACTACTCAGTAGTAGCACTTCAATAAAAATCTACACTAAAAGGTCTCTAGGCCATCTTCTTTTCAGACGCCTCGGAGAATTATCGGGAATGGAGTGGGAAGAAAGTTGAGAAACTATGGAATTTGTATGGTTATGTAGCTTACTATGAAAGGATTGGTATCTGGTTTGGGCTAAATCAGCAACATATGGAACATTAAGATCTTTATGGATAAGTTTATTGGTGACTAAGTAGGGAGCATTGAGGATTTTTCGAAGGATTTTGGATAGTAACGATTGGATACGAGATGAATTGGATGTTTTAGTAGAGCCCCAAAGCTCAACTCCGTACGTCCAAATAGGTCTAATCACAGTCATGTAAATGAGTCTTTTGTAATTAATTGGGAGCTTTGATCGTTTGTCTAGTAGGAGATTATTCTGAGTTTCTTAATACTCTATTGTTTTTTTATTTATTTATTATTATTTTAAAAAGCGATCATTTACAGAATTATAACATAATTTTAGAAAATTAATCATTTCTGTTATCATGAGGGTACGAACTCATTTTACATATTGCAATGATATAGTTAATATATAAAATAATAGATAAATATATTATGTCTTTACCTCGGAGGTACAGAACGCTCAGTCACATTTCCGTAACTTTACAGGAGAGCAGTTTAAAGAAAAAACATTTCATTTCCTGAACTATTTATTATACTTATGTGTACGAAATAAATCTTGACTTTTTATCCAGGCTAGAATAGGTTGGTAACCCATTCTTCCTGCCCTAATCGGAGAACTTCCCCCTAAAAAATAAATAAAAACATTTTTATGTAACTTACCTTACAATTAATTGGTCTAGGACATAGAATTCTGTACCTGTGTATAAAGAACAAAAGGTGAATAAGAATACGTAATAATGACTTTTGGTAAAAAAAAGGACATAGTGTTCTGTACCTCCGAGGTACAGATATATTACAACAATTCTTGTTATATCTGTCATCCGAGTGAGTGAGTAGTTAAGTCGAATTTTGACCAAAATGAGTTGTGTCAAAAAAAATCGTGAAGGTGAATAATTGTTTAAATAAAATGTTCATTTTAAATAACTGTCTTCCTTCAACAATCAGTCACTCCTAACTCATTTCGGTCAAAATTCGACTTAACCACTTATTCATAGGGATGACAGATATTATCTGCTATAGCTGAGTTATATCATAAAATGTAGTTATTGAATGAACGATAATAAAAGTGACTATAAAGATAGAAAATCATGAAAGGAAGACGAATAAAGAAATGACCATTCGAAGAATGGAAGATTTTAACAATCCCTAGAAGAAATCTTCAGTAGCAGTTTCATCCAACAAAGATTCTTATTGACCTCCAAACATCACATTATTCGACGAACACTATTAGATTGTTAAAGTGCAAATTGAGGAAGCAGAACACATTTTGCACAATTCGTATGTGACACCATCCAGCTCTATCCGAGACGCAGATAATGTGCTAACAGTTTAGATAGGATAATATGTTTTGAAATAATACATGGCTGATATACTCATTTACACAGTTGACAGAGTGTAACCATTCTCAACACTCCAGCCCCATCTGAAGACTACATAAGTTATTACAGGCAAGGTACCGAATACATATCGTCACGATAAAGGGATATGACAAGAGGAAGAACCAGAAAAAAAGATAGCTTATTTCATATTCCCCCCAATCCTGACTCCTGTCTCCCCTCTTTATCACATTTATGACTTCCATAAATCCAATTCTCAGCCCCTGGGATCAGAGTGTATTCGGTATTAAATCACCTGGGAGGGAGAGGGGGGTCGGTAGGAGTTGGCTAAGCTGAGAAAATTGAAGTTCGATACCTCCGCCTTCAAAAAGTTTAGAATTTCAATTACAATTTTTTTTCTCATTAGGATAAATGGAGTACCACATTATATAATACAAATGAGAATTTCAGGAGAAGTTAATATACTAGGCAAGGGAAAACCAATGCTTCAGTCGGTAACATGATTCTGGGAAGTTTATTTCCTGGTTTGATGGATTTTGGTTATACGTGGAACTTGGTTCAAAAGACTCTTCTGTAACATGACGTAGCTAACCTTTAAATCGCAGGTAAGACGAACTTTTAATAGATTAAATTGGTGGAATGCTTGAATCGTCCGCCGTTGCTTGCTAATTCTACTGAAATATCTGCTGCATGGTTGGTTCCAAAGGAAAGGTCAAAATCAAAATGAACTAAATTTTCTACTAATGGAACAAATAATAAGCTCTGTAGTTTAAACGGGCACTGAGATAAAAGCATTCAAATTTTTCGAATTTTCACAAAAAGTCGCGGATTTTGATATATATTTTTTTTTAACGGTTTTGCTATATAAATTGACAACAACGTTTAGAGCGTACTTCACTATTAACATTTTTAAATTTGTGTTAGTATTCTACAAACCTATTGCAATATAGTGTTAATACTGTCAATGCTTCTGTATATAAATAAAACGCTAAAACATATTAGTCCATTAGTGTAAAGTTGTTTTCTATTTTCACTTTTTTTTTTTTTTTTTTTTTTTTTTTTTTTTTTAACGTAATTTATAACTTTTATGCTGATTTAATTTTCTATTAAATTGATTCCAAACATATTTGTCGAAACTCCAACGGTTTTCGTATATCTCGATAACTGTTATTGAAAATCGACAGTTTTCGTTTAACAATAATTTTTACCTCACTTCTTGTCAAATATTTGCTTGTAATGCCTTCCACGATGGTTTTTCAAAAAAAAAAAAAAATTACAAAATCAAATTTGTAGATCATTCAATTTACTTTAATTTCATATATACGTTTTTGGTGCTTCAGCAAATATATGACAAAAAGTGAGGTAAACATTATTTCTTTTTCGAAAATTATCGGTATTTAATAACGTATATCTTCAAAAGCATTGAAAGTTCGACAAATTTGCATATAATCGATTTTATAGTTAATTAAACTAGCTTTAATTTTGATCTGAAAATATTTTTCTAGAGTTCACCGTTTGCAAGATATAATCGAAAACCCAAAAATGTGACCTTCTTCCCTCCTCCTCAGCGTAAGCTCACCCCCCAGGGGCAGGGACGTAGTATAGTAATTTTACTTTCTAACTACTGCTAACAAAGCTGTGAAGTCAAAAGTTATTATTATTTAATTTATTTAATAAAAGTTAAAGTTATTATTTCATGCACTCTACAATGTGTTTATTGACTGGACTATCTGTGTTACAATTAGCGAATATTTCATCCCTACAACGTAGAAAGTATTACAGATAATGTGTTTTTCACAATGGATACTTTGCAGTAGTAGAGACGACATACGGAACCACTATAAAACGATTCCACCAAAAAGTATAAGGAAAGAAAACAATTATCAGCTATATGGGCATGAAAATACAAAAACTGAAAATAAGGTGGATGAGAGATCTAGTTTCGTAACTTCCCTTAAGTAAATGAATGCCAAGAAGGAATTGGATATTTTTCTTCCTCATGTCCTTTTAAACATTTTTATCATGTCAAACATTTCGCTGATTATCGATTTATACATTTTGACAGGTGTGAATAAATGAATAAAGTAAAAAAAAATAAACGTATCTTATATAAATTACATCCTACTATATTAAAGTCTGAATAATAAAAAATATTACATTTTATATTACATTTATATTACGTATTACGATCGGTACATCAAAGAGTAAAAGAACATAATAAGAGCATACAATAATATGACCTAAAATTCCAATTTCGCTATCCATCTAAATAAAAATGACTATAAATTCAATAAAGACTCGGCAGTGAAAATAATACATCAAGTAGAAAATAATCTAAAATTAAATATTTATGAATCATTAAAAATAATAAAATCGTTTAAAACCGATTCAGATTTTTTTTTAATGACCAGATAAACATTTCTAATATCCTCATTTTAAATTTGCTTCCAATAGGAAAGGAAAAATCCAATTAGTCATAGGTGAAATATATATATCCGAAGGTAAAACCACAATAATTTAACTTACTGATCCGTCCCGCTTCCTCCACTATGGATATATTTAAGATATCTCTTTGATCTCCTCAGGTGAGTATCAATGTTTGATTTCTCAACATATCTCTAATAAAATAGTTTCTATTTTAATTAATGCAATTAATTCATGACTCCTAATTGTATTGATCCTTCTATGCCATCATGCGTACATCGAGTTTTTTTTTTTTAATGTTTTAATAGCTTATTATTAAATATAAAGTTTTTAACTTACGGCTTATTATTATATTATCTATTAAATTTATTTATTTCATAAATCAGTGTGTTCACAATGTAAGTGTTTTGATCATTTACAAAGACATTAATCACCCAAATTTCCTACAGCGGCAGATAATGTCGTATAATACTAGGCCTAATTCGTTGGCAGAAAAGGCTGCAATGGTAAATAATTTATAAGAGGGCCGGCCGCCACTGCAGAACAAAAGCTGCAGCACCACCTACGGCCCATATAAATTTTTCAAGAATTGCAAGAGGGGGGAAGGGGGAGAACACCCCGTGGGAGCCCCAAAACTGCCTGCTATCGCTGGGGCTGACGCCCTTCTTCCTGCCTTTATAGGTACGGCCTACTTTATTACTTCGTGTATTTTTTTTTTCCTACTTCTTTGGTATTTTAATTTATTTTTATGTTGTGCTGTCTATTAGATTGTCCAAACTAACATTGGAGGGATATGCCGGAAGTAACTAGTTCAGTGAAACTCCAATTATCCGGATATCCGATTATCCGGATTAATTTGAAGAAAAAATAGTTTTTTTTTTTTTGTTTTGGTAAAGGTTCGGATGGCTGACACCAACCCCTACGCGCGCCCGGAATACCTTTTATTGATTCTGACCTTGTTCCGATTTATTTCGATGTTCTTGTCGCTACTTTTAAAGGGGAAAGGTTATTCTCCTTCATTAACGGAGGAACTCTAAATCCCTTTTCAAAGTAATATTAACTTCTGTTTACCTACTAATATTAAAATAAGAAATAAGGAAATAATGGAGTGGAAATAAGAAAATATCAAAATATAAGACACTAAATCAATTTTGAATTACTATTAATTAAATCAAGAATTAATATAGTGCTAAATCGCCAGTAAAGTTAATTCCTGATAAACTTTCTGTCAGAGAAGTGAAAATAACGAATTATAAATATATAAAAGACAGAATCCTTAAGTATTTATTTGGCATAACTCCTATTTATTTAACATTTGTAGCTACATATTTCGGAGACAATGCTCCATCATCAGGGCTCTAAAATTTTTTTAAAAAACATTAATCTATAACATTATACCAATAGTTTTACAATTATGTAATAATGTGTCATTTACCTCTTAATCTGTAATCTCTTAAGCACATTGTCTATCCTCAATGTTATAAGGATTATATAATATAAGACAGAATCCTTATATTATGATGTCAATTTCTGCTATATTTTCTCAAGGGAAGTTGAAGTAGGAAAACATGAAACCTGTGATATCATTTCTCACATTTATTATTAGATTGATTTGCTTTATTGAATTAATTATACAATCTGTCTCACTTTAGGACAATAAGTAATATGGATAACAAAGAATCCATTCACAAAATATGTATACTGAAATTGAAACAACAAATAAAAATATACAAAACACCAAATCCATGTACAAATTAATCTTGTTAAGTTTTGTAACACTTTTACACATTAGATAAGATAAATAAGAAAACATGAATTGATGTTGTTAACTTCTGTTTCACCTATTTACATTTAAGAAGACTAAATATCAATATAACAAACTGAACAACACAATCCCAGTTGAAACTGTAGAAGTGATTGTTTACATGTGAGGTTATAGGAATGAACTGGTGGGTAAAGCGCGGAACAAGCCAATTTGGTGGTGTCAGCCATCTGAACCTTTACCTTTGTTTTCTTTTAGTATTGGCAACTATAAATAACAAAATTGCTACTTATTTAATCTTTATACCGCCTCATTTGGTTAGTCACTAAAAAATACAGCTATATTTATACATTTTGTAAATAATTTCATAGAAAAAAAAAACAGAACAAGCCCGTAGTCTATCCCTCCATTGATTGTAGGAAGAGATGAAAGGAAGTTTGAGTGCATTTGACGAATTCCCGGAATCAGTTAATACTGGAAAGCTCTTCCTACACATACATTAGCATTTAGCTGAGCAACTTCTGCTCCAGGTTGTAAAATGAGGAAAGATAAGCAAGATGTAAGCAGCAGGTTAAACATGGATAGTACGGATATGAAATTTTTAATAACAATGGAATTATAGAACAACTGTTAAGTGCTCAAATTGAAGCTAGTGATGTAAAAGATGACGTTTCTAATTCTTCCACTATTCCATGGAAAGAAATGTTGAATGGTTTTGAGCAGCAATATGAAGCAGATATTTAACACCTGATGGGAAGCGGAATTTTTTTGTCATTTTCACTCAGGTCCAATGTGTTTACCTAATGTTCATCTGTTCGTTTTTACATTCAATAAATTGCAAAAAAAAAAATACAATTATATACTTTAAAATGCTTTTTTGTTATTTTAACAGAAAAATTCTGTAATTCGTCATTTCCGTTATTTTGCCACCCTCTCTCCCCCACTCATGACGAATTATCGAGTTTCTACTATATATATTTTTGTTATTACGTACATTTTGGTATATTTTGGTTGGGAATTCCCGTAAAATACGATAGGTCCGGTCTTATTTGCTTTCATGACACAATGAAAGAAGTAAATCTCCATAGAGCAAGCGGCAGGTACCGGAACTACATCTCAGAATTAGAGGCGGAGCCCACACACCTCATAACAGTCAAGTTCTTAGTAAACGTACTTAGTTAATTTTTAGCAGCATAGTTCATCCATCCATTTTGGGTTTGCTCAGTTTGGCCTATATTGCCGTCGCGAGTGTTCTCTTTATAAAACTTAAGCAGTTATGGAACCTAAAAGAAAACACGTTGTATTAACTGTGTCTGAAAAACTGTAAATTTTAGAACGTCTTATGAAAGGTGAATTAGGGAAAAAATTTGAGGTTGGGTTCTGTTTCGGAATATCCACGATTTCGGACATGTTAACTAAACTTTGTTGTTACATAAGTAAACAGCCATATTTTTAGTTATTCAATATAATAAATAGTTAAAACATCTGAAGTGATCCGAACGGGATTAAGAATTGGCCATTCCAGAAACACACATTCACCTTTTAACCAAAGAGGCTCCTCCCAGTTGTGAAATTTTTGGCAATGTTTTATCAAAAAACTATATGTTTACGGAATGCCCATACTACACCAAAAAGCTAAACGAATCTGTAATACCTCGAAACAACTCAAAGGCGCTGGGCAACGATGAAAAAATAATTGAAAAAGTCATAGCCTTCCTTTATAAAGAAAAGCTATATTACAAAATATAGATAAATTTCTATCAAGAACAGAAGAGCGTTGATGACCTATGGGTTTTACGCTCACAAAACTCTCAAATAAATAAATAAAATAACATATTTTTGTATTTATTATTTCAATACCTAATAGATTAAATCTGATAATGTGGATTTTTGGGTATTCAGATCAATTTAGGCCCCAATTAATGCGGATAATTGGAGTTTCATTGTATATCTGTTGGAAAACAACAATTGCAGGCTAATAGGGAACTCACTGTAATTATTTTACAAGTTAGACGCTATGTTTTATCAGGGACAAGCTAAATTAATGATTATCTGATTTTTGTATGTCTAATAGACTGAGAGCTCATGCACTCTCCGGGAAGTATTGTTCTTGTGAGACTGAATATTTTTTTAGTCATGAGTACGGAATCCACGTACTGGCTGGTATAAGTAGAGCAAATCATCATTTTCAATATTTTTTAGTAACAAACATTTTATGAATAATTTTTTATGCACTGGGCTGAAAAATATTGCCTTACCAATAATGGAACTTGGATGTTTTGCACTGTGGCATTTATGATCAAACCTCTGAATCTTTTACAAAATTAATTCTACCTGATTTCGCCACTATTTCCGGGCCAGGGTTTTACAGATTATCAAACATTTTTTTTTCCGGCGTTTTCACTCCACCCTATGGGTCAGTGTCTTATCCTCTGAGATACCCCTCTCTCCATTTGTAAAATTATCAATAATCGAGCTAGTTTAGTTTCTCCGCAAATAAAATAATCATTTAATACACTCTAAAGTTACTTAATTTTGAGTCGAAATCAATTTATGTTATTTCTAACAATTACCTTTTTTATCATTAAAATTTTTTTGAATGATGACATAGCCAATTGAAATTATAAGGCTTGAGAGTTACAGTGTAACATAGAGCTGGAAGGTGAGGGCACTAACCAGTCATTAGCAATTATAAACCTTGATGAAGCGAATATAGTTACGATCCCTAATTGGGGAAGAGTGTCCATTATGTAAAGCCAACTACAGAGATATCCATGTATTCATTGCGCTCCTGTCTGGAGTGGACTCTGCATTTAGCGGTCGGCCAGTTCTCTTCAGTCCCTAATGGAATTTTTTCAGGAGCCCATTCAAAGGAGTACAATGCCTCCCCTATCCTCGACAAAATTACAGTCATACCAACTTCTACGTTCTACATGTCCCATTCCTGAAAAGAATAATTTAACGATTATTCCTTCTGTTAATAAAAATAATTTTTTTTTTTTTAATTTCCGATTAACTAGATGTTATTGAACTAATAATATATTTAGTTTAAATATTTAATAAATAAGAACGAAATTTCAAAAAAATTCAAAATTATTGAATACAAATAGTTGCAAAAAATCCCACTCAATTGATTTTTCGTTTTCTTGATTACAAATTTCATCTACTTCACGTCCACATATACTTCAACCACGGCGTATAAAACATGTGAGGATTAATAACAATGTCATTCCCGATACCGATATCATACCGATATTTACAAGAGTATATTACATATACATCTAGTAAATTTAAGTGTAAATGAACACAATGAAATGTTAATAACTTGAAAAGCAACCACCCATTGGTGACATTTTAATAAAAGTTCTATAGTAGAAGGTCTCGAGACCATCTTCTTTTCAGACACTTTGGGGGTTATGCGAAGCAAGTTGAGAGACTACCTAGTGGATTTGTGCAATTATGGAGTTTACTATGAAAAGATAGATATCTGGTATGAGCTATGTCAGAAACCTAAGGTATATTAAGATTTTTGTGTATAAGTTTGTTTGTGACGAAGTAAGGGGCATTGATGATTTTGGATTGTAAGGATTGGATACGAAAACAATTGGAAGGTTTATCTGAGCCCCAAAGCTTATCTCCGTACGTCTAAATAAGTATAATTACCGTCATGTAAATAAGCCACTTGTGATTAACCACTAGGTTTGAACTTTTAGTAAATAATGAAGTCGTAAACTACTGGAGGTTTCTTGTTGTTTAGTGTGGTATGTTGTATAACATTTAAAATTATAAGATATTGAACATTATCTGGTGATCAATGTAAACAATGTTGTAACACATATAAATACTAAAGATAAAAACATAGAAAGTTCTAGTAAGGACTAGATGCTGGAATAAGTTTCAAGTGATGGTAAAAATGATTGCATATGAATTATGATGAGGTTTAATTTCAATGAAATACAAAGTTTCAGTGGATTATACTACGATAGAGAAATGGAATTTTCTAATAGGAATTATTTATATTAAAAATAAAAAAATTGATTTACAGAACACTAAAAAAAAAACAAAAAAAAAAACAAAACAATTAAAGTGTCCTATAATTTTCAGGACGTATGATAATGCTTTTTCTACTTTGTAGCACTAAATTTTATTATGAAAATTATTGTCAACAAAATAAAAAGTTGGTACTGTCAACTATAGACTTAAAAAGCAAATTTATTTATAGTAAATTACTAACGTCTATTTATGAAAAAAACCTAATATTATCATAATTAGGATTGATAAATTATTTGCCAATTCTATTGGATTTTTTTTTTCCAAGACTAACTCCATATGTCCAAAGAGATCCGATAACTCTCATGTAAATGAGTTTGTTTTTTATTTATAGTAAATCAGAAGCTTTGAACATTTTTTCTAGTTAATGCTGCAGAAGTCAAAAACGACGAGCAGTTTTCTTCCGTTTTTGTCTTGTATGCGGATTTCAAGTTAAACGTTTGTACAGTTAGAGTTCCAGATAGCGGATCTGTTCAACAGGGATCATTGGAATGATTTTAAAAGATATTGGAAGTCGAATGTTTATGACGAAGAGTAAAAGTTATTTGATGAGATATGTTTGGATTTATTTTAATGCTCCGATTTTCTACTCCATTCCTGAAGTGGGATTGGAGCGTTTAGGAGGCAGTGGAAGGATCATTACTAAAAATATAAATTAATTAAAATACAAGGGGCTGAATGACCAAACGAGTTGGGGTGAAGGTCTCAGCCCGCGCTGTACAGAGGTCGTGGCTTCGAATCTTACCTGGGTGGGTTAAAATATATGGCGGAGCAACGAAATTAATCTTGACAACCCGCCATGGTTAGATAAGGTTAGTAACCTGTAGGATAAACCGTCCTTCATGCCCTAGTTTGAGTACGTCAGGACGTTAAGCCCCAAACGAAAACTACAATAAAAATAGAATCCTGTGTTACGAGGGTGAATCAAATATAAACGGTAATTTTCAAAATTATATTTATTGAATAATATTATACAGAAACTATACCTTCAACATTTTTCAATGTAGTCTCCTGCATTATCTACACACTTCTGCCACCGATTTGGTAGCTTGAATATTCCCTGTTCATAAAAAGACTGAGGGCGAGTTTTTAACCATTCGCGCACGTGCTTTTCGACGTCTTCATTGTTTTCAAATCGTTTTCCTCCAAGTGATTCTATCAGGAGCGCAAACAAAAAATAGTCACAAGGGGACAGGTCTGGACTGTAAGGAGGGTGTTCGAGAGTTTCCCAGCCCATTTCTTCCAATTTATCCCTTGTCAACAATGCGGTGTGAGGCCTTGCGTTGTCATGGAGAAGGATGACATCTCTAATGGGCACACCTCGCCTTTTGTTCCGGTAACTGGTTTTTTGCTGACTGTAGCACCTGGCAGTAGTAAGCCGCATTCACTGTTCGTTGATCGTGAAGAAAATCAATGAGTAGAACTCCCCTTGAGTCAAAAAAAAAAATTGTTGCAAGAACTTTTCCGGCTGAGAGACGAGTTTTGGCTTTCACTGGGCAGCCTTCATCCTTCCTTCGCCACTCCTTACTTGCCATTTTCGATTCGGGGGTGTAATGGTGGACCCACGTCTCATCACGTGAAGAATCACTTGGAGGAAAACGATTTGAAAACAATGAAGACGTCGAAAAGCACGTGTCTTTTTATGAACAGGGAATATTCAAGCTTCCAAATCGGTGGCAGAAGTGTGTAGATAATGCAGGAGACTACATTGAAAAATGTTGAAGGTATAGTTTCTGTATAATATTATTCAATAAATATAATTTTGAAAATTACCGTTTATATTTGATTCACCCTCGTATATTAGCTGGTCATCCTCAGTTGAGCGAGAACTCTCTGTTTATTTATATATATGATGAAATGAAGGTACGCTTGATGTGTTCCAAAGGTAGTGGCATTTCTATAGCATAGATTGAATACAGATTTGACTACTCGATGGTAATCCTCCAGACTTACTAGATAATTAGTATTAAATTACAAACTTCGATATTACACCGATACAAGAGAAGGTTTTCTCTAGTTAAAATATGAACAATCTGTTTATACACAGTGAGCATATTAACCTACTAAAGTAATGATATTAGCCGAGGTGGTGGGGGCGGGGATCTGAAAGGCCCGCCGCTCCCGAGGTGGTCCTCATTAAGCTGCAATGACGAGGTGGAGCAACTTTTTGGCAAGTTGCTAACTCGATTATTGATCGATGTTGGCCTGCACTTCCTTAGTTAGTAAGCGCTTCATACTCTCCTCAATAGCAGCCGTTAGCCCCTCGTCGCTTCAGATAATGCCCCATCACTCCGGGTTATTTATTCAATTACTTGTGCTTCCAGCTTAGAGATGTGTATAAATCAAGTTCTCAACGATTTTGGATTATCATTCAATTACCGTATTTCAATATGTTTATTGTCAATAATAATAAAAACAATAACCATAATTCACAATAAAATAAGTAGAATTCAGATTAAGAAGGAAAAAATGGAATTTATTATTTTTAATACACTTTTCTTTCACAATACATTTCGTTTTTCAATAGTTATAATAATTCAATCTTAGCATTAATGTTAGAACTTACCGGACATGAAAGACAAGAAACTGCTCGCCGTTTCCGATTACTCCAACATTTACTAGAAAAACGTTCAAAGCTCTCAATAAATTAAAAAAGACTTATTAACAAGACAATAATTAGACCCATTTGTACATACGAAGTTGAGCTTTTGAGCTCCACTAAACGTTCCCATTCTTCTCGTCCAGTCCTTATAATCCAAAATCCTTAATTATCATTCTATATAATATAATTCTTATTATGCCACAAACAAACTTCCACATAGATTTTAATGTACCATATGTTGCTGAATTAGCCCAAACCAGATACCTATGCTTCAATGATAAGCATTATAGCCTTTCGATTCCACTAGTATCCCAAGCTGCTTTTCACTTTATTCTCGACGTCCTAAATATGGAATGTCTTAAATAAGTATTGTCAAAGAAGATTCTACTATAGAACTTTAATAAAGTGCTATCAATCGGTAGTAGTTTCTTTACGAGTTTTGTCATGTCATTATTGAATGAAATGAAAAAATAATCTTTATTCTGGGACATATTGTCCCCTAAGAATAACAGACATGTATAATAAGTTGTACAAGAGTCTGGCTATCTTAATTTCAAACGAAGATAATAATATGTATAAAAGGTAATATATGTATATACAATTGAAAATAGCACTTTGTGATGAATATATACATGAAAAAAGAAGAGAAAAAAATAATAACAACATGCTAATATAATAATTACAATGCATTCAGAAAAATAAAGAAATATATAAAAAAAAATCAATAAAATAAAATGAATATAATGAAAAGAAAGGAAAAGATATATAGAGAAGAAAAATATTTGAATGATAATATAGCAAAATATTTACAAATACCTGAAAGGTAACATATATATAATTGATAATAGCAGTTTATCAATTAAAACAAATAGGAAAGAAATAGTAATAATAATTTATATTAAAAAAAAAAAAAAAAAAAAAAAAAAAAAAACATGGCTTTGAGTAAACTCCGTTCAAAGATTTGTTTTCTTTGTCTAATTTGGTACTGACTTTATTTTATCAAATTAAAGCAGTGGCACTTTCAGGTTTTTAGCATATTTGATAAAATTATGCGAATAACATTGAAATGCTACTAGTGAGTTGTTCTTTACATGTTATTGACATGGAATTTTAATCATTTCTAATGCATCTAGTTGCTGTAAATATTGTATCCAGTTGCAAATATCAATACATAATTTAAAGGTAAACAAAAAACTTTTTGCTTGATTCAATTTATATTGTCAATCCTCATATTTAGAATCGATTGATTAAAATTAACATATATTATATTAAAATAAACATATGATTAAACATATGATTACATATGATTACATAACATATGATTAAAATAAACATATATCCAACCACACACAAACACACATCTACAATCATATAATAATAAAACATTCTGAAAAAAAAAAAAAAAAAATGAATTTCTCCCTGACTAGGAAAAGCAATATATCATGGATATTTCAACATATTGCTCATGGGCTGCAATAGCAACACAACTCAAAAAATCATGTTTTGAGATAAGTGGGTCTAAAGTTTACATTGATAAGGGAAATGGATTGGAAATGTTATAGTCTGCTTAAACGAAATTACCTTCCGGTTGATATCTTTTCTAAAAGGTCATTTAATAATGTGTGTATAATTTTAATTTTTTTTTTTTCAAATGCCAGTTTTGAAAAAATGTTTTGAGTCGTGCCACTATTGCAGCCCCTTAGCGATATGATCTACATATTTCAACATTAACAGAGCTAGAGCCTGTCAGAAAAACATTTAAAGAATGTAGGCTAAACGTAAATTTTTCCTTTAAACCAATATAGCTCCTAAACGGTAGGTTTTGACGGCAAATGTTACACAACAAAGCATAACCTCCATCAAATTTCTGACAAGGAAACTGTCGTCAGATTTTCGAACCAAGCAACGCCAACTGAGCTAGAGTGTGTGAAAATGTTACATTTTTTTAGTGTGAAATAAAGATTACCTATTGTATGGTCGAAAAAAAGTAACACAAGGAAACTGTAAACCCCCAGTCCAGAGACAATAAAATATTCTTATGTAATAAATTTATTTACAATATCAAAATATCCATTATTTTATTGTAAGAATCTTCTATTTTTTCTTGAAAAAAGTATAAGACAGACTGAAAAAAAAGAAAATTTAATTAACATCAATACAATCTACTTAGATTCCAAATTGTTAAGCATATTATCACTCATAGTTTGTGAAGGACGATGGGAGGATACGCAGACTAATATATATGACAGGGCTAACACCCTCCTGTGGGGCAGTGAGTTCGGGAGGGAACTGTCAACAGCAGAGCACACTGCACCACAGATAGATGTCATTCCGCGAACAATTCCCCTGCATCCTATTGGTTTTATAAATCGATATTGGGCTGAAGATCGATGTCGGATTCCATAAACCGGCACCTGGTACTAATTCTCCAGCGGCTATCGGTTTCCAGTTTTAATTTTAACGTCGACTTCGACAATTAACAGAAGCTATTTTACGTTTTCCGTTTTCGTTACTATGGAAATTTTATTATTTCAATGGTCGTAAACTTCTTATCTTTAGAATAAATCTTTCGTTTAGCAAAAAAGTGTCAGGATTTATTACACACCTCTTTTCAATATAGCGCTCTTTTGCAGTTAATTACATCGTAACTCAGCTGATTTATATATATTTTTTTTATTATTCATTTATAGAAATTTATAAATCTACAAAACGATTTTTATTTATAAATAAAAGTATAAAGCTTATAATGAAATGTCATTATACAAGCTTATAACACGTCAATGACCATAGTGAATAAATATAAACTGTATTTTGAAAAACAAAAATTACAATTACAGGAGAAATGAATTCGAAACAAAACGCAATCACCTAAAAAGGAAAACAACAATCACTAATATTTAAATTTTTTTTTTTACACCAGTGACGCAGCTGAAAGAGAAGAGCTGGGATCTCTATGTGCCTGGCTTATCCCTTCATAAGTGGAGGGACCGGTCTGGTGGGGGGATCCCTAGGATGAGTGTAAATTGAAAATAGAGTATAATTGTATTTGTACCTTTGTTTTATCTTTTGTCATTAGTATTATTTACTTTTTATTCATTTATTTACTTTATTTTATTTTTATTTTTTTTTAAGTTTTACTATTTCATTTTGTATATAGTATATTTTATATTGTTTATGTATAGCATAGTTCTTTTTTTTTTCTCTTTTTCTTTTCTTACATTACTTATTTACTTTATTTTAATATTTTATTTTATTATTTTTTTTTCCTCTTTGTACATAATGTGTGAATGTAATCATACGCCATCTATATTACTTATTGCCCACATTTGTGGCAGATTGTAAAAATTACTCAATAAAAGATTTATCCAAAAAAAAAAAATATATAAATCCCACTGAATAAATAAAACATTAGGCAAACTATTGTGAGATAAGGTAAACCAGACAGTTATTGACACCCTTAATCTTAAAAATTAGGAAAAAGAATATTTAGAAAAAAATTTCTTTTAAATCCTACAGCTCAACTATGTAAAAGTACTTTTAATTCTGTCCGGATTTTAAAAGATATTCAAGCATGTCAATAAATAGTTTTACCTTATTTTTTGACACAATCATGTAAAACATATTCAAGGCATATTATTTGGTTTAAACTTTTATACTTAACTTAAAGAATAGTAATTAAGGAAAAACGACTGCAAATTTTAAATTTATGGAACTGTTCTTTCTTTAATTATAGTATGAATATATCCAAATATTTCCTTAAGGTGTCACTAACTGTATTTTTATTATTACAGTTAAAATAGTTTTATTATTTTTTATTATGACAATCATGTAACCTACATAATCCATCTGCATCAAAAGCGTTATTTACAAACGTATAAATATCTTTTAATTGATTTACCCTCTAAACAGAAAATAGGTTTTCCAATGTCAACTCAGGAGTAACTTTGGGTTGGAG
Source organism: Euschistus heros (assembly GCA_003667255.2). NCBI lineage: Eukaryota > Metazoa > Arthropoda > Insecta > Hemiptera > Pentatomidae > Euschistus > Euschistus heros. The sequence continues at coordinate 713,647 of RCWM02000329.1, read as the reverse complement.
ATAATCGCTCAAATACTTTTGCAGCGATTTTCAAAATCTAAGCAATCCAGTAAAAAGTGTGAGACATCATCGTTATTATCTGTATCACGAAATTCACACGATCGAATACTGTTGGATATCCTTGGTTTGCCATTACATCGCAACGACCATAGTCCCTAACCATCGGTAGCACTTATAACAAGTTCTATAATACAGTATACAATTGTTTTCAGACGTTTCGGAGGACCCAAAAAGAATAGGATAGAGATCATAGGGAGATTCTAGTTTATTTATTTAACTAGTTGGGAGTTCATAAATTATATATATGGTGTTTGGGCCAAAATAGCAACATTTGGGAAATTGAGAAAGTTTTGAATTTCAAATATAATATTATCTCCTTGAGTTTATTTAAAACCGTGAATGTGGTTAATAGGGCTTATGGCAGTATATTTATTGGAACACGAAGAGACTAACCTTACTCCCCCAAGAAGCGAGGAAAATACCGAAATAAAGTCAGAATTGAGGAAAAAATATGTCATATTCTAATACAAAAAAGTATAGCTTATTCCAGGACAGATATGGGACGAGAGTTACTCCAAGAATTATGACCGAATTTCAGAAATAAATATGGCTTTTGTTAACTAACAGTATTGGAAAATAGGAAAGGGCACCAGGAAAGGATTTGGAACCAATAATGATAACATTTCCTTTGAGCTCAAACACAAATCATTTAAAGATTTGTGGACATTTTGATTATTTCCTGTATTTTTTCCCAAAAAATAATTTAAGAAACATAATAACAATAAATATCATGAATGGATAGAATAAAAAATCTGCTCATGAATACCTAAGCTTTTTATTATTACCTTCTTAAATATTCAGTAAAGTCGTGCATGTAGAATAGCTAAGGGATAGAGTTATCCTGTTCCTGCTTTAGTAATAAGCGACATGGGGCCAATAATTTACAGGGAAGTGAGAAAGAGGAAGAAGAAAGGGCGCACTGAGGCAGCACTACATGGCCGGGGCAATCGGACAGAACGCTCGCCGCTTGGAGCCGATCCAACGGCCCTCGGAAACAAGTCCATAAAAAAGGGACCGGGCAGAAGAGACCATCCAAATCTTTTGTTATATATGGTGGGGGGAGATGGAGGGGGGGTGGCTTATCGGAAAGGCCTCACAAATATAGAGATCGGAGGAAAAACCCACCCAATGTCTCTATTACCGAATCGCCTTTTATTTTATTACCCTAGATAACTTTTATTGATGATATCTGAAATCGCAATTAGCGATTTAGGATTTAATCAAAATCAACTTCTGATATTATAAAATATTTGAATGAGGATATTCTCTGACAGGCGAAGATTCCACACAATCGATTTTTTCAATTTATCAACTATATGAAGTTACCTATCCGTGTGCTCTTTTAACACGTTGACTGCCAACTATGAGATAACTGTTTTTTCTTTCCATTTGTGCAGCTACAATTAAACTCGAAATACATCAGTGCTAATATCGATAGATGGCTCCTGGGAAAATAACAAAAACTCGATGCTCTGGCTTGCATAAACAGAAAATTTATTAAAAAACGAACAAAACAAAAAATGTTATAAAAATGCTTAAAATTTACAGGAAAGACGAAATAAAATTTCACACTCTGCCCATTCATTTTTTCCGAAAAAAGTATTTTAATTTGACAGCCTTTGATGTATGATTCCAAATCGTTATGCTTATTTAAATCATCAGTAATGTCTAAATATTTATAAATAAAAATAATTTGAATTGAGCTGGTTTGGGAAAATTTGGATTTTTTTTTATCCTCTCAGATTTCAATTAAATTCATGTCTTTTCTTAATTTTTTGTAATGCGTTATTTTTTAAAATCAATAAGGTAAGTTGATCAATCAATTTATCATATCGATGTTGACAATTTACTTGCTAAAATAAATTGGGATAAATTACAGGTTCAAATTGGCAATACATTCTTCTTCTGTATCTTTTTCTTGTTGAATGTAGTTCCTAACAACGTTTTTTGTTTTTTTTAATATCTGAGAGATATACACTGATCCCCAAAATGCTTATTGAGCAAATAGTTCATGTCATTTATCTTCGCTGAAGGTTGGATTGAGCTGCGTTCGAAACATGGCTGGTTTTTGACAGCGAATTTCGAGTGGATTGAGATGGCTATTGATAGTTCCATCCCATCATCAGATATTCAATTCATCTGATGTTAACTCACCAAATCAATTTAACAGTTACATTTGTTAAATTGACTTGTGAGTTAACATCAAAATAATAGAAAGTCTGATGATGGGATGGAAGATCCTGAAACATGTCACATAATGATGATTGTTTAAAGAGGAGTTACTGCTGAAATAAAGTGAATTGGATATATTAATTTATTATTGAAACTACTTATTATTTTTTACGTTCACGATTAAATTGTTTAAAATTAAAAAAAAAAATTGACAAATATTAGTAAATTTATCTGAGATAATGATAAATATTTAATTTAAAAATAATAAATATTTCAATTTGAGTAAAACGTTGCCTTTGAAAATTTACCAGAAGCCATTCCATGTACTTGGAATTTGTTATTATGAATATTACATTATTTTTAATCGCTTCTCGTCGTTATTCCGCTCATTTATCCTTTTATTCCATTATACTAATTTAAGTAAATATTCCTTTTATTTTAATTAAGAGGAGGAAATAAATAAAATTTTATTTCTCTTCTAAAATTGTTTATTCAATATTAATTAATGAATAAAATAGGTCATTAGAGATATTTTTGTTTTGAGGATAACGAATGCAATTATTACCATTATACACAATGTCAGGAATAATATCTATTTGCTATCTGAAATAAAATTTTATCCCTAATTAATGCTAAATTATATTGAATATTGAGTTCATATTTATATTATTCCGGTAACTTTATTATTAATTTATTAATTTACTTTGTTGTAAACAGAATCAGTATTATATACAACTATAATAAACCATTTTTTATTCATTCGTTTTATATTGTATTTTTTTTTTTTTTCATAATGATAAAATATTTTCAGGTAATAATGCCAAATTATTGGCTAATGTTAAGAATAAACTAATAATCTCAAGTATAAACTATCTAGTTGATAGTTTTTCTTTTCGTAATAAGTTTATTGGGGCTCAATGTCCTTATTTACTCCAACTGGAGTAGGAAGGAAGGGATATCTTACAGGTTACCATTATATTCTAGACAGAGTTATTAGGATACTGCTATGTGGATACTGTTTTTCAGATCTGCCAGGATCTGACGATTTTTGAGGACGAAGGACATCCTTGGTCACTCTCCTTACCCACTTATAGTTAGTTTTCGTCCTTTATATATATTAGTTTTCGTTCTTAAGGATTCTATTTTTTTTTTTTTTTTTCAGGATTTAACGATATTTTTTAGTTTTTCGTCCTTAAGGATAATATGTTGAAATATTTCAGGATTTAACGGTTTTTAAGTTATCCGAAGGATATTCCGCCATTGCTGTCCTTAAGAGTGCTGTTTTAAAATATTATTAATATTTAACGGTTTTAAGATGGCGGAAAGATATTCCGCCATTGTTGTCCTTATAAGGATTCTGTTTTGAAATATTTCATTATTTAAACAGGATTCATTTCACGGAGCCACTACGAAACGAATATTAACTGACCCAGGGGGGGATCAAACCTTGAGACCATTACCCTATCCTGGAACCTGTTTCAACAGCTTACTCAGGGCTTAATAATTGTTGTAATTCAAATAGCTCCTTGGCGCACGTTGATGCAAAGTAATTACACATTTATGGCCATGTAAAAATTATATATTTCAGAATTTTTTTATTACAACTAATTTTATAACTTTCTTCAACAAAACAAATTTAGAGCAAAGCTAAGTCGATGAAACACCTGAACCTTATCTCTTCATTTTAAACAAATTGTTCCAATTGTTAATCTTGCAGGGCGTGGTAGCCAAAGTTGTCTTTCGCTGCAATGCTACAGTACGTTTTAACTGCCAATGAACAAAAAATTGATATTTTTGGGGGGAGGGGGCTGAGCCCTTTAAAGTTAGCTGCAGTAAATAAATTAAAAATAGACAAAAATCAAATTGAAATTACAAAATAAATCCCTGACAATGGGATATGAAAGGGAATTGTTTTAGGGATAATAGGTTTGTTATAAAGGACCAGCTCCCTTTAAGCCCTTATTAGCTTTGGCCCTGTAAACTGAACACCGGTTCTCTTCTTGTGTTTAATCCTCAGGCTATTCCCTAGTGTTTAGTAATTATGTAAAATAATTATCATTCCGTGATCCAAACATAATAATTTGAAATAATTATTATTTTATTACATAAAGTAAGCATTGAAAAATAACGATTCAGTTAAATAATTTTATTAACAATCAATATTGTTGATTTTCTTTAGTTTAGTATCAGAAGAAAAATAGTATAGAGAAAATGATAGGTTCTTAGAAAGATTATTATATGAAACATCCCAAAACATAATCTATAATTTTAAGGAATATAATTAAGCTGACCGGATATTTCGATCATTGAAACGGGACGTATTTAAGGAACTGGGAGAGGGAGATAAGGGATGGTTCTCTAAGTAGGTCCAGAGACCAGGATCCCTGGATGTCCTGACCCGATTTTTTTTTTTTTTTTTAAATTAAAAGGAAACTAATTAAGTTTTTTTTTTTTCAAAGTTTAAAAACGTTTTTTATTAGGTGTTATACAATTTTTCTTTTTGATTGTAGCTGAATCATCTATATAAGAATGCGGGACGTTAAAGAAAACTAAAGTAATAAAAGAATTATTATAGAACCTGTTATAGCAACTTAACGTCCTTTATACTCCAACTATGGCAGCAAGGGCAGATTATGCTGCAGGTTACCAACCTATTCTAACCAGAGTTTGAAGGCCGAGATTTCGGGGGATTTTTGTGGAAGACTATTATTTTATTTTTGGCAATGACTCTACAAAACAGTAGAGGTTTAGTGCAGGTCTAAGGAGAAATGTCCAGAAACATTGACATACAAAAAGGAGTTAAACAAGAGGACCCAATAAATGAGTGTTTAATATGGTGCTCGAGAAAATTATCTGGGCAAAGTAAAGCTGGATGGATTTATTTATAATGTGGCCCAATACCTCGCCTATCGCTCAATTCTGATGACGTTCCTATCACAGGAAGAAATACGAATTCCCTCATATAGGCATCTTCCGAAAATGAAGAAGCAGCTAGGAAGGTAGGGCTCATAATAAACAACAGCAAAACAAAATACATACTTTTAACAAAGGCTCGACTAGTGGTGATCTAATATGGAGAGGATTTAACTTTGAGAGCGTCAAAAAGTATCTCGCCGTGGACGATCGGTCTTGGTGGAAGAAGATTACTGAAGAGGCCAAGTTTCTTCATAGAACATAGCACCAGGACAGTTAGTTAGTTAGTTAAAGACAAATTAACCTACCAGGTAAATATTTATATAGCAAAAAGTCATCTGCCGACAGAAGACTCCACTACCAAAGGCAACATGAAGTATCTCAGAATAAGCAAAATCGAAGCATAAGCCTTTCAGGTCCTTTCATTGGTAAGTAATATTAATTTAGTTATTATTTACCATAAATTTTTATTTTGTATTAATATTATTTAATATAGTTATTTAACCATATTTCCATATGCCAAAACATAAAATCCTTCAGATAATTAGTTAATTCTATGGGCGATATTATATCTTAAGTGAACAGCAAAAGTTTTCGTACAACTAATAAATTCACTAAAATATGATTCCTTCTTCTCTAGTGTCGGAAAAATATTTTTTAGACGATTTCATAATCTTCCTCACTCACTTGAGAAACACACCTAATCAGTCCCAGAATATGGGTAATACATATGTATTTGCTCCATAAATATAAAAAAGAGTGACTGCAACAAAAGTTTTCGAACAGCATCAAATTATCTCATTTAATCCTTTAAATACTAAAGGTCTTATGTAGAGAAGTTAAATAGTTGTTAATCCTACCTCTTTCTAGCTATGTTCTTACCAGTTTCTACTAAAACAGTATTTTGTAATCAGCCACGGTATTCAGAATACCTCCATTCAAAAGCGATTAAAAGTAATTTTCCTTAAATAACAGGGTTATTCGTACCGCCAGATTAATTCAATGACTATAATCCCTCGTTCTAGGGTCAAGTACATAATTAAACTAATTAAAAACGACGAAAGGCTGGACGATAAGGGCTGATTGGGATGGCCAAGAATTTCCTCTCAACGAGTTTAGAGGAGTGTTTTACCTAATGATTGTGCTGAAAATTCAGAATATCGGCCAAAAAGATAGCAATGGTAAGTAAATTTCGGATTTGGGGACATCTGTAGAATCTGATTCGAATAGAAGAGACCTAAGAAGAAATGGATTTCAGGACAGAGTAAGAAGGAAAGAATATTCGCCTATCTGATCCTTGAACTGGACGTCGTTCCAGCAGTCTGGAGGCTTTTCAAAATGTTCTTTAAAGAATTTTATTCTTTAAAGTCTATTTTTTTTAGTTATAATTTTTTTTTTTTTTTTTTTTTGACTCTGGCCTGAAATCAATATTTACTTTAGTCACTTCTAAGCAGTGCTGAATCGTGCGGAAAAAAAAATATGAAAAAATAAGCGAAGTTATAAATTTAGCTTATTAAAAACATTTCGATCAATAGTCCAAAATTTAACACACTTCGATAAGGTTAAAGAACGTAGCCAATCAACCATTGTAGGGACTCATAATATCGAGGTTATGTTATTTGTAATATTTTTGAATTAAACTTATCAATTAACTGTATATATCTCCACCTTATCTATGTCCATATACTTTTAATTTATGATGGTAAAATAATAATAAAATGATAATTCAAAAAATATTTACTTACTTAGTACATTTTTATTAGTTGACTGAGTGGACAAAAGGATAGTATGCAGGACTATGCAACGAAACGTCTGTTTCAATATCTTGATATTCCGTAAACAAATTATTCAACGGTATCATCGGGAATGACTGGCGAAAACTGTTGCCCTGCTGCGGTATCGAGCTGAGGACAGCGATGGCACGGTCCCATGAGAGCAATCGCTGCCACACCGTGCCAGGATCCAATCGGTCTAACTATTTTTCTTCTTGTCATTCTAGATTTCCGATTTGAATACAGTCGTTTTTCATAGCTATTAATTTCTGTTAGCAATTTTCTAGTTTTAATACTGGCTTACTTTTATAGTTTTAATACTGAGATCCCAACGTTGATATCTCGGCTGCGTACTGATTTGAGTAACCAACGGAGGCTGAGCGAGGGAACTAGGAGGTATACGCTTGAATGGAGAATCTAACAAAATTTAGCATTCAAAAAAATCATAAAATTTCCTCGTGTTCATTTCCACTCTTTTCGCCTATCAAATGTCTCCTTGGAATTCGTTCGTATTTGATGCAAGGAGGTACCCATTGATTGATTCAAAGGTGGTTTCCACTGGATGTGGAGGTATAACTAATAGTCGTGTTGCGAACCAGATCTCTTCTTTTTTTTTCTCATATCTAATTTCTTTTAAGTTACTCGCTATACAACTCTTTGGTTCGAGTTTCCAGTTTAAGCAAGAGGTATTATCAGGAACCTAACTAATGACTCAACAAAGAAAATAATAATAGACAAATGTTTTTTATATCATTTGTTACTAGTAGCTTTATGCAATATTCATGTATTATCTTAATATAAATGTAAATTATCTGTCCAGACCTCGCTGTGTCAATTAAAATTCATAACTTAAATTTTACAGCTCATATCATTTAATAGTCTTTGTATATTTGACATTAATGTTCATTAGAGTGTTTATCTTTATTATCATATAAGAGAACAAGCCATTTTTCGTTTTTGATCACAATCCTCGAAAACTGCTCAACCAATCTGTACCACATTTTTGCCACATCATCTTTAAAGTTCAAGGAAGGTTTATCAACAATAAAATTTATGTTTATTTTAATTTTCTGCTGCATATGGATCCCAGTAAAGTTTGAAAAACCGACTGAGATACTGCTAGTTATACAATAAATATTTTATGTCCGTCTGGATTACTAAATCATACATTAAAATTAAAAGTAAGATGTCCCATTATAAATTATGCTTTTATATGATCTTTAACCACCAAAATTGTGCAACGGTACCCGATTTAAAATTTCAACTATGTGTGAAAACAGCATTAAGGCTATAATTATCACTGGGATAGTGATTGAAGAACTCGTTATTTCGTACCAATCTACCATTTCAATTCAAACTATTAACATTTCCAATTAAAGGCCTTTCCAGGACCAGAATACCTAACAATCTTATCATTCTCATAATATCGGGAGATAAAACTTGAAATGTAGTTTATTCGGATGCCTTATGAATTCCTTTTTATATTTTTTGCGTGCTTTCTGGAGGGACAGAATTAGAAACGAGAGAATAAGGGGTGGGGAGGCATAGGAGTCTTACCCATATGACATAGTAGAAAAAAGGCAGCTGAGATGGTTTGACCACGTTTGCTGAATGAAGTAGGACAGTGGCCCAAGAAAAACTCTTCAAAGTTAGGCCTACCGGAAGACGCCCCAGGGGCAGGGCTAGTCTACGATAGATGTACCATATATCCAGGCTGGTACGAAATAGATAAAATAGTCTAAATGCCATGAAAGCGCTGGAAAGAGACCGGGAAGCATGGCGGACTTGGACCGAGGCACCTCCACGCTGAAAGGCACAAAGGAGGAAGAAAAAGAAGAAGAAGCTTGCTTTTTACAATACTGTAACAAGAACAACAAAGGGGTTTTCTACTTACGGTTTATTAAAAAATAATTATCAAGATATTAAACAGGGTTAAACTTAATCAAACAGAACATTACTAAACAACATTAAAACAATAATAATAGCATTCCACGTCTATTTACTACACAATAATAATAACACGAAAATAATATAACCAACTCATAACATTCCCTCTTGTTATTAAACTCGGCCGTGGCAACCAGCAAAAAACACTCTTCTTAGCAACGAGGTTAGTTCTCCTTATTTTGTTGCAATACAATATTTTTATTGATAAATTAATAAAACTTCAACTATTAATTAATATTATCTAAATTCTTTGCTTATGAGAGCGGGCACGGCCACGAAAGGAAATGCTAGTTTTAAATAGTTTCAAACTTTTTATATGGGCTTTAGACGCTGCTATATGAAGGTCCATTAAGCTCATTAGCAACCAAAGATTCGAGTCGAGGAATTCCTAATGATTATAGGAGAATAGAAGCTGACAGACGTTAGTCTCGTTTGCGCTGAACTGAGACTATTAGGAGTGGATGCGCAGAAAAAGAAGTTTGAGAAAGCTTCTATACATGCATTGAGCAAGAACAAGCGCTCATCTATACATGGAGGGCATGTGATCAGATCTGCCAGAAGCTTGTCTTCTAGGAATCACTTCAAGAGGCACACTACTGCTTCAAAGACAGAAGATGTACGAATGGAATCCTTGCTCGTGGAATGGAATAGAGGATCTGTACAGGATTTTTTTTTTTAATATATCAATTTATTGAAATTGATAACTGTAAAAATATATACATCAAGTAAATGAGTTGATAACGATTACAATAACATGTCAAAACTTGAAAAGAACTACTCATCAGTAGCACTTAAATAAAAATTCTACACCAGAAGATCTCTATGCCACCTTCTTTTCATAGACCTTGGAGGATTATCGGGAATAGAGTGGAAAGCAGGTTGAGGAGCTAATAGATTTGAGTGGTTATGGAGCTTACTATGAAAGGATAGGTTTCTGGTTTGTGCTAACTCAGGAACATATGGAAAATGGTCTTTATGGATAAGTTTATTGGTGACAAAGTAAGGGGCATTTAGGATTTTTCGAAGGATTTTGGATTGTAAGGATTGGATGCGAGATGAGTTATTAGAGCCCCAAAGCTCAACTTCATACATCCAAATGGGCCTAATTACAGTAATATAAATAAGTCTTTTTATTTCCAATTTGTAATGAATTGGGAGCTTTGATCGTTTGTCTAGCAAATATTGAAATATTCTGTTTATTGTCGCCTCAGTCTTGTCATTTTTTCTTAAAATAAATTCCTTTTATCACTATCAATTTATTTATTTCACCATTGTCTATGTTTGAGTCTGAATTAATGTAATTTAAAAGATCTATTATTTTCCATATTCTTATTATCTATGACTGTATTGCTCGTTATATTAGGATTGTCAAGATATAGTTTTATTTTTGGGAATAGTTTAACTAAACACAATTTGTTTTTAAAAAATACTAAAAAAATAGTTTCAAGGAAGGAAAATAAAACTGCTAAAGTGATGTTCTTTTTACAGGATACATATCGTACACGTCATATTTTTCCACAGAAAAACATCTGACCTAAAACCAATGTCTTCTTAATGTCGATATCTTTTCCTAATAACTGTTGCTGATTCCTTGTTCTTGCGTTTATCCGGCAAAGTGTCGGTAGGTGTGAGTCTACTACAATATAGTTTTGAATGGATTATTCTGTGGGATTACCAAATAATACATTATCCTCTGCTCCTAAACTTTTATAATATTAAAAACAGGCCTCTATAACGACCATAAAGCCTTCAAGAACCTCCCAAAACGTCCCCTTAAGAAGAGATCTAGTTATAGAGCCGGGAGTAATCCTCCCTGAAGACCTTGTTAACCCATCGACCCAGGAGTAGCACTAACACAAGAGCTGGCTATTGGTTCTGTGAGGTTATGTAAATCCACCCTGATTTAGGGCCCTACACAAACTGATAACAAATGAGCTGCCATTCCAACCAAATTACTGCCGTCCGCCATTCCCAGCTTCTGCTGATGACCGATGTCGTGGCCTACGGTCCCCGTTCTACTGTCGTAGTAATAAGGAGCCTTGCAGTGCTATTGTTCCACATACTCCTATTTAAATAATCCGCTCCTAACTAATAGTGTTGACAATATAGTTCCAGTTCCTTAAATGCGAAAAGGTAAAGCTATAATTAATATTAATTTTATTTATTTATTTATTTATTTATTTTACAAGCATCTACCCTAGAGGGTCATTAGCAACAACAAATTATATGTGTTTTTAACATTCAGTTAATTCAAACATTATTGGTATTAAAAGTAAGCATAATTCTACAAAGTTATAAACATTGGATATTTTCCAAAAATTTAAATAAACTTTGCACAGACGTTTCACTGTCACCAGAGCGATGTCCATCGGTTGGCCATTCCGCAATCTTTCCTTACATCCTTGTATTCCTCGCAGTCCATTAAGATGTGCTCACGGTCAATGGGTACATTGCAGATCCTGCAGGTCGGTGGATAGAGTCCCTTTAGAAGATACGTGTGCGTTATGGCTGTGTGTCCCATTCGTATCCTTGCCAAGACAGCTTCTTCGCGGCGATTTCTCCTTCTGATGTTCATACCATACGTCAAGGGACAGGAGCTTTTAATTTTGCCTAATTTTTCAGCTGTTTTGTTCCACTCTGTAATCCCTGATTCATTTATTCTTTTTTTTTATATGAATACGCCAATCCGATGCAGTCGTTTTATTGATGTATATGACGTCTGATTGGGTTTCAATTTTGCAGCATTTGCAGCTTCCAGGAGTAGCACTAACACAAGAGCTGGCTATTGGTTCTGTGAGGTTATGTAAATCCACCCTGATTTAGGGCCCTACACAAACTGATAACAAATGAGCTGCCATTCCAACCAAATTACTGCCGTCCGCCATTCCCAGCTTCTGCTGATGACCGATGTCGTGGCCTACGGTCCCCGTTCTACTGTCGTAGTAATAAGGAGCCTTGCAGTGCTATTGTTCCACATACTCCTATTTAAATAATCCGCTCCTAACTAATAGTGTTAACAAAGTTTTGATTAAGGTTTGGATAAGAAGAATCATATGGATTAAATGTATGAATTATACATATAGAGGAAAAGGTGTAAATATTGGTACCCTCTGTTTTTATTTAAAGCTACTTTTAACTTAAAAAATTCTAGATTTTTATCGTTCACTAACAAAATATAGTAAGTTCCTTAAATGCGAAAAGGTAAAGCTATAATTAATATTAACTATTTCATTTCAAAAACGACGATTTACAAAGAGCTTTCAAAATAGAACCAGAAAAACTGGAGTGTAAATATGGGCCTACTTCAAAAAATCACCAAAATAGTTTAAAACAATTCGAAAGAGTTTATTTATTTATTTTTTTTCGTTTCATCCACTTTGGGGTACGATAAATCAATCAGCGGTCAGTGAGTCGTGTTTCCCTGTTTTCCCAGTACTTGTTCATCCTTTCTGATCTCGCTGTCCTCTCTACTTCAGAAATCCTGTATAGCCGTTTGGTCTTCAACCTGTCCTGGAACCTCTTCATTTTATCTTTGGTTATCTTCTTTACGGATCCATCTGCAAGCATCTCTTCTGTAATTTATTTATTACAAGATTTTTTTTTTTTATAGAAATCGCAATCATAACTGGCTCTTTTAGTCCCGGCATGATCTAAGTTCCCACATTTGGGAACATTTTTACCACACCACTCCCCAATGCCTTCAGAGAACTTTCTATCACCGAAGATGCAAGTTGTGATCTCTAACAAGAGATATGTTGAAGTTCCCGGGGAAATGTGGGTCCATATTTACACTAACTCCACCTAAGAAAGATAGCCACTATCACATGCAACCTAAAACTGCACTGAGCCGGTCCTAGTAATAAAGAAGATGAAATAACGGCTTACCCGAAAAATAAGAAGTAAACATAGCAGCAATAGAAGCCCTCCGATTAGATGCAACGTCCAGTTTCTTGTCTGCGCCAGATATTTTTCGACTGCTTCGCATAAAGATTTTTTAAGTAACTGACAGGGTGCATGGTCAGTAATAGAAAACAATGCATCAGAAGAAATCAAGCAAACTGCTATAGCTGGACCTCATCCTCAAGACAATGTAGAAGGGAAGAGTCGATTATCACGCGGCTATGGATGGGACACTGCTGTATAACACACGACTACCAGATGGCAAGGAGAGATCCCCTCAGTGTCAACTCTGTAAACCTGCTGTAAGACACAACTTCAAGAGTGACAGATATAAATATGGTTGTACCTCGTCATCTTATGAAGGCCAAGAGCATGTAAATTCACTATGCATATTGGATTGAATAATTTAATTTAATGATTTTTTTTTTGTTCGTGTATATATATATGTACATATACAAGTAAATGTGACGGGCTAACTCCACAAACATTATGCACATTTTAAGTCACTGCTACTTGAAGGAAGACGACAGATATAATTTACATAAAGCTTCTCTAATGCAAGGGGGTATATGACATCTGCAATGAAAGCTGTATAACTTATTTTAGTAATTAAGTAATACTTTATAACTGTAGCAAGACTAATTAAAAATACTAATTGTGTTTCTTCTAAATGAAACACTAGATTTGTTATTTAATTTAGATTTATTTAATCTCCTTTTATTTTTCAGTTTATTTATTTATTTTATTTTTCATTTTGTTTCTTTTTTTGTTGTAAAGTTAATTAATAATTCCTAAATTTAATATGTATTAAAAGAAAAGTTATATGAAACATTGTATGCATATAATACGCTTATTGCATGGTGTGTGTACGGATTTTAAAATACACGCTTCTTCTGTAGGTTTACAACAGATCACAAAGAGAAATATATATATATATATATAATATAATTTATATTTTTCTTTTACTTTATTTTTGTCACTTAATAGACATTTATTATTATTTCAGTTTTTTTTTTTAATTATTATTCTTAATTGTGTGTATACGTGTGTTTGTATTTGTATATATGATATGAATGAATACATCATTAGAACTGTTACCAATTGCCCTTCACTGAGGCAGATTGTATGTTTATTACAATAGAAGATTTTCTTAAACAAATTTGTTCGATATTGGTATCCTTCAAATGAACAAATTACGTTAAAATTGCTTAAAGCCACAATTTAAAAAGTTAATCTGTTAAATTTAAATTTAGTATATTCAAGTTAAAATTACTGTTTTTGTTACAGTGCAGTTTTTGCCCTTATAAACAAACGACAATAGCAAGAACAAGATGAAATATTTAGAAACAAATTAATTTTTTTGTATAAACAATCACATAGGCTGACACTAAAGAGGAGTGACGGATATGCAAAATTACTCAGGTTCATACAAGCAAAAAACGTAACGACAGGAATAGATGTAACCGATAATGTAGCGACAATACATTGCTAAAATAGAGCAACAAGAAAAAATATTTGATCTCCCTCAAACACTAGGTTTTTTTTATTTTTTATATTCTTCTTTTAATTATTTTCAATAAAAACTTATTGTACCAAAACGATTTAATACAAAATATATAAAAAATGGAACGATTTAGGTAAAATATACACCTAACTAGTAATTTACTGTCAAAAATGACAATATTAATGATAAATTATAAAGATTTAAAATAGATATGCTGTAATATTATTTTTTTTTTTTAATTTTTGTTTGTGTTGAGTTATTCACTCAATCTTTCTGATATACAAATTGCCTATCCAATTTAGTCAAAAGCTACGCGTTGTTATCTCTGCTTTTCACTACCTGGAAATCGGAACATACCAGGAATACGTGAAGCGTATCTGGCTGCGTGGCATATTAGGCATATTTGTCGTACCGTTGCCTTCGTTGACGGTTATCGTACGAAAATCAATCCGCTTCATAACGATTCAGCAGAACAGTAATGAATGACTGCTTGGATTTATTTATAATAGTATTTTATTTAAATATATAGACAGGAAATTCATGATTATTTATAAATATAATTAAATTTATTTGTAATTATAAATTCACAATTATTATTTTCACGTTATCATTGAACTAATTTTAATAAAGTTGTATTTAGATTAAAAAAAAATATATAAGTTGGTTGGTAAAGTAAGGTCTCAGATCATTTCAATATAAATTTATACCTATTTAGGAAGTTAAAGAAAAAAAAATGACCGTCTCCATAAAGAATTATTCAGTAGACAATCGATACAAACAAAAACTATTTAATAATACACTCAAATAATCTATCACTTTAGTATAAAACGAAATGCGCGAGAGAATTCTTGCCATATTGTAAATCCAAAACTAACAAGTAAGATTTCACTTTTAAATAGTGTCACAATATAGGTTAGCAACCTATTTTAGACATGGTGGGAAGGTCAAGATTTATTTCGTGGGTGAGCAAATCCAAAAGTTGTCAGATCTGCCAGGATCTAACGATTTTTGGCGGTCGAAGGGCAATCTTGACCACTCTCAAAAAATTAGATTTTGTCCTTAAGGAAACTATTTTGAGATCCGCAAGGATTTTACGATTTTTAAGATAGCCAAAGGACATTCCATCATAGATGTTCTTTTAATTTTTAGTCCTTAATGATACTATTTTGGAATATTCCAAGATTTAACGATTTCAGGATGAGAGTAGAATGTTCCACTATTTTTGTCCTTTTGAAAATCCAACATTCCTGTCCCTTTTTGAAAATTGAATGAAATATTACGTTTTTTACAAAGGACAGTCTCTTGTCTCTTTTAATCCTTTGGATTTGGTGCTAGCTTTTTAACACATCAACCCCTTTTCATTTAAAGTTTTTACTAAATTGGTATAATATAGTACCGTGGTGGTGTTTTTTTTTTGTTTTTTTTTTTAACTGAAAAAAAACAACAAAAATGACATGTTTTTGGCAGAACTAAGTATTAGTAACGTTTATAATACGTTTTGTAGGTCCGTTGAAAAATATTTGATATATTTAATTTTTACAAAAAGACCGTTTGTTGAAAGTTGAATTTTTCAGATAATTATAATAAGTATTGCAAGCCATCATGGCCGTATCTAATTTACATTTTTATATTTTAACTTTAATCATTATCAAAAATTAGTTGATCCGGCATTTTGGATAGAAGGAACATTACCTCCTCGATTTCTATGATTTTTGGTATAGAAGTTGTACCAACCAAGACTAAATAAAATGTAAAATATTACATTTTTCTGTCTAATGGTTTTTGAGTTAGGTATAAGCTTTTAAAAATAAAAGCTAATAAAATAAAATAAAAAAAAACTGTTTTTAAAATTACCCAAATACGTACCCATCGATTTAAAATAATAATAATAATATATATATATGATTCATACTATTACTGACTACTGACTAGAATGGGGTGGAAATGGATTCTAAATTTTTAAAAATATTTTCTTCATAGGGACAGTAGAAAATTTTCAAAAGACGTAGGGGCGGAGTAGCTCTCCCCCCTACTGTAATTGATATTAGCGCTCCGAAAAATATTTTGCTACTAGTATTTACATATTTTACGCAGGGAAGTGTTGAAAAATATTTTAATATCGACATAGATTTGCTTAAAATATACAACATTTAATTTTTAATTCTTTTTATAGGTAACAATATTTAGATGAAACATGGTAGAAAATTTTATTCTTATCAATACCAAAACCCCATCGCCATTCGATACCCTAGAAGCCTTGGACTATGCTGGAAAGAATCGGATACTTTGTAGAGTAGTATACTCCAGCCTAGAGCTTATACCCTCCGGACGTCCGGGTCTAAGAACAACCGAGCCATTTGGAGGAGATCGAGCGGAGAGAACACCGCTTCCCACTCTGCAACCGGCTTTATGAAGGCCGATGTAATGTACGATTTCTGTCCGTTCCTACAAGTTAAGGGAATCCCGTTGGGGATCGGTTAGATGCCGATGTGAATTTACAATGATTCAAATAGTGGGATTTTTCCGTATATCAGGAAAATACAATAAAAAGCTTTCAACTTCACTGTAAACGTGAAGATTAAAATTAAATGTTGTTTGTAATATTTAATTTTAATATGATTATCAAACTATCAAAATCTATCGAGGTTTCTCAGATATTTCTGCTGATTATATCTGTTGTAAATTAACATTGAAAGTATAAATAGAATATAAATTTTATATATTTTTTTTTAATTTTAAAGAAATAAACCAAATAAATTATTATCTCTATTACATATTGCCTTTAAGTACTAATCTGCCCTGAAGCGACTGCTATATAAAGTCCCCGCCAAAAATATCGCAACACTTTGAAATATTTGAATTTTACAAAAAAGACAAATGAATGGAAATCTGAAATTAAATTTAATATTTTAGTTGAGTGACTAAATAGAAAATTTACTGTTATCGAACCATCAATAAAATTGTTAGTTTGTTTTGATTAAACAACTAAATATGACATAATCTGGTTCCATTAGATATACTACAGAATGATAATGAAGCCCCATTGAGATCAGTGAATCTTCCAATAATATCCCCGTTACTGATTATTATGTCACTTGTAATACTAAGCTGCGGCCAGTTGTAGCTATAATAACCGTCAATGCAAGCTATGCCATCTGTCTCTGTAAACGGTCATATAATGATAATTTAGCAATATATTGTAATTTAAGTGGAATTTTTACTAATGGCTTAAATTATATTTTGTACATTACATTCGCGGCTTCACCCGCTCTCATAAGTAAAGAACTTAGATAATTTTAACTAATGGGGGGAGTCAGAAAAAATAACAGTTTTATTGGTAAAAATCAAAATTTATTTTTCTATTACTTACAAGGATTTTAGTAATCAAATTATAATCATTGTGCTCCATTGGAAGCCAGCTGTAGAATTCCATGATGGCACCACTCTTTGGGTTTTGAATCGAAGAACTCCCGAACCCCATTTTCAAATTAATTTAAGTTGTTGAATGTTTTTCCACGAAGGAAATGAGCCATTGATCTGAACAGGTGGTAGTCTGACGGTGCTATATCTGGACTATAAGCTGGGTGAGGGAGAAGCACGATTCCTTCCAAATTAACTAGTTTTTCTTTTGTAAGGCGAGAGGTGTGGGGTCTGGCATCATCTTGTTGGAACAAGACTTGCTTCCAGTCGACTAAACCTGGATACCGCTAGACCAAAACATCTTACATTCTCTGCAGTTGTTCTTAATAGATCTCTGAATTTATAAAATGACCTTCAGGCACTCAGAGCGTCCTGGTTGACTACTGAAACACGCCCTGATCCTGATTTCCTTTCAAGGCTCAAATCACCTGCATTAAATTATTGGAACCACCTTCTCACTTCTTTTCATTCAAAGAGTCTTCATCCTCAAATTCAACTACTAAACAAGTTCTGCAACTGGAAACATCCGTTTCCAATAATGAAGCAAAATTACGAGAATTTCGTACTTTACTGTCATTGTGAACAAAGGAAAGCTAAAGAAGTACTGAGCCCGGATAGAGAGCGGTTTATTGAATGATTTAGAGCGAATAAAACATGAACTTATCAGAATTCTTAGCTCCCGAATGTATATAAGAGAAGAGTCACGATGCAAAGATCAAACACAAAGAAAAAGATCATTTTTTCATTATTTGTTTATGTAAAAAAATCTTGTATGGAAGTAAGCAATTGAGCATTATTTTTTCAAAGATATTATCATGCTTAGAAGTAGTTTATAACTTGGTTATAATTAACAGAAATTAAAGGATCGACAATTGATTTGGTAATAATTTTATGCAGGCAAAAATTATATCATTCATTTTATCTGGTAATATTTAAATGTCTACCCTACAAGTATAAGATATTATGGCAAATCTTGTTTCTGCCACTCAACATAGTCCATTTAAATTTTTATTATTGTAAATTTTATTACTGCTAAACCTTGCCCGGACTACGAAAATGACGCAGTTGAAATTTGGTACAGATTGGTTCAGTAGTTTTGGTGGTTAGTGATCACAAACGAAAAATGGCTTGTCCTATCATATTATAGTATAAAGATATTTTAAATACAGTTAACATAAGGTGCCTTACAGTACATTGAACTCTAAATTAATAATCATGAATTTATTTATTATCATTGCTATTCTAATGACTGGGAGTTTTTTTTTTCATTTCGAATCACACTCATCCATATTTCGTGAAACCACGTTCCATAAGTGTGAAATTAACAACTGATTCATGGGGGTTCGTTTAAGCAATGTCTTCTCGTTACATTTTTCCAATTTATGCTATTTTCATAAGAGGCATGAGCTTTCCGTTCACAAAAAATGTGCAGCGCCCTTTTTTCTGCCCCAGAGTGCAGACAGCATTTGAAATATTCCAAATATTCTGCTACTTACTTCATTTCGAGATTATATACTAACGGTATTTCGCCCCTAGAACTCATTTCTAGTACTATTTAGTTACTAGAAAATTATGTTTAATTTAAAATGATGTTTATACTAAATAAAAAATAAAACAAGGTAGCAGGAGGTGCCACAGGTTCTTCTTTCCTTAGTTAGAGTCCTATGTAGCGGATAAGTCGTATACGATTATTGAAATATTATAGTAAGAAAGAGTATTTCTCTATTAAGTATTCATAAGAATACTAAATGAAAATGTTAATGGTAAAAAACGGAACAAAAATAGCAATAAATTGCTTTATCGTGAGCTTTTAGATCCAATATGTCTTTATTTCCACCTAATTGGATTTTTATTTCCTGATTATGAATATTGAAGCTAATCGCAATATGCATCATCTTTTTCCTCCGAGGCCTACTGCAAACTCATTACCTTAGATTTCTTTGTTTGTGGAAATCCACTGACATATTGGTTAAGTTTTTTGGTCCACAGTTTATTTCTTTAGGGTATCAAGTCACTTATGGTCTAGCCATATTGTTGTATATGTATGCTAACCCAGCAGTAAGCATCCTTATTTAAATTATAGGATATACCATTAATTATTGTGTTAATTATTTTTAGTTTATTTTTATCGAGATGAATTGAGTTCAAAAAATGGAAGGATGTAATTGCCAAAAAATAAAAAATAAAATAATTTTTTTAGTGAAAATGGTTGTATAAGCTAAGTATAATGAAACGAGAAAGGTTGAAGGTGCCAGAAAATTCCTACTATTTTCAAGAGCAGTTCGAAGATAGCAGTACTGTGCAAGCGCCAGTATACTTAAGACACATTTATGTGAAACTGAACATTTTAGTTTGTGTCCTGAACATTTTAGTTTGTGTCACTTACAT
This sequence comes from Euschistus heros, assembly GCA_003667255.2. Lineage (NCBI taxonomy): Eukaryota > Metazoa > Arthropoda > Insecta > Hemiptera > Pentatomidae > Euschistus > Euschistus heros. The sequence continues at coordinate 693,571 of RCWM02000329.1, read as the reverse complement.
TCTTTTCCATTTTTGGTACACTATTGTTATACTGCTACGTAAACATATGTAAATTATTAAATTATTAAAAATGCAAATTAAGAGGTAAAAAGTAAAAATTAAGCGATGGATCGAAATAATTTATCTTTTGGTAAAGGTTCGGATGGCTGACACTACCAAATTGGCTTGACCCGCTCTACACCTACCAGTTCGATCCTTACGCTTCACTTCGAGTTTACATTTTTCGATAGTTCATTCCTATAACCTCACATGTAAACAATCACTTCTACAGATTCAACTTGGATTGTGTTGATTAGTGTGTTATATTTATATTTAGTCTCCTTAAATGTAAATAGGTGAAACAGAAGTTAGCAATACGAGGATTAATTCATGTTTTCTTATTCCCTCTTATCTAATGTGTAAAAGTGTTACAAAACTTAAGAAGATTAATTTGTAAATAGATTTGGTGCTTTATATATTTATACTTGTTCTATCAATTTAAATGATAAAATTATAAATTTGTAAAAGTGTTAAACAACTTTTCAAGATTAATTTGTACATGGATTTGGTGTTTTATGTATTTTTATTTGTTGTTTCAATATCAGTGATAAAATTTCAGTATACATATTTTGTGAATGGATTCTTTGTCATCCATATTACTTATTGCCTTAAAGTGAGGCAGATTGTATAATTAATTCAATAAAACATATCCGTCTAAATAAATAAATGTGAGAAAGTACTCGTATATCACAGGTTTCATGTTTTCTTATTTCCACTTCCCTTGAGAAAATATAGCAGAAATTGACATCATTTTCAACTAGGATTCTGTCTTATAATATAAAATGGTTTATAACATAGAGTATAGATAATGTGAAAATAATCACAGATTAAGAGGTAAATGACACATTACTATGTAATTGTAAAACTGTTGGTATAATGTTGTAGATTAATGTGTTTTTAAAAAATTTGGAAGCCTGATGATGAAGCATTGTCTCGGAAACATGTAGCTACAAATGTTAAATAAATAGGGGTTATGGCAAATAGAAACTTAAGGATTCTGTCTTTTATATATTTATAATTCGTTATTTTCACTTCTCTGACAGAAAGTTTATCAGGAATTAACTTTACTGGCGATTTAGCATTATATTATTTTTGATTTAATCAATATTAATTCAAAATTGATTTAGTGTCTTATATTTTCATATTTCAAATTCATTATTTCCTTATTTCTCATTTTAATATTAGAAAGTAAACAGAAGTTAATACTACTTTGAACAGGGATTTAGAGTTTCTCCGTAAATGAAGGAGAATAAACAACCTTTCTCCTCTAAAAGTAGCGACTAGAACATCGAAATAAATCGGAACAAGGTTAGAATCGATAAAAAGTATCTTTTTTATGAAAAGTACCCAAGAACTCAAATTTCTGAATAAACTAGTTATAGCTTTATTTAAAAAAAAAAAAAAAAAAAAAAACCTTTTTTTACCCAAAACATATATATTTTAAACAGGATTAGGTATGGATAAATATTTCTCTATTTACTTATACAAAAGTAAATTCGCAGAAAAAGTGCTGCATATCTAAAAGGAAGGGTTTGTTATAAATATGTAAGAGCTAGGGACGGGTTCTATCAAGAGCGGACAACCCCCCGGCTATCTTCCCTCCCTCTGAAGGTACGGACATTATCGGGTCTTCTGGAACCATCCTCTCTTTATCCTCTTCCTGACACCAGGGCTTTACTGCTCGAAGGGCAAGACGAATAGGGACAGCCAACATGGGGTATTACCCTCCCAGGGGCTCTTCATCTAGCGTGTCATCGAGTATTAGGATCAGACGTACATTCCTTACTTCAGATAATTTGTATTAGTTCAAGTAGTTTAGTAGGATGGATAAGTATGGAAAGAAAAATATCGATATCCCTTAATGACGATATTTTGAGCTCTGAATATCGATACAAGACAAATCGCTTTAAAAAAAGTATCAGTACTTCGAAATAACCTGATATTTTTTTTTTTTTAAATCCCATTTTAAATAATCCAATCACGTTACAATGATATTCCCGTTTTTTGGTGGCGACCCCCATTCAACATAAGAGGTTATAAAGGTACAGCGTTATCCAGAACTTAATATTGATAATAGAATTTACTTCTACCCCATTAAATTAATAAAAAAAGTTTTAAATATGTGGTGCGACTAGTGAAGTTTGAAAATCGACCGATATGTGGTTAGTACGATTTAGCAGTAGAGTTTAATGGTAAAACTATAAAACCAATCTCTGCCAAATATTAACTACAACTTCTTCATAGTTTTAGGATTGCTTACAAAAGTAAATTTTACTATAATATTAATATAAATTTTTGATGTTAAGTGGCAGAAACGAGGTTTGCCACAGTCATAAATATTTATGGTTAGAAATTTAAATCCAAGCAGATGAAATTAAAATATCGATTTCTTGTTTTTTTGGTATTGTATGTGTAAATTAGAGTTTCTTAATAGCCTCTGTCCATCTGGAATAACATCTTATACATTCAAATTAAAAATGGATGTCTAATTATGCTTTTATATTATTATTCAAACACTTAATCGACGTAATTTTAGCCAGGTTGAAAGTTACTTCTATGAGTAAAAATATCATTGAAAAAATAATTCTTAATTGCATACTACAAGAATTTTACTAATAAAAAAATAAAACCTTATATATTTATTTGATATGATCCAAGTTCTTTATTTGTTTTCTGAGAGCGAGCGAAGCCGCGACGGGAGATGCTGATATATTATTTTTTTGTTATTTTCAATTCCCTAATGTGAGAAATGTTAACTGTACATATTGTGTGAGTGGATTTATTGTTATCTATTTTACTTATTGCCTTAATATTAGGTGTAATATTATTTCAATAAAACTCTTCTATTTTAAAAAAAAATGTGAGAAAGTTTATCAAAAGTCTTATATTCTCTTATTAGTTTTATCGGTACGTAACAACATTACTTTCAACATTGATTTAGAGTTTTCTATCGTGCATTTTACAACGTAAATTGGAACCTAATTATTTCAAATGTTTAAAATTTTAAAGTAGTTTATCATGAATTAAGCTGTCGTCACTAGGTACATATACTTATATAGGAATCAATTTTGTAACTTCAAAAAATTAATTTCCACAGATAGTCATCAGTGGATTGTAGCAAATGTAACTATCCCAAAATATTCCACTTTATTTATTCCTTGTGAGTGAAATGTTTTGCCCTGTTCTAGAAAAGATTCGCTCTGTTGACACTAAAGTGGTAAAGTATCAACATATTTTCATGCCAACCTACATAAAAGTGGAATAGTTGCATTAAATACATAATTCATAAAACGTTTCCCCCCTTTTTTTTTACACGAAACGGCCTTATAGACCACTTGAATATCATTTCCTCTCAACTCTCCCCCAACATCCCCCCTCTTCCTCCCCTCCCACCTTTTCTTCATTCTTTCAGATTTTATTCTTCTTTCTTCCTCACTCCATACTGTCCTCCCACTCACCTCCTTGGTATACTCTTCTTACCGCTAATGTTTCGGCATCCTTAGGAGCCGCTTTTTCTTTCCATCTAAAACTCCTAAGAAATGCGTGCCTCAACGTGGTGCGGCTGGATTACTGTTTACTGATAAAGGCTAGGTATAGAGGAACTAAAACGAAACCTTCTGAAGCTAACTACCTCAGTTGTGTCTCTTCGAGGCAACCCGATAGTAAGCTTCTCTACTCTTTTCCATTCTTTTCTTTCTTCAGCCACTCTTTGCCATGTTGCTCCTCCACACGTAGTCCCCATTTCTTCATCCCCTGGGGTAGATGGTCGTCCTCTGCTTCTTTTGTAATCTTGGGGGTACCAATTTATAATATTCTTGGACCATCTATCATTTTTACTCCTTACGAGGCGTCCTGCCCAAGTCAATTTACTGGGAATTTCGTTTTAAGCCTTATCCACTTTCTTGATTGTTTGTCTCTCCTTGTGATCTATAAGGTATAACGATTCATTCCCCTTACCATTACTCTTATTTTCCTGATAATTCTTTGATTTATTGGCCAAGTTTCGCAAGCATAAGTTTAAGTTGGTAGGACTGTACATTCCTATAATTTCTTCTTAATTTCAGGGGGAGCTTTGGATCTAAAAAACAGCTTCTTTCTAAGAAGAGCTGTCCAGGCAGCAGAACATCACTTGCTTGTTTCCACGTTTCTCTCTTCAATTGATATCAGTCGTCCAAGGTAAAGCAACTCACTTTTTCTATCTATATATCATTGAATTCTAGGGTGCTCTCTGTGATTAATACCATGTATTTACATTTTTTTAAATTAAGCTTTAAACCTATGTCTTTCCCTTTATTGGTCAATTCTCTTAACATTTCTTGGACTTCTTCAGGATTCTTTCCTATTAAAACTTGGTCGTCTGCAAACTCCAAGTGATTTAGCCATTCACCATTTGTGTTTAGTCCCTTTCCATCCCAGTTAAAACTATTCATTTATTCCTACAGTACACTTATAAATATGCTTAGAGATAGAATATTGCCTTGTTTAACACCCTTTGAAATGGAAGACTGCCCTGGAGTGTAGGTACATTTTTAAGATTAAATATATGTATAAAAAAGATTATCACAAGAAAAATATCGATATTTCATTCATCGATATTCAATAGTACAAAACATAATTAGAACATTGTGTTAGTAGCCAAGTCAATAAAGGTTTCGTGTCGCAGCTAATTAGGGGAAAGCTGAATTTTTGCAGGGTGTTAATATATAAAGCATTCACTAAAAAACACAAAGTCCCGACCCCCACCCCTCTTGCTTTCCCCCCACCCCTTCAGCAACATTAGAAGTACGAAACTCTCGTTATATGCCGACAGCTCGAAACCTAATTATGCTATCAGAACGTTCTTTTTTTTTATTTTACTCCTAATAATATTATAAAAAAAGTTATGTTATATAAACTTTTTATATAGATAGCTTAGTTTCGCCGTAATACTTAATCATATACAGACAACTGTCACTACAAAAAACAAAAAGTAAATTTAACAAATTATAGATTTTTATCATTACGTTTTGGGAAGAAAAGTGTTAAACAAAACTATGACTAACTGATATAGTAAACAATTTAGCATCTCCAAAAATCAAAAGATCTGACAGCTGGATATTGTTCACCACCCTCAGCTCTAAATGTGATAAAAAGTATTCCTCAAAATACCTTTGGGTTTAGGGGAGAGAGGGGGGTGAAAGTCGAATGTTGTTGGCTGTCTGATCTCGGAACTCAGAAAACGTTAGTTTTAGACATAATAAAGCAAAGCAAATTTGCAAAAAATGTCATTTTATTCCTCTCTTTCCCATATCATAATTTTAGAGCTATGGGAGAGGGAAAAATATAAGATATTTTACTTGAGGTAAGTCGCAGTCCTCCGGAATAACACGTTTGTCGGTACTCATTTCGCTATAACTCTGAAACGATTAGTAAGATTCCAATTTCTCTTTTTTTATACGAAAGCTGGTTAAATTTACTATAATAACTCAAATATTAAATTTAGATCTAGTCCCGTAAAACATCCACGGCAGAATATTGAGAAACCCGTATTGTTGTGAAAAACACATATTTTTCGGCACAATTATATGTACTTTCTACAATAACTCTAGAACTATTTCTCCAATTCAAAATCTATTTTTTTCATCTGAAAGCTGTTTATATTTTCTATGAAGTCCTATATATCAAATTGTAATTGAATCCTGGGAATTACCTACGGAAGCCCATTGACCATGTCAAAATCGTCACATTTTGCCAAAACATACACATTTAGCGTTTTGTCGTGGGTATTTCTCGGAATTTAATCAGAATTAAGTATATTAAGTCTAATAGTAAATTAAACCAGCTTTTAGATAGAAAAAGGAAATTTCGAATCAAACAAATACTTTTGAAGTTATAGTGATAAATGTTTCGGGAAAAAAAGTGAATCCCGAAATAGTACGGAGTACTCAGCGTGCTGTCATGGGTATTTCACGAGATTTAATCAAAATAATATAAAGGCTCTTATAGTAAATTTAAACAGCTTTCAGATGAAAAAAAAAAAGATTTTGAATTGGAGAAATAGTTCTGGAGTTATTGTGATAAATGTGCCGAAAATTATGTGTTTTTCACAACAGTACGGGTTTCTCAATATTCCGCCGTGGGTGTTTTACGGGACTAGATCAAAATTATTTGAGTTATTATAGTAAATTTAACCAGCATTCATATGAAAAAAGAGAAATTGGAATCGGACAAATAGTTTCTGAGTAATAGCGAAACGAGTACAGACAAACGTGTTATTCCGAAGAACTGCGACTTACCATTAGTAAAAAATCTTCCATTTTTCCCTCTCCCATAGCTCTAAAATTATGATATGGGAAAGAGAGGAATAAAATGACATTTTTTGCAAGTTTTCTTTGCTTTTTTATGTCTAAAAGTAACTAAGAGTTCCGAGATCAGACAGCCAACAACATACGACTTTCACCCCCTCTCTCCCCTAAACCCGAAGGTATTTTGAGGAATACTTTTTATCACACTTAGAGCTGAGGGTGGTGAACAATATCCAGCAGTCAGATCATTTGATTTTTGGAGTTGAATCTTCGATGCTAAATTTTGTACTATATCTGTGATACAAGTAAACTACAAACTATTATAGCAAAAAAATGCACTTTGGAAGTAATAACCTAAAAATAAACGTTATTACATTGTTGCTGCATTTCAATTGAACGATTATTCATGATCATGAACGGCTCTGTCAGGACCGGCGCACCGGTATCCATTACTCTTTCAGCGCTCTCTATGAAGCCATCGTTTTAATGTTGTGCGTTATGAAACACATCATTTTAAAGGTAATTATATTATCTATAAGTTTTGTTTAACACTTTTCTTCCCAAAACGTAATGATAAAAATCTATAATTTGTTGAAGTTACTTTTTGTTTTTTGTAGAGGCAGTTTTCTGTATATGATTAAGCATTACGGTGAAACTAAGCTATCTACATAAAAAGTGTATATAACATAACTTGTTTATAATATTATTAGGAGTAAAATAAAAAAAAGAACGTTCTTATAGCATAATTAGGTTTCGAGCTGTCGGCATATAACCAGAGTTCCGTACTTCTAATGTTGCTGAAGGGGTGGGGGGATAGCAAGAGGGGTGAGGGTCGGGACTTTGTGTTTTTTTAGTGTATGCTTTATGTACTAACACTCTGCAAAAATTCAGCTTTCCCCTAATTAGTTGCGACAAAGGCTAATTTTTTGCCTTCATTGACTGGGCTGTAGAGAGCAATGCTTCTTTTAACTATGATAGTGATCCTCTTTGTTAGTTCCGATGATCTCCCATCACCGGAGTTAATCCTCTTGTCGATTGAGTACAGAAGGGCATTTAAAATCGACTGCAACCGATAATATGTTTAAGCTGCTTTAGGTATTATAACCTGGAACCCTCGTTAAAAATATAATTTAATAGCTTTAAACCTGTTTTCGACTTCAATTCAGATTTTCTTTGATAAATGGAGGTGGAAATTCGATAATGCATTCTATAAATTAATTGGTGAAATAACAATAGGATGCCTAATAAACGAGTAGAATCAAAATCATACACATAAGGTAAGGTTTAATAGAAAAAGTAAATCACGAAATTTATTATTGTAAACTTATTATTGTTTAGGTACCTTTATTTCACGAATAATATTCAAATGCATTAAAAATAGTAATCAAATCTGCTTTTTTAAATATCTGTTGACTCCGAGGCGATTTAGCTTTTAATGAAGTACTAAAAATATCCTCTTCGTAAAATACTACTTCCATTTTTATTTTGTTATTAGTCTTGTTCAAAGTAACCACCAAGCTCTATAAGGGGGGTGTTTAGAGAAAAAAAGGAAGAGAGGCCTCTACAATTTCAATCTTCAAAGAAAATTACATGAAGGAAACCACGGAGGGAGCTGGACTTCTTAAGATCTATAAAAATTGTGTTTTATATATAAAAATTAAAAAAAAGAAAAAAAAAAAAAAAAAAAAAAAAAAAAAAAAAAAAAAAAAGAATACTGTACAGGAATGCTAAACGAACCACCAACAGTAATATATTGTATTAAAATGTAAAGAAGAAAAATATTTTAAATCTATCCAATATGATATTATGGCTTCTCTCTATCTCTCTCTCTCTCTCTCTCTCTCTCTCTCTCTATATATATATATATATATATATATATATATTATATATATATATATATATATATATATATATAAATAACTATTTTACAATAATCGGGTTATAGTTCCTTTATAAATTTCTAAGGGTCAACCAAATATAATTTTGATATATATTTATATTGGTGGAATTCGATAAAGTAACTCAAATTAACGAAAACCGGAATCATATTTTTCAGTCAAAAAAGGTATAAGTAATTCAGTAATTGTAATGTACAAAAAGTAATTGTGGAGGAGGCCAGGGTCCTTCATGGACCATAGCGCCAGCAGAGAGAGAATTCAGTAATGTCACCCATATAACGTATATGTAACATATGTGTATTTTTCGGATAAAATATTTTTAGTTTTTTGGCTAAAGTGGCAAAGCAGTAAGAATCTTAATTTTATTTCTACATAATGTTATGTTTTTTGTACGAAAGGAAAAAAAATGTTTATGTTGTTATATATTAAATAGTATTTATTTTTTTTATTTAAGAAGAAATACAAAATGTAAAAAAATCTCATAACGTTGATACTTATCCAGTAAGTAATGGAACGAAAAATTGAGCTATATACAAATTTGGTACCTGTAAAAAAATATTTGCAAATAATTCTTACATTTTTATTTTTATTACTCTTTTAAAAATTTCATTTTGAAGTTTCGATCCCGAATGGAACAGTGTTCTTTTCAGAAACTAATAAAAATAAATAAATAAAAAAAATATTGGGTGAGTACCAATGTTTATAGATTTTTTTTTTAAATATTTGTATTTATTACATAAATACATAAGAAATACTTAATACCCGTCTATGACATTATAAATTTAAAAAATCTCAAATAATATTTTAAATCATTCCTGTTCTTAATTAAGGTAAAAAGGAATATTTAGCTTAATTAATATAATGGAATAAGCAGAATAACGACAAGGAAACAATTCTGTATCACGAAATGAAACCCAGGAACATGGAATAGCTTGTGGTAAAATTCCAGTGAAAATGTCAAGATTATTAAATTAAATATTGTAAAGGTGCTAGCATTCTTATTTAATGATAAACACTTTTATTGAAATTACTTAGGAGTAGATGACTTGAGCAAATTGAAATTATTATTATTTCTTTTTAAATTAGCCTTGTCTACTTATTTTACTCTGAATTTACTTGACCTAAGGGAAATTTAAATATGTCTAAGATTCAATTATTGCTTTAAAGTACATATTATTTAAGATTCCACACTAAAGCTTATTTTTTTAAGAATTAGTCGCTATTTCCATTTGAGGCATATTCAGGAAATTATTCAAATCAATAAGCGATTAACGTTTTAATTGAAATAGGTACTCCTTACAACTATTTATATTCATTTCAAAGTCTATACTTAAAGATCTATAAATAATATTAGGTTGATGCAAAAATAATGCAGGATTTTATTTCCGTTTCATTATTAATTCCAATTGTGTAAAGAAAACTAATCCACAATGCTAAGTTATATACATCATTTTAAAGCCTATTTATCTCGCTTACATTCCTATATAATCCTTTTTTTTTTTTACATTTAGTTCAATCTATTAAGCGCCTCCAGACAGAATGACGTCTAGGAGCGATTTTCGGCAAAATTACTTGTTTGAGTTCAAACTCGGTCGAAGTGCAGCGCAAACGGCTTGAAATATGAATGAAGTTTGGGGGCCAGGTACCATTGATGAATCTACAGCGCAGCGATGGTTTTAAAATTCCGTAGTGGAAAGTTTGACCTTTCAAACAAAGAAGGTGGTGGCCGTCAACGGCCAGTAAAAGGCAATAGTTGAAGCTGACCCCACCAAAACTACTCGAGAAATAGCGGAAGAACTCGATGTGGTCAACAATCGTACGCCATCTCAAGGCAATTGGAAAAACCAATCGATGTTTTTACTGAATACCAAAAACCTGCATTATTTTTTAATCAACCTAATAGTTTATAATTCATTATATTATAATACTGATAAACTTGTATACCGCATATTTCCTAGATGTACTTTTCTAATACAGTTGTAAATTTCTGTTAATAGGAGAATAAAAAAAATAAAAAGATAAAACGTAGTTTAAAAAAAGGGTTTTGCTCGAAGGAGAAGAGATATCTTACGGTCTAAGGATATGAAATTTCTGCTGAAGTCGACCAAGACCAAGACCTATCCCAGCATAGTGCTTCGCGTTCAGCATTTTTTTTTTCTGTTAGAAAAGCATGATGTTATTTAAATCTACTTTACATTTTTTTCTAACACAGTTTATTGGATTTTTTTCCTGAGATCTTCATCTTTTGAGAAAAACAATTCAGGAACTTTTGTATGAAAGCACTTAATTTATTTCTATTGGCTAAGTAAATCAAGATCTGGAAATCGGAAAAAAAAATTGTTTTTTCTTTAATTTTGTTGTTTCTTATTTTTATTTAACGAAATAGTTACCCTCAGGAGTGGCAAGCTTAATGGCACCGTCCAATTTTAGGTAGTTCAAATCTGGCTACTCCTGATTAGTATTTGCTCACTGAAATCGAAAATCATAATATTTACACTCAAATGAAGAGAATCCTCGTCGGAACAATTCGAAGAATGTCACAAATCGATGGAAAACAATGGGTAATGTCAATACAAACAGTACTAGTCTATTTTACAAACAATTCCTAATGAACTGTCCCCTTTTGGATAAACGACAGTCTGTTATGAATGTCTCGCTTGTTTGGAAATCATAACCGAATAGATCCTAATTGATTAGAAAACGTTTAGTCACGAACAATGAAGGAAAATCGATTAATTGACTGGTTTTTTCGATGTTAATATATTGTAACGGCTTGTTCAGCTGTTAAGCTCTTCGTAAGGCATTGGCCGCCGCTAGCGCTGTGGGGTGGCCCATCTAGGAAGAAGTTACTTCCGTACCGTCTTTGCTGCAGAACAAAGCAGTGTAGTGACAGAACACTTTATGTTTATTTAAATACTTATAGTATAGGTTAAATAATTTTGTATAAACATTAATGATTGGGTTTCTTATTGTAAGTTGATGTTATTCCTCAAATGTTTCCTGTTATGATTGGCTTCCTAGAATTGACAATATTGTAAATACATATATTGATGAGAAGTTAAGTGGGAGATATTATTTCGTTTGAAGAAAAAAAAAAGTACCCTTGGACCCCAACACATATAAATTGGTCACAATATATTTCCATGGGAGTAAAGTGTACAAAGAAAGCTCTTAAGTTTGGATTGATATTATAGCAATTTACTAAGCATTAATTGAAACTACTTTATTATTTAAATTAGAATTAATAACATTAGAATAATTATTATAAATTTATTTAAAAAACATTTTATTTCTTCTTCTTCAAGTATACAACATCAAAAAGTGTCCCACGTCAACATATTCCGTATAATTTTGTTGTAACATTCTTGGCAACTGTCGTAAAATCTTTGCGTATAGTTTTACAATAACCTTTATTCTTTTCGAAAGATTTGTTTAATTTAGTAAATAATGTTCACTCCCTAACGAGCCAAGGTGAACGTGGCATAATAATTTGATTATTATTATTTTCGAACAATAAGTATGTTGTTTTTGGACGTTTTTTTTTTCTTTTCTTGAATATTTGTGATACCTTAACAAGTGTATCGGAAATCAAATACCTATTTTATCTTTGATTCGATTAGATTAGAAGAATTCATGCATTTGTGATCAATGTTGGAAAGAAATAATTTATAATGAATTTAGCTTAGTAACTATTTGTTAAAACTATTTCAGGCAAAAAGTTTACGAGGCTAGAATCATTTGATATATTCAGAGAATTGGTTTTATCAAGTCACAGAAGAAATTATTGTTAGGGCTTACTTATGACATAAATATCAACTCCAAACAGTTTTGGAAGAACGAGAAAGACTTCAGGTCTTTCCGAGAAGGACTTCATCAAAATGCCATTTTTTTCTTCTTTTTTTTATAATCATTTACTGAGCAATTATTACAATCTGCCACAAATGTGGGCCATAAGTAATATAAATAACTTCATGATAACATATTCACACATGTACAATGAAGGAAGAAAAAATAAAATAAAATAAATAAATAAATAAAAATATAAAATGAAAAAAAAAATTAAATTAAATAGAACAAAAAAGAGCTATGCTGATAAACATAAACAATATGCAATACAGAATATACATACAAGTGGAATATATGAATAAAAAAATGATGATAAAATAAAATAAAAATAAATTGAATAAATAAATACAAATTGAATAAATAAAAATAAATTGAATAAATAAAAACAAATTGAATAAATAAAAATAAATTGAATAAATAAAAATAAATTGAATAAATCAAAATAAATTGAATGAATATAAATTGAATGAATAAAAATAAATTGAATGAATAAAAATAAATTGAATAAATAAAAATAAATTGAATAAATAAAAATAAATTGAATAAATAAAAATAAATTGAATAAATAAAAATAAATTGAATAAATCTTTTTTTTCTATGATGTATTATCAAATAATAATGATGTTTATCGATCTTCATATATTAAATTTCCAGGATAAACTACAATCTCGAACACTCTATGCGCTCTTGATAAGCCAATATTAATCTCCCAACTGTATGCGGTTTCGGCTGTACTTCCACCAAATTAGAACTCATAAAAATATATTTGACAAAAGTCTTGTTTTGGCATGGTAAATTTCAGATGTACAATACTATCTTTTGGGGAAAAACAACATTAAAAACAATTGTTTATAATCCATCAAATAGTTGATAGAGGTTTGATATATTTTTTTGTGATTATATTCAATGTTCATTATTTTAATTATTTATAGAATAGAATAGAATAGAAAGAAAACTTTATTCTGGGACAAAGTCCCTTAAGAATAACATTAAATAACATAAAGTAAGATCATATCTGGCCGAAAGGCTGTTAAAAATAATATAAAATAGATAAACTGAATACAAATATGTATGAAAAAAAGATACAGAGAAAAACTAGAAAAAGAAACCTTAAATAAAAAGAGAGTGAAAAAAATGAGTACACAAAATAGAAGCTAATATTGTAACTATAATTGCAGAAGAGAAAAAAACAAACAGAAACTTACAAACAATTAAAACATTATCATAATCAAACTATAATTTATGCTTATGTTTTATGTCTGACAGTCTTGGTGATTAAATTAGACGATTACATACATAGTGCATATATCCTTGCGATTAGAGAGCGTCGAGTTGGAGGGAAAAAAGATGGTGAAAGAATAGTGATTTGAATGTTCCAAGGGAAGAAGCATTGCGGATACAGGGGAGGAGGGAATTGTAAAGAGTAGAGGATCGGACAAGGAAGGAACGTTGGAATGCAGTACTTCTGTGGGATGGAGTTTAGAGATCGGAAAGACAAGATCTTGTATGCTGTGATAGCGGACTTAAATTTCAGGTTACTGTAAATAAAGGGAGGGTGACGGGTGTTGATAACTTGGTATAGGTAGGTTCCTAGGAAGTATTTTCTGCGGAAGGAGGGGAAAAGCCAATTTAACTCAGTGTAGAGATGCGAAACATGGGAACGTCTCGAGTTTCTGAAGACAAACCTAATGAACATTATAGGCTACAAGGAAACAACATTTAGATGGACTTGTAAAAGAGGGTGCAATGCACCCTCATTCCAGCCCAAGCTGAGTTTAGAAGAAATGAAAACAATAAATAAATCAATGGCAGATATGTAATATGGAGGATTATCTTTGTTTAGTTGGCAAGCACTTGGCTGAACAAAATGAATATTCCAAACCTGCAAGATTTTTTCACGAACCTAATATATGAAATTTATCGCAGTTACCATTGAGAAACGCTGAGCAAATATAGCTCCAAACTCAGAATAATCTATCAAGTCTCATTCCGTGGATCCGCCCTGAAATGTCAACCTGCACAGAGGGGATTCAAATTAGAGCCGGAAAGGTTACGAGAATGATTTAACTCGTAACTGATGGTTTAAACACGCCAGAGAAGCAATTAATTAATTAAAATTAAGGAAACAAGAGCAGGAAAACTTGTACACCTACTCTTGTTTCGAATCCCTGATTGCTATCCAGTACAATGATACTCCCGTAAACTCGATGTAGATTTATTTAATTAGAAAATAATTGACGCTATTCAAAGCTTGGTACGTTATTTACCCTTAGAGCTATCAGAAAATGGGATCCCCTGACTGGACGATAGTAAGCTAAATCAAAAGTCCATTTAACTCCGGCGGAGGGAATGGGACAGTTTGAACGGCCCCCATAAACCTCCCTCCCCGATATTTAACAACTCCAGTATTTCCATCTACATTATTCGGCAGTAATGCATCCGTATCTTTCATGGTTAGGGGACACGTATTTGGAAATGGATATATTAATATCCGATCGATAAGTATGTTAATGTTAAAACTGGACTAAAGGCAACAAGATAAAATCATTAGCTCGACTAAATAACAATGTTGGAACTACGCTCAATTACACTGATCGTGAGGTATGCATGAGAGTACAGAAAGGATCAATACAATTGTAATTGATAAATTATTCTCCCCTTCTATTGCCATTTTTCATTTGAAGGCTAGTTTTAAATGTTAACCCGGCGTTGGTCGCTAGCCGATCTGATACACTGTTAGTCGCTAGGTGAGGATTTCCTTCACTTCCTTGATTCTCATAAGAAATCCAGTTTTATGTTGCCAAATATGTAGCTATAAATGGTAAATAAATGTCATCATAATTAATCAATAATTGCAGTATGTAAAATAAGGATTAACAATAAAAAAAAAAAAGTTTTATTCAAATGATTAAACAGTTTACACTTTTTTTTTTTTTTTTTTTTTTTTTTTTTTTTTTTTTTTTTTTTTTTTTTTTTTTTTTTTTTTTTTTTTTTTTTTTTTTTTATGTCCAGCAAGATCATCAGGATTAACAAATATATTTTTTTTTTTTTTTTTTCTTTTAAAAAACAACAACAAAACTAAAAAAAAAAAAATGAATATTTTACTATTTACGTAATAAGGTGTTTTTTCATTAGCTAGATCATTTTCTTTTTTTTTTCTATACAATCATTACGAGTATAAGTAGTTGTTCATTGTGAATTTGAACATTACACTTTTACAATTTTTTTTTTATTTCTTGGGCACACCTATACCAGGATATGGGTACACCAACAAGGATCTGGATTAGTAAAAGTTTCAGATTCCTTGTAAATGATTGAAAAATAATATAAATACAATTCACGAAGATTTATCAACTAATTACTAACAATTTATCTTCTCAACTGGATTTTTATCCAACAATTCATGCATGTTAGATCCACGACCCAAAGAATCACTAATCAATCGAAATAAATTATAATACTCGCTCAGTAAAATGTAACGAATAAAATGGACGAGAGAGGAGCTGATACTGAGGAGTGGGAACATGGTTGATCGCGCGTTAGGTAACTGCTCATTTCACGTAATTTTTAGTAAAAATCTACCAATATCCAGGACAACTGCATCCGTTCTACTTGGAAACCAAATATTCATATTCGCAAATGTCTTAAACTCAGCTATACTGACAGCAATAAAAGTTAAATTCTGACGAACTTATTCAATTTTTTTTTAAAAGGGTAAGGGAAATGCTCACCTAGCAACCAACGCTGGATTAAAAATTCATTGTCAATTATAAACACATACATAAAATTTAAAACTTTTGTAATGCAGTTACAAAAACTTGTTATTAATTTTGAACTAATATACACCACTTTACAGTTACTCAATGTAACTACTTAACCTTTCGTTAGTCGCGTGCCTAATACGGACAAGAGTTGTTGCGTTGTATCTGTGGGGTGTTTTTACCTTTCTTCGATAACAACAACTCAAAATGCATTTTATTTCTGGTTTTAAGTTTATAAAAAAAAATATATCAATTCTCCAGTGAATCCATGCTGAATTCTAGAACCAAAATAATACAGTAGTAGTCGCGTGCACCTCACAGGTGTTTGTGAAGATTATTTGCAGTATATTTCATTAAAAACATTTCCGAAACTCTGTATTTAAGTACTAAAAACATATAAAAGACAATGAGACAAAAAAAAAAAAAATAAAAATGCAAAAAATAAATAGTAAAGGCATACCTGGAGTCTAGCCCTCACTAGCTTGCTACGGTCAAGATACGGACGAAACAATTTGATGATGCACCTCACAGGATCACGCGACTAATTGAAGGTTAATTGATGATTGGTTGTTCAAAATTTAATTAGCTCCAGAAATCAGTTAACAGCAAATCAATTCTCATCACTGGTATACTGAATGTTTGATTAGATTTTAAATAACATTGTTTAAAATAATTTAGAATCTATCTTCTTACTCTGGCAAGATTTTATTTAGGAATAACAAAATGTTTTAGGATTTTTAAGCCCTGATTCAATAAATAGATTTACGTTATCTGAACTTAACAGGAATTAAATATTACCAGCCTAAAAATAAGTTTTTCCAGCTTCTGATTAGTCCCTGAGTAAAATAGCTCTATGTAAGTAATATAATAGAGGTAATTCTATTCGCGACTAGCTTATAATAACGGAGACTATTGATATATTTCTAGTTTAAGTGAATGTTCAAATAAAAACACTTTTGATTTGTAATGCTATAAAGTTAAAATACCTAATAATTAATTAACTATTATATATTTATATACTATATTTATAGCTAAAAAGAGAAAATATCTTTTTAGTTATAAATATTACATGATTTAGGGTTTTTTTTTTGTTTGTTTTTTTTTTAATTTTAAATAATCCATTAAACGGAATATTTTCGTATTTTTATTTTAGTATACGCCAATGCGGTTAGTTTTCTATTGGATCACCTAATTATCCAAGCTAAGAATAAAAATCATCCATGTTATAATTAAATATATAAATATTGATATTCCAAAACGATTGCTAATATACCAACAGTTTTATTCCTATCGTCACAGAAGCGACTGGGGCACAATCAAGTCGCAAACCTTTGAAAGGTCAAACCAATACACGCATTATGGTGTCATAAACGTATTCCCATTGCTGGAATGTTTCCGATGGTATTTCGGTTTTCGCCGAGATGGAATATACGGATTTATCGAGAAAAAAAAAACTATTGTTAAAGTCGTAAAAATTCACTGATCCTTAATATTTCAATATATTCCATTTATGTAAAACAAACATTTAAATATCAATACTATATTTGTCTTATTTATTCTTATATTTTTTATTTATCTATAGCTGAGTTGGAAAAATTTTAATCAAAGCAATATGGCAACTAATTTTCTGGAATCAATCACCTAATCTAATAATGATTAAATATTCCAGTCATTTTTCAGTGAACTAATGATTATATGACTAAATGAAACTTTGCCCAACTCTGTCAATATGACTCTTCATTCACCAAACCAATCTTAGGACAATGAAAAAATCCTGTTTTAGAGAAAACCGTTTAGCGACAATAAAACGCTTATCGGAGTGCAAAGCTCGAGAAATTACTGATAAATGGACTAGTGGACTAGCCGGATACTGATACATAAATATTAGTATTACTGAATCAATTGTTGGGAGGAGCTGATCAAAATTATGTAACTAGGATTAGTAATGTCTCAATGACATAAAGAGCTGTTTTGTAAATTTCAATTCTGTTATAAAACTAAATACTTTAAGATTTTTTCCTCAATAGTGGTGTAAATAATACCCCAGAAACCTTTGGGTAATGAAAGGTAGTGTGAAAAAAAATCTAAATTTACTTGTACGGTACCCGCTACATTAAGATTAAAAAAAATTTCACAATTAACATCAATGTATTATAATATCATCTTACACTGTTAGTTTAATGACCAACAGAATTTCCGAAAATGTACTAGGTAATAAAAATAAAGTCTAAAAAAGCATTAACAGGCTAATTATTTGTTAACGTTGCTAATGTCATCATTTACAACTACTACTACATTTATTTAACTAGCGCTCAAAGCTCCCAATCAACTACATAAAAACTTATTTACATGATAGTAATTAGATCCATTTGTAGATACAAAGTTGAGCTTTGGGGCTCCACTAAACCTTCTAATTCTTCTCGTACCCAATTCTTAAAATCACAATCTTTCGTAAAATCTTTAATGCTCCTTAATTTGTCACGAAAAACCTTAACCTAAACCTTAATCTAAATGTCCCATATGTTGCATACTTTACCCAAATAAGATAACTAACCTTCCATAAAAAGAGAAATACCCACTCGAATCCACTAGTCTCCCTGCTTCTCATTCGATTCCCGATAATCCTCCGAGGCGTCTATTGTAACCAATCCGTACAATTCTTAAAATTTTAAATGCTCCTTATTATGTCACAAATATACGTATTCCTAATTATCTCAATGTCCCACATATTGCTGAATTGGCCCAAATCAGATACCCATTATTCCATGATATGCTTCATACCCTAAAGCGCCTGAAAAGACGATGGCCTATGGATCTTCTAATGTAGATTTTATTGAAATGCTACTAATGGGTACAAAATTCAAATGTTACTGACACGTTATTTTAATCGGATTACCTCACATTAACTAGAAGTATATATTGTATACATTACTGATCGATCTAGATGCCCCATATGTTGGGAATTTTTCCAAAATAAGACATTTATCCTTCCACGACAAGCTACATACCTGCTTGAATCTACTCTGCTAAAGTGCTTCTTACTCGATTCTTGATAACCCTCCTAGGCGTCTGGAAAGAATATTTACCTGTCAAGGAAAGAAAATGAAAAGTTTCAAATAGTTTTCATGTTGTATCTTTTTGTTTAGGAAAGGGGAAGGTACTCCAATTTGTGATTGATTAAAAAATGTCAGTAGCGTTTTTTGGAGAACATGATTTTACAGTTTTACATAACTATTCCAAGACAAAATTCCATTCTAAATCTATCAGAGATGAAGGCAATAATAAACGTATAACAGTTATCAGCTTGAAAAATTTAATTACTAGAAAGTTACAAACAATATTAAATGGATTAACTATTTTCAAACGAAATTGAAAAAAAAGTAGCATCAGGTGTCCAATTTCAGAATGTTTAAACCCTTCCATTCAAAAAGACACCTGACACGAAACAGAAGGTTCGCCTCTATTCCCTTGCCTAATACCGAGTACTCTACCCGAAGACCGCAACCAGACGAACTGCCACCAACATCTCCTGGGAAATAGAACCTCGACTTCTTCACCCAGGAGGTTTCTCATCTCCCTCCTTCTGGATAATCCTCTGGGACTTCATCTTTGTTCATTTCCTCCTGCTTCCAAACATGTTGTCATCCATAATCGACACTGGTAGATACTTATACAACAGATAACGTACATAAGACATTTAAAACAGGTACTTTCAATTGTACTAAAATAAAGACAATTTAGATATTTAATTAATTATATTTAACGAAACTTATTTTAATATTATTATTTTTCATCGTACTAATTTCTTAAGTTAAAAAAAACAAAACACTCTTTATAATTTTATTGCCTGTAGATAAACGATCCTCTGAAACTCTAGTCCTGTTGATATCCGACAAGCGAAATCCGTGAAAACATTCAAATATCTCTATTTCCAATACCTTATTCTTGCCCAAGACGACGCTTGCTATCTATCTACCTACTCAGTTAATATATGTTCTTGCATTTTTGAAATCAGATTCAGATACAGTTCATCCATGATTAAGGTTCCACTTAATATAAATTTACTCCCTCCCAATATAACATTTAGATACCTCTATTGTGCATACAACTCTAATCATTGTACCAAAAGATTTTATTTTTATTTTATCTCATTTGTAGAGTGTTCTGTTATTTTTCATTTTGTATATTTAACTATCTTCTAAGCTTATATTATTACTCTTTTGTTATTATTTTTTTTCATTTCATTATGTCTCTGTCCAGATGTAACTGCTTTTATTTCTGTACTTATTTGTTATTCTTAAGGGACTTTGCCCCAGAGTAAAATTATTTTTCTATTCTATTTTAGATCTTAACATAGTGTATGAAAATCCATGTTTTCTCATTTCAATGTAAGAGTCAATGTAAATTAAACATTTATTTTTTTTATAGATTAATATTCTGTTTTTTTTTTCTTTTTTTTTGTTACATTTTATGCACCGTTTTTTATGTGAAAGTAAATTGTTTCACCATGAAAACTACATTCTATCCAGCTGATCTAGTTGGGAACTATAACAACTATTCTTGAAGGTTTATAGCATGAGATTGGAGTGTTAGGGGTGCTGAAGAAACGTGCGTAATAAATTAAAAAAAAAAAAAAAAAATAGGAACATATTTTCTGTCAGCTCATTATTTATGTATCTATAATTTCTCCTTGTTTCTCAGGACGTGGTATTTATATCATATACTTTAAATTGTGTTATTCGTGATGCTTTAAGGCATCTACCTCATATATTTTGTTAATAATAATGGAGATACAATAATATGGATTGAGTATCTAATAGCACTTAATTACCTCAGACCTTTGTGACGGACATTAAGGGACATCAGCTACTACAATCCGACTTATGCCAAACTTGGCTAGAGTTGCAAGAGAACTAGAACAGGGTGTAGCGGTCGGCAGAACTTGGTCCCAGCCTCGAAGACGCCTGTTTAATAGTAGATAAACCCAACTTTGACAATACGAAAAGTTTCTTTTGTAATCGCTCCCACCATTGGTCAATAGCCGCCAGCCAACTGCATTGTGCCTTAGAGATCACATTGTGTCCTCAGCCGATATTGGAAATTCATTATGTCTTCGATATTTTCGGTTTTGTTAAAAGCTGTGCAAACACATCGGATCAAGAAAGTGTCATGAAAACGTTTGAGAATCTTTTACAGCTCTCTTATAATTTTATGAATCAGATATTTGCCCAGCTTTATTTCATTGTATTAAATAATGAATCACAACGGCAAATATATAAACTTGCGTGGGTAGATAAACGTTGAATTTATTAAGCATTTGTTGCGGATAAAGAATCTAGAATTAATGGTTTTAATTCCAGAAATTCCAGTGAATGTTTTAAAGGCTTGTATCTCACCACTATAAGCCATTCTCATACACACACGCGAAGAAGTGCCATTCGTTTCACTAGAGCATGCCGTGTGTGTTATAGCTGAAATGCCGCCAATTGACCTTTTGTTGGATGAACGAAGCCGGATCTACCATCGAAAACGAGAGGAACCGTGTGCCTTCACAATCGCAAAGGAGGAGAGAAATGATACACTACAAACATTGAAAAGACTCTGCGATACATCAACTTCGGGAATATGGACCCACTGTTGGATACCAGATATTTCGACATGGATAGCCCGGAAACATGGGGAGGTTGATCCGTACCTCACCCAATTGCTTACAGTATGGGTGTTTCAGGGCCTATCTCTTTCGGTTCAAACTTCATAATGAATCATTTTGCCCGCATTGCACTGGACTGCTGTTTCCAATTACGCAGCTAACATCTACAGAACAGAAAAAACGAGGCCTCCGAATGGCTTAATAATTAGCAGCAGATCATAAAGTAGGCACGTTGCCAGTCAGTCCCCCGTGAAGTAATGCCTGACAGCAGTTTCGCGGAGAGGTGAAGAAGAATAGGGAAGTGGTTTTTAGTGAATAGTAATCTCACACTGTTATGGACTTCGGGAAGGGGAAAACTGATTTTGTTCGGTTTAAGAATGAGTTCCTTATATCTGAGTATTAGTTAAGCTCATAATACTGGCAATCAGATTGAAGATAAACATATTTGGGAAATCTAAGTAATAATATAATAAGACACCTCATTTATGTCCCGAGTGTTGCAAATTTGGCCCAAACATGATGCCTATCATTCTATGACAGACCACATACCCATGTAAATCCAATAGTCTCTCAACTTGTTTCTCACTCGATTCCCGATAACCCTGCAAGATGTCTGAACATAAGATGGCCTGTGGACTTTCTGTTGAATAACAGTTATTGAGGTGCTACTGATGAGTAGTTCTTTACAAATTATAGAACATGCCATTATAATTATTGTACCACATATTTACTCGTATCTATAATAAAAAGTTGTAAACATCAATAAACTAAAAATTGTTATATATTTAATGGCATTTTTTACTCAATATTTTATTTTAGAAAATGATCCATTATCCTTTCAGTAGTCAGAAAACTAACAATATCCATGATGTTTTTGTTTGCAAAATTCATTATTTGTCTTTGAGAATTATTTCCATCAATTTGGATTTCCAATCAATATAAATAAATTAAATTAAGTTTATGATCCTGTTAGCGAATATACAGGCAAAGCAATAGTGTAATTCCGAACAGGCGGTAGGTACAAGAGCTCTCCCTACAGTAGGGAGCGCGAGACTTGCATATTAATGATCTACGTGTAATTCGACAGTTACTATCCCAGCTTACGAATATCCGCGTTAACTAACATAAGTTCGGACGCTCGGGGTAATTACCAATGAGGCTGTACATAGTTAAACATGTAATTATAATATTCTATCCCCAAATAAACTAAAACCATATCAAAATAATATTCTCGATTCTACTAACTTGTTTACCATTACAATCAATAAAGATCGATGTAGCTTTATATCACGTAACAATGTGATTATATTATTATTTTTTCATATTTTTATTTACAACTGTATAGAACACATACATCTAGTAAATGTACGCAAAAAAGTTAATACAATTACTTGTAAAGCATCCATCCATTCGTAGCATTTTAGTAAAAGTTCTGTATCACTTGAGGTACGCATGATGGTACATAAGGATCAACACAATTAGGATCGATGAACTAATTGCCACTTCTATTGGAATTATTTAATTAGGAAACTAGTTTAGAATCCTAAATATTCATCTTCAGTTCTAAAACATACACATTTTTAAAACTTCAGCACTTTGTTGCATGTATTGTATATAATAAAGTTTTCAAAAATGTAAGACAAGTATCAAATATATTGATACTCACTTGAGGAGATCTAACTGATATCTGAAATATATCCATAGTGAAACGGGAAGGGCCAGGTAAATACAAACCCCAACAATATTTATGAATAAAGGAAATTATAAGTTTAGTGTAAAAGATTATTTGAACAAAAAAAAAAAAATCAGGAACATTTCATCGAATCATTAATCAGTCATTGATCAGTTTCGTAACAAACTTCACTTGAAGCTTTATGAATATATAATAGTTTGCGGTTGTTCAGCTTTTAGCAGGTCCAATTTCAGCTTTTATTGGATGATTAACCTCATCAACAAAGCAGGATCAATAAATGTTACATGATAAATTTAAAATGTTTCCAAACAGCGATTTTCATTTTTATCCTTTTGTTTGAAACAAAAGTTTTTTTGTTTTTTTTAAAGCACGAAAATTTATTGGGTTATCACACATGAAATGGCCGTTTTTGGAACTATTAAGAAAATAAAAATTTTAGCTCAAATCTAACATATTTTTTATTAAAAGTATTTACTATCATTTTCGATACACTTCTGCCAACGGCTTACTAAGTTTTCTAGCCCAGATTTGATAAACGTTGAGTCACGTGATAAAAGGAATTCAGAAAATGCATTTTTAATGTCTAAATCATTAGTAAGCAATTTTCCTTGCAAAAAGTAGCCCAAACTCCGAAAAAAGTAGTTGTCTGTTGGGGATAGATCAGGAGAATATGGGGGGTGTGACTTCATAGCCCAACCTCTTTAATTTATTCACTGTCTGTTTTGAAACATGAAGTCAGGCGTTATCATGAAAATAGGTAGGTCCTTTCCTATATATCAGTACCGGCTGTTGCTTGTCAAATTTTGATGCATTTGGTCAATTTCTTGGCAGTAGATGTTGAATCAATTGTTTTTCCCGTCCACGGGGCAGATTTTCTAATGTCGTATCTCCTGAGGAAAATTTTGAAAACCAACGATGGATGGTTCTTTTATTAGCACTTCCTTCACCAAACACATGATTAATATTTCTTGCTGCCTGGGCAGCGGAATGAACGAGTTTGTATTAAAAAAAAATAAATCGTTCTGAAATGGCGTGTTTCCATGGCCACGGTTAGATTTGTACTAAAATCTGTATGCCTACTTGGGAAAAACCATACATAGTTTCAATTAACAAGTGCTTATTATAGATAGTAAATGTTTTGCTAGGAATCAACAAGCAACGCTTTAATCCTGTATAAACAAAAATCGGATATTTTATGTGTGAGAACCCAATACTATAAAATTATTCGATTGTTTTACAACTTATGAATGCCTGTAGATGACAAAATGCTATTAATTCTATTTTTACACCGTGGAATCAATAAATGTATAAAAGAATGCGAAATTTAATTTCACCATTAATTAAGCCATATTTTAAATCTGTTTCCAGTAGGAAAGTTTAACCTACCTGGCCTCTTTCCCCCCTCCAAGATGGGGGGAATCTTTTACACTAAACTTATAATTTCCTTTATTCATAAATATTGTTGGGGTTTGTATTTACCTGGCCCTTCCCGTTTCACTATGGATATATTTCAGATATCAGTTAGATCTCCTCTAGTGAGTACCAATATATTTCTCATCTTACATTTTTTTAAATTTTAGTATATATAATCCATGTAACATTGTGCTGATGTGTTGAAAATTATATATGTTTTAGGACTGAAGATGAATTTTTAACATTCTAAACTAGTTTTCCAATAAAATAATTCCAATAGAAGTGGCAATTAATTCATCAATCCTAATTGTATATGTAATGTAGAAATTAGGCGGATACTTAAGTTTATATATTCTTACATTTAAAAAAGTTTTCTAAAATTACTAACATTTTTTTAAAACATAATTACGAAAACCTGGCCATTTCATTCAACACCGGCTTTAATGCCAGTCATTAGCAGCTAAATCGCAAATTACCTCTGTAGTAAGCAACAGCTTGCAGGCCGTGTGCTTTGTTATTTAAGTTCCCCAGTAATGGAAAATGAAAAATATTTTTTAATATTTATAAAATAATTATTTTAATCCGTAATATGTATATATATATATATATATATATATATATATATATATATATATATATATATATATATATACTGTGTTATATATTTATAATTTTAAACAACTACCCGAACTTTAAATAAAGTGAATAAAGTGCTATAATAGAATAAACATAGACCATCACCTTCTCAAGCATCTTTTTATTGAAAATAGAATGGGAAAAAAGTAGGGAGGTTAGAGGATGCATATCAGTATATAAGAAATAATTTGTTTCAAAAACTATATGAATATGAAGATTGTTAGGCTAAAAGTGGGACTGTCCAATAACCATGTTTCTGAAAAAAATGAAAATGTAACTTACAAAGTCAATATTTTCGGGAATGGATTTTTGAACTCCAAAACATGTGATAATCCTCTTTATAGCCTCCACGAGACAAACTTAATAGTATATAAGTGATAGTACTAGGGACAAATTGACATTTGGCGATGAAATGACAGTTTCGATTTTTTTTTTTTGAACATTCCTCTTGCCAAACACCCTTCATATATAAGTCAAAATTCTGCACATAAATACTTCATACTCTGAGCTAGATAATATTTTTTTAAAAATGTGACATAAACCCTTCATTAATAAAAAAAAGAAAGAAAATACTATAATATGATATAGAATATAATTAGAATGCCATCGCCTATGACCCAATGAATAAATAATAAAAATAAATAAATAAAAATCGATATAAATGTCAACTATATAATTGGATGCAGATGATAGAAGTATTAAAAGTTCATATCGAATAATAAGAGATTTCTGGATTATCCAGGACTTTGTATAATTAAATAACATCAAATAACAGTTGAATGTGAAATATAATTTCACGAAGAAAGAAAATATCTGAACCACGTGGTTGAATATCCCATGAAAATGAGTAATTCCATTCTAGCCAGAAGACTTCGAAATTCTTCTTTTTTGTCTTGATAATGTTGGAAGGAAGACCGTTGTCAAGGGTGACAACGAACTGATTTTCCGTCAAACTGAAGACAAATTTCACTTTTTCTGCTTGATCATGCAGTAAAGACGCCGGTTACCGGATGTCATTTCCTCGCCTTCGTAGACCCTTTCATCACTACCTCGGCTAAGTGTTTCTGGAAGAAACTTCAAAATTCGAGTTTCTACCGCACGATTCGGGGCCATCGTACCGCGTATGATAGATGGTACAGGAAGGTCTCTCCGATGTGTCTTAGCCTAAGGCTAAAATAAGGCTACCTTCCTACATGTTTTAAACCTCAGCTGCAATTTAGTTATTTTATACGAGTAAGAATATTGAGGTTTCTCCTATAAGTTTATGAGCATATGTAATAAACCGCTTTTGCACTTATTCCCCGCATTTCATTTTGAGTTTATTAGGTTATGTTTAGGTTACCAGTAACAAGTCAATGAGAGATCGTTTGATAGTTCCTGTTCTAAAATAATTAAATAAAAAACAAAATTGTTATAACAGGAAAAATAAGAATCTACCATTGTGCGTCTTGCTCCACATTCTTTCCTATTGCGATACTTGGCTCAAGACCACAATGATTCTACTTGCTGCGTGTGTGCTCCAGTTGCTGGGTCAACAACGTTTTGTGAATCGTATATTGCATACACCAAGAATAAATAAAAAATATCATTGTGTCATAGGGCACTTTACAGTTTTCCAATCACTTTTTCGGTTTATTCGGTTTATTACACCTCCATCGCTCACCTTTGTCGTTTAAATATAATTTCATTTAGTGGTTGTTCTCACGTTATCTTGTCCGATGAAGAATACCTTTTTCTCGAAGAAATTATATCTCTTTTTCTTTTGTATTTATTCGACGACATGTTGCGTATAATACAAACAATAAAATAACGGGATAAGACAATGCTGCTAAGCAATCATATGTTTAATTATAACTTGACAATTGATTTCTGGGAAATGCGGGGAATAAGTGCATATTTTGTTTAGGCAAGTTGAACAGAGACAAGTAAACAGAGACAATTCTCCAGTCAAGTTGATGTGTTATAAAGAATGGTTATATTTCTTGTTTTTCCACAAAGATTAGTTTATTTGCGTTAAATTTTCTTTGTGCAAGGATCTCAGAAATCCACCATGTCAACACAAGATTTTCATCAAATTTATTTTTACGAGTTCAAACTTGATCGAAGGGCGGCCTAAACCGCGCGTAGCATCAGTGTTGTTTGGTCTGTGAAGTATCAGTAAATATAAAGTGCAGGGATGGTTCCAAAAATTTTGTAATGGATATTTTGATCTCGATGACAAGGAAGGTCGTGATATGTAACAGATAAATTAGCATCAAACCTTCAACTCCAAAAAAAGAAAAAGGGAAATAAAAGGTCTGAAAGCTGGACATTATCCATCACAATTACCTCTAAATGTGGCCAAATGTCTTCCTCGAAATATCGTCGGGTTTGGGCGGGGGAGAAGGGAAAGGATTAAAAATCGAATATTAGTTCTTGTTCCTTTGTCTTGAATAGTGCAAATCGATACACAGAAAATTTTAGAATCCATTTCTAAAGGAAAGAGGGTGATAAGATCAACGTGGATAAACTTTTCAATATTTATGTCATGTCGATATATGTCAACGAAAAAAGTTGTAACAAAAGATGAGTTTTCCGCGATTGTAAGCATTAAAAATGTTGAATTTCGCTGTGGTTATCAAGGGCTCACTCAATCAAAAATTTCTGATTCTTTTTTCTAGTTGTATATACATAATTTTTTTTTTAATTTTTAATAATGTATTAAATCATTATTTACTCTATTATTACCATTTGTACATAAATAAGAACTATATATAGCAATGTTTCATAAAATACAAATTTAAATATTTTTGAAATAAATATGGTTAACTTGTATTTTTTTTACTCCCGATTATTAGTAATCCCGCTTTTATTAAAATAAACGGTAATTGACTGATTATACCTCGGCTCTTAAATAATACGAATTATCAGGATTGTACTGTATTTTGTAAAAAAATAAGATTTTACGAGCTGTATTCAAGATTACTATAATTCATAACTGATTTTTGGTAGTGTGTTCAGTTATGATACGATGATTTTACGAAAAATGTAAGAGTTGTTTAGGGGTCACTAGAGATTGTATGAATTTCAAAACAATTTCGCTACAAACTCATTATTAATTAAATGGAGCTCACTGCCGCACCAAAACACGATCCTAATTAATACTTGACTGACTGAAAACAGACTATCGGAATTGCGTCACTGAAATTAATCTCGGATGCCAACCTCAATCAGAAACTAATTCTGAAATAATGTTTCAGTATTGTTCAATAATACCCACAGGAGTCATCAATGTAAATCAAATTATTCACAACTGTGTTGGACAAGGAATATGAGCTTATGAAATATAATTAGTCACAAATATGAACGTTTATAACATTAAATAACACTAATACGCATAAAAAGAGACTGGAAAAAAATTAGTTAAAAAAGACAGCAGGAGAAAAGCTCCTGCACGTACTAAAGAAACTAGTATGTAATTAATGCACTTTAAAGCTGCGATCAATGTTTTTAATCAATTTATTTTTTATAAAAATTCAAACTTTAAAAAAAAGAGAGAGGGAGAGAAAGAGAGAGAGAGAGAGAGAGAGAGAGAGAGAGAGAGAGAGAGAGAGAGAGAGAGAGAGAGAGAGAGAGAGAGAGTGCGTGGGAGGGTGTTCACTGTGAGGGATCCTTGGTCAGTCGTCCACATCCATCCCTTCTCGCCCCATTAGTTTATAATGAATTTAGATGTGAGAAATTTATATATACAATCCTGGATATAATTGGTGGGAAATTAAATAGTGTCAATCACATCGTCAAGTATAAAAGTTTTTAAGGTGTAGTTAAAGAGGTGCTTTGCTGATAGATATAGCCTATAAATCAGTAACCTATTAGTTTACTCTTAACGAAATCATATGACTATTGGGTTGTCACATATGAAATGTCTGATTTTTCTTTATAGAGGATTAAAGCGTTGCCTGTTGAATCCTAGCAAAATATTTACTATCTATAATAAGCACTTGTTAATCTTTGCAAACTATAGATAGAGAAGAGAGAGAGAGAGAAAAACTAGAGTTAACTAATTATGCTGAAAATGGAAACAATAGGATAAAAGTTATTAAAAAACAGAAAGGCAAGACGAGTATTAAAACGTATAGAAGGAAGGATATGACAAATGGACAGAAATCAGTACCGAAACCAGAATTTTCTTATCTTAGTTTTATTTGTACTTGGCTATTTTCTTTTTTTTTTTTTATGTGATGCGAAATGTGCAGTAGTTGATATAACTTTATCAAAAGGAATAAATAAAACGTCCCCACCAAACTTAAAAATTTTAATTGGGAGCTCACGTACATTCTTTCCAACAGATATTTTGTCTTTGCAAGAGTGATTTCCGGCATTTTAGGAGTACATAAATAAGCAGTTAACGAATGATATGTCTTGGTAGACAAGTAATATTCCAAGTGTTTGAGTGGAGTGGGAACGAGATATTAATCCGATTAAACAATTCCAAGAGAAGCAGATGCCATTCGGCGGAAGAAAAAACAAATAAATTGAAGTTCCCGTAAGAATTTATCGGTTTTTTATGTATATTTTATTTTCATTTTTTTTTTGTCTGTTTAGAAAAATAAACAAATTCATACCGGAAAGAGAGAGATGTGCGGCATTTAAATATTTTATTTTCATTTTTTTTTTGTCTGTTTAGAAAAATAAACAAATTCATACCGGAAAGAGAGAGATGTGCTTTTTTGATATAAAAACATACTGTTGCCCAACTTTATTATTAGGCTACATACACGGCGTACTAATCTGTATAACTGAAAATAAGATAATTATAATATGCCAATAATTCATGAAATTTATTACTTTGGCATAATTCAAATGCCTCAAAACATATACATTTTAATGATATTGAATGTTTTAGTTGGCTAGGAGAAATATGCATATATTTGTCAGCCCTATTCATCACCCAGTTGCTACAAGTTTGACTAGATTCAGTTTGCATGGCAGATAGAATCAAATAGAGCATATTTGTTGCACTTGCAGTGCAAAATATTTTAGAAAAAACGCAATCGTTTTCACAATGGTTCACAAATTGTATTCATCTCTGCAATAGGCTTATAACTATTTCTATTGGACACAAATAGAGAGAAATCAAATTAGCTTTCTGGGGATACGCATAACCTAAAATTCACAAACACGCTTAACAAACAAATGCAGTTAACCGGCTATTCCCCTGTGTCACAGATATAACTCAGACATTAATAGATGGGGGAATCGGTCACTAAGGACATGATGATCTACATTAGCAAAATAAAAGGGATTTCATAGCCTCCTAACCTGTGGGATAATAAATTAGCAGCTAGTTGTACAGTTGACAGACAGTTAATATTCTTTCACTAAGCCAGTTTTCTCCAAATAATATTATAAGTTGATACTGTAGGATGGGATGAAGATATAAGAAGATAATGAAACTGATTATTTTGAAATGAAGCTTCTATTGTGAAGTTATATTATATATTCACACAAATACACTCAATAGCAAAAAAAAAAAAAAAAAAAAAAAAAAACCGGACGCTCAGATTTGCTCTCATAATTTTGTTAATTGTTATGAAATGGCACAGAAAAAAATGCTTTGTGATAAATACATACCTTCCTGTCTTGAAAGAATGTGGAATTGATTTTAAAAAATAATACCTATAACTGAAATTTCGCTAATTCTACTTCTGTGTTATTTATTGAATTGTTTTAATTTCTTTTATGCCTAACAGGATTAGCGCCTTTCGTCGTAGAAGAGAGGAAAAACCCACTATTAGAAGAACATCCCTTGTGGGAAAACCTGATAAAAATAAAGAATAATATTGCAGCATGGGATCCATATTAAAGTTTATAAGAGATTTGTCGTTATATAAGGTAATTATAATAGTTTAACAATAGCCAACACAAAATAATAAATTTTGCAAAATTTATTTTAAATTTTCTATTCTTCATATTCTTTTTTTTTTAAATATATTTATAATGTTTTTATTTGTTTATTCATTTAAATTTTAATATATGTAGACAAGACATGATGAAATACCAGGACGTGAATTTTTTTAGTCATTAAATGATTTTATTTGTACATCAGACGCATCCATATATTAAAGGACATGAAAGGTAATTCATTAATTATATATGTTGTGTACTGAAATAAATATTATTTCACATTATCAATACTTAATTCGTATTTGTCGTAAATGTATTTTTTCGCATGTTTTAGGGCTTGAAAATGCGGCAATAGCCATGAAACGTTGCCCATTTTTAGAAAATCATTGTGTAATATAATTTGGTTTTTGAATAAATAATGTTGGGAGATTCAATTGCTTTTATAAAACACCTTATGAAGAATAAAGTTTTTTAAAAATGTGTTAATTTTTTTTTTTATTTTATAATTTTTTGTTATTGATTAATAAAAATTATGCATTTATAGCAGATTTTGTGTAAAGAACATATAAATAAACCATTGATTGTAATGGAAACGATGTAACGAAAAATAGACGTTGCCAGCTGGATTCTACACAGGTTAAAAGTTAAATGCATTATTAAAATTTAACGAAAGATTCTTCTTTTCTTTTCTTTTATTAACAGAAATTTACAACTGTATTAGTAAATACATCTATTAAATAGTCGTATACAATGAAGGTAATGACATGTCGCGTAACTACCCTTTGGTAGTACTCTTATGAAACATCAACAATAGAAGAATATCCCGAGGCCATCTTCTTTACTGACGCCCCGGAGGATTGCCAGGAATGAAATAAGAAGCATGTTGTGAAAGTGGGGTGAGTAGTTTATTATGAAAGGAAAGGTATCTGATTTGTGCCAATGAGACTTATGGGATATTAGGGCCATTGTAAATCAGTTCACTTGTGACAAAGTAAGAATCAACAAGAATTTACGAAGAATTTTGGATTGGAGTGATTGAATGTGGGAAGAACTTGATAGTTTGGTGATTCTCCATAGCTCTTTACCGTAAATCCAAATAGATCTGATAATCGTCGTATAGATAAGTATCTTTAACAAAAGTTTAAATAATAAACTTGAAACTTAAATACGTTGTTCGACAGTTGTTTAAAATAATATCGCCCATAATTGTTTTAAATCGAGTTCTGTGGATATGGATTGTCCAAGGTGCTGACATAATAAACGAAATCGTGACAATACACCAACTAATCAGAACTGAAGCAATAGGTTTTTACAATATTTTACAGTGGTGTTAAAAAAATAATACTATCCAAAACACTTTCTAACCTTTTTTTTTTTTTCATTTGTAGTGAATTTTACTGTATACAATTTCAACTAAATTGTGTAATTATAAGCACAAAAACATTATTTATCATATATACTTTTAATGAATAAAATACAGCCCTATGTAAATTATAATGAGTGCATGTATCGCACTGAATATTTTTGAAGGAAAAGTATAAAAACTGAAATATTGTAATGCCGCTGAAAGTTTTAGTTTCAGTTCTTTCGCTAGTAAGCTTCGCTTCCACCCTTAACATAACGAGGGTGGTCTAAAAAGTTTCCAACCTCAACGTGAAGATAAACAATACAACAATTATAAATAAAGGCAGAGAGAAACGCCGATTACTATTTGGACGGGTTACAGAGATGGAAGCTTCGCTGGGAGAAGTGAGTAGATTTACAAGGAGAAAATGTTGAAAAATGTATATATATCTTTGTTAGATCCGAAACTTTTCAGACCAACTTTATTTTCTTCTTTTCAAGTATTTTTGTTACAGTTAATTCCATGTATTTTATTTATAACATCAATTTTATATGTATATTAATGAAGCATTCCAAGAAGGATCAGAAAACCCGCAACTGTGATTACAGAACGCACTCAAGGAATAGGGGATAAGGACATGAGGGAGCATATCGTATTCAGTAGCTGAAGTAATTTGGAGGCTGGGGCCTTAGAGGAACGAGCTTCAATGGCGAAGGGCTGCCCTTTTGATTAAGATCTTCCTAATATGTTCCTGATACCCCCCCCCCTCTACCCTCAACCCTTTCCCCCACTCTTCACAATCGGATCTGCGGTTTATATAGACCTTCGCCACTGAAGCATCGGGTGGGGATTTGTAAAATAATATGGATAATCTACAGCCAAAAGGAAATCTTTAAGCAGCCTGATTTTATTTTTTTAATGTTTTTTTATTAACAGAAATTTATTACAAAGCACATCTAATGTATATGCGATATACAAAGCAAAATAATGACATGATAAAAACTTGTAGAGGAACTATCCATTCAAGGCCCTCTAATGAAATTTCTACAATAGAAGAAGATCCGGTGGCCATCTTCTTTTCAGATAACTCGGAGGATTGCCAGGATTGGAATAGGAAGTAAGTTGTAAAACAAGGGGTTGAGTATTAAGTTTACAATGAAAGGTTGTTATCTGCATCGAGCCAAACCTGATAAAAATGGCTCTAATTACTGTCAAGTAAATTATTTTTTTTTAATTGGTTGCGATATTTGAACGCTCGTCTTCAATATTGGAGTAGTCGAAAACGAAGGGCAGTTTGTTGCCTTTCAAGTCTTTTATGAGGATTCCAAGTAAGTAGTTGGACCAGAGGGAGTCGTCTGTAGTGGATCTATTCAACGGGGATCAGTGGAATATAGCAATCAAAATAATACATGTACAGAAACAAGAGAGGAAAAATATTATAAAATCAACTATATAAAAAGATATAATGAAGAGTGCAATGGTACCATAACTGTTTGAAAAAAGTCTCAACGGTACTGCATTAGCGGAAGAAATAATGTTTTTCAGGAGTATAAGTTGAACAATATTTGAATAGCTATATATTATATGTGTGGAAAGTTATTACAATAACATGTCAATACTTTTGAATATAGTTCTCTAAACTACTTTTTTTTTTTTTAGATGACCTGGAGAATGATCGGGAACCGAGTGGCTGGTTTAGGTCAAATCTACAACATATGGGGCAACATATTGTTTTGAAATATGCTAAGTATGTTCAAGATGAAAATGAATTATGTTATTTGTAACATAATAAAGAAAATTGAGGATTTTACGAAGAATCTTGGATTGTAAGGATTGGATTCCTATGTCCAAAGGGGCCTAATTACTGTCATGTAAATAAGTATTTTGTAATTTATTCGAAGCTTTAAATGTTTGTCAACTAAATGTTAGAGTTACTTGTCGTTTCAGTCTTGTATGTGAATTCGAAATAAGAAGTTTGTCCAGATGAAATCCTAGGTAGCGAGTCTATTCAATGGGGATAAATGAGACTTTATTAAAGGACACTACATGGCAGGAGGTCGTAAGTCTATGACAATTGGTAACTGCTTTTTATTAAGATTTGTAAAATAATTTTAATCTCAAAAAGCGGAGAGTTTCCAAATGCTGACTAAGAATTTTTGCCGTTTCTGAAGGCGATTATTTTATTGAAAACATGAATTTTTTAAGTAGGCAAACTTTAAATTCGAGCCCTTTCAACCCTAACTTAAAGTTGTTATTTTTTGCCATATCATGCGTCGCGACATAAGATAAATTTTCCCCTCAAGGCTACCATGATTACCTATGAGAGGACCTTTTCACACCGCCTAAAATCTCTGTTAAAAAATGTCTCTTCCTCTAATAAAAATAATATTGATAAACAATAACGATATTAAAAATAATACAAAATTAATAAATTTAATTTCAAGCCACTACAAGATCCCACAGTTAAAAAAGTTGAGTTGCTGGTTCTCAAGAATGATGGTCAAAACATAAAGTCTTTAGTTGTGCCTTTAAAAAAAGCTATAATCTACAAAGTTTGTAAAACTTTTATTACTTGTCGCCTATCTTTCTTAATAAGAAGTTTTAATGGATTTTCCTTTTTTTTTTTTTTTTTTTTTTTTTTCTTGTGTCCTTATTATTTCTCTAGGTTTCATGCGTTTATTTTAAAATAAAGAAAATATAAAATAAATATTAACTAGTTAAAATAAAATCCGTTAAAAAAAAAATATTAATTTACTAGCACAGGCATTAATTATTTCAAATTAATAAAATTTGTAATAAATGTTTTTTTGTTTTTTTTATTATATCTTTATTTTTAGTGATTTGGTACTTTTGAATAGTATATAGTATATAGTATATATAGTTTTCTACCTATACCATTTTTCAGTAGTTCTTTTAAACTAAATCATAGATATAATTAAAAACCCAAAATTAGTCATCTATTAAAGCAAAAACTATATTCTAATATTCAATTTGATTTCCTTTTAATGTTTTTTTTTTTTTTTCGTTTTTATATTTTCTGTTGGAGTTAGCTTATAGAATAAAAAAAATATGCTAGCAGTTAGAAGCGTATAATTAGGGAAGTATGGATACCAATCCTCGATTCTACCAATTTTCGAGAAGAGACGTGGTACTGAGAATGGTATCAAATTATGTAATAGATATACCTTAATCATTGTATGTAATAATAAATTAGGAGGACAGAGACAAATTTCGGAGAGCAGTCAACAAAATCAAATTTCCGGAAATGGTTAAGACACAAATTGGTAAACGGTGGTCTGATGAAAGGAGAAAACATCAGGCAGAGGTGATGAAGAAATATTTGAAAGAAAGAAAGAGGAAAGAGAAACAAAAATAGTCTACTAAAAAATAAAATTGTTGTGAATTTAAAATAATCCGTTTAAATTTTAAACATATATTATAAAACCCCGGAGCAACTCCCATTGGCGGGGAAGCACTTACCAGCAATCTTTTCGGTTGGCTGCATTTAAATTGGATCACATGATTGTTCCCTCTCAAATCTACAAAGGTTATCTCAACACCAGCTTTGCATATTCTGGTTTATTGTCTTCACAATAGTAACACAAACCATAGTTACTCGCTTTGTATGCATGTAACAGATAAAATATGATTAAGAAAAAATTCTGTTTACAAACCATTTTGATCCTGTGCAGCTATCTATAATACCCTTAATCACTTATTTCTCGAGACCACGACAAAGTAAATATGGACCGCTTAGCTGGTAATCGAACAAATTTCCATAACGGGCAGTCTGAAACTTTCGTCCTAACACGCTTGGCCATCGTTGGCCCCAACCTGTTTATTATTTGATTGGTAAACTGAACAATGAGGTAATAATTATTATTGATTTCCGTGAAATATCCACGCCAGCAAGCTTAATGTGTATGTTTTATTAAAATATGACGAATTTTGTGTGTGCCGTGGGTATTTCCGAGATTTAATCAAAATATTTTATATATGAGGTCAGATAGTAAATTTAACCAGGGTTTTCACCGTGCTGGCATAAGGGTTTCACGACACTTGATACGAATTTCATACATAAAGTCTGATAGTAAACTTAAACAGCTTTCAGATGAAAAAAAAAATAAAATTGTGTATTAGACAAATAGTTTCAGAATTATAGCGAGAAATGTGCCGAAAAAAACGTGGGTTTCACTACAGTTCGGGGTTCTTATTGTGCTGGCATGTGGGTTTTATGATACTTAATTTAAATTCCATACATAAAGTTTGATTGTAAATTTAACCAGATTTCAGATTAAAAAAATGTGTACCGGACAAATAGTTTCAGAATTATAGGTTGAAATGTGCCGAAAAAAAAGTGGATTTAATAACAGTTGGAAGTTTACACCGTGCTGGCATAAGGGCTTTACAATACTTGGTCTAAATTTCATACGAAAAGTCTGACAGTAAATTTAAACAGCTTTCAGATGAAAAAAAAAATAAAATTGTGTATTAGACAAATAGTTTCAGAATTATAGCGAGAAATGTGCCGAAAAAAACGTGGGTTACACAAAAGTTCGGGGTTCTCATTGTGCTGGCATGTGGGTTTTATGATACTTAATTTAAATTTCATACATAAAGTTTGATTGTAAATTTAACCAGATTTCAGATTAAAAAACTGTGTATCGGAGAATTAGTTTCAGAATTATAGGTTGAAATGTGCCGAAAAAAAGTGGATTTAATTACAGTTGGGAGTTTACACCGTGCTGGCATAAGGGCTTTACAATACTTGGTCTGAATTTTATACATAACGTCTGATTTTAAATTTAAACAGCTTTGAGATGAAAAAAAATTGTGTATTGGACAAATAGTTTCTGAATAATAGCGAGAAATGTTCCGAAAAAAACTGGATTTCACAACAATAGGGGGATCTCACCGTGCTGGCATGATGGTTTTACGATACTTGACCCGAATTTCATACATAACAACTGATAGTAAATTTAACCAGCTTTAAAATTTAAAAAAAAAATTTGGATCGCACAGACAGTTTCGGAGATATAGCCAAAAGAGTACAGACAATTCTTTTTTTGCGGAGAAGTGCAATTTAGCAAAAATTACTATTTTTCGGAGTGCTGTATCTCTATATCTCCACAACCAGTTGATCTGCAGAGCTGCGATTAGGTTTGAATTTTCACAAATTTAGTGCTCTTTAAAGTAGTAAAATTAATATAATATAATAAAGTTATAATTTATTATATATTAATTTAATATAACACAATATAGTAAAATTTAAGGTTATATCAATTAAATTTACATATTTTACATGATGTAAGCGAAAAAAATGATAATAGTACTATAATTTCGCAGTTTTCCAAGATGGCGGCCATAGCACAACATGCACAAGAAGTCTGCGCATGCATCACTATCCTGTCATATAAAACAACCCATGTATATGTCAGATACATGGTGTGTATTGGAGTGCTAAACGGTATAAGTTTGACTCATAGCAGTAAATGTATAAATATTGCGAATTTTTTATACATTTCTATCAAATTCTTGATGGCGTTCCACAAAACTATACATTAATTAAAACAGATACCGACGACAAGAGGACAAGGCAACTGTAATTAATTAATGAATTGCGAAGCGGTGGGACTGCCCCTAGAGCGGAGGCACTCCAGCAAGGTCCAGAACCACCGACCACCTCCTTCTCCCCCCACTCCTCCCGGGCTAATGCCTACCTGTAATTAATCTCCCTTCGGTTTTTCCTTAACCCCCGCCGGCTCATTAGTTACTGTCAGCTCGTAGCGAGCTAAGTTACTGTCTAACAACCGTTCCTCGCCTTATTAGGGCTTTCCAATTATATTGCCACTGGGCTTGATCGATAAAATTATTTATAGAAGGATTGCTATAAAGTTAGTGAATTCTCAGTTTATTAATATTTTGTGATATCATAATTTATATAGTTTTGTTTTTATTTGACTATTGTTTTCATTCGTTCGTTATTTTTCAAATAATTTACACTTTCTTGTCAAAAAATACCATCCTTTGAAGTGGAAGGGATTTTATATTAGAGAAAATGATTCCTTCGTACTATTTTAAATGCTCCATATTATGTCTCCAACAAAACCTTCCACCATAATGATCTCAATATACCTTTAGTCCTTCACCTGACACCTCTTAAATTCTTCAAACTCTATCAAAATCTTTCCAATTATCCCAACCCTTAGCACATTCATTATCCAGCTCCACACATCCTGATAACCCCCCTTACAGACTAAAACGGCAGTGGCCCCGAGATCTTTGGTAAAATTTATTTATTTTGGAGTTCTGTTATCTTTCTATTCTTTTCTGTTATCTTTTTATTTGTTTTTTTTTATATATATTTTTTATTTATTTATTTTTTCTCATTGTACATAATGTATGAATGTAATCATATGCTATCTAGATTGCCTATTGCCCACATTTCAGGCAGATTGTAATAATTACTCAATAAAGGTTTTAAAAAAACTGTCAGAAGATGAGAGTTCAATTCATACCAGTTGGTCAGAATGAAATCATTTAAGTAAATATTGAAAAGTTTATGACAAAACCTTGGAGATAACACTTAAATATTGAAAGGGATAGCTTGGGATGTGAATATGAAATCCGTATATAGTAGGGTGAACCATTTATTGACACCCTTAAGGAAATATTCATACTAAAATTAAAGAAAGAATAGTCCAATAAAGTTGAAATTTGAAATTTGCTGTTTTTTTCCTTACTGACTACATTTTATGCTAAGCCAGAAAATTCACAACAACCATTATTCCCGGAATGTATTTTATACCCTGTGTTTGCCATCGCCAAACATATTAGCTTCGTTGGTATGCACAGTTTTTGCATGGTATTGTAAAGCTCTTTCCTAACCACTGTATCGTACACCACCTTAAATTCAATGAAAAGCATACACATTTAGTTATTGTACTGCTTCATTTTTTCCAGTCTGTCTAAGAGTGAATATTTGATCAAACGTACATCGATTTGTCCTAAATCCACCTTGGTAGTCCCCGAGCAGTCTCTCCGCATACGAAGGCATGGTGCGATTATATAGAGCTATATAATTGGAATTATAATTCTGTTTTATATAATCGCTTATATGCGATACCTAATGTTTTAGGTTGAGAAGTAGTTTATTTAAAATAAATTATTTAAATTTATTTAAAACCCATGTCACATATATGATTAAAGTCATGATGGACTTCTTTGAACAAGACTAAAAGGCTAGCCCATCCTACCCGGATGGTCTCTGTCAAAAGAAGCCGAACCGATGCTGGTAGTGGGTTGCTCTGTTTTTATATCCCACATCGGCTAATGGGGTTTAGTCATTAGTTATTTAGTCAGGGTTTTCTCTGCTTTTATCCTAGGACTGCGTCAAATGTTGGTCTATTTTACGTAAGTCCTTCCGCCCCGAGCTCAATCTCTTAGCACCTTAACTTCAAGAATAATTTATTCTTATAATTATTATAAGTTAATTTTAACCAAATAAAATAATAGTCCATACACAATTTTGAATAAACGAAACAGTTTGACTCAATTAGATACAATGATAAAACTATTACTAGTAAAAAAGCAATAGGAAAACAATGAAGAGGGCGTTTTGAAACCAAAAAAAGATAATGTATCTTTTTCAATTAGAGTTATTAGTTTAGAGTTATTGGTTGTCTAATTAGGGTTTCTATCAGAAAACGTAATATATTATATTATCTATTTAAAACAGATCAGAGATAAAAAAAAATCGTTAAAAATAGCAATAAAAATAATTATCAATAATTTCATAATTACCTGTGAAATATGATATAAATCACACTAAATGTGTTGATAATTCAATTAACATCAGCAAGACTCACCTGAAAAAGAAAAAAATAATATTAATAAATTATTTTTAAAATCTAATTAAAAAATTAAATAGATATTAGAAAATTAATTTTTTAAATTATAAGATATTAAAACTTCAATACCTTTGTGAAACATATTACTTGACCCGAGAAAGGTTTACAAAATACCACAGAAATATTTTCTTCTTTGCTATGGTTTTATGAAATGCTCTCCATGGATTCCTCGGATAACTCAGAAAGAAGAGAAATTGTTTAGATTATTTAGAAATAAAACAGTAAAAATTCGAATAAATTTCAATTTCGCTCTTAAATGGTTGCCTTGCTTTACAATACACACATGCGAATATTTTTTTTTTTTTAACATTTATTATTATATTCATGATATTTGGGCAATAGGTAATTTAGGTGACTTCATACATTGACACATTATGTACAATAAAAGAAAGAATAAACAATAATTAAAAAGGAAATAAAAAATTGAAAACTGTAATCAAATTTCCGATCCGAGCAACACCGACAGATCTAGGGATGAACGAAATTTTTAGTATGAAAAATCTTAAACCAAAAAGATATATTCCAGCCAAATAAGATCCATGGCAAAAGAATCAGAAAAAACTATTTAATTTAACATGGATTCTCGAGCAGGCTGTTTATAATTTTCGGTATAAAATTCGCGCTTTCAAGAACATGATATTTTTCATTGTTACACTTAAACATATTGTATGTATCATATTGTATCATATATTCTGTATATTTAGAAAATATATTCATTTTTTTGTATTAATGTGTAAGATCGGAATCATTAACATATCTCTTAGTGCCCTTGACTGAAGATATTTTGTCCTATAAAAGTGTTTTTTTTTTACATAAATAAGAAAAAAATAAAATAAAAAATGTTCATAGAAGTTTATTCTTTTTGTTCATAATGTAAGATTTGAATCATTTTTATCTCAACTACTCACTGCCGGAAGTAGATGGTAATATTTCGCGAAAAACAATATTCAAATTTTTCTATGTCAAATATAGTAATTAAAAAATATTACTGAATAATCAGGAAGTAACGTTATACTATGATATAGATACGTTTGCTAATAGTAAGAAATACTGTCACATCCAAAATTGTTAGCAATAAAACCAAACCAAATTAGCAAAGAACCAAACCGCTGTATCAGATTCCTTAATTTTGCCCGAAAATTTCGAAATATTGTTTCATATATATATATATATATATATATATATATATATATATCACAATATATATATTATACAATTTCATACATACATATAAACAGGTTTAGGAGACAACAGGGTGAGAGAAAGTTAGGTAGTAATTTCAGGACTCTAGGGTCGGTAAGTGAATAAGGTGGCCGTGTGTTTCGTCGCAGATAAGCACCTCTCAGCCAAAGCCGCCTGGGAACAGAAGGCTTATGAAACCAACTAATATTTATTTAATATATGTTAAAATACAACGCTCATATTTTATTTTCTTTTTGACACGGGGATATGGGAAAATGTTTGTTTTTCAGTATAAAGACAAAAAAATCCTGTGAATCTTATTTTTTATATTTTCAATAAAGGGCATCTTTTTTTTAATAATATAAATTATAAATTTTGATTTCACTCTTAAATGGTTGCCTTGCTTTACAATACACATAAAGAAAAAAAAATATTAAAAAGATAAAAACCTAATTAAAACCTCTATGAAATTTCCTTCCCCAGGCTAAGAAAAATGTTAGGAATAGAAAGAAGAATACTAAGAAGAATTTACGGCCCAAAGAAGACACAAGAAGGCTATAGGTTGAGACCTAATAAGGAAATATACAAAGAAATAAAATATTTGGAAACTGACATAAGAATAAGAAGATTAGGGTTCTATCGGCTTATGGTGATGATGGACCCAAACAGATTAAATAGAGAAATCTTATAAAATGAGAGGATACAAGATTGCCGGAGGATATATCAAACAGATGAAGGAAGAAACTAAGAGACAGAAAATAACAGACCAAGACAGTTTCGATAGGGATTACTATAGGAAAAGAACTTAAGGTCCTTGTGGGAGACAGAGATGCGAGAAAAGGAATAGCGTGGACCGAGGAAAGAAGGAAGAAGCAAAGAAACAAGACCATTCCGTGAAAAAAAAATATATATATAAATTTTAGGGCAAACTAAAAAAAAAATATACTTCAAAGCACATAAAAAAATTAATAATATAGTGATATTTGATAAAGTTGAAAGTATTCTATATAAATTTAATAAGTTGATAAATTAAATATTATATTAATTTCAGATAATGCATACATTAAAATTAATTGGATCAGCGACCGACGATGGTTGCTACAATAATCAATCTCAAACCTGAAAAATTATTTAAAAATGCATTTTAATGTTAATAAGACACTTACTTTTTTTTTCTATTAAATTTACAAATGTATACAATATGAAAATATAATAAATCAAGTAAATGGGATGATAATACTAATAATGAC
The DNA here is from genome assembly GCA_003667255.2 of Euschistus heros. Taxonomy (NCBI): domain Eukaryota; kingdom Metazoa; phylum Arthropoda; class Insecta; order Hemiptera; family Pentatomidae; genus Euschistus; species Euschistus heros. The sequence goes on along the minus strand of RCWM02000329.1, from coordinate 650,778 downwards.
ACGTCAATTGTTTTTTAAAGCAACTACCCATTGGTAGCACTTCTAAATAATGAAATAATGAAAGGTTCTAAATAATGAAGTACTACATCAGAAGGTCCCGATGCCATCTTCTATTCAGGAACATCGGAGGCTTATCTGGAATGGAATGAGAAGCAAGTTGTGATACTTATGGATTTAAATGGTAGTGTAGTTTTAATCAAAATTTAATCATAGTTATTTGGAAACAAATACCCTGGAATCTATCACCCAACTTGATAATTGTTAAATCTTCCAGTAATTTATTTAGTGAATTAATGATTATTTGACTGAAAGACTTGATCATTATTAAATTACGTGATTGAATCCAGGAAATTAATTGTCAAATAGCTATGATTAAATTTATAAAAAAAATAAATTCTGATATTTGATGTAAATATGTATATTTAAATTTTTACCATATTATTTAGATATGGGTGTATAGATGTTGCTGGAAAATATCTCGGATATTGATTTTTACTACTGGAATAAACAATACATCAGTAGAGTTTTAAAATATTTCATCTACCTAATTCCTTTATTTAATTTTATGTTTAGTAATGCTAAATGACAAATGCATTTTTTATTTATTTTTTTTTATTTTTTGTGACAGGCCTGGATACATCGATTTCTACATAACTAATTAAAAATTTTGAGGGATGAAAAGACAAGATGTAATTAATAAAACAAACAAATATACTATTCAATTTTGTTATACATGAAGATTTGTTTATTTTCATGTAATAATTTTAGATCTTAGCCGCTCAGTAAAAAAAACTAATAATCTTAATCGATTTATAATACATAAATTAAAAAACTCGAGCTAGAAAAGGTCTTTGTTCCTATTTTATTGACAGTACCTTCAATAAAATCTTATTCGAATTTTTATTTTCTCATTTAATCTATGCCCGATTTGTTCTTGGTCGTTATTCATCTTATTATGATTAGCATTCATGGTTAGGTGTCATCATGTACATGGAGTATTCAGCTGACAATTCAACACATCCTAGCCCTATCATTATGAAGGTATGCGGATGAAACATAGACCATCTTTTTGTTTCATTCCAGTCACTCCAATCTCGCATACCTTCAAGAAGAGTGTCATATCCTTAAAAGGTCTATTCAAATCCCTTTCAACGTTCGTCGTAAACTTGCGGTTTTCTGTTTCACTGAATCCTTTGATTATATTCCACTGATTTCTACAGCACCGATCCTCAAGATACGACTTCATCTTTGGTAAAACTCTAACACTTGGAATCCATAATAATAGACTATCTTTTTCTAAAACTTCAACAATTACGATAATGAAAGGTATTTGGAGGTAAGTATTTTTTTTTTAATCTTTTATTAATTGAAATTTACAACTGTATTAGAAAATACATCCAGTAAATGTGCTGTATACAATACAATATGATAACATGATTAAGTCTTGTAGAGAAACTACCCATTGGTAGTACTCTAATGAAATTTACAAAAGAAGAAGATCCCGAGGCCATCTTCTTTTCAGGCGCCTCGGAGGATTCCCAGGAATGGAATGGGAAGCAAGTTGTGCAACAAGTGGATTTGGATGCGGAGTAAGTTTATTATGAAAGGAGAGGTATCTGGTTCGAGCCAAATCAGCGACATAAGGGATATTAAGGTCATTGTGGATTACTTCATTTGTGACAAAGTAAGGAGCATTAAGGATTTTTCGAAGGATTTTGGATTGGAGTGATTGGATGCGGGAAGAATTCGATGGTTTGGTGGATCCCCATAACTCTATACCGTATGTCCAAATAGGTCTGATAATCGTCATATAGATTAGTTTCTTATAGTGAATCGGGAGGTTTGAACGTTTGTCAAGTAAGTGTTGTAGCAGTCGAAATCGACGTGCAGCTTCTTGTCTTTTCAATCTAGTATGAGGGTTCCAGGTAAGTCTCTTGTCCAGATGAAATCCAAGGTATCGTATTTGTTCCACATTATTTAGCGGTACACTATTAAAGGATACAGGAGGACAGGATGAGGTAGGTTTTCGACGGAGGGTAAAGGTTATTTGTTGGGATTTGCTAGGATTTATCTTAACTCTCCAGTTATGACACCATTCTTCAAGAGAAGTGATGTGTGACTGGAGTGTCTGGGATGCAGCAAATGGATCTTCATTGACTGATAACACGCTGGTGTCATCAGCATAGGTTGTGAGGATAGTGTTAGGATGTGTTGGGATATCAGCTGTATACACTGTATAAAGGATGGGACCCAGGATACTACCTTGAGGAATACCAGCGGTCTGGGGAAAGATAGATGAGTATTTAGAATTGTGATTAACTCTAAATACTCTATCAGAAAGGTAGGAACGGAGGATGAGGAAATATGTAGATGGAAGGAATTGGCGAAGTTTATAAAGCAGTCCTGAATGCCATACCCGATCAAAGGCCTGTTCAACATCTAGAAAGGCACCCGTGCAATACATCTTGCGCTCCAATGCAGATGAGATAACATCCACCACACGATGGCACTGCTGGGTTGTGGAGTGAAACTGACGAAATCCAAACTGATGGTCAGGAATAATGTGATTGGAATCGAGGAAGGGATAAAGGCGTTTCAAAAGGAGCTTTTCAAGGATTTTTCCCATGATAGGTAGGAGAGAGATAGGTCTGTATGAGGAAGGATTTTCTGGTGGTTTTTTTAGGTTTTGGAATCATTTTAATAATTGATAATTTCCAGGAATCGGGAAAATATGTAGTACGGAGGATAGCGTTATAAATATAAGTTAGGAGTAATACTGCTTTCTTTGGAAGACATTTGAGGATTCTTGAGGTAATAAGGTCATGTCCAGGAGCTTTGTTGGAGGGCAATCTACGGATTATGGATATTATATCTGATGGGTGGAAGGCTTTAGGGGGAAGGGTCATTTGGAGAGGAATAGTCAGTTCTGCTTCAATACGTTCTACATGGTTAGGATTTAGGATGTCAGGATGAGGTTTAAAAGTGTTATGTAATTGTTCACCAAATACCTGCGATTTTTCTGAATCAGATTTGGTCCAGGTTTGAGCTGGAGTGAGGAGAGGATGATTGAAGGTTTTGAATTTTAAAAGTTTTTTGGTCGTGGTCCATAATGATTTGTCGGAAACAGATAGTTGTTCAGTTTGTTTCTGTAAATTTTCAAATTTTAGTTTTTTAAGTTCTGTTTTAAGTTTGTTGGTTAATTTGGTATAATTGGTTTTGTCAGATGGGTATCGAGTTCTATGCCATTTGGCTCTAGCTCGTCGTTTTTCGACTAGTAAGACCCGAATATATTGAGGTAAGACCATGCCTTCTGAGCGTATTATTCTATTTTTTAAGGTATTTTCTGCTATGCTGGTTTGTATTGATTTAGTAAGGTGTTCTATTGCCGTGTCTATTTGTTGAGATGTTTTTAGAGGAGTTTTTAAGTCTATATGGTTTTCTAAAGTCGACCGGAATTTGTCCCAGTCTACTCGTCCAGTTATTAAGGATGGAGGAGAAGGTTTGATAATAGGAGTAGAATGTAATGTAAGCAAAACTGGGCTATGATCAGAGGAAAGGTCATCTACGGAATCTATTGTAGTTTGGGAAGTAGGTATTTGAGAGGTGACGAATATGTCGAGAATATCTGGGCGTTTTTTAAGGGATGTAGGCCAGTAGGTAGGATTGTTAGGTGAAAGGATAGGGTAATTGTTTAAGGATGATACACGGGAAAGTACACTACCTCGGGAATTGGATGTTCTACAGCCCCATCGCTGGTGTTTAGCGTTGTAATCCCCACCTGCAATGAAGCGCCGCCCAAAGGATTGGAATAAGGAAAGCAGAATATTATGGGAAAGGCTATTTCCTGGAGGACAATATACAGCTGAAAGAGTAAGGTTAAATGGAAGAGAGGATAGGATCAGTGCGGTAGACTGAATGGTGTCAGTTGGAGAGGAAGGAATCAGGGTGTGGGTTAGTGATCTATGGATTAGGATACAAGTACCACCATGGGCTGTTTTGTCGGGGTGGTCAGATCTGTAAGTGATATAGTCTTTGATGTGGAAATAAGAAGTAGGCGTCAAGTGGGTCTCGGTAATTAGGGCAACGTGAATGTTATTGTCGTGTAAGAATATGTCTAGTTCATTTCTGTGATTGAGCAAACCATTTGCGTTCCATAAAAGAACTGCCAAGGAGTTTTGGATCATCGAGGAACAGTAGACGTGATTTCTGTCAGGGCTCTTGTGAGAAGGGTAATTAAAGGTCTGATGGTTTCTTGGAGTTCACGGAGGAAGGAGGAGAGAATCGATGAAATATCACCAAAACCTTGGGAGGAAATAGGATAGGATTCTGATATTTGAGGCGGAAGGTTAAGCTGTCTTGACGACGGTAACTGGAATGGGATTCGGCTTGGATTTTGTTGAGGTGTGATTTGCTCATAAGTTTGTAGTGGAGTCTTGGTCTGTTGGTTTACTTGTTGTGGAGTCTGTTGGGTTGTTGATGGGGAAAAGTTGGTTATTTTAGGAGGTCGGGATGGAAGGGAGGATTGAGACGCCTGATTCTGTGGCCGTCGATTTCTTCGTTCAACCGTCGTGAATTCATGAGTTGGTTGATGAAGTTGAGATGACACCGCTGCTGAGGTTGATGGCTGGGGTTCTGCAAGTTGAACGGCTGGAGTGATGGGTTGTTGATTCAGAGGTTGTTGGGCTTTTGATGTTGATGGCAGTGGAGGAAAGTGTCTAGAAAAATTGTTGACTGAAATATTCTGTTGATTCTGGATGGAAGTTACTATTGTTTCGGATGTTTCAGGAACAGGATTTCTATTTGTGGTGGAGTTGGAGGCTCTTTGCTTCTGCCTGTATTTGTATACCTGGCAGCCCTTATAGTTAGCAGGGTGACTCTCACCACAGAGGACACACAAGGCTGGCGTATCTCTTGTTTTTAAGCATGTTGCTGTTAAATGTGGCCCTGCACATTTAACACATCTTGCCTGACGATTACAATACGTTTTCGTGTGGCCTAAGTTTTGACATCTAGTACATTGTACAATCTCTTTTTTAACTCGAGGTGCTTCAAATTTTACCACGGAGTACACCAGTCTTTTGATGTTGAAAACCTCCACATTGTTATCTGCTGGCTCCAGATCCACAAAGAACAATGGGAGTGGGCGTTTTTCAGTGCGGTGGAGTACGTTGGATACATGCCTGACGCTATGGCCTAGCTGCTCCAGGTCTCTTTTGATGAAATCAGGAGGCACTGATTGGTGAAGTCCCCGAAGTACTACCCTGTAGGCCTTGTCTTCTTTTAATTGATAGCAATGGAACTGAATGTTTTGAGTTTTTAAGTGGGCTACCAATGATTTATAGTGGTCTTTTGTCTCGGTGTTTATTTTTATGTCGTGGTATCTGGATTGACATTGGAAGTTTGTTTGACCAATTAATTCTGAAATCTGTTGACAAAATTGGATGTAGTTATCTACGCCCGTAACGTAGATAGGAGGTGGCTTTATATCGGTTTGAGGTTTTGGTGGTTGTTGTACTGAGCTTTCTGAAGGCATGTTAGACAATGGCTGAAATCTGTTTGCTATTTCTATGGGTGTAACTGATGTGATGACAGCTTTACTGCGTGTTTGTGGTGGAGTGGGAGGTTGATTCGTTTTTTTTTTTTTTCCTTTTGTTTCTTTTTCTTCTTTTTTTTGTCCGGAGAGTTCCCAGGGGGCTCAAGAGCAGTATTTCTTTGTCTTTTTGACAAAGTTCTACCCTTAAGGAACTTCGAGTCCGATTCGCTGAAGTCGGAACACGGCATTTCTTCATCGGAGTCAAAGCAGGATGATTTTTCATACTCCATGGTATAAATAATTATTTTTGCTAATAGTTATTAAACAAGAATATTATTTAAAGAGAGAAAAAATAATTAAAAACAATGTACATATATAAATAAAAACACATCTATAAAATAAAATTAAAAAAAAAAAAAAAAAAAAAAAAAAAAAAAAAAAAAAAAAAAAAAAAAAAAAAAAAAAAAAAAAAATCTTTAACGAGCTACGAACTCGGGTGCTCTGGAATAGGAGCCGAGCGCTCTACTGACTACGCCACCTAGGATGTTAGTTTCAGGTAGGCCTAAGTAAGTGATAGCCAGTCACAGCCGTCTGCAGGTCGAAACTCTACCTACGTCGTGCCCAACTATCCCCTCACACACCTAATGTCCACCTTTATAAATTAGTTTCTAGGGACTCACCTAGCCGGAAAACTTCACTAATTGTTCAATTATGTATATACACAATATTTGCAAAGAGCCAAGCTGATACGTGAGCTAATACCACTGGTATTACTTGAGTAAACAGGGAGCTGTTTTAGTTAGCTGCATAGCAGTAGCGGCCATGTTCCTCACTAGGTAAGTATTTAAACTATTAAGTGTTTCTAAACCATTGAATTTCACCAAAGCGTACAATCTAAAAATCCTCATTGCTTTGACATCTATGTGATGATTTGGTCCAATCAGATACTTATCCTTTTATAATAAACTACTTTTCTACACAAATCTACTCTGTTTCGACAAATCATTTATGCATTTTCGATCATTTATGTGAAATATATCATATTAAAGTTACAAATTTTTATAAATGAACAAACGAGATAGTTAACCTACAATATTATTTCTAAAGATTTAATTAATTTTGACATTTCAAAAAAAAAAAAAACTTTTAAAACAAATATTAAAACAAATATGGATAAAGATAAAAAAAAAAAAACATTATTTGGCTTCAATATTTATTGAGCTAAAAATAACTCTTAAATAACATTCCTAATGCACTATAAATCTTATCCATTTTTAGAGCTAATGTTCTTCCATAGTTTCAACATTTATATATATATATATATATATATATATATATATATATATATATATATATATATATATATATATATGGTTTTTTTTCTCTCTACCTTACCTTAAAACCTAAAATATAATCAAATTTTAAAAAAACAATCTTTGAATAATTGTTGTCAACGTCATACAATGTTTGCTAGCGTCAGATAATATAATCATATAATTATAAAAATTATTAATTAAAGAAGTAACGTAGATTCATCATTTTAAAATTTCATAGTGCCAGCTCACCAAATATTTTAACAGAGTATATACCAAACGGAATAGGAAATAAGACTGCTGCTTGAGGTAACCCAAGAGTTAGCTTAACTTGACTTAACCGCGTTGTTTTACTCTCAATTTCAAAGAACCTCGAGTTTAATATTGAATATAATTTTTCCGGAGATTCAAGATCCAATTATTGGCCGACTTGATCGGACTACAAAAAATATGTTATTGTTATACTATACAATATATCAATTACTAAGGAGAAATTAATATTAAGGTGTAATTACAAAAGCAATAATTCTCCCTTATTTATTTATTAAAAATCATATGATGTTACATGATTGTCCAATAATAATATTATTTCATTATTTGTGACGTTTCATAGTCATTGCCACATTATCAAGCTCTTGAAAATTTTTCAAAAATACTAGATCCATTTCCACAATAATCTTTAATCGACTATAAGTCTTGTCACTGGTATCATGTCAAATCTCAATATAACGAGAAAATAAAAACTCTATTAGAACTAAAATTTTGTTCATATTTCCACCCTCATTATCACTGTCCATAACTAGTAATTATTTTGAAAAATTTTTAAGAGCTTGATAATGTGGCAATGACCATGAAACGTCGCAAATAATGAAATAATATTATTATTGGACAATCATGTAACATCATATGATTTTTAATAAATAAATAAGGGAGAATTATTGCTTTTGTAATTACACCTTTATGTTATTGTTTTTCGGTACTGATAGCTAGTTTTCAAAATAAATATTTATCATATTTATCTACTCACTAGTAGCACTTCAATAAAAAGAACAAAAATCTAGATAAGAAGGCCTCTCGAAGATTTCCTTTTCAGAAGTCTCGGTGGATTATCGGGAATAGAATGGGAAGCAGGTTGAGTGACTAGTGGATTAGAAAGGTTATGAAGTACACTATGAAAGTATATGTATCTGGTTTGGGCTAAATCAGTAGCATATGGAAAATTAAGGTCTTTATGGATAAGTTTATTAGTGACAAATTAAAGAGCATTGAGGATTTTTCGAAGTATTTTTGATTGCAAGGATTGCATACGAGATGAATCAGATGGTTTGATGAAGCCCAAAAGCTCAATCCCATATGTCCAAATAGGTCTGATAACTGTCATGTAAAAGAGCCTTTTGTTAGTAAACGTAGAAGTCGAAAACGACGAGCAGTTTCCTATCGTTTTAGTCCTTTATGTTGAATCTAAGTTAAACGTTTTTCTATAGGAGTCCTAGATAGCGGATCAGTTCAATAGGGATCAGTGGGATATAATTAAAGGATACAGTAGGAAAGGAAGTCGTAGGTTTACGACGAAGGGTAAAGGTTATCTGATGAGATTTTATTGGATTTATTTTAATTCTCCAATTTTGACACCATTCTTGAAGGTTTATGATATGAGATTGGAGTGTTTGGGATGCCATAAAAGGATCATGATTTACTGATAACATACATGTATCATCAGCATACGATCCGAGGAATAAATCAGCAAATTGCAAATAGCATTTATTTTCTATATCGTATACTATTTAAGTTTAATAATAATTCTAAAAACCATATGGAAAAAGAATCCATTTTATAAATGCTTATTAAAGAGGATAAACTTTACAAGGTTACAGTATTTCATTCATTACTTGAGGGATTGCGAATGTTTTATAAACACTAAAAGCACTTGCTTCAATGGTGCATTAGGAATTGAAAGCCAGTATGATTATGTGATAAAATTCTGGGATAATAAAAATCTCCTAAGAATAACAATGCATGATCAGATGCCGTTGTCTCGGAGTTTGTTAGTGCTTCAGCTTTCCCAGTTTAAAAATGCACTTCTTATTTACTAGTTTTCCAATAGCATATAAGTATCTTCAATTAATTGATGTTTGACTTTCTGAAGCTATCTTTTAGTGTTCATGAGGATTGTTTTCATTAAATTCTGTAGCAAGCGGTGTTAATCTGGAACGTGTATAATTTCTATCTTACATAAGATAAGAAAATCTCGTTTTATGGAGCAGAAATGATGCATAATAATTTCAGAGATGTGCCTACATCTCTACGGGTTGCTGGGGTATGCAGTCATAGATACACAGCAATTAAAAATAAATTTTAATGTATAATGCCGACGTTTCGACTTGCAGTGGAAGCCTTCATCAGGGTTAGAAGCAAAAGAATACAAACAAAAAGATATGACAATATTGCAAAGAGTATAATATTTATCCATAAAATATTCATTCATTTTTTTTAATTTAATTTTTAATTTAATAGTCTTTATGTATTGTCACCCTGGTCTTCATATATTGCCTTTATGAATTTTCTTTATTCTCATACAGTTATTCGTTTCATACCTTATTTATACTACCTGAATTATTGTCATATCTTCGTGTTTATTTTTTTTTTCTTCTAGCCCTGATGAAGGCTTGCAATGCAAGTCGAAACGTCGGTATCATAAATTAAAATTTATTTTTAATTTCTTTGTATTAATGACTTCATATCTCAACAATCTACATCTCGAAAAACTTCTCAGTCAACAATTGCACTATCAAAATTATAATTCCACTATTAATTATAAACTATCACCAACGTAAGCAGTATCGATTAGAACATCGATTCTTTTCCCAAAAGAGAATCGAAAATCGGCGTTTGGAATTAAAACATTCCTAGTTTAGTATCGGTTAACGTTAGTCGTTTTCAAATATAAACCTCTTAGGTTATTCACATATTTTTAGTAATATTCATTTTCATTATTCAATAGCCACCGAGAATATGTCGTTACCAGTTGAATATACCAGTAATGATGCTATATTTCTAATTAAATTTATTTATTTTATCACGGACAACTACTATTTTATGAACGAAGTCTTGTTTAAAAATTAATTATTTAATCTGTATAATAAATTATGTAGATTGGGCCCGGCGTTTTATTACGTGGGGTGTACTGGTTGTATCCTAGAATTTTACGACACGCGGTCCCAATTCCCGTGGCCCTTGGGGATTCTCTCAAAAGGGTTTGAGGCTGGAAGGTTTCCACTCAGCGCTGAGAGGATAACTGAGTAGCTACCTGAATAAATAAACAGCAGTCCTCAATACACCATCTTCTTACAAGGCAGAAATCTATACTAACTTATAGAAAATATTATGACTTCTATTTGAAAATCATAAACAAAAGTAATAACAAGTTTATAATAATAGTTTAATATTCAAGAGCTGATTAAAATTTAAGAGAGCATCCCTGAATATTAAAGCATGTGACATAATATACAAGTATATGCACGCCTGATGCATACAAAATGATGTTTAGATAGTGGGAATAGACGTGCGCAATAGATAAAGTCAAGCGCTGTCGAGTATGGTCATTCTCCAAGGAAGACCTAGTAGATATAGCCCAGTGAATGAGTTCTAAAATGAGGGATGTTGAGTGCATGAAATATGTGATAATTTTTGACCTCACAGCCTCATTAGGTGTAATTAGAAGGTAAACATACTAAAAGTTCCCGCCACTGGGGGTGAACTTACGGTAGGAAGGGAGAGGAGAAGATCCCATTTTTGGGTTTTTCGACTATATCTCAAAAACGGCGGACTCTAGAAAAATATGCTACAGATAAAAATTAAAGCTAATTAAATTTCCTATAAAATTGTATACATACCAATTTGTCGAACTTTCAATAGTTTCCGAGATAAATGCTATTAAAAATTGATAATTTTTGAGAAAAACATTATGTTTACCTCATTTTTTGTCAAACATTTGCTTAGAGTGCCAGAAATGCATATGTGAAATTAAAGTAAATTTAACACTCTACAACTTTGATTTAGTCATTTTTTTTCTTTGAAACAAATAAGCAAATGTTTGACAAAAAATGAGGTATAAATTATTTTTGAAATTAATATTTTTAATAACGTATATCTCGAACACCGTTGGAAGTTCGACAAATATGCATAGGATCAATTTTATAGGAAATTTAATAAGCTTCAATGTTTATTCGTAACGTATTTTTCTAGAGTCAACTTTTTTTGAGAAGTGATCGAAAAACCCAAAAATAGGACCTTCTCCCCTCCCCCCACCGTTAGCTCACTCCCCTCTCCCAGGGGCGGTTACTTTTCATATGCTTATATTCTAACTACTTCTAACAAAGCTCTAAAGTAAAAAATAATCGCATATTTCACGCACTGTATGGTTATTGACTGTGTAGCTCTCTCAAATTAGGCCCGTCACCTAACTGGCGGCAACGCGCTCCGACCAGGTGTACGACTAATGATCCTATTCCGTTTTTTTAAATAGAGTATCGTGATCAGTTCTTCTAGGATATAAAAAATCACGCCAGTGGAAAGGGCCAAACAAACACCAACAAGACAGGCAATCGAGCAATAGGTAGTCTCGCTATAGGTCACAGTAATATGACTGTGAGCCTACAAGCTACCTGAGTCCCAGAAAGGAAAGCATATATCTATACTTACAGATATAGATGACCATTTAAACTGCTCAAAGATCTCCACTTAAAACTAAAATTATATTTCCATTTTTTTTAGTACACTATACAAATGTGTTAAATACTGTTTTGGAACTCCTGTGGATGGAATTTGGCTGTACAGAATATTTAAAATATTTTTAATGTTTTGAAAACTTTGTCTATTTTCAACCGTCTTCAAAAAAGAGGAGATTCTCAACTCGTCTGATTTTTTTTGTGTGTATGTTACGCGATTACTCCGTCAATTCTGAATCAATTTTGATGATTCGTTTTTAGATCGGTAGGGCATACTTCAGAGGGGGTCCCATAAAAACTATTTCGAAATCAACTCAGTACTTTTTAAGAAAAAAAAAACCACTGTTATATAAGCTTCCATTTTAAACATACATATTTATAATTATGATAATCTAGAATCTCCTTGGTAACTAAATCTAAATTATCAACAAAAATAATTTACATATACAGTCAACTCTCGATGTGTCGTACTTCGATAAGCTGAATTCTTAAATAAGCCGAACAAAATCTACGGTCGGAAGTACATTACGATTAAATTTCACCTCAATGAGACGATTTCAGACAAAAAACGTGAAAAATTGTGTTAATAAGTAAAAACTGAAAATGGGGTTCAAAAGAGAGAACTTCAAGGACCACCTCTATGAAACGAACTATTAGAAGTCATAACTCGAACTCAAATTAAAAGAATTTCACGTGTAATTTGTTTTCCTGTTTCCTGTCATTGTTTATCTTTTCAGTTAATAGTTACACCAATCACTAATCGAGCGGCTTTACAGTGGCTATTGAAAATTCTTTCAATTAGCGTAAAGTTAAAATTGATTAGCAAAGTGGAGAAAGGAGAAAGAGGTTTGGCGTTTGTTACTAGTGAATTCCTAACTCCGCGTAGTTCTCTTTCAACTGTCCTAAAGAATAAAGAAAAGATCGCTACTGGTGGAAGGCGGTAACTCTACATAGGCACTTTCAGAAAAAAACGCAGTTCAGTTGAAAGTTATATGATAAATCTTTACCGGGTATTTAATTTTCTGTATAAATGATTTTATATGTACATATGTACAAACAACATACACATACCCAATTATGAAAAATATACGTAATGATTTCAACTCTAATTTTGTGTTCAATTTTCCCATTTAGTAAGTGGAATGATAACATCGTTAAGTCTTTGTCCAGTAAGTCTATTTTTCAGGGTTGCTTAAGATGGAGAATTGACTGTATAAACAAAAATACAGTCACCACTAAAAAGTGAAAAATAAAAATAATTTTTAGAAAAAAAAACAAAACCGACTTCAAGATTAAGCATACATACAATATATATGTAGAACTAAAAAGTAAAAAATAATATTTTAGTGGCTTCGAAACAAAGAGAATTAAATGACAATCAACAAAATTATCGATACCAAAACAAACAGAATTTGAAAAAAAAAAAAAAAAAAAATGTTAATTATAAAGATTCCCCACTATTTCATCACCGCCACACCGCTGTCTCGTGCCATTCGAAAGTTTGTTGCAAAGGTTAAAATGATTAAGCTGCACCTTGGCTCCTTCTTGGCTGGCACCGATTCCAAAAATAACTGATCTCAAATTGTGAATAGGTATATAAGTATCGATAATTTTGTTGATTGTCATTTAATTCTCTTTGTTTTGAAGCAACTAAAATATTATGTTTTACTTTCTATCTTCCAAAAACGCCGTAATTTTTTCGCCTAAATGAAACAGTTAATGTTTGTATTTTAACGAAATATAATAGCACTGCAAATAGGATTTTATTCAACCAATTTCCCTCAGGAAACTGCTTTTAACTAATAAATAAAGAGCTTAATGAAAACAAATTAAGAGTCAGTAGGAGTTCATAGCCGACAAGAAAAGATGTGCTGTTTAAGAGGAGGATGGGCCGAGCAATAAGTCACTAGTGCAATAGAGGCTGTCCCGAAGGCAGTTGGTATTGGCTTCCACTGTCTACTTTTTCATTTATAAACCAAAAATACTGTCTGTTAACTTTCTGTCTTTATATTGAACGATTGCCCACTTCCAGCTACAATTACTTTGCGAATTTCTTTCAAAGGTTAAAACAAAAAAAAAAAAAGTTTATTTTATTTGTTATTAATGGCTTTTCTCTTAGACAATTCTTTTAAGTAAACTAAAATATTGGTTTTATAATGAAATCGTTATATTGAAAAATATAATTTCGAAGAATGAAAATTTAATAATTAATTTAATAATTTTTGTCTGAATTTTTTTTTTTTTTTTTTTTACATATATGTATTAAGATTTGTATCGATTGAAAGCAAAACATATTAGTGCTTATAGTGCAAATTCATACCTAATTTAGAAGATAAAAGAAATTGATAAAATCATTTAATTTTTTTTTTGGAAATTATTTCTTCATATTTACAACTGTATACATAACATACAACAAGTAAGTTTGATAAAAAATATTACAATTATACGTCAATAACATTTAATGAACTACTTACTAGTAGCACTTCAATAAAAGTTCTACTTCAAAAGATCACTCGGTCATCTTCTTTTCAGACGCTTCTGAGGATTATCGGGAATTCAGTCTTTTAATTTTTGTTTGAATTTTTTTTTTTTTTTTTACATATATGTATTAAGATTTGTATCGATTGAAAGCAAAACATATTAGTGCTTATAGTGCAAATTCATTCCTAATTTAGAAGATAAAAAGAAATTGATAAAATCATTTAATTTTTTTTTGGAAATTATTTCTTCATATTTACAACTGTATACATAACATACAACAAGTAAGTTTGATAAAAATTGTTACAATTATATGTCAATAACATTTAATGAACTACTTACTAGTAGCGCTTCAATAAAAGTTCTACTTCAAAAGATCACTCGGTCATCTTCTTTTCAGACGCTTCTGAGGATTATCGGGAATTCAGTGAGAGGTAAGTTGGGAGATAGTGAATACCATTGGGTATGGAATTTACTATGAGAGGATAGATATCTGCTTTGGGACAAATCCGCAACATATGGAATATATTATTATTATTATGTTTACCGATAAGTTTGTTTGTTTGTTTATTTCGTTTAACGTCACTTTTATGCTGCTATGGCTAATCGGACGATGCTACGGTGGGAGTCCTAAATTTTGCCTATCCAGGTATAATTAGGATAGGGATCTTTAACGAGTACCTGACATCGCACAGGCTCGGGACCCCCATTTTACGTCCCTTCCGAAGGACGGCATAGCTAAGGATTTTTTACTCCCTTTAAAAAATCCTAAGGTCATACGGATAAGTTTGTTTGTGGCATAATAAAAAGCATTGAGGATTTTACGTAGGATTTTGAATTGTACGGATTAGATATGAGAAGAATTAGAAGGTTTAGTGAAGCCCCAACGCTCAACTCGGTACGTTAAAATCTTATTAATCTATGTATTTATGTGTTTAATTATTATATTTTTAATAATTTAATTTTATATGGATAGGAAATATCGATTAGTTATATTCTGTAAATTGTACATGAAAATCTTTATTCTTCTATAATAGTATAAATAAAATATTTAGTTTATGCATATATCTTGCTGATAAGGGAAACTACTAACTACGAAGCACCTAAATTTTCATTACACAGTTATTTAGTTTTTATATATTTAATATCGACTTCGTTGTTACTTACTAAGCTAAATAATTAAATAAATAAGCGATATAATGGTATATAGTATTAATTTCTGAATGCCACAATAATAATTAGATATTAGAGTGAATTGATAATACGATAACTCTGACAAAGGAATTTCAATTAAGATTATTTGACACCAAATCAGATACCAATAGCCATGGGTCTGTGGTACCTCAGGGACAGAAATTTATATTAGTAATATGAATTGTTAAATTGGTTTCCATCAGGTATCCAGCATATTTGAAAGATAAGCTAAATTCACCTCCAACCTCCAATTATGGGCTAGGAAGCCTTTTAGATTGGAGAAATAGCAAATTATACATATTAATTAAGGATTTTATTAAAGCTTTTTATATATAAGCAGAATGGCATGTCAGATACGGGGTTAGTATTTGTTATATTATCCCAATTATTCATTCCTTTATTTTTATTTAATATTTTTTTTTTCCAGCGTTCAGAAGAAATAGAAGAAAATTTCTACTTTGTTTTCCTTTGCTAGAACTCATTGTTTGGACGATGTAATAGTTTAAATTTTATTCCGATTGATTCAATGGATAAGACCAGTTTCCAACAGGATTTCCGCGAACTGTCATTAAAAATGTTTAGAATTCGACTTAAGTTACAGTTACTGAATTATACTTACAGCCTAAAATACCTGAAATAACGCATACAAAGGATACTCATCACATTTAGCTTAAAGATCAGTAAATCCTTTAAGAAGGAATAGGATAATGTTAATGTGAAAAACTATATTAACGTAAAAATAAATTATAACTTGTAACAATGATATGTTTTGTATTATTTCTATCCAGCATAACAAAACTGGCATGCAGTAATAAACCTGAATGAGATACATCATTATAGAAAGAATGTTAAAATGTAAAAAAAAAATGTTTTTAGCCAATTTTATGCATATTTAATAATGTAAATGCATTTAAAAGTCGTGTACATACATATGTTTTACATTGTGATTGTAAGAAAAGAAATATTTAAAATATCAGATAACATAAGAAAAGGTGAACATTATAATCAAATATTTTGAACTTTTCTATGTATCCCCAAAATATCTGCAGCACGGTTGGTTCTAAATAATGGGGTGTATAAAAAAAAAAAAAATGACATTTCTTAAATAAATGTCTGTATTATCATTTCTTTGGTATAAAATACAAATAATACTCAAAGTATAGTCCATTGTTATCTACCATCATTACCCATCTGCTAGCCAATAGCTCAATGCAACGCTGATGCCATTCCTTGGGATGGCTGTCAAAGAACTCTTGGACAGCATTTTCAACTTCCGCAAAATTATCAAATTTTTCCCTTGAAGAAAATGGGCCATGGATCGAAACAAGTAGTAATCTGAAGGTGCGAGGTCTGCACTATATGGTGGATGAGGCAGAAGTTCAAACCCATAAAGTTCTGTGAACTTTTCTGCTGATTGTTCGTGAGGGACCAGTCTACATGTCTTTTTCACCTTCCCCATAGAGAGAAGATGGCGACTAACTGTGTCTTTCGACACACCACACTCTCTGGCAAGTTCGCGAGTACTATTGGACGGATTTGACTCAACAACTTCCTTCAGAACCTCATCAATATCCATTGATGGGCGCCCGGAGCCCTTCTTCCTTAATCCTTGATCCTTCCAGTAATGTCTTAAAATTACGAGAATTTCGTAGGACACTGTCGTGTTTCTTCTTTGAAATAAATAACTGAACTGAGGCTTTTTTTGAAGGAGTCCAGTGTCAGTAATCAAGTTTAGAGAATACTCTAAAGGGATTATTAAGTATTGGTAAATAATAAATGGCATTAAGATATTTACAGACTTTTGAACTCTGGAATTTGATAAAACGGTCATATTTTTTGATACGCCCTATTAAAAACTTGATATATTCAAAATTAGACTAGACTAAATTTAATACAATTAGAGCGGAAAATAAACTCGATCCAGAGTTAATATATGATTTTTTAATAGAAATATCCGGTTAATATGACCTTTCGACCGTTCCACCCAACCCCTTTGTCTCTTAGTTGTAGGATTAGTGAGGTTCAAGAGTAATCATTTTTTGGCAATCAATACGCAATTAGAAGAAGGGAGTATTAAAGAAATTGTTATTCTTTATTCTCTTCCTTTCTGTTTATTTCGTTAATTTAACTTTTATTAATTGCTCTGTATTCGTGAAAAATAAATACAGAACGTATGCTTGGAAGGCCTTATTAATATAAAAAATAAATAAATTGCTGTGTATCGTTTGCTACGTTTCCATTTACTGCTCTGAACTCTTAGGGAAACGGCATGGAGTCTTCCATTCCGAAGAAATGAATGATAAATGTAATGATACACATAACAGCCGAGAAGAGGGGAAAAAAAAGGCAGAAAAGGACCCTACAAAATATTTATCCTCGGCTGAAGTTGAAAATGAAAAGAAAATAATAAGAAGAGGGAGGAGGAAGATCGGGCGGAACAAATCTAATTTCGGAAAGACCTCCGAAGTAACACTGCCTCGGCAGTTAAAGGTAATAAGAAGTCAGAATTACTTTCCTTCTCGATAAACTCTATTTCTTTATCTTTCATATCATTATAGAGTTCTTCAGTAAATAAACCCTTTATCAAAATTTTATCGAAACCCAGTATTTAAATTTATTACCAACAAAGGGAGGACACACTCAGTCCCTCTCGGAATTTTTTTTGTTTGAAAAAATTCAAATGGGAATGCAAAAAATAAATTTTTGAGGTTATGTTGCAACTCATGGCCTTATATGATAAAAGCAGTTCTTCAACGATATCATTTATGCAACAAAACCTAGTAATTATGCTCTCCATTTTTTTTTTTTTTTTTTTTTTTTTTTTTTTTTTTTTTTTTAATACATTATAAAGTTTCATAATTAAACATTTTTTTAAATTTTTTGTTTAAGCTTTTAATGATAAAAAAGCGCTTGAAATATCGAAAAACTCATTTTTCGACCTACAACATAAATTTGACAAAACAAATGGTGCCTGATAGGGATTTTTTGTATCCTGATTCGTGTTCAGCATACTTCAAAACATAATAAAACATTTTTGTTTAAGGGGGCATTTTGATGCAGAACAGTGTAACTTTTGAAAAAAAGAAAAATCTTATTAGTTATTAAAATCGAGATTTAAAAATATCAAACATTGAATAAAGTTAGTTTAAACTTTAATACAGATTTGATATATGTTATAAATTTTAAATTCTGCGGAAATATTAATAGAAGAAGAAACATTCATTGTACCAGAGTATGACAGATCATTGAGGACACGTTGAGTGAAAATGCAAGGCAGCCTCCCCTTAAGTGGCCCACATACCCTCCAGACTGACAGCTGTCCGCAACACGCTGAGCCTGCCTGCCCTCTAGCATGCCAATTCCTCTGAACGCCACGCCCTCCCTCCGTTTGTAGCTCGGGAACCGATATTTAATATAACATTTCTTGCTAAGATAATAATCAATAAAATTAAAAAAAAAAATGAAAAGGAAGAATAAACATATATATTTCTGTTAAAAATTAAATACATCCGAAAAAAAATAAATAAAATGACAGATAATTTTTTTTTTTTTATAATACACAAAAATATGTATATAAAACATAATCAATCAAAACAAAAATATAGCAGAAGCGTTTATTTAAAATAAGTTAAACTAATAACAAGGAGACGTTTGGAGTTGTAACTTTCAGATTTGAATGCCGATTTTTGTGTGGGTAGTAGGGACCTATAGTAGTGCAAAACTAGAGTTATAGCCGCCAATGGGCATTGGGAGCCGAAAAAGAAAAAAATGAAAATCACATTTTTTTTTTTCACCTCTCAGTCAAGATAGTGAAATAATTCTTTTACGTTAAATTGAGTGTTGTATGAGTTTTGACATAAAAATACTTTCATTATCCTCAAAACACGACCTGGCTTCTGGGTGCTCAAAAACTCCCCAACAATGACAAAATTCCAATAAAATCAGCTGTAAATTAGTTATTGGAAAATTGACAACAAACCTCGATTCAAAGCACCAGAAAACTCTTATATGTAAAATTTTATCAAAATAAAGAAAAAAAAAATGTTTTAACTCTGTCGAGGACGTTAATATTTTTGAAGTTGAGATTTTTTCAACAACTTCTAACTGCCTTAGCATTTGCTGTGCTCAACCGATTAAAATAATGTCATCGCTAGAATCTGCGTGCATTCTGTTTTCTATTTATGTACATAACATTAGGTTTACTTCAGGTTCTAGTGGACAAAAACTAATTAGAAAAAAAAAATCCGAGATCAAATATAACTGAAGATACCCCAATAAGAAAAAATCCAGCGAACTTCGCTTTTGAGCTAAAATATACAGTATTACTGCTTCTAGAAGCCCTTAAAATTTGGTCTCAAACGGGACCAAAATCTGTGAGATAGCGAAAATTATTTACGCTACTCCACAAATTGACAGCCTCTTGCCTTCTAAAATCTTGGGGATAAAACTTTTTAACTTTTGATTTCGACCAAATTTGGTTTCTACATGTTTTTGGGATGAGGAATCTGAAAATATATAGGTGGGGAAAATTTGTAAACTAAAAACTGATATAATTTTCAGATTCCTCATCCCAAAAAACATGTAGAAACCAAATTTGGTCGAAATCAAAAGTTAAAACTGTTTTACCCACAAGATTTTAGAAGGCAAGAGGCTGTCAATTTATTGAATACGCCCTATCTTACAAATTTTGGTTTTGTCCACTAAAATCTGAAGTAAACCCAATGTTATATACATAAATAGAAAGCAGAATGTACGCTGATTTTAGTGATGCCATTATTATTTTAATCGGTTGAGCACAGCAAGTGCTACGGCCGTTAGAAGTTGATAAAATCTCAACTTCAAAATTATTAACGTTCCTCGAAAGGGTTAAAATTTCTTTTCTTTTTTTTTGATTTTGATAAAATTTTACATATAAGAGTTTTCTGGTCCTTCGAATCGAAGTTTTTAGTCAGTTTTCCAATAAAAAAAAAATTCCACTGATTTACAGCAGATTTTATTGGAATTTTGTCATTTTTTGGGAGTTTTTGAGCACCCTGAAGCCAGGTCGTGTTTTGAGCATAACGAAAGTATTTTTATGTCAAAATGCATACAAAACTAAAATTTGACGTGAAAGAATTATTTGACTATCTTGACTGAGAGGAGAAAAAATATAAAAAAATAAAACGTGATTTTCATATTTTATATTTTTTTCTCGGCTCCCAATTGCCATTGGCGGCTATAACTCTAGTTTTGAACTATTATAGGTTCCTACTACCCACACGAAAATCGGCATTCAAATCTGTGAGTTACAACTCCAAACGTCCCCTTGTAAGTTGTAATCATTTTTGAAGTCGAACAGAACAATAATCAGGTCAACATACTTCCATTATACCGTATTTTTTTTTTATATATATATACATTTCTATACTATTACATAAAAGGACAAGCCATTTATCGTTTACCACTAACCGCCAATACTACAGAACCAATCTGTACCGAATTTTAGCCACTCAATCTTTGTAGTTAAAGAAGGGTTTAGCAATAATAAATCTACTATTTTTCAATTAATTTATTATTAAAAAAGCAAAAATAAGTGGATAATAGTGAAGTTCGAAAATTGACCGATAGGTGGCGATCTTCATTTCACATGAAAGGTTACAATGGTACAGTGTTATATTAAGCATGTAATTGATAATGAAATTTGCTTGTATATTCAATTAAATTATTAAAAAATATTTAAATATGCGGTGCGACTCGTGGATCATAGTGAAGTTTAGAAATCAACCGATATGTGGTTAGCACCATTTCGCAAAAAGGTTTTTAATTGTACTACTAAATCCATACGTACCAAATTTCAATTACACCACATTTAAAGTTCTAGAAAAGTTTAGCGATAAAAATGACAACAATAAAAATTTAAATGTGCGGTTTCGAGTGGAAGAAATTAGGTTTGCAACAATTTCCCTAGTGGTTTTGAAATTTAAATCCTAACAAATAAAATAATTTCTGCCAAAAATAAAATTATTACCAAATCAAAATGTCAATCCTTTGTTTTTTGATATTTTTTGTAAAAATATTATTCATAGGCACTGATAATGCAGACCATTATCCGTAAGAGTTTCAATAATTTCTGAATATCTGGATTAGCAAATCCAAATTTATCAGGTTCGAAATTACTGATATACGTCAAAATACCATTTAAAAAATTGTTTTCGATTGAATTCTTTAACACAAGATTTTTATCGAAAAACAAATTAAACCTCAATTGTAGTTAAAATTAATCTAGCTTTGGGAGCGGCAAAGCCGGGATGATAGATTAATACATTTTTAAGGGGATAGATTAATACATTTTTATTGTTTTATGTTATTAAGTAATTTTGTTCAATCATAAAGTATTAATAACTAGAGATGGGTTGACTATAAAACCAGCCAATTGGTCGGCCAATCAGCCATTTTATTCATTTATACAATATTTTTTTAATCATAGTTTTGGTTTTGCGCCATAATTAAATATATTAATTCTTAATTATAATATGATATAAAGGTTGGAACGCGAGTTCGTATTTCTTTTTCGGCATTATGAAATTCCAAATTTCACAAATAATAGTAGATATATGTAATGACGAATATAAAGCTATAAACAAAGTGCCTCTCGAGTTCGAAAGCCAGCACGCTAAATATAAATGTTTTGGCAAAATTTTGACATTTTCAGTGGCTTGGGTGTGTTACAGGACTTAATCGAAATTTATAGTAAATTTAATTAGATTTTAATTGAAAAAAAAAGAAGTTTCAGATCGGACAAATAGTTTTGGGGTTATAGTAAAACCTGTTTCAGATACTTTGGATTTCAAAACATTAAGCGTTTATTTGCATGCATGGGTATGTTACGAGACTTCGTCAAAACATAACATATATGTTCTTATAGAAAATTTAACCAGCTTGAGATAGAAAAATCAAAATGGAAAAACATATTTTTAATCGAACAATTAGTTTCGGAGTTATAGCCAAAAGAGTACCGACAAAGCTGTTTCTAAGAAGTCCGACCCCAGTCAAAGAGCGCTGAAATGAGGGGTGTGAAGTGCATGAAATATGTGATAAAAAATTACTTCACAACTTAATACTAAAAGTCCCCGCCCCTGGGGGGTGA